>CM064870.1:10627022-11227022 GCA_032719365.1 Prinsepia uniflora | reverse complement strand
AACCTGTGTTCGGTTTTCTTACATGGTTTGCTTAACCGGAATATTGAATGGTTTTTATGACATTGGCTTGATATGCATGCATTCGTTTGAAATGGAGGGTATAACTATAATTGTTTTATTGAACTGTTTTTAAACTTATTCTTTATTTTTGTCCACTCACAGTCTTTTCGTGTTTTCGATACCCTCCAGGTTGCTGCGGCACGGGCTGTTGATCGAGAGAGACGGAGTGTAAGACCCGTGTCCTGGAGGGAACGGTGAACAGTCCCACATTCCTGCGAGGGGGAATGGTCTGGGAAGGGAATGGTGGTGTGCCTTAAAGGTGTAGGCACACACCTATCTAGCATGAGGCCTTTTGGGAGCTCAGTGGCTTTGGGGGGGATTGGAACCCCAAAGTTAAGCGAGTTGAGGCTGGTGCAATTCCAGATGGGTGACCCCCTGGGAAGTTGCACCGTGAGCTCCCGAAAACAAAACCGTGAGGGCAAGGCCCAAAGCGGACAATATCGTGCTAGATGAATCGGGACCTGACAGAAGAGGGTCGGGTCCTGACAATTTGGTATCAGAGCCAGACCCCGACCGGGAAGTGTGCCAGCGAGGACGCTGGGCCCTAAGGGGGGTGGATTGTAAGACCCGTGTCCTGGAGGGAACGGTGAACAGTCCCATATTCCTGCGAGGGGGAATGGTCTGGGAAGGGAATGGTGGTGTGCCTTAAAGGTGTAGGCACACACCTATCTAGCATGAGGCCTTTTCGGAGCTCAGTGGCTTTGGGGGGGATTGGAACCCCAAAGTTAAGCGAGTTGAGGCTGGTGCAATTCCAGATGGGTGGCCCCTTGGGAAGTTGCACCGTGAGCTCCCGAAAACAAAACCGTGAGGGCGAGGCCCAAAGCGGACAATATCGTGCTAGATGAATCGGGACCTGACAGAAGAGGGTCGGGTCCTGAAACGGAGACATTACACCCGTGATCCACAGTAGTTTGGTATACTCTGGGAAGACCGGTTACTTTTCGTATGGTTGGATCGAGAATTCCTTGTCCGACTTACGTGTCGCATAAAGGTTGGACGTCGGTTTAACCTTCGTGTCATGCGTAAGTTAGACGGGATCGGGATTTAGCCCTTAATCCTGGGGGATTAGGGGTGGGTCCTGACATACATCGAGGCAATTGGAGAACACGATGTGGAGTCAGAAAGAGTGCTACGACATCCCATCGGATGAACAGAATAAAGAATTTGGTCAAGGCTGGATGGACGTTAAACTTCAAGCGCTTGTTGGGAAGCAACCCAATGTGTTCTCGAGTTGTGAAGGAGTCATCAACACAGATTTTCTTTCTTTCAATCCTTCACTCTCTTTTACTTTGTTTATGTTTTTCTTCAGTTTCGTAAATCAACTTCCTTATCTTAAATCTATGTTCAATTATTTTCTAAATTGCTTACATTGAGGAAAATGTAGAATTTAAGTGTGGGAGAATGGTTTACAATTTTTATTTGTGCAATTGAATTGTTTTATTAAGTAAAAAAAAATTGTTATGGATATAAAGATGATCACTACAATTTGAATTCGTTTGTTAATATTTTGTAATTAAGTGTAATAACTTGTAGATAATGCATGTAAAATGGTACATAAACGAGCATGTTGAGATAAGTATGAATCACTTGAACCTTATGTGAGTTTTAGAACCTTATATACATTTTTTATGAGTAATTCATAAGTTCTTTGTTTAAATTTATTATTATAACCCAGCACACAAAACAAATTTCTGAGCTTGAGTACGTGGAAAGTAGATAAATTTACATATGTACCACAGTAAAATTCCTTGAGTTCGAGGAATTACTTTAAATCATGTTGAATTCCCTTAGGTTGTTTTCAAATCCAAAACGAGCCAGGCAGGCACGGGCCTTGCATATGGGCTGAGGTGGGCTGAAGCCCACCTGACTATTTCATAATTCAAATAATAGCCAATATGTAAAAAAAAAAAAAAAAAAAAAAGTTGCCTACCTTTATTTATTAGCCCACCCGAATTGTGACTGAAGACTGAATAGTATGGGATCTTGCCTTTATGACCCGCTTTGTCCTTCTTTTCCATTTTAGCTAAATAGGTTTTCGGTTGCATCAGCTATCAACATTCTTTACTGGGCTTGAACTTTGGGTCCTCCATTTTTTTGTCAAAAATATACAGCTATGTTTCTGTTACATACCAACTTTATTATTATAACCCAGCACACAAAACAAATTTCCGAGCTTGAGTACGTGGAAAGTAGATAAATTTACATATGCACCACAGTAAAAAAATGAGGAGAGCTAAATTTTTTTCAGGGAAAAAAGAAAAGTTTACCTCAACGTTTCTCACCAGAAAACCAGTATAAATCACACCAAAAAAACAGCATCGAGTATGAGCTTTGTCACCTAAACTGAAGCACCAAATTGACAAGAAAATCTGTACCCTTTACTATCCAAGTTAGAATTTCCCACTCTCAAGTACAGATTAATATTTCCAGGATAAAAAAGAAAGCAAGCATCAAATAGGTGGATTAAGATTTGAAGTTGATTAAGAAAGCAAGCATCAAATAGGTGGATTAAGATTTGAAGTTGATTTTGGTATGATAGGGGATTGGATTTGATGTTTATTAAGAGGCATGAAAAGCTAGTGACAGTGAAATATGCGGGGTTTGTGTAGATATAAGATTAGATGAATGGACCAAAAGCTAAAGTGTCCAACAACCGACCATGCCGAATGTCCCACAATATTCACTGATCAGTAAACAAACCAATTGATTATGTATCTATCTGTGGAACCCAAAATCACCGGAAGAATGTGGAGCTACCATGTGACCCATAATTCCCGAAATGACCAAATTGCCCCTGGCAATAATACTTAAAGCCCAAGCACCAAACATGGCTCAAGCCCACAATGCTTACATAGCCCAAACATTGGGCCCAAATCGGGATGACATGTGGAAGCCTCTCACCCTCGAGGAGCATTTGTCCCACATCGAAACTATGGAAATCAAGGAGCATTTGTCCCACATCGAAACTATGAAAATTGAACATCCCACTCTCCCCTACATAAGGGGTACACATTTCTCAATAAATGTAATTCAATTCAACGCTACTTAAGCTCTTAAGATTTTTCTTTCGAAACTGACTTAAGCATCGGAGCGTTTTCGGTTGAACCCCCCCCCCCCCCACCCCAACATCGAAACTATGAAAATTGAACATCCCACTCTCCCCTACATAAGGGGTACACATTTCTCAATAAATGTAATTCAATTCAACGCTACTTAAGCTCTTAAGATTTTTCTTTCGAAACTGACTTAAGCATCGAAGCGTTTTCGGTTGAACCCCCCCCCCCCCCCCCCCCCCCCGGGGTTCAACCTTAACCCCGTTTGATTTTCATTCTTGTGTGTAGGGATCGAGAAGGAACTTCACAGAGCTGGACGATTTCTGCATCAACAACTGGTGCTTTCATTGAGAGCCGATTTGAGAAATACTCAAAGCGTGCTCCTTAGTTTTTCCTAAAAAAAAAACTCCATTCTACTTTCAACACTTACCATTCCTCAGATGGCCAGAACACGCTTATCCCACGGGCCTCTGAGGCTGCCACATCTGCTGCTGTGATTGCTTCCGCGAGTGAACCGCTACCCAAGCTCCAGAGAGACATAGCCCATCACATCCAACTGAAGAAGCGTGACGTGTGCCGCAACATGCTACTCGTCACGAGCAAGCATCTAGGGGCTCGCCTCCGCGACTTGGACTAATGCAGTAGGTTGAGAAACTGAGCAACCAAGTTCGGGCCCAATCAGAGCTCCTACAACAACTATTGGGAGACATCGGGACATCCAGAACCTCCGAGAACTGCAGTGAACCTTGCGGGGCACCAAAGGACATCCCGAGACTCGCCAGCAAGGAGCATGTTCGCTGTCGGATAATATTTCGAGACACGTCGCTAAGGAGGCACTTGGACGCCCTGCGCAACCCGTAGGCCGACACCCAAGCATCAGAGAGACGTGGCTCATCACATCCGACTGAAGGCGCGCGACGTGTGCCCCGACATGCTACTCGTCAGGAGCAAGCATCTAGGGGCACGCCTTCGCGACTTGGACTAATGCAGCAGGTTTAGCAACTGAGCAACCAAGTTCGGGCCCAATCAGAGCTCCTACAACAACTATTGGGAGACATCGGGACATCCAGAACCTCCAAGAAGTGCAGTGAACCTCGCGGGGTACCAAGGGACATCCCGAGACGTGCTGGAAAGGAGCATGTTCGTTGCTGGACAATTTCCCGAGACACGTCACTAAGCGACTCAGGGAAAGAAAGCTATACCCCCAGAGCAAAAGACCAAGAACGATCGAGGCTTTCAGCTCGAGAGCGACTTGGAGGACGCCCTAGAGCACTTTTGAGCATTGAGTACCCGCGCAACAGCCGACGGTAGCAATTAGTCTCCCGTGCGTCACGCACTCACTTAGATGGACAGACCCATCATAACTCAAGAAGCACAGATGATCGTAGCGAAGAGGACGATACCTACTCGCCAACACGCTTGAGTGTCATTCCCTCTGCAACTCGAGAGAGTCGACGCCACTTGACCTGACGCGAAAATCCCTGTCACAAAGGTTCATTGCATGCTGAGGACGTCCAAATGATGCTAGACCGACGCCTCTAAGGTGTTCAGCGAGACAGTGACTTGGAGGATGACTTTGGCACCAGATTCAGACGTCATCATCTTCACCATTTGTGAGGGACATTAAGGAAAAGCCGTTCCTGCATCGATTTTCAACTCCCAACTTCAATCAGTACAAAGGAACCTCCGACCTAGTGAAGCACATCAATACTATCGGGGGGTCATGGTACCTCACATGCATAACGACGTACTCATGTACAAAGTTTTCCAAGCCTCGCTGCAAGGTCTGGCGACGACATGGTTCAACCATCTCCTCCGGAGATCAATCACTTCCTTCAAAGAGTTGGCCCTTGCTTTCGTGAAGGAGTACTCGCAGCTTCGCACCGTCGAAGTCAAGGATCACCACTTCTTCACCATCTGAAAGAGGTCTAAGGAAACCTTGAGGCAATACATCCGGAGGCATTGCGAAGAGAAGTCCCGCATTATTGGTTGCAGCGATCTCGTCGTAGCCATGGCATTTAAGAAAAGCCTACTGCGGGAGATCCAGCTCTATAGAGACATCGTCATAAGCAACGCCCGAAGTCTCACCAAGATACTATCCCTGGCGGAGCAACATGCATGCTGGGAGGATGAGAAAAATACCACACATGCCGTCAACCACGTCGAGGAAGATGGACATCCCACAAAGGTGTTTGCGCAACCAAAGGATGATGCCCACCACGGGAACTCAGTCGAGAAAGCCAATAAGCGCGAAGGGAACCCGTCATCCAACACGTGTGTGGGTGCAAAGACAAACACATAGTTTTTCGGTACCTTTCCTCCAAATATACAATTAGATAAAGGAAAAGTCGCGGTTTGAAAGACCAGCTCCTGTCAAAGGCGACCAGGAGAAGGCCGACAAGAAAAAATGGTGTGCCTATCACAATTTCTATGGGCACGACATAAGCTCTTGCCAAACTTTCGAAAAATACCTCCGGGATCTCTTGAAGGAAGGACACTGCACCAAGTACGTTAGAAAAAGAGCAACGAATCGTCTCAGAAACAAAGGCCCCCAGGAACCCGCACAAAAGATTATCTGCGTGGACACCATCATTGTCGAGTCCGAGTTGCAGGGAACAACCATGAAACTTAATCAGTGACCAAGTCATCATCAAAGACACAAATTTTGTGGTTAAAATTCGGCTCAGTGCCTACTTTTCTCACAATGCATATTTCAATAAGATTCAAGATGTTTCGTTTCAACGTCTAATGAAATTGTCTTATCACCTACGCTTTTGTTTAGAAAGCACTCTAAGTCTTCGCCATATGAAGCACTCTAAGACTTTGCCACACGAAGCACCTAAGCTTTTGCCACACAAAGGCCCCCAGGAACCCGCACAAAAGATTATCCGCGTGGACACCATCATTGTCGAGTCCGAGTTGCAGGGAACAACCATGAAACTTAATCAGTGACCAAGTCATCATCAAAGACACAAATTTTGTGGTTAAAATTCGGCTCAGTGCCTACTTTTCTCACAATGCATATTTCAATAAGATTCAAGATGCTTCGTTTCAACGTCTAATGAAATTGTCTTATCGCCTACGCTTTTGTTTAGAAAGCACTCTAAGTCTTCGCCTTATGAAGCACTCTAAGACTTTGCCACGCAAAGCACCTAAGCTTTTGCCACGTGAAACACTCCAAGCCTTCGTCACGCGAAGCACTTTATTCCTTTTCCACACAAAGAACCCAAGTCTTCGCCACGCGAAGCACTCCAAGCCTCTGCCACACAAAGCACTTGAGTCTTCGCCATGCGAAGCACTCCAAGCCTTTGCCATGCGAAGCACTACAAGCCTTTGCCACGCAAAGCACTCGAGTCTTCTCCATGAAAAGTACTCCAAGTCTTCGCCATGTGAAGCACTCCAAGTCTTCGCCATGCGAAGCACTCAAGCCTTCGCCACGTGAAGCACTCCAAGTCTTCACCACGTGAAGCACTCTAAGCCTTCACCACGGGAAGCATTCTAAGTCTTCGCCCCGTGAAGCACTCCAAGCCTTCGCCATGCGAAGCACTCCAAGCCTTTGCCACAAAAAGCACCCAAGTCTTCGCCACGTGAAGCACTCCAAGCCTTTGCCACGCAAAGCACCTGAGTCTTCGCCATGCGAAGCACTCCAAGCCTTCGTCATGCAAAGCACTCCAAGCCTTCGCGTGGTGAAGCACTCCAAGCCTTTACCACGCAAAGCACTCGAGTCTTCACCATGCGAAGTACTCCAAGTCTTCGCCATGTGAAGCACTCCAAGTCTTCGCCATGCGAAGCAGCCTTCGACACGCGAAGCACTCAAGCCTTCGCCACACGAAGCACTCCAAGTCTTCGCCACATGAAACACTCTAAGCCTTCACCATGCGAAGCATTCTAAGTCTTCGCCCCGCGAAGCACTCCAAGCCTTCGCCATGCGAAGCACTCCAAGCCATCGCCATGCGAAACACTCCAAGCCTTCGCCACGAAAAGCACCCGAGTCTTCGCCACGCAAAGCACTCTAAGCCTTCGTCACCAGAAGCACTTTAAGCCTTTGCCACACAAAGCACCCAAGTCTTTGCCACGCGAAGCACTCCAAGCCTTTGCCATGCAAAGTACCCTAGTCTTCGCCATGCTAAGCACTACAAGCCTTCGCCACGCGAAGCACTCTAAGCCTTCACCACGCGAAGAACTCTAAGTCTTCGCCCCGCGAAGCACTCCAAGCCTTCACCATACGAAGTGCTCAAAGCCTTCACCTTGCGAAGAAATCAAAGTTTTTGCCACGCAAAGTACAACAAGTCTTCACCATGCGGACCACGTCACGACTTCGCCACGCGAAGCGCTCAAGGCTCGTCCTAGCAAGGCACATGAAACAATCCAAGAACTTGACTTGGTGGAGTCGGAAAGGTACTAAAAAAAACGCTTCCAACCCCATCAAGAGAGGCAACCACCAGGCCATGACAAACAATGGGCAAATGTTTTAACATGCGAAGTCCAATTCTGCATTTCAGTGCACGGGATTGACATTAATTCGATCATAGATCGCTCAATTTTGCTCACCCTGACATGAGCTTGATGGCCCTAAAATGGTACGGAAGTCATCTTTCCAACGTCGTTGACCTCACTCAATTCTGAGTTGTGACGAGTTCCCAGCGAACGTTTTTGTACACGAAGATCAACTGCACATACAAGCGCACAAGTACGAGATTCATTAAGTCATAGACCACTGAATTTTGATCACCCTGACATGAGGTTGGCGGATTTAGAAAGCTATGGAAGTCAGCTTTCCAACTCCATTGATCTCACTCGATTTCAAGTTGTGATGAATTCCCCGCGAATAATTTTGTACACAAAGGTCAAATCTGCTGAAAATCACAAAACACTAAAAAAAAATGGGAGGCTTCTATTAATGAAAATTAAAGAAGTTGGAAATTCACAATTTGAATGCTCAAACATGTATTCAATGCTAAGATCAAGCTACGAGCCAAGAAGAATCATAAAGCTCATCATTAGGACCGACACGACCTCAGAGTCACTCCATCAACCTATGAGCAAGCCTTGGAGGCCTTCGATCATCCCATCGTGGACTTCCAGTGACACATCGTCCATGGCCTTCTTCAAATAATGGGGGCAACCTCCTCAACATCTCCTACTTGGCATAGTTGGCTTCAGAAAATCAACTTCACCACTACTTGACCCGGTGACGGCTACAAAGCAGCTTGGCTGCAACGACCCGTCCCAAATTCCAGGATTAGATTAGTGACTAATCACGATTAGTGAGGTTAATCGGTGATTAGTTAGGTGAAATCGGACGAACGATGCAAAATGACCGTTTTGCCCCTAGGCGTGGGCAAAATGTTGACTTTTCATTCTGGCGGTCAAATGGACTTTGACCGATGACCGTGACGTATTTCGTGACGTCACGAGTTCATAGATAGGTGGCACGTTCAATTCCGACGTTTGAGGAAGAAGTTATGACGTTCGGAAGTTTAAGGGCAATTTGGTAATTATGGTTAAAAGGGGTCAAATGTTGACTTTTGACCTGGGATGTCCGATGGTCGAGGGCCGAGGACCATTACGTAGATCGGGACGATACGAATCCATAGACAGGGGGCACGTCGAATTCGGACGTTCGACGGTGAAGTTACGGTTCACGGATGTTTCGGGGAACTATTGCACGAATTACGAAATAACCTAACTTTGGGACTCTAGTGGGCCCAGATATTTTATGGAGGCCCAATGGATGAGTGACACTTGTCAGCCATCCACAGGCCATTCTTATATCTTCATGCATCGACCATTTTCCTCATTCAAACTCAAAAGCCGATCTCACCATTTTTCCTCTCCGCTGTGCAACCCAAAACCCATCCAACCCAACCCCAGATGATCAGGACAGAGATGCCAGAGAGTGAGGGAAGATGTTGGATATTGGTGGCCAGCCTGGACGGCCAGAACCGCAGTGGACAGCGGCGTGGAGGTAAGGAACCCGAGAGGTACACGGTTTAACCCTTTTCCATTTTATTTTGGTTTTACATGATATAGTTGATTCTAGGTGATTAGAATGATATTACGGGGTTATTAGGAACCTATTAAGATGGTTTTGGGAAGCTTTGGATGGCTGTGAAGCCGTGGGGGAATTTTGGAAAAATGGACCGTATGGTTCAAAAATCAAACCATGACTTTTATGTGGTTTTGATTAGTTTTAATGATTAGAAATGATAGGGAATGAAGAAATAGGAATTATAGGATTAATTAGGGTTGGAATAGAACCAAAACAAAGGGAGAATACCGCTGAACCGGTCACACCAGTTCAGACCGGTCCAGAACCAGAAAAACCGGTTCACTTGATGTAGGTGATGATGAACAGTACACAGGGCCTTCTTGGGGCACGTGAGGGCGCGTGGCCCATAATTTTGGGAAGTGTTCAACATACAAAATTATCTATTCGATGTAACGAACATTTTGGGACTGGTTTTGTGTCAATCGGATATCGTTTCGATAGGTTTCGGGGTGTCCGAAGGTTTAGGTTTGGTTTTAAAAATAGTTAGAAAATCGGGAAAACTATGGGACTTCAATGAGAGGTTAATGAGGCTATTAGTAACCCTCTAAATGAATTTGGACAAGTTTGGGAATCCCGATGACGGTGATTGGCTCGGGAGAGACGTATGGCACGCAAATCGAGGCGGCAACTCGGACAGTCTGTGAGTGGACCTTGGTTTTCTAAATTGGTGCATGCATAAATGTTTATTATATGTTTTAATACATGTTTGATGATGCCATGGGTGCATTTGTATGTGGTTACGTATAAGCACGTATTTCGAGGTTTCGGCCTTATACGGTGCTTATACAGGTTTTTATTTATTTAATGGTTTAAATAATTTGGATTTAGATTTCCAAAAGGATAAACTCGGGTATGAGACCCATTTGGTTTTGTCTCGGGCATATGACCTCAGATATCGGGTACGATGCCCAGCTGATGTCCTATGTTCGGGCACAAGACTCAGGTTACTTTACGGTTTTGATTTCAGGTCAGGGAACCTTAAATGGATTTCTAGGTTCATGACAGTTTATGGGAACTGGCATGAACCTTGTTATGGTATCGTGGTTCATGACGGGTTATGGGAACCGGCATGAACCCTGGTTATGTTATTATGGTACATGACGGTTTATGGGAACCGGGCATGGAGGATGTTTTATATATATATATATATATATGAATGGAATGGATATTATGAATCATGACGGTTCAGGGGAACCGGGCATGGATATTTGTGTTATGTATATATATGTTCATATACCTTCCTTTACTTGTTCTATTATCTCCTCCGGGGAGGGTCGTTGGCCAGGGTGGACCTCGGAGTAGTCACGGAGCACTGACTGAGTGAGAGTTGCCCCTGTTGGGTGCCTTACTCTCAGGAAGGTTGGTACTATAACCTCGGGTAGGGTCGGTGGTCTACGGACATTGACCTTGACTTTGAGAAGACTCGGATTGAGACCCGAGTAGCACGCGCGTAGCTTTGGAAACAGTGACAGGATTGGTTGTGTGAATTATATGATATATGATATGTGATGTGTGGTTACACAGGATTTGAGCGGTGGCTCGTATGGTTGGTTTCTTATGATTTGGGCAGAGTCCCTTATGGATTTGGGCAGTGGCCCGTATACTTGATTTGATTATGGTTTTGGGCTTAGTTCCCACATATGGTTTCTTTGGTTAAACGGTTTTCGAATGCATGCATGCTTTTTAGTGAAGAGTACAAATGTCTTCGATTAAATGATTTTTATAAACTGCTTGTTTTGTCCACTCATAGCTTTTAATGTTTTGACTGCCCTTCAGGTTGACAGCGGATGTGGACTGTAGCAGAGACCGAGATATGTAACGACCCGTCCCTGGATTTGGGATTAGCTTAGTGATTAGTGACGGATTAGCTAGGTTAATCGGTGATTAGTTGGTTACTTTTGGACTTTTGAACGATTTTGCCCATAGAATGGGCAAAATGTTAACTTTTAGTTCGGACGGTCAATTGGGCATTGACCGATGACCGTGACGTAGTTCGGGACATCACAAGTCCGTAGACAGGTGGCACGTCCAATTCCGACATCCGAGGAGGAAGTTATGATGCATTTATTGACTTTTTGAAAGATAAGGTTTCTTCACGCAAACCGAGGACCGTTAGGTAGATCTCGACGTCCTGAGTACAACGACAGGCGGCACGCCTTCATCGGACATCGGACGAGTGAGATACGGGTCTAGGAAGTAAAGGGTAAAATTGTAATTTGGACGCACAGGGGTATTTTGGTCTTTTTGCACCTTGGGAAGCGTGCCAATCAGCTGAGGACAAGTGGACAGTGTTAATTGGATATTTTGGGCTTGGGACCACCAGGTGTTGACACCTGGCTGGATTCCAGTGGGTTCTGGCCTACACGGTTGCACGTTTAAATGGTTTATGTTGATCGATTAAGAAAACAGAGAGACTGACCCGTGAGAGAATCAACCATCCCCCCAAGTCTGAGCCGTGTGTGTGATCTTTGTGGAGTGTTCAGAGACTAACTGTGCGAGTGGTGAGTGTTTCTAGGTGAAGGTTGGGAGAGTAAACAGTTGGGAATGAGGGGAACACAATGAAAACAGAGAACCACCGTGCAAGGCTGAGAGGACAACTGATCAAACCAATCGAGTCTGGGTGTTGGGGTGGTGTTCAGAGGAAAGCTGAGAGTGAAGAGAGTGTTTTGGGAGCTTCAGGAGAGTCGAGTGAGTGTGTGAGGTGTGCAGAACTCAGAAAAACAGAGAGGAGTTGAGCTTAGTAGTGCAACCAAAAATCAATCTTTTGATCCAATTCAGTTCGAGGGAAGGCTAGGAAGGCTGAGGACAGCCCTATGAACCCAGAGGAACACGGCGGCGAGCACGGCGGAGGCTAGAACACAGGTGAGTCCCCTGGTTCCCCTATTTTTAAGTTTTGTTTCAAACTAAAAGTCGTGGTTTAGGAGTGGAATAGGTTTCTAGGAAGGGGACGAAACTAGCGGGATCAAAAGGGTTGGAAACGGACTGGATTTGAGGGGAAAACCGGTCACGCCGGTTCGGTTCACCTGGACCGGTCTGAACAGGCTGATCAGAAGGTTGAAGACGATGAACAGTGCAGGCGCGTGAGGCCCACACGCAGCCCCTTTGGGCGGCGCGTGGGGACTGTTCCGGGGAAACTTCCAACACGGTTTTCATTCTAATCGTTGTAACGAACATTCTGGGGCAAGTTTCGAGACAATCAGACATCGTCTCGGGTTAGTTTTCAGTGTTCGAAGGTTTAGGGTTCCGTTTAATTACATTTAAAAATCCGAGAAAATTAGGGAAATTAGGGTAAGCTAAGTTGAAGCATTTGTGACCCGTTTTGGTGACTCTGGACAGGTCGGGAATTACCTGAGACGGCCGAGGATCGCACGGGATGCAATTGACGCGCGCAGGAAGTTGTGAGTGGACTGTTTGTTTTCTAACCGAGCATGCATAACTGTTTTACTTATTTAATTAAGTTTCAATCATGCTTTTGTGCTTTCGATATATGATTTCATGAATTATGCTTCTATATTCTTGCTTTACTTAATTATGCTTTCGATATGCTTTCTATAACTGTTTTACTTATCGAATTTGCACGTACTTCGAGAATATGATTTTTGTTATGCTTTTGAGTATGGTTTCGGATGAATGATTATGTTTATACACATTCTGTTTTAGTAAGATTTGTGGATTTGATTGAGGTTGGAAGTGAAATTCGGGAGGAAGTCCCGTTTTAATCAAACGTAGTTTCGGTTTTCAAAGATTTCTGGTTTGGCTTTGGTTTTCGGATTTGATGGATTTTCTTATACATGAAAAATGGTTTTGAGTTTAAAGACTCGGAAAAAACCACTGGATCTGGTTTTGAGTTTAAAGACTCGGATTGATTTACGGGGGGAGGGCCCTGGACTGATGTGTTTTGAGTTTAAAGACTCGGTATGGCTTTGAGTTTAAAGACTGGTATGACTTTGAGTTTAAAGACTCAGATATGATACCACTCGAGGCCTGTGATTGTGTTTTGAGTTTAAAGACCCGTTGATATCCCGGGAAGGTCTGGTTATTGCGCATTGTGTTTTGAGTTTAAAAACTCGGGTGTACTTGAGATCCATTAAACTTGTATGATCGATGTTTTTCATTGGTTTTGAAAATGTTTTGGGTTGTGACGCGAATTACTTATTTTATGGATTTAGGGCCGAGGGCCTGAACTTTGGTTTTGATTTCTGATGATTTCTGCACGTTGTTTCCTTTCGTACTACTGTTGTTTTAAGTTATTTGGTTATGCATGCATGTTTTCAAAACAGTGGGCAAAACCCTGGTTTGTTTATGAAACTGTTTTTGAAACTCTTATTTATTTTTAGTCCACTCACATTTTTAATATTTTTAACACCTTCCAGGTCGTGGTGCGAGCGTTGGGGCTACCGTTGAGGCAGAAGTCGAGGCATAAAGTCATCCATTGCGCGCTTAGCTTACAGTAGGGCTTGTTTGTTTTCGTACTGTTACTATGCTCTGTAAACGATATAACTTTTCTCCCTGGTCTGGCAATGTAAATTGTGGGTTTTTGTAAAGTTCTTTTGGTCTTTTATTTGTGTTTGTCGGACGGGAGCAGGGTTCACCTCGGTTATCGGGGTGATAATCGGGGTGGGTCCTGTCAAGATATCACATACCTCTTCCGGATCCTGGCGTACTCTGATAGCCCGGGAGGGCAAAGGTCGGAAATATCCCTTGTCTGACACTTCGTGTCAGACGGTAGCAGGGTCATCCCGCGTTAATCCCGGGGGGATTAGGATGGGTCCTGTCATTGACTTTCAACTCCAAGACGAAACTATGGTTTGGTGTCATGTGTCTTCACGCCACTTGGCTTCAGATTCTAGACGATGGCATCTCCAAGCTCTCTTCCTTCAATTAGGCGATGATGTACGACGTCTCGAGCTTTTCAGGGGGCATGATCGATCCTCCATTCTATTGTTCCGCCTTACTACACCCCATTTTGAGCTCAACAAGACCTTGAAGACCAAGTCTCTGGAAGGTCATCCGTCATCCAAAGAAACTCCTTGGAAAACTTTAGTTACTTCATGGCACCACATGCACTTCGCCTCGCGTCATGGGAAGCCTTGGTTTGAAGATGAAGCACATCTCGCCTTGTAGCTGCAACACACATTGCCTTGCAGCTGGAACAAGCCACATACTGGGTTGTAACACGTTGCACTCCAAGTGATGGGACTCATCACCTCGCACTTGCAGCATGTTTCGCCTTGCACTCTGCTGCACCTCGTCTTGCACCTTGCTGCACCTTATCTTGCACTCTACTGCACCTCACCTTGCACTCTGGTGCACATCGCCTTGCACTCTGTTGCACCTCGTCTTGCACTCTGCTGCACCTTGCCTTGCACTCTGGTGCACATCTCCTTGCACTCTGCTGCACCTCGCCTTGCACTCTGCTGCACCTCGTCTTTAACTCTGCTGCACCTCGTCTTGCACCTTACTGCACCTCGTCTCGCACTCTGCTGCACCTCGCCTTGCACTCTGTTGCACCTCGTCTTGCACTCTGTTACACCTCGTGTTGCATTCTGCTGCACCTCCCCCGTTGAAAGCCTTGATGTCGGCTCTGTCCGCATTTGAAGATGACAAGTGCGTTGATGCGCTAAGTTCTTCCATCCACAAAGCACTGCAAGCATGTCAACCGGATGAGCGTCTTGATGTCAAGTCCGCCATCTCTTGAAGTCGGAAGCTCTAACAAGACCCGGACACGCCACCAGATGGTACTCCGAAAAATGAGGTCTTTAAGACTATAGCAGAAGTATGTCTTCATACATCTTGAAATGATCGTCTCGAAGAGTAGAGCGCATCGACGCTTGAATCATTGCAATTGGACTCATACAGCTCTCTGAATGTGCAAAAATATAAAGCTCAACAATTAAATAAATGTTCAAAAGTTTATCGGACAAGCGTGGAACTTACTGCGACATCAGAGACTCCCAGATAGAGGTACAATGAAATTGAAGATTAAGCGGAATCCTACTCCCATATATAAATTATGGGAACCACAATACAAATTACATCCCTTAGGATTCCCTGAATTCCTAAGCGATGTGGGGGCATTTGTGGAACCCAAAATCACCTGAAGAATGTGGAGTTACCACGTGGCCCATAATTCCCGAAATGACCAAATTGCCCCTGGCAATAATACTTAAAGCCCAAGCAACGAACATGGCTCAAGCCCACAATGCTTACATAGCCCAAACAATGGGCCCAAATCGGGATGACATGTGGAAGCCTCTCACTCTCGAGGAGCATTTGTCCCACATCGAAACTATGGAAATCAAGGAGCATTTGTCCCACATCAAAACTATGGAAATTGAACATCCCACTCACCCCTACATAAGGGGTACGCATTTCTCAATAAAGGTAAATCAATTCAACGCAACTTAAGCTCTTAAGATTTCTCTTTCGAAACTGACTTAAGCATCAGAGCGTTTTCGGTTGAACCCAAAATCACTTGAAGAATGTGGAGTTACCACGTGGCCCATAATTCCCGAAATGACCAAATTGCCCCTGGCAATAATACTTAAAGCCCAAGCACCGAACATGGCTCAAGCCCACAATGCTTACATAGCCCAAACAATGGGCCCAAATCGGGATGACATGTGGAAGCCTCTCACTCTCGAGGAGCATTTGTCCCACATCGAAACTATGGAAATCAAGGAGCATTTGTCCCACATCCAAACTATGTAAATTGAACATCCAACTCACCCCTACATAAGGGGTACGCATTTCTCAATAAAGGTAAATCAATTCAACGCAACTTAAGCTCTTAAGATTTCTCTTTCGAAACTGACTTAAGCATCAGAGCGTTTTCGGTTGAACCCAAAATCACCTGAAGAATGTGGAGTTACCACGTGGCCCATAATTCCCAAAATGACCAAATTGCCCCTGGCAATAATACTTAAAGCCCAAGCACCGAACATGGCTCAAGCCCACAATGCTTACATAGCCCAAACAATGGGCCCAAATCGGGATGACATGTGGAAGCCTCTCACTCTCGAGGAGCATTTGTCCCACATCGAAACTATGGAAATCAAGGAGCATTTGTCCCACATCAAAACTATGGAAATTGAACATCTCACTCACCCCTACATAAGGGGTACGCATTTCTCAATAAAGGTAAATCAATTCAACGCAACTTAAGCTCTTAAGATTTCTCTTTCGAAACTGATTTAAGCATCAGAGCGTTTTCGGTTGAACCCCCCCCCCCCCCCCCCCCCCCCCCCCGGCGGGATTCAACCTTAATCCCGTTTGATTTTTGTTCTTGTGTGAAGGGATCGAGAAGGAACTTCACAGAGCCGAACGATTTCTGCATCAACACTATCTAATCATTAAAAAACAAAGCAGAACATGGGTAAGTTTAGGATTTTAAGAATTTGTTAATCAAAATAAATAAATATTTATCCTGTCATGCACGAGTCATAAATATGCGGTTCTTTAAATAATGAAAAATGTTAAGAATGTTTAGCCAGTATCAGCTTTGTTTCTTTTAATCTTCTGATGGAAGGTTGGGACTGCTTGGAATTTTTAATAATTATTATTTTTAATAAAGATGGAAGGTTGTAAATCTCAACGATGATAATAAGAAATTATAAAAGGGTGCAAAGTGTACTTTTAATAAAATTTTATTGGAATTTTCAATTCCATGAAATAAAGAGTACAATATAAACAAATTAAACAATCAAGTAAAATACGAGGAAATTGCGCCTTCTAACCATGTGGGCCCTCTTCCATCCACACCCAGTACACCACAATCTCATTTTAAAAAAAAGGAGAGCATTCTGAGCCAAATGGTGTGCAACCAAGCCATCAGCTGCAAGGTCCCCCGGTGGCATTATAAATTGCATGGACCAATGCCAAAGCATCTGACTCAACTAGACATTTGTGAACACTACATCAAAGCAATTTGAAGGCCAAAACTAATCGCATAGAGCTCCATTATATTACTGGTTTAGCGGCTGTGAGTCCCTCGTTATCACCTCAAGCCCTCGTGACTCTCACTAGTAAGCAAATCACTGACATATATTTGAGGAGGCAGAAGTTTTGGCGAATGAACTCCAAAAGAGAAGGGAATTGGTACCCATTTAACGAAATACCTAACCCTTTGTATTGATACGTTTATTGAGATAAGTTTTATTTAATCATACAAAAATGATTGTATAACAAGAAATGTAGGTCCGTTTAATGAGAAATACTCAAGTTAGCATACTAAAGTGATTTTGGTATACTAACGTAAATTAATTTAGAAAAATGGTGTGAGATTTTTTTTTTTTAAGAAAATGGTTTGAGCTTTTATTTCTTCAAATTAAGTGTTTTTTACAGTGAAATATACTTTTAACAGGCTCGTTTGTGAAGAATCTACTGACACATATTACAGATATATGCACACAATAGTGATCCTTTCATTTCCTGAAATTGGGCGGGGTCACAATTTGTGGGCTGTCTGCCAATTTCTATTTGATAGAAATATACAGATCTCCTCATTACTGAAAAATTTATTATTTAAAATGTTCTCCTAACCAAACGTTGAATCTCACTTTGATCATTGAACCGAATTTAGTTTTAATGTGCTGTCAGAACTACACTTCTATTATCTCCGTTGCTCTATTTCGTTTGTCAAGTTAGTAACACCGTTAATATTACTTACGTGTTATTCTATGATTGGTTGTTTCATTATTTATCAAAAATTATTAAAATAAAAAATTGAAGAAGAAAGATGAATAATGAATAGTGAATATGAGTTTCATCTTCTTTCTTTTTCATCTAATTGAAATGGTAATATGAGTTTTTGTGTGTGTGTGTGCGTGTGAGAGAGAGAGAGGGAGAGAGAGAGAGTGGTGGATTGAGTCATGCAAACCCTAGCCTTCACCTTCAATAAATATACAAATCCGGGTTTGGTGTGAATTAGAGCTTTGGTAGAAAATCTGGGTATGGAGAGAAACCCATAAATGGGTAAACCCATAAATTAGAAATTTCAAACATATATTGATTGTGATAGCAATGGTGGTCATGGTTATTTGGAAATTTCTTCGTTGGTTTCTGTTTTTTCGTAGCTGGTTATGTAATTTAATGTAATTAACTATGATGAAATTGATTTGCCTCACTTTGATGAAAATGTTGGGGCTTCGAACTATTTGATTAATATATATAGGTTCTGATACAATTTTTTTTTATTAAGTCAAAAATTATATATAAGAGGAGACCTCAGAAACAAGCCCAGAAAATGGCAACAAAAAAAGCAAACTACCAACAATCAACAAGGAAACAACAAGGGAGGAAAAACCACAAGACCTAAACCAAAAAAGGCCAAGGGAAAAAACAGCACATACCCAATTACATCACTTGAATATTCCAATGCCTAGCAACCAAAACATTTCTACTAGTTAACTTGAATTTAATCAAATTCAGTCGTAAACTGATCATCTCCAAGACTTGGTTAAAGATGACAGCGGCGGTGCACCTAGAGCCCCAAAAAATACGATTATTCATTTCCCTCCAAATACAATAGACAGTAACCGTCAAAACCATTTTTTTGATGATGTTGATAAGACAATTACCTCTCCAAGACACCGCAACATCATCCAAAAAAACAGGCCAATGAGGGTTGTGCCAAGGAACACCACATTTGAACATAACTTTTTTCCCAAATGGCTCCACTGAAAGGATAATCAAAAAATAAATGTCCATGTGAGTCAGTAGACCCATTACATAGGACACACATATAACTAGTTATGGTAGAAAATCGACGAAGGCGATCAAGAGTAGCAAGACGACCATTGATAGCAATCCAAATGATGAAACTAGCATGAGGGATAGAAGCCCTATTCCACACCAAGTGGGCCTAAGCAACATTGGTACCACCACTAGAAAGAGCTTCCCACATAGAACTAGAGGAAAACTTGTCATTAGAGTTAGGGGCCCAACAGTAATGATCGTCAAGAGAGGGATGGATATGAATAAGCTAACAAAATCTCGAGATAGAAACCAATGACTGACTATTAATAATAGGTCATCTCCAACAATAAAAAATGATCACAGAGCTAACTTTAGCCTTAAAAAGAATAACTGCTAAATCATTACTACTAGGACCAAACATATCAAACAAAGGGCCAAGGTCACCCCAATAATCATGCCAAAAGAAAGATTTTTCACGTCCTGATACAATTTGTTAGTGACACTAACTCATGCATTCAAAATATTTAACTGATACAAAATATATAGGTCCTGATATTCTCTTTTCATATACATAATTACGTAGAAAGTTGTCATTAAAACGACTTCTGGATAGGCCGTGCAATTCTGGGAAATGCCGAACTCAACCCCATGCGTCAATTAAATGGAGTTAAATCGCACACAGAAAGTTGAGGGCCTCGGCCTATTATACGAAGTCGAAAGCCCATAACATATAAAACCCAATTTTGATCTTCAATTTGGTGGGGTGCGCCAGGCCCATGCAGCAGTGCAACGCTTGGGCGACGCGTAAGAATCCGAATAGCAAGCTACCCTAATGGACTCTTCCCCTAAATAAATTAATTTAATATCATGTGAATCATTGATTCACATATCAGATATTAAACTGATAAGAACAGATACTACACTTGATCTTAGCCAAAAGGCCGAGAAAGGTATGAAATTAAACAAGTTGGGCTGCTGCATTTTTATATGCTGTCCAATGCATTCTCACCTCAATGCCTCGATGTGGGATAGCGTTGAACCTCTATTATTTTGTCTTCAAACTTCAAAATCATGATATATTTCTTGTATAGCACAAACGGTTAGTACATAGCAGCACATCAGGTTTATTCGGTCCTTCATAACCCCATTTGTTAGTGGGAAATACTTAGGATGATTTTTTTTTGGGGTAACTTTTATAAGGTTAGTCGAAATTTTTTTATTGACATTATTTTGTTCAGTAAATATAAATACTTGACCAACTTACTACCAAATTGCGATCATCGATGACAACACATTTACTACAAAAGATAAACTCATTCAATTAAGACTCAATTAATCACTTGAGGAGGCAAATCAAATAAATAATATCATACAAATGGGCGGATGTACTCTATAGGTAAGGGGTGCTACATAGCACATGGTAGAATTTTAGGGTTAAAAAAATTATTAATATACAAAATTAATGATAAAATAAATTTAGCCCAATCCAACATACTAAGGCTTATAAACAAAATATATGTATATTACATATAACCCGAATCGAATATGATTTATTTTCCAAGACAACCATGGTTTTGTTTTGTTCAAGTCCATTGATGTTTTTGTACATACTCTAGTGATATATATATATATATATATATATTTCTTTTAGTTGTTTGGATTCTATAACTTGAATTATTATTGGTATGCTTGTGCACATTTACATATTATGTTTTGAGGTTTGTTTAAAATGAAATCTGAACTTCTTATTATGTTTAGCCAATGTTGTTCTTCTATAACCTAGAAGGTCTAGATGCAATTAGATTTAAATATATATTTTTTAATTCATAGTGATATATACTCTTGATTCTGTCTTCAATATTATAGAACCAACTCCAAGAATAGTTTGATTATGATCTTTCCCAATACATCACATGGTACCCCGTAAAAGGAAAAAAAATAACATTGTTTGTACTTAATTTGGCCAGCATGATTAAATGCCGAGCAATCCTACCAAAGATAATCTCAAGCTCTCGGCTACACAGACATGTCTAAACAAGGCCAAGCTTAACAAAACACCAAGAACAACCAGGTCGAGTATATTTGGTCGGTCTATATTTCGCTCGGCCAGCTCATGCTTTGCCATGTAACGACCCGTCCCGAATTCCGTGATTAGATTAGTCATTAATCTCGATTAGTGAGGTTGATCGGTGGTTAGTAGGGCGGAATCGGACAAATGTGCAAAATGACCGTTTTGCCCCTAGTCGTGGGCAAAATGTTGACTTTTTGATCGGGCGGTCAAACGGACTTTGACCGATGTCCGTGACGTAGTTCGGGACGTCACGAGTTCATAGACAGGTGGCACGTTCGATTCCGACATTCGTAGAGAAAGTTGTGATGTTCGGAAGTTGAGGGGTATTTTGGTAATTTGGCATATTAGGGGCCAAATGTTGACTTTTTGACCGGGAGGTCTGATGGACGAGGGCCAAGGACCATTACGTAGGTATCGTCGATTCGAATCCAACGACAGGCGGCATGCCGAAATCGGAGATTCGACGACGAAGTTATGGTCACGGACGTAATCGCGATTAACCGAGACTCGGAATAAAATAATAATATTAAAATAGGTGAATAGTAATGGACGAATATGGACCCTTGATGAGTGACACATGTCATCATCCCCTTCATTCCCTAAATCAGGGATCTTTGCTAGCCATTTGGGTTAATTAATCATTTTCTCTCCTCAAATCCTCACCATCCATTCAAACCACAGATTGAATCCCAGCCCTTGATCTCATCTTCCTTTATTTCTTAAACCCTCAGAACACATTTCACTCATTTTCATTCTCCCTCAAAACCGTGAGCACGGTTTCCTTCCTTGATCATGCACATCACCACCTCACAGCCCAGCCTCACACACCAGACACCTCCAGACAGACCCCAGCCACCTCCAGACGACGGCCACCACCTCACGGCCGCCCTGCACGGCCGGGAAACCCCCAGACCCGAGAGGAACCCGATCGGCCCAAAACACCCAAACGTCCAAACCACCTCACCAATCTCCTCTGTGTTGGTGTGTGTGAGAGTTTAGCTGCACGGTGAGGCTTGAGAGATGACGGGAGACGACGGGAAACGACGAGGTTGGCGGCGGAGAGGAAAACAGGGGAGGTCCGAAACTCATAAATTGGAAGTCGTTGTGGGCTGGTTTTGATCGTTTTAAATGGATGTAGGATGTTCCTGGAGTCGAACTGGGCATGCTGGTGGCCACGGCGGTAGCCACGGCGGCGAGGTAAACCTCGAACCCGTGAGTTCGTTTCGGGTATAAAAATGGGAGCCTGAGTTTTACGGTGTGTTAATCAATCTAGTGGCCAGGATGTTGATCTTGGGGATGAAACGAGTTGGTAGGGACCGTTTTCGAGGAGAATGGTGGTCGGAACTGGGAGCAGTCGACGGTGGAGTTTTGGCCGTGAGCTTCTCGATCGAGGAGGTACAATCTAGACGTGTTTTCTAGTTTTTAATTCCACAGAACCCTTAGTTTAACTTGGACGATCTTGTAGGAACAAACAGAACTAAAAATGGTCGAGGAATGGCGGAGAACCAGTCGGGTTGGGCCGCGGGTCACGGTGACCCGTTTATCAGAGAAACGGGTTAAACAGTGACACTGTTCACGGCGCGTGGGTTTCACGCGCAGCCACTCACGGCGGCGCGTGACGGCGCGTGAACACGAATCTCGAGGTGAGGTCAACATGACTTCTGTCCTATTTAATGTAACGGACATTTTGGAATTGGTTTCGTGTCGATCAGACACCGTCTCGATAGTGTTCGGGATGTCCGAAGGTTTTAAATCAAGTTTAAAAATAGTTAAAAATTCGGGAAAATTACGGGACTTTGATAGGATGTTAATGATGAGGTTAGTGACCCTCTAATGTGATTTGGACAGGATTGGGAGTCCCGGTGATAGTGGTGAGGCCCGGGAGGGCCGGTGGCACGCGTATCGAGGCATACCGTTAAAACGGTCTGTGAGTGGACTTTGGTTTTATAAATTCTATGCATGCTTAAATGTTTTATATGGATTATGGTTGTGATTGTATGATGTTGATTTGGTTGTTGGTAAATTGTACGGTTTCACGTATTTCGAGGCGATTTACGTGCTTACACGTAAATCGAGGTTTTCGGTTTTACATAGATTTTTCATATTTATAACTTGGATATAATGTGATGAAATGGTTTTGAAATTGGAAATATGAACTCGGGCTTGAGGCCCAATTATGTTGGAAATTTCGGACTTGGAGTCCATTTGAGAATCGGGCCGGGGGCCCAGTTGGTTAATGAAATCGGGCCAGAGGCCCAGTTGATATGAAATCGGGCTGAGACCCATTTGAGTTATGTTATCAGGCCATGGGCCCAGTTGATTTACGAATTCGGGTCGTGGGCCCAGTGGGTTTATAAGTCGGGCTGCGGGCCCAGTTGGTTTACAAATCGGGCCGTGGGCCCAGTGGTTCATAAAATTGGGCATGAGGCCCAGTTGGATAATAAATGTGATTTCGGGTCAGGGACCCTATGTTTAATAATTGTGATTTTGGGTCAGGGACCCTAAATGGAATTACGTGGTTTTATGGAAATTTCGGGCAGGGCCCATTGTAATGATGTGATAAAAGGATTTAAGAAAACTGTTTTCCATATACCATCTGGATACAAGGATATATGATGGTCTCCTTCAGATGTCTGGGACACTGGGGAAGTCACGGTGCATTGCCTGCGAGGGGTCATTGTACGGAGCAGCCGGATTATATGATGACTCAGGAGCAGGATTGCTATGATTGACGTCAGGGACGTCAGACATCAGGGATGTCAGATATATGGACCCGGAGAGACCCCGGGTAGCACGCGTAGCTTATGAAACAGTGAGATATGACGTCAGGGACGTCAAGCGTCTGGGACGCTAAGCATCTGGGATGCTGGTGATGGTAATGGTAAAATATGGATTAATGGATCTATGAAATGGCTTTTCGGTTGGATATGTGTTATGTGGTAAAAATGGATTATTGGTTATGAAATGGTATGTCGGGTCGGGGACCCTAAATGGTTTTGGATTTTTGGATTTATATTTATGGCTTTGGGCGGTGGCCCACATGGTTGTTTATGTATGGTTGTGGTATTCCACTGTTTTGGGCTGAGTTCCCACACTTGGTTTTTGGTTAACGGTTTTTGGGCTAAGGCCCTAATGGCTCGGTTGAGCAAACGTTTTGGTTACTGGTTTTTGTGGCATGCATACGTTTTTATTGGAGGGCATAAATGTCTTATAAATGTATTTGATAAACTTATTGGTTTTTTCCACTCATAGCTTTTGGTTTTAATGCCCTTCATGTTGATTACGGATGCGATTGCAGCAGAGACTGAGACATTGCACACCTCCTTCATCGGTCCTTGCGCACTCTGGATGCCCCGGTTGGGTAGTGGCTCTTGGTTATCCCTTGTCTGACACTTCTTGTTGGACGGGAGCAGGGCACATTCCACGGTAATCCCAGGGGGGGTTGGGATGGGTCCTGTCAACTTGGTATCAGAGCACGGTTGCTCTTTTTGTGCGCGCAGGTCGAGGGTGTGATGTCTCATTGGGCTGCAATTCGTTATCAGCCTGATAGATAGTTTTTGGGTTTGGATAGTGGATGGAGTGTGATTGGCCTGATACGCCGTGCGTTAATGTGATTCGACCCAAGTGGGGTTGATTGTGATGAACTGGTATTGTGGGACCGTCGGTTCGGTCATGTGATATTGGATTGTTGTGCTGCTAGGTGCAGCCAGGTTCGGGGAACCTCATGTGAGTAATGGTTTAAAAATGTGAACCCTTGTGGTGGTTTCTAGTGTGAGGGATGTTGATTCATCGGAGTTGGCCGATGACCTAGTGGTGGAACCCACGTTGATGGGATGGTAGGATTGGATTTGACGTCTATTCGATGTCAGGACCGCGGGGTCGGTCAGGTTGTGAATTTTATATTACGGGAAGTGGTTGGGTTCGGTTGAACCATAGGGTGTGATTGTGGAACCCTAGTGTATGATGAATTAAAAAGGTAAACCTTAATTGCGATTAGTGGATGAGAACTTGTGCTGCGACGAGCGGCTGAGGTCATGGATGACCATGTGGATGGCTCTGGTGAGTCTAGTCAGAACTATGGGATTCGATTTACGGATACGGTTCTGAGATAAATTATGGAATCCCGTGTTGGATCGGGTATTAGTGTGAGGTATGGATGCGGATCTCGATAGCAATGACAGTTAGTCGGAAGTCATATGGAGATGACTGGCTATCAAGGGTAATTAATGTGGTTATAATACTTGGGGATCAGGGGACGTTCAGGGAACGTTCATTTTCCTGATGTGGATTGTCAGAGTGGTGGTACCCATAGTCGTGAGATACGGGATCGTCGTTCGGTATGAACGGAGATCCAGGGTTGTCGTATTTGTACACGGTGTGCAGTATGGATGTTTGCGGGTTGGTAATTTTGTGCTGATGCTAGTATGGATGTCTGTGTGCTGATACTAGTGTTGTTGATAGTGTGTTGGTGTTGGTACTAGCGCTGGTGCTAGTGTCGGTGATGGTGTTGACGATGAGCCACAAGTTGGGGTGTGACTCCGTCATGATGAACATATGTTCGGTCTTTGAGATTCGGTAGTGGTTGAGTGATGGACTGGATGGGATCCAGTTAAGATTGTGATGTGTTGGGATAAGTCCCAATGGTGGTGAGATAACCAGTAAGGAGTGGATTAAAAAGGTATAATTGAGAACTTGGGAAACCGAGTGTTGAACCTGTAAAGGTTGGGACGTGCGAACGGAACAATAACAGATTGATTGTGGACACGTGAGTTGAGGAGGTAGGAAGTCCAGTGGTTGGACTTGACATCTCGTTGGGAGTAGGTCTGCTTCCAACATGGTTGGAACCTTAGACTCGAGGAGCGTTATGATTGGGGAACGAGAGTGGTGCTCGTTTTTGGTGATTGGTATTCCAAAGTCATTGGGGTTGACTTCTTGTTTTCTGCCCTGGCAGACATTGACTGTAGTTACCAGTACGTTGAGCGTGTATTGGTTGGTGAGCTCATGTGTGTTGTGGGTTCATCAGGAGGAGTTGCGTATTCAATATTAGGTAAACGAGATTTTTCATTTTCTGCTTGGTGGCAGACGATGTTGGGGTACATGGCGTGGTGAGTGCAGTGAGTTTGTTGCATCCACGTAGGATGAGTATTGGTGTCATCATTTTTGGATCATCCTTGGTTTTTCCTAGGTGGAAAGACAAGGATCGATACGAACTTGGGTATGTGAGTCGTAAACGGCGGGGTTGAACTTCTTTTCGAAGTGGAGCCCGTATGGTATCTTACTCGAGTGAGTAGGTTTCCGACTGGTCGGACTTTGTCAACCTTAGACGTGTGGAGGTTGGATTGGCTTCCCTATGAAGTCAATTGGAGGTATTGAACGGGTAACCGATAGGTTCGGTTTTGGTGTGTCTTGGTAAATGTGAACGAGATTTCGGGATTTGAAATCGAATTTCTGGGTGACGATTCAGGATTCGATTTTGGAACTTGAAAATGGATTTCTGGATTTGAATACGGAACGATTATTCCAAATGCTAGCTTACGGAATAATGATTTCGGATTCAGATTTGGATATGAATTAAAATGTGATGTCTGGGCTTGGATCCGGGATTTCTTACGAAATTGCGGATTCAGATTCGGAATTGGAACTAGATGTTGGGTGGAGTTTCGATTTGTCTCATGCTGGATTGGGCAAACGTACTCCATTATTGGAACGCGTTCGGCTATGACCTAGGTGGTTGTAGTCTGGTTATTAAGTAGATGTGTGTACTTCGTACATGGTTCGAGGTACAATACCTTGTAGACTTGTGATGTCTAGTTACTGACAGGACCCATCCCAATCCCCCCGGGATTAGTGTGGGATGACCCTGCTCCCGTCTGACACGAAGTGTTAGACAAGGGATATTTCCGATCTTTGCCCTCCCGGGCTATTAGAGTACGCCAGGATCCGGAGGGGGCATGTGATATCTCGGTCTCTGCTACAGTCCACATCCGATGTCAACCTGAAGGGCAGTCAAACATTAAAAACTGTGAGTGGACAAAAATAAAGAGTTTATAAAACATTTCAGAAGAAGACATTTGTACCCTCCACTAAAAAGCATGCATGCATTCGAAAACCATTTAACCCAAGAAACCATATGTGGGAACTAAGCCCAAATCAGATATAAACCAAGGTCGAAGGACCACAATGAAATCGACCATACGGGTCATTGCCCAAAACCTGTGTAAACACACATAATATATCACATACATATATAATATATCTCATATACCATACATCATATATACATATAATTCACACAACCAATCCTGTCACGGTTTCCAAAGCTACGCGCGTGCTACCCAGGTCTCAATCCGAGTCTTCTCAAAGTCAAGATGAATGTCCGTAGACCACTGACCCTACCCGAGGTAATAGTAATCATAGCCTTCCTGAGAGTAAGAAACCCAACTGGGGGGTGACTCCACTCAGTCGGTGCTCCGTGACTACTCCGGGGTCCACCCAGGCTAATGACCCTCCCCGGAGGAGATAGTAGAACATGGAAAGGAAGGTAGATGAACATATATATACATAACATAAACGTTCATGACCGAGGAGCTCACGGTGCAACTTCCCAGGGGGTCACCCATCAAGGAATTGCACCAGTCTCAACTCGCTTAACTTTGGGGTTCCCCCAGAATCCAAAGCTAGTGAGGGCAAGGGCAAGGAGGCCCAAAGCGGACAATATCGTGCTAGATGAGTCGGGTCCTGACCGAGGAGGGTCGGGTCCTGACAGTTACGGTATACGGGATATACCCGAGGTGTGTGACTACGCCCAAACTACGCATTAAATTAAACATGTAATTCGAGTGTTATGCAATTTAAACCCTTTTTGTGTAGATATAGTATTGGTAAATAGGGATCGTCCTTAACCGGGGAAATTAGGGAACATTAATAATGTGTTAGTGGGAAAGAGTAATGAATAAATGAATAATGAATACATTAATGAATTAAATAATTAAATAATAAAAGAATTAACCATTTAAAGAATTAATGACTTAAATATTAAAAGAATAGAGAATTAAAGAATTAAAGAATTAACTAATCAAAGAATCAAAAAATTAAAGAGTAAAGGAATAAAAGAATAAAGAAATGAAAGAATCAAAGACTAATAAACTAAAAGTATGAAAGAATAAAAGAATAAAGAATAAAAAGGGGGGTTTTGAAAAGGTTTGTGATCATGTAAATAAGTAAAAGCATAGATAAACTAATTTTACTTCTATTCTAATTCATGTACAAGTGATCTTCTTAAAACACAAATCTTACCAACACTCTAATAATTGCAAATATTAAACCAATCACGAAATTTTACCTTAATCGTCTTAATTACCTTCATACATTTTTCAATACTATAAATGCACCGACAGTGGACAACACTTACAATATGATTCACCTTTTGTTTTTGACTGAATGCGCCGACAGCGATCAACATTAAGTCTCTTCAATTCTACTTTAAATGCACCGACAGCGGATAAAACACTTAACATTGAATTGAAGTATGAAGCACTAAAATGTATAAAATAACTAAAATTCATAAAGTAAGACACATGGAGATTGCATTTAACACTTACAAATATTAGTAAGAAAAACCTCACATATATTGAACTATAATCAAAACCAATAACAAAAATGAGAGTTTGAGTAGATGGAGAGTAATTGTTACACTTTCAAGATGGATGAAAACAATGGATTGTTATTCATATGATTCTCCGACAGCGGACGGAACCTTATGAAGATGGAGGAAATAAACTTGGGAAATATGGACTCAAACTCTAAACTTTGTATTGGAAATACTTTGCCAAAGTTTCTCTCAAAGAAGGCTCAAATGTGTGCCTCAAAGAAGGTGTGTCTCAACAAGTGAATTGAAACCCTATTTATAGGTGGAGAAAGCTACCAAAAATAATATAAAAATACAATAAAAAATGTTAAATAATGGAATGATGACTAATAAAGATTTGTGATGATGTTTAGGAGTGGTTTGAGTTGTAAAGTTGTAAAATTGGGTTGGAAAGTGGTTGGAAAGTGGCTGGAAATTAAGTGGAGGTCTGCTGGAAAATAGGGCAGGAAATTTCGTGGCTGCCTGCTGAATTGGTGAGCTGCAGCTCGGCTGCAGGCTGCTGAAAGGGCGGCTGGGAGTTCGGCTGGGATGCGCTGAAGAGTGCAGCTGCGGTTCGGCAGGCGCTGGTCGAGCGGGAGGGAGAGTCTTCGGTGCACGCGCTCCGATCGTCTCTGCAGGGCTGAACAGGAAGGCTGACGCACTGGGCCTAGCGGGCTGGATTTGGGGTTGGGCCGAATTTGGGCTAACTCTTCAGTGGGCTGGGCTGCTTGGGCGCGGGCTGATGGGCTGAACGGCTGGGCTTCTGGGGCTGCAATTGGGCTGGATTTTCTTAGGAGTGGGTTGGGCTGCACAGAATTAATTAATTAATTAATTAATAACTAAATTAATTATTCCACCGAATTTCGTTCATATTTTATTCGTTATAATTCCGATCGAAACGATTCTTTCGCCAAAATGCTCCAAATTACAACCTTTATTTATCTAAACATAAAAATCACAAAATAATTTATTTTATAAATTTATTTAATATTTTAATATTAAAATTCAAGTATAAAGGGTATAAAATGATATAAAATAATGCTTATTTAACGTCCTATCAGTGTGTCGGTGAACGTGTTGGTAGTCGGATTGGTTCCGATACCATGGGATTGGTTGTGGACCGGACATTACTATGCAATGGGTCATGGTAATTCTGATGTGTTTAATTACACACAGGTCGTGTGAAAATGTCGGTAAGGATATATTTAAGTCAAGTAAGTTGGTGGCTTGTGTGGCCACGAGTGAGTCTAGTGTCAGTTTTCGACTGACAACAACTGTGTGGTGACAGATTGTCAGGATGTGTCAACATAGATTGTTGAGTGGGGTCAGCTGACTCCTAGTGGGAGTGGGAAAGGAACCGTCGAGTTGTTGCGTCAACGAAATGGTCGATTTGACAAGTGGTGTCAAATTCGAAACAAGTAGTTTCAGTCATTCGACAGGGTCGAATGTAGTCGTTGCGTTATGAGTACTAGTGGTACTTTTGGGTGCAGACAAGTTTTGTCTGATTAGTTGGTGTACAGGTGTACACGTGTTGCGTGGTCGATTCCACTTTCCACGGGGTGTTTGTGGAATCAGGGTAGTCTAATTTCGAGAGTGAAACTAATTAAGGAGGGAAGTACGTCTGAGTTTAGATCGGTTGGAATTTCGAGGACGAAATTTATTAAGGAGGGAAGATTGTAACGACCCGTCCCGAATTCCGGGATTAGATTAGTCATTAATCTCGATTAGTGAGGTTGATCGGTGGTTAGTAGGGCGGAATCGGACAAATGTGCAAAATGACCGTTTTGCACCTGGTCGTGGGCAAAATGTTGACTTTTTGATCGGGCGGTCAAACTAACTTTGACCGATGACCGTGACGTAGTTCGGGACGTCACGAGTTCATAGACAGGTGGCACGTTCGATTCCGACATTCGTAGAGAAAGTTGTGATGTTCGAAAGTTGAGGGGTATTTTGATAATTTGGCATATTAGGGGCCAAATGTTGACTTTTTGACCGGGAGGCCCGATGGACGAGGGCCAAGGACCGTTACATAGGTATCGTCGATACGAATCCAACGACAGGCGGCATGCCGAAATCGGAGATTCGACGACGAAGTTATGGTCACAGACGTAATCGCGATTAACCGAGACTCGGAATAAAATAATAATATTAAAATAGGTGAATAGTAATGGACGAATATGGACCCTTGATGAGTGACACATGTCATCATCCCCTTCATTCCCTAAATCAGGGATCTTTGCTGGCCATTTGGGTTAATTAATCATTTTCTCTCCTCAAATCCTCACCATCCATTCAAACCACAGATTGAATCTCAGCCCTTGATCTCATCTTCCTTTATTTCTTAAACCCTCAGAACACATTCCTCTCATTTTCATTCTCCCTCAAAACCGTGAGCACGGTTTCCTTCCTTGATCATGCACATCACCACCTCACAGCCCAGCCTCACACACCAGACACCTCCAGATAGACCCCAGCCACCTCCAGACGACGGCCACCACCTCACGGCCGCCCTGCACGGCCGGGAAACCCCCAGACTCGAGAGGAACCCGATCGGCCCAAAACACCCAAACGTCCAAACCACCTCACCAATCTCCTCTGTGTTGGTGTGTGTGAGAGTTTAGCTGCACGGTGAGGCTTGAGAGATGACGGGAGACGACGGGAGACGGCGAGGTTGGCGGCGGAGAGGAAAACAGGGGAGGTCCGAAACTCAGAAATTGGAAGTCGTTGTGGGCTGGTTTTGATCGTTTTAAATGGATGTAGGATGTTCCTGGAGTCGAACTGGGCATGCTGGTGGCCACGGCGGTAGCCACGGCGGCGAGGTAAACCTCGAACCCGTGAGTTCGTTTCGGGTATAAAAATGGGAGCCTGAGTTTTACGGTGTGTTAATCAATCTATTGGCCAGGATGTTGATCTTGGGGATGAAACGAGTTGGTAGGGACCGTTTTCGAGGAGAATGGTGGTCGGAACTGGGAGCAGTCGACGGTGGAGTTTTGGCCGTGAGCTTCTCGATCGAGGAGGTACAATCTAGACGTGTTTTCTAGTTTTTAATTCCACAGAACCCTTAGTTTAACTTGGACGATCTTGTAGGAACAAACAAAACTAAAAATGGTCGAGGAATGGTGGAGAACCAGTCGGGTTGGGTCGCGGGTCACGGTGACCCGTTTATCAGAGAAACGGGTTAAACGGTGACACTGTTCACGGCGCGTGTGTTTCACGCGCAGCCACTCACGGCGGCCCGTGACGGCGCGTGGACACGAATCTCGAGGTGAGGTCAATATGACTTCTATCCTATTTAATGTAACGGACATTTTGGAATTGGTTTCGTGTCGATCGGACACCGTCTCGATAGTGTTCGGGATGTCCGAAGGTTTGAAATCAAGTTTAAAAATAGTTAAAAATTCGGGAAAATTACGGGACTTTGATAGGATGTTAATGATGAGGTTAGTGACCCTCTAATGTGATTTGGACAGGATTGGGAGTCCCGGTGATAGTGGTGAGGCCCGGGAGGGCCGGTGGCACGCGTATCGAGGCATACCGTTAAAACGGTCTGTGAGTGGACTTTGGTTTTATAAATTCTATGCATGCTTAAATGTTTTATATGGATTATGGTTGTGATTGTATGATGTTGATTTGGTTGTTGGTAAATTGTACGATTTCACGTATTTCGAGACGATTTACGTGCTTGCACGTAAATCGAGGTTTCCGGTTTTACATGGATTTTTCATATTTATAACTTGGATATAATGTGATGAAATGGTTTTGAAATTGGAAATATGAACTCGGGCTTGAGGCCCAATTATGTTGGAAATTTCGGACTTGGAGTCCATTTGAGAATCGGGCCGGGGGCCCAGTTGGTTAATGAAATCGGGCCAGGGGCCCAGTTGATATGAAATCGGGCTGAGACCCATTTGAGTTATGTTATCGGGCCATGGGCCCAGTTGATTTACGAATTCGGGTCATAGGCCCAGTGGGTTTATATGTCGGGCTGCGGGCCCAGTTGGTTTACAAATCGGGTTGTGGGCCAGTGGTTCATAAAATCGGGCATGAGGCCCAGTTGGATAATAAATGTGATTTCGGGTCAGGGACCCTATGTTTAATAATTGTGATTTTGGGTCAGGGACCCTAAATGGAATTAAGTGGTTTTATGGAAATTTCGGGCAGGGCCCATTGTAATGATGTGATAAAAGGATTTAAGAAAACTGTTTTCCATATACCATCTTGATACAAGGATATATGATGGTCTCCTCCAGATGTCTGGGACACTGGGGAAGTCACGGTGCATTGCCTGCGAGGGGTCATTGTACGGAGCAGCCGGACCGTATGATGACTCAGGAGCAGGATTGCTATGATTGACGTCAGGGACGTCAGACATGAGGGATGTCAGATATATGGACCCGGAGAGACCCCGGGCAGCACGCGTAGCTTATGAAACCGTGAGATATGACGTCAGGGACGTCAAGCGTCTGGGACGCTAAGCATCTGGGATGCTGGTGATGGTAATGGTAAAATATGGATTAATGGATCTATGAAATGGCTTTTCGGTTGGATATGTGTTATGTGGTAAAAATGGATTATTGGTTATGAAATGGTATGTCGGGTCGGGGACCCTAAATGGTTTTGGATTTTTGGATTTATATTTATGGCTTGGGCGGTGGCCCACATGGTTGTTTATGTATGGTTGTGGTATTCCACTGTTTTGGGCTGAGTTCCCACACTTGGTTTTTGGTTAACGGTTTTTGGGCTAAGGCCCTAATGGCTCGGTTGAGCAAACGTTTTGGTTACTGGTTTTCGTGGCATGCATACGTTTTAATTGGAGGGCATAAATGTCTTATAAATGTATTTGATAAACTTATTGGTTTTGTCCACTCACAGCTTTTGGTTTTAATGCCCTTCAGGTTGATTACGGATGCGATTGCAGCAGAGACTGGGACATTGCACACCTCCTCCATCGGTCCTTGCGCACTTTGGATGCCCCGGTTGGGCAGTGGCTCTTGGTTATCCCTTGTCTGACACTCCTTGTTGGACGGGAGCAGGGCACATTCCACGGTAATCCCAGGGGGGGTTGGGATGGGTCCTGTCATGCCATGACAGACTGTCTCGACTGTTCCAACCTCAACCTACACATATGCCTGCTAGGGCGACCACTTATGGTCGACCTGTCTTTTTCTCAGCCGACTAAGTCGGAAACATGACACATAACCACATGAGGAACGTGTCTGCTCACAAGACAACGATATTTATCTCACATCAAACTATTTTACCAACAACATTCAATGCTATTATAAATATAAAGTTGCCTCTCATCCAAAAGGTAATGGCAATTTTGCCTCCATGCTTGTGCATATTTGCATATTATATTTTGAGGTATGTTTAAAATAAAATATGAACTTTTTTATTATCATGTTTAGACAATGTTGTTCTTATATAACCTAAAAGGTCTAGATGCAATTAGATTTAAGTAATTTTTTTTTAATCATGGTGATATATACTCGACGCTTGGATTACAAAAATATAGGTTTTAGGTTCAAAGGCTACTTGAAATTGTTGAAAAAATATCGAGAAGGTCAATGATCTCTATATTTTTCATCGAATTCCTCTATCGTCGCACCTCACACAAAAACCACAAGCAAACCTATTAGGACAGGGCTACCAACTAGGATAGTCCATTAATCGACTTGGGAGTTAAGGAGCTACCTTAATCATGTTCAACCTCACGAGTATCCAATTCTGATGAGCCCACACCACCGTTGTCCACCGCACCAAAATCCACAAGCAAAGTCATTTGGAGGAAGCCCCCGAAGTAGCGAATTGAATGGTGCAGACTTGAGTTCGAGGAATTACTTTAAATCATGTCAAATTCCCTTAGGTTGTTTTCAAATCCAAAACGGGCCAAGCAGGCACGAACCTTGCATGTGGGCTGAGGTGGGCTGAAGCCCACCTGACTATTTCATAATTCAAATAATAGCCAATACGTACCCAAAAAAAAAAACTGCCTACCTTTATTTATTAGCCCGCCCGAATTGTGATCGAAGAGTGAAGACAAAATATTATAACCCTCCCCTCCCTCACTTTTGTGCTTCCCCTGCATGTTCCCCACTCCCCAGTCCCCACACAGTTCTCCGTCTCTCATCTCTCTCCCCAAACAAAACCTAAAATATCAAAACAAAAAGACCCCTCCCTTTTTTCCTTTGCTTGAAATTGGGAAACATGTGACCACTTCCACCATTGAAGTTCAAGCAAGTGTCTTTCAAGCAAACCCCGCAATTATTTCATCCAATCATCTTCTTCCGATTGAATAAGTAGGTTTGTTTTTTCTTTTTACTATTTCATTGTTATTATTTTTTATTTAAACTCCCAAATATTAGGGATTTGTTATTTAGGGATTAGATTTCATGGGTTCTTGTTAGGATTTTGATGAATCTAAATAAATTACTTAAGTTTTATGCTAAGTTAATATTCAAATAAATTATTTAAAAAAATTAATAATTTTTGATAATGGATTGTGTTGTGGACTTGTGACCCTTATCGACTATGGAGTATATTGGGTTTTTATTGTTGTATGTGCAATCTTGTGTTGTGGTATGTGGGATAAAATAAAAACTTTTTAATTTAGACTTCTACATTTTAGGGATTTGTTATTTAGGGATTAGATTTGGTGGGTTCTTGCTAGGATTTTGATGAATCTAAATAAATTATTAAGTTTTATGCTAAGTTAATATTCAAATAAATTATTTAAGCAAGTTAGTAATTTTTGATAATGGATTGTGTTGGGGGCTTATGGCCCTTATGAACTATGGAGTATATTGGGTTTTTATTGTTGTATGTGCAATCCTTTTGATAAAGTAACAACTTCTTATTATTCTTTTAGTTCTTAAATTTTGAGAATTAGATTATAAATATGTTAAATGCATATAAATTGCATACTAATTAGCTTCATATTTCACATATGTCATATAGGTTATCATTCATCCTTTATTATGTCTAAACAATCCAAAAATTCCAAGTCAAAAAAGAACATTCTTGCATATTTTACAAAAAAGAATGAGGAAGAATCATCAAATCCACATCCTTCTCCAACTTTGAATGATGATGACTATGAGCAACAACCTTCTAAGTCCCAAAGAGTTGAGTCACCTAGAGCCAATCACCAAGTTGAAAGTGTTGAGACCAATTATCTTGAAAGAGATTCTGCAAAACGTCTTTCAATATCAACATATCCCTTTAATGAATGGGATAATGTTATAAGAAAATATATATTAAATGGGCCAGACCAACCCGAGTTAGTTGAGTACCCACACATTTTTTATGTGAGGCAATTCCATCAATTCCAAAGAGGTTGGTTCTCCAAATTTTCATGGCTCGAATACTCAATTGAAAATAATAAAGCATATTGCTTTCCTTGCTTTGTTTTCGATAGTAGTCCACCAAGTCATTCTTTATTTATTTCTCAAGGTTTAATACTTGGAAAAGGGTTGGTGGTGGCAAAAATCAATGTTTCTTTGAAAAGCATGTGGGTCTTTCTACTTCACCTCACAATGGTGCTATGCAAAAATGGTATAATTTGCAAGAACAAGTGGGCATATTGAAAGGGCAATGAATCCACAATCTCCACAACAAGTGAAAAACAATAGGTTGCGGCTTAAGTCCACCATAGTTGCCGTGAAGTTACTAGCCAAACAAGCATTGGGTTTTAGAGGTGATGATGAATCTATAAACTCCTCAAATCGTGGAAATTTTATTGAGGTAGTAAAGTCTTACGAGGAAATAGATGAGGAACTTGCCAAACTTGCATTGGAAGCTCCCCAAAATGCTAGCTATCGTTCACCAAAGATTCAAAAAGAGATCTTGAATATTCTTGCTAATAGAGTTAGAAAGAAGATTCGTGAGGAAATTGGTAGTGACTTTTTTTGTCTTCTTGTTGATGAAGCACTTGATGAATCTAGTAAGGAACAAATGGCTATTATATTAAGATTTGTCGATTGTGATGGTGTTGTTCGTGAAAGATACTTTGATGTGGTAAGTGTTGAAGACACTTGTGCTATAACTCTCAAGTTAAAGATAGATAATGTGCTTTCTCATAATGAGCTTTTAGTGAGCAATATGCGTGGCCAAGGATATGATGGTGCTAGTAATATGCGGGGTCAATGGAATGGACTAAAAGCATTATTTCTTCGAGAGTGTCCATATGCATATTATGTACATTGTTTTGCTCATCGCCTCCAACTTTGTTTGAATGCAGCAGCTAAAGATGTTTCTGATATCTATCTATTTTTCTCACAATTGACTAATATTGTGAATATTTTTACATCTTCTGGTAAGTGTGTTTCTGAGTTAAAATGTGCTAGAGAAGCTCAACTTGTAGAACAACTTGATTCTGGAGAAATTGAAACTGGTTCAGGAGCTAATCAAATATGTACTTTGCAACGAGCTGGAGCTATTCGTTGGAGCTCTCATTTTGAATCTATTAGGAGGTTGATTGTTTTATTTAACCCCACCAGTGCAGTTCTTCGAAACATGGAAATGAATGGACTTAACAGCAAAGTATGTGGGGAAGTTAAAGGTGCGTATAAAGCTTTGAGATCTTTTGAATTTGTGTTTTAACTAGCATTTGTTGGATAATGTTATGAGCATCACTAATGTTCTTTGTAAATAATTGCAATCGAAGTCTCAAGACATTGTAAATGCAATGAACTTGGTTTCAAGTACAAAGTCTCTTCTTCTAATGATGAGACAGCATGGTTGGGATGTTTTCATTCAAATGGTGGTATCTTTTTGTGAAAAAAGAAGATATAAGCATTCCCGATTTCAATGCTCCATATATGGAAGGTACATGTCGATCTTGTCAACAAAAAGACTTTATTACAGTTGAACATTACTTTCGAATCAACGTATTTCATGGTGTACTAGATTATCAATTAAGTGAGTTAGAAGGTAAATTCAGTGAGCAAGCAGTGGAACTCCTTAGTCTTGGCTCATCATTGGATCCTCGTGACGGATTCAAATCATTTGACATTGAGAAGATATGTAATTTGGCAGAGAAGTTTTATCCTGGAGATTTCAAAGATGATGACGTCCGCTTGTTAAGAGAGCAATTGTGATCTTTCACAATTTCTGAATATGTCTTCTCTTTCTAACTTATGTGAAGAACTTATTGCATCAAGGAAGACATATTTTTTGATAGAGAGATTAATTCGACTAGTATTGACTCTCCCTGTGTCTACAGCTACAACAGAGCGTATATTTTCGACTATGAAAATCATTAAAAATCGGCTTCGAAACAAGATGGAGGAAGAATTTCTTGGAGATTGTATGATTCTTAACATAGAAAAAGAACTTGTTGAAAACATCGGCATAGATTCGATAATTGATGAGTTTAGTGCCTTGAAGACTCGTAGGGTACAATTTAAGTAGTTTTCTATTATATTCTATTGCATGATTATTTTCGAGTTTGTTATTTTTCTTTGACTTTTTATGTATAGTATGCATTTTCAGAGGTAAAACTCATTACACCTCCCTCCTACTCCTACATGTATCTTTTTTTCTTCTTATTAATGAAATTCACTCGTATCGTTAAGTTTTGCTAAATTTTCACATTAAAACTTAGCCCACCTTGTATTCAGATCCTGAGTTCGTGCCTGGGGCCAAGTCCTCCAACCATCACGAAATTCCCATGTGAGGCCTTAGATAACAATGGGTTTTGGTTTACCACTTGAGGCTGGAGGTCACGGCTTGGCAGTCTCGGTTGGCCGTTGCGAGTTGTGCACATCCCTTACTGGTAACGAGAAGGCGGCGAGTTGTGAAGGGGGGAAGAGGTGGTGGTGGTTCCACCATCCCAGTTGGTGTGGTCCGAGTGTGGAAGTGTTGCCTGTGTTTGTGGGACATGGTGGGTTCTCGGGTGCGGCTCAATTGGGGAGAGCAGCCCGTGTGTGCAAGTGTGTTCTTAGTACTAGGAATAGGAAATGAGTAATGTTATTTGGACACATTAAATTAACCACTTTTAATGACCATGTTGATGTGACAACTAATGAATGTTGATATTTTATTAAGTTAAATTATTTTAGATTTATATTAGACCATTCATTGATTGTCATATCAACACGGTCACTAAATATGGCCAATTTAGTATATCCAAATAACATTATTCATAGCAAAGTGAAGGAGAGGAGCATATCAGTCAAAACAAGGATTATGGGTTTCGGTTATCAACCTTCAAAGCCACCAAATGGGCTTATCCACAACCATCAAGTCAATTGAACTTTAGGCAAAGCTAACCTAACAACTCAACATAGGAGGCCTGAATGAAGGATGATGAGGGGTAAATTGATAATTTTATGTTTTAAGTTCCTAAATTTTGATACGGGATGTATCATTACATATATACAACACAACTATTTTGAGTTGTACATGCATGCAACATTCTCGCTTTACCTTTTATTTATTTTTTGAAAGAAGAAATGAATTGTAGCAAATAAAAATGAAGTGTGACAATTAGTTGTACAATTTTAACCGTTTAACGCGAAATACTCAAATTTTCCTAATAAGGATATTTTGGTAAAATTAACTCAGCTTAATTTAGCAAGGATGGCCCGAAATTTTATTTCTTAAAAAAAAAAGGTTAATACAATGATATGGAGCGAATTATACATTATACATAGTGTATATTCTTCGCTTAAAAAATTGAACTCAAACCTCCAATATAATTTGTGAATAAGACATTTCTTCAAATTAAGTGCTTTTTACTATGATTTGTGAAGAAACTACTAACACAGCAGATATTTGCACAGGAAAGTGATCCTGTCATGACTGAAATTGGGAGACTTACAGGTTTTGGGCCAGCCCAGTTGAACCCAATTTGTAAATTGCTTGATCCATTATGGTCGACTTTCTAGAATTGAAAAACAGATGGCCCATTGCGATTAGAAACACGCATTCAAACAAATAATGTGTAAGGTGCTCTACACCCATCCAATATGTCGAAAACGCTTTAACGAAGTAGATGTCATTTGTTTCAATTTTGAGTCACTAACCAACTCGATATTAAACTGATACAAACGTATAGGCCCTCGAGTTCTCTTCATGAAGTTTAACTAACGTCAGATTGCCCCCATTTTAATAACACCATTAAAATAAGGCCAAACAGTATTCACCGAACAAAAATTGAACTAAATTTGGTGTGTGCCAGGCCCATGCATTAGTGCAACGCTTGGGCGACACGTAAGAATCGAGTAGCAAGCTACCCTAATGGACTCTTCCCCTAAATAAAATATTATGTGAATAATTGACCCACGTATCAAATATTAAACTGATAAGAACAGATACTACATTTGATCTTAGCTAAAAGGCCGAGAAAGGTATGATTGTTAGATTCTGGCTGTCAACTTAATATCTACTGTTCAGCGCATTCTTCCGTTTACTTGCCGATGTGGGATATCCTTGAACCTATTTTATTTTGTCATGAAAACTCTTACGTTCCTCAAACTTCGAGCTAGATTTCTTAGCACAGTTCGTAACACATTAGGTTTACTCACCAATAAGTCCTTCAAAGCCCCATTTGTTAGTCGAAAACACTTGGGATGAGTTTTAAATTGGGAAAATTTCATAAAGATATAAAAATTATAAAACACAAATAAATTTGATATTATTTTGTTCAAATAAATGTAAATAATTGACGAATTTACTTTCAAATATTGATGATCAATCACAACACCTACATAAAAATGATAAATTCATTGAGTTGAAAATTACTCAATTAATACCCCATCAAAGAAAAAGAGCATAATAGAAAAGAGGAAATAGTTCATCGATTGGTAGAAATTCCTTTCTATATAATTTACCAGTTCGTATATAGAATTTAAAAGATAAATATCACACAAAGTTTTATCAATAATGTTTTATTAACACAAAAACAATACATCAACATCTTGCATATATACAACGCAGCTATCTTGGGCTATACATGCAGGCAGCATTCACACCTCACATATACGTTATATATAAATGAAAATGAATATCACTCTCCTTTTTTCTCATAATATTACTTTGCTTAGTTGCAAAGACTGAGATGATTCGAAGAGATCGATGCAGAGATCGAGGGGATAAGAAGAAGAGAAGAAATTACTGACCTTAGAAAAGAATAAACAAACCATATATATATATATATATATTCATGCGATTTATGCTCATGTATATGTGCATATATAAGGGAACACGCAGCAGACTGGATGATCATCAATATCTCATCGATCAGTGACCAACACCGGGGCTTGGACATCTCCGTACCGCCGGTAGTAATCATAATCTCCGTTGCTACCCTCTTCTCCAGGGTCATCTCCCATTTCCAACAGCTTCGCGACGAATGCAGAGTGGTAGCACTTGGGTGTTGATATTTGCCGTCAATGTACCCGTCTGTTGCTCCTCCACGAAACAGCACCTCCATAGATAGAAGAAGCAGCACAGAAATAAGCAGCACATTCAAGAACTTCCTCGTACCCGCCATTTCAGTGATATTATCGATATCGTTGAGGGTCGATAAAAAAGTGGAAGGCTAGAACTCAAGTGATGGATGGAGCCTAGAGGAAGGAAGTTTAATTAAAAGGAGGTGGCTCTCGGCCATGCTCGTTTTGATTTATTAATTTAGTGCATGCACCATCATGGTGTTAATGTCTTGTCATCCAATGCAGACAGAGATAAAGGCTCGCATAAAATAAAGTTGGCCAGAGGACCAACATCTAAGCTTCATCTACAATGACATGCACTATACTTTAATTTGTTTACTTAATTAATTTCTTTGCTAATATTGACCACAGTATATATGTTCATTATTACTACGGGAGTACGGGGTCGACATGAACATTATTATTATAACCTCTCCATTTTTATCGAATTTTCTGTGTTAACATTATTAATATTACTCTCAGGACAAAAATACTTGATGTTCATAGCTTTCAGTGTAAAGTTAATGCGCACTATTTAGTATATGTATGTGATTGTATAAAACGAGTAATAGAGCAGCACAGATGAAGTTTGTTCCACGTAAGGTGAACCATATGTGAAAAGATTGTCTAGCAATCTCGCAAATGTGAAATTCTTTTCGTCTCTAGAATTAATGAAGAAAAGAACAAGCAAGGGGATTAAAGGGGCGACTGGTCTGGTGGGCTCCATTATTCTTCTTCCTCTAGAAAAGAATTTTTAAAGTTATTTTCATACTAGGGTTTTCAATTACAAGAATCTATTATAAGAAAATTTTAATCAAGTTGCATATTTTTTTTATCAAGTTACATATTTATTATATTGATATAATATATTGTATTATGACTTAATTTTTTGCTTACAAATAATTCAAAATTTATAATTATTACAAATTTATTAAATGATAAAATTTAAATTAATGGAAATTAATTTCTCAAAATTTTTATGAAGTTTCATATTTGGGTAACATAAAAATAAAAAGACAATATTTGGGTTCTTACTAGTAAGGATCATATATTATTACTTTTTTTATTTAGACCAATAACATTGCATACATGTATACCTTTTTATCGAATTTATTATGACGTGCATTTAATTCTAGTAATTATTACAACAAATAGTCACATATCATAAAATTAATGGAGATAAAAATGAATCTCATTCTTACTAGTAAGGACCTAAATATTGTCTAAGTGAAATGAAATTTAAATATGTAATTCAATGTTCGTATATAAAGGTAAATTATAAAGACGGAATTTTAAAAATGACATATGAAGTTTAAAGTTGGGATTATGGCATCTAAATTCCAAGTTTTTTATTTTCTTATAATTTTAAATTCTTCTATTATTTAGATCTAAATAAGAGAATGGGTGCATAGGAAATTTGACATTCTAATATTTTGAGCAAACAATTCCAAAAGGTTTAAGATGGCATTGGTAGGTAAACACACTTTCGGTTAGAGGTCCAAACCAATGGGCTAGTGAGCCCATTGACCAGAAGATAAAAAGTTTTAGTTTTGATGCTTGGAAAGTGCACAAACTGATGATTATTTGACGGTGACTTTCACAAATCGATCTCATCCACCGGTTTATTTTATATCCCGAGTCAGATACATAGTTACTATGAATAATTAAATGTCACATATTTTTCCCTTAAGTCCAAAAGAGATTTTAAAGTAGGAACTTTTAAGCTTAAACCCTCAAAAACTATGATTTGGTACTGGAGATTGAGATTGAGATGTTCGAATGACGCAAAAGCTTCGTGAGAATGACATAGGGACACTAATATAGGCAAAATTCTATGTCATTTAGATAATTTTACCATGTATGAGTCACATGGTGTGAAATCGTAAATCATCAAAAATTATGAGGCTGACACGTGATCCATAACTCTTATAATGTCGATATTATCCTTGGTATAGACGATAATCGCATCACACGATCTTTGCATTAATTTAATATATTTATCAATTAAATATATTAATTAATCAGATTAATGTTAATAGTAAGTAATCTCTCCGCGAGTTATTTATTAATATTTATATAATTAATAATAATGATTATTCTCGGTAGAATCTCCTATTAAACACTATCTTCTTCAACAAATTAGACGCTTTGGTGACTCTCAAAACTTCACTATAAATGTAAGGTCTTATTCACCTCTAAAGGTAATTAAAAAATTCATACCGAAACTCTGCTTGTTTATTTTCTCGATTAAACTGGCTTAAGTATCAGAGTGTTATTGGTTAAATCACCCTAGGCTTCAACATTAACTCCATTTATTTGGTGTTATTGTGTGTAGAAATCAATAAGGAATTCTACAAGTCCGGACGATTTCTGCATCAAGACATGATCATGTATACTAGATTTAATTGACATGATCATCTCCCTATGTGTAAGCATGACAAACTAGTTGGTTTATACTTCAAGTTATATCTTATTAGGACAAATTCTTATGTGAGGCGATTATTGTTTGTGTAACATAAAAAACGCTTTTGTAAGGCTCTAACTTGCCTCTATAGTAACGCGCTGCTCAAATGATGTTGGATTAGATTGTCGTAACATGTCATCCGGAGGCTGGGGAAGTAGCTCTCACAAAGAAATAAGACTATACATCTCGGGTGGTCCAAAATGTATTTAGTGAGCGGATTGAATTGAACTTTATATATTTGTCAAATTCAAAATATTTTGAAAGTATGAGTAAATGTTTTTTCATAATAATATTTTTTTAAACAACATAATAAGAAAATTAGACATGAAAGGAGCAAATTTATCTAATATATTTTCCTTAACAAAAGTTTTATTTTTTATTTTTATATCTAATCGCCTCTAATTCCTTTACAAAAAAATAAATAATAATAATTTCAATTGATTTTCAAAATATATTGAATATACTAATTTATATATAAAAAAATTATAAAGAATAACTTATGCAGTTTGTACTTTGTTGACACCATATTGGATTAAATTCTATGGGTTATATACTTAAAACCCAAATATTAAATAATAGTCAAAGGCCCAAACAACCACACAATTAGAAAGACAAAGTGGGTCAAGCCCACACATCCTAACAACCCTAAGAATGAGTCAAATATGAGATGATACATGGACACATTTTCACCATCGATCTACATGTCATGCGTCAGCACCCAAACAAAGTGTATTTATCCACATCGAAACTATTCATCAATATCACATTAACTACTCATATAAAAGGAATGCACATTTTCCAATGAGATAATTATTATTCATTATTCAGTATTACTCAGTCAAAATTATTATTTAGTGTTACTTCATTTTGACATATTTACTTATCTGATCATTGAAGAATCTTAGGCCAATACTATAGTGGTGTCTATTTCTGACAGATGATTCATTACTTTCTTATTCAACAAGTTCAAAGAAGAACAAGTGATATGCAGTAATTACATAATACGTCATTTTAAATTGGAAAATTTTGTATTTCACCACTCAATCCAAGACATACACAAAAACCTTCGCATCAATTGAAGAATTTAAAGGGAGTCAATTACTACGTTCGTCTATTTCTACATATGAACTGGCTGGCCTATATATAAATCAATCTGGATTTGTTGCAAGAATATTAAATTCTTCTGTACCACCACCAGCCCCATTGATCGTATGCATGGCTGGCTACTCTGACATTGTCACACAAGAATTTCAAAAGAAAATGAATGCACCTGAAATGTGAGTCTCATTAAATCTCAAATTGAAAATGGTGCTGCTGCCTACTTCAATGTGTCTCCACAACAAATTGCAACAACTACCTGCTACTTGTTGCTTGTCAGCAAAGCCAAACGATTAAGTTGGCAAATTGGCATTTTCAAAGGGTGAATAGTTTGAGATTTATCGGGAGCACTTTATAGTTAGGAATAAGCCGCATTCTAAGTGGACATTAAGTTCATTCTTTGTGTGTGGGACACCTCGTGGTAATTACAAAAAAAAAAATGGTTACAATTCAATGCGGGTGTCTCCTTGTAAGCATACATATTGTTGGTGGTAGTGACTATGTGAACTGGTAAACCGGTGAATCAAGTTAAGCAGAATTATGGTTCGATCCTCAATTTTGTCATATGAAAATAAAAGCGAATTGATTGATTCAAATTCATATATTGATATATAACTCATCTTACTAGGGGTGGGTATGATTTGCATCGATACATATATCACTAAATAAAATGCAAATGTAAATTGTTGAAATCAAAACGGTTTGCTACAATTTGAAGTTTCAAAAAATAAAATTGAAAACGTTCCGATCCAACCGTTACTAACAACTTGATTTGGATAAAGTTTGACAATTTAATTATAAAAAAATTATATAATTTTTTTCATTAAAAAGACTTCCCAAAACATAATTTTTTCTAACATTCCACCATTCTCATCTTTCATTTATTAACATCAAAATTTATTCGTTCACATAAAAATTTATTCCATACACATCAACAAATTAAAATTTTAAACATTTTAAACTTTAAATATGACAGGTATGTTGTAAAGACCCGTCCCGGAAATTAGGGCTAAGACAGTGTTTAAGATGAGATTAGTGAGCTTAATCGGGGGTTAATCGGGGTATCAGACGGGAGCAGGATTTACTTCGGTTTTCGGGGTGAAACCGGGGTGGGTCCTGACATATGTCATTGGAATTCGAACTTGAGACTAATTGTCTACAAATCAACACTAGAAACAAAAATCTGAACTAAACTTAGTTGACATGTTTACACATAGTTTAAATTCTTTTTTTTAGGGACACATAGTTTAAATTCTAAAGTAGCACTATGTTATCGGGGTTCGAATTTGAGACCAATTGTTTACAAGTTAACACTAGAACCAACTGAATTAGACCCACTTGACAACGATTTTCAATATAAAAATCCAAAACTAAACAATTAATAATATAACGATTTGAATTTTTAAATTATTTGACTTTTACTGGATCAAATCTAAATCAAATTGCTAATATCAATTTGAATTCAATCGATTTCCGCTTCCTTTTTTCATGTATCCTTTCAAATATCATCGCTAATTCAATACACGCTTTCAACATCGAAGTTCATTATTGTTTTGTTATTTTTTATTGTTGATAATTTTGTATAGAAAAAGTTGAATTTATCCTTAGAATGTGAAATTCATCCCGGACCGATTTGTGTTATTTTATTTCCTTTTATTCAATTCTTACGTCATCCATTATTCTTAAAATGAGCCAAATATATGGAACCCAAACCGGTACCCACCCAGCCCTGTTGTTTCAAATTCTATTTGCTCTTGCTAGTTATGTGAATAGAAGGTGTGACATGACATCAACGCGGTTTAATCCTCCAATGGCTGTCCCCAAACTAAACGTATTTAATGGGTTACGTAAGGTTATGGCCTTATCCGAACTTTCTTATTACTTTCATAGAGCAAATTTCTTATTGTTTCCATTGGTACTGGGTCACACTTATGGTCCAATAATCCAATCAAGTACGGACAAAAAATTCCATATGGTTTCAAAGCTAATCCATAAATTTCTTCTTCGCTTGTTGAGCAGATGAACCCTCCTATACTAGTCAAATACACATTCAGTTCATCTAAATTGCAAAATATATGGAAGGTTTGTAATGAAAATCCAACTCTTACCTATGTCTGTTTATATAGTCAAGTGATACTAATGATATCAAATTTGATAGGTTCTTACGGATATAATATTGATTTATAAAATAATTTCTGTTATAATTTTATATTCGGTGATAAGACGTTATAATGAAATCACGGGAAGTCCTAAATAAAAGATCCTAATTGATATCATAAATCATCCTTCCATATGTGTCGCATTAGTTTCAAGCTTGTTTTTCGGAAAGTCAATTCATGTATTGATGATACTCTTGTAAATCTTGGGCATTCATCGAACTTCGTTGACCATGGGAGTTGTGCTATTCCAAAGGTAGTAGTTCCAGTTTGGCACTTTGACCTCCTAAGTGGGGATTGTCTTAAGAGGCATTGTTTTAAGACTAATGTTATCTCGACACATTAAATTTACTACATTTAATAACCATATTGATGTAACAATCAATGAATGATGTTATTTTAATAAGTTCAATTATTTTATATTTATATTAGACCATTCATTAGTTGACACATCAACATGGTCACTAAATATGGTCAATTTAGTGTGTCCAACTAGCATTACCGTTATTTTAAAGTTTTTCTTGCTTACTTTGGCCAAAAAAATAATAATTAATTCATTAAATGACTCAAGTTGAATATTGAATTAAGAGTTAAATTTACCCATGTAATTAGCCAAAAGTAATTTCAGCTCAATTTCACATTAAAATTAAAAAATTAAATATAACGATTTTTAATTGAATTCAGAAACTCAAAACTCTTATTATAATGTTCTCATCATAGCATCTCTTGAACGGCAAACGTCAAAATTATTCTGTATGGAAGTAGTGTCCATTTTGTTTGAGACCATGGGTCATTGTAAATAAACTTATGAAGCGGGCCCAATAATCAGGCCCAAACCTTTATTGCGACGGTGGGTAAAAAAAAAGGAGACCGTTTGGGCAACATGCTAACGTGCGCGAGAAGTGTCGCACACACTCTCAACCCGGACTCTTGATTGTCCGAAAGCTAGCAAAATTTTACCTGGTCAAACTAATGGATAAGTAAATAGATTTAACTCTCTTCGTAATTCAGACAAATTTTCAAAATGATTATAATACAAATACTATTCAATAATTTATATATTCATAACATAATTGCCACTTATTAGTCAGGTAAGTAACGAAACTAGGGAATTTTTGCCACATTCGAAAGAAAAATCTGTAAGTTTGTTTCCAAATTAGCCTGATTCAACAAGTTTACGACATGTTGGCTTAGTGGTTAAGATGTTTTTAGGTCCAGTATGCTTTTGGCTTGTTTTGAATTTGATTATAAATTCGATTATTATTGGTGTATCCTCTGATTGTGATCAGTGGTGTGTTGAAACATGGGTATGAATTTTTTTTAAACCTCGAAATAGTTGAATGCAACGTTTCACCACTAAATTTTTTTAAAAAAAAAAGAAAAAAAAAAGAGGTTGAGGGTGAATAGCTTACCCTTAATGTTGATGCAAGTGAGAAGCCAACTTCCAAGTAAGTCGTAGAAGCGTGTGACAAGTCTACCCCTAATTTGCCGATATGGTCCGTGGGAAGCCGCGACTCATACAGCAGCTTCTGACCATGTCAAACATATACATAAGTGCACTCCCACCCATATAAAATACTCATAAGCCTCAACTCTTCTTCAACAAGCCAAAACCAAAATTTTAAAAATCATATCGATCTCCTCATTTCTTCACCATCACACCTAAATTTTCTCCACGACCCCAATGGCTCAAAAACTATACGTTTTCCTCGTCCTGTCAGCACTGCTCGTGACTTCTTCATATGCCAGGCTCTTGAGCGAGCCTCATCAGCATCACCGTCGTGAACGTGTGAATGTGATCATGCCATGTCATCATACAAACAACGGTGCTGATCAAAACAAGAACGGAGAGTTGAAGCTTCATCATGGTCATGAAATGGGATCATTATTTGAAGTTGAAGGCTCTGATGGTAGAGGTTCGGCTAGGTTTGGTCCTGCTGCAGCCAAATATGGACCGCTGGTTTTGAATCTTCTCCCCAAAGGCACAAAGCCGCCTTCTGGACCCAGCAAAGGAACCAACGACCTCCACGACTAGCCACATACAAAATTCAACCAGATTTTAGTTAACTTGCTTCTTATATTTGTTAGCAGATTTTTTTCTTTTCTTTTTCAATAGCTTAGTTTCTGTTCTTTAATTTAGGAAATGCAAATATTCATTATACGAAATATAGATTGAGTTAACTAGCTAGCTAGGATGATCAATTTTCTTCATTTGTTTTTGGATAATGTATCCTGATTTGGAATCGAATACAACCATACCACTATTACTTTTAAAATATTCATGAATTAAGCTGTGTAGAAACTCGATGTTTCGCCGTTATATAGATTCGGGATTTCGACTCTAAAACCAATTGGTGATAAGAGGAGTTGTTCAAGCTTATACAAGGTACACACCATTTCTCATCTTTCGGATGTCGAAATACACACTCATTCCTCACATCCCAACACGCTATTTATTTATATTTAATCTATGTATATTATAATTAGTCGCCAAAAAAATAAATCAATCTATAATTATTTAAATTATTATTTGTAACTAAACGAAGCTTCATTTTCCAATAGTACTGGTCGAGATGATATTCTCAAATCTCAACATCAAATTGGTCCATTTAACAAAAAATGTAAAGAGTAAGACATTTCTTGCTGACATGAAATTCATGCTTTGCTTAATTTAAAGATTAGACAGTGAATATTTGCTGTCCATTTTTGACTTTGATATATAGCGAGCTGCTGTTCATAAATTGAAAAAGAAAATTGAGGAAAAATAAGAGCTAGGTACGTACGTGTTAGATTTGGAATTTCTCTACTCTTGAAAATACTTTCTTACTATTCTATGCTTACAAAATACCAAGTGTGCTCTTTTTCTTCTACCAATGTTTATCATTTTGATAGTCAACGTCTTCTCCTAATTCTTCGGTTCACTTACACTTAATTATCCATTTGAAATTTCTTTTAGTGGGATGAATGTATTTTTTTTTTCAAATATTATTTCTATGTGATCTAACAATTAAAATTATTTTAAAAACATAAATATAAAAGATAAATTAAATTGGAAATCAAATATTCTATCGAATGTTATCAGCGAACATGAAGAGTCATGTTTAGGGAAGGTATGTAGAATGTATCGATTCTGGATACATGTAACATCTTTGATTTTTAAATTAAAAAATCACTTCGATAGTAACTATTTTGAAATATATTATTTAAAGGTTATATTAAGAGAAATTAAACTGATTCAAATTGTTTACGATTAACCATGTAATAAATTAAAACAACATTTCCAATGGTAATAATGGGATTGTATTAAACCCAAAAACGAGATGATAACGAGATGATGAGTTGAGATATGATAATTGTAGATAAATTACTTTAGATAATAATAGAAGATTTTGGATTTGATAATATAATAAATGAAATCAATGTGCACACACCTCCGGTCCTCCAATATTTTTTTTATCTCAACGTGTGGGTAACATTGCTTGCTTAAGTTATATTGTTGGAGCCTAATCAATCTAATAATCTAATTTAGGGAATTAATCCACTAATGCGGGTAATTAGCGATGACGTGTGACTTATGCACATTGATCAGATAAATGGGGTTTTAAATAGAGTAAATCATTGTTACACTTCTAATAATTTTTACTTTTATTTAAAACTTTTAATGCTTGTATGTTAAATAAAATAAGACCTTACCTAAAACTTTTTTTTTTTATTTAAAAATCCCTAAATAGAATTTGTAAGTAATAAATTCCACATATATCCTTTTATATCTCAATAAAGAGGTTAAGTGAGTTATTGCGAATTCTTTTAAACAATTAAAATAATATTATATTTTTTTGTTTTCTTTACCCCATGTGTCCCTTAGTGTTTGAGTTTTTTTAGCCTTTTAGACCATTTATTATATTATGCATATAATAAATATTATATATGTATACTTTATATATATTGTATATAGTGACAATTGATTTTTTTTCTATAAAATAGAAAAATAAAATTCGTATTGTCTGGGGTTCAACGGTGGGGTATATATATATTTTTTTGAGGGGAGGGGGGGTGGTTTGAGATGGTGGTGGAAAATTGTACGACATAGAGTTTAATTCTTGAATTTTAATACAAAATTCAAGAATTAAATCCTAAACTATACGAAATTAACCAAATTATTTAATATCCGAAGATAAAGAATTTTTAAAATTAAAATTTAAAAGTATTTTTGAAGAATTTTTACTTTTAATTATATTACTTTAAGTTATATTAGATACTCATATTCCTTTTAAAATGAGCAAGTGAAAAAAAAAATTATAAATATGAGTAATATTTTCATAATCGTCAATATAATTTTATAATAAAAACAAATGTTGAAATCATGATAAATTTTGGTAAGTATTTTTTAGATTATTGTTAGATTAATTTACAATTGGATAATATTAGTTGTAATTTATATAAAAATTATGATTTATTTTAAATTATATAATTATTTGATTAGTGAAAAGATTTATAAGTTTAATTTCTATGCATGCAAGTTTTTATTAAATATATATGTTTATAAGTAACAAGGAATTAATTGCCCTTTTAAATATTCCGCATCGGTATATGCCGATGCTTGTTGGTCTAAAATCCTCTGCTGCTTTGCAGGCACTGTTTTAAAAAGCCAAAAGCAAGCAGAGCATTCAAAAATGGCGAAGAGGAAGGTCACTATGTCTTTGTGCACTCTGATTCTCATTCTATCGGCGGTGTCTCTGGCAATTGGAGTGAGAGTAGTGCCTCTCTTTGAAGCCCATGAGAAGCCCACTTTTCTAGTACCAACATTTAATCGCATTTTTGATACGTCCATGTATGGGGTTTTGAACCTCGACAACGGCTTGGCTCGAACGCCTCAAATGGGGTTCGTCTTTCTCCTCTCCCTCTGAAGTATTTCTATATTTTTAAATTTTTCTCTATTTTAGTCTTACAAGTTTTGTTTTTCTTGGTATACTTAGTTCTACCCACTTTTTGAGATTAATTTTTGATGAACAATAAAATGGAATTCATGATAATGGGTAATTTTTCTGGGTTTTGAAATTGGGTTTCAATTAATTTTCTAAAGGTATTGTTGCATGCTTGTTCTCGACTTGTTTCACTTCTTGAGGACATTTTATATTGTGCTTGTTTATCAATGTTGTACCATTTGTGGGCAGGTGGAACAGCTGGAATTTCTTTGCTTGCAATATCAATGAAACCGTGATCAAGGAAACTGGTATTTTTCTTTAATTTATGCTTTAATTGTTCATCTCATTTTGTTGGTATCGATCCTTTGTGATACCATTTATAGATATCTGGTACCTTTCCTTATTACATTAATGGCCTGGGGTGGCCTTGGTCCCTTCATTATTTTGGCAATTGTCTTGCTATCCCTTATCCATGTAAAATATCTCCTACAGAAGTGCAATTTCGTCAATTAAATCAGTAATAGTCCAGTTTGAAGATTAGAAAAGCATATGTAATTGATCATTAGTTTAGCCCCTCCATATGATATGAATTCTAGCTTCCAGTGGGGTTGGCGTGTATTCGGTATATTTTTAGATAGAAAACGAATACCAACCAGGTTATATTGGTTCAAGAAGTCTACATTTGTTCATTCTCAATCAAATTTTGTTAAAGTACTAACTTTTATTTTGATGATGTGGACAGCTGATGCGCTCATCTCAACTGGGTTGGCAGATTTAGGATATGTGTATGTTAACATAGGTACTATGTGGCTTTACCCTTAAGTCGTTGGTAAACTTAACACTTTCTTATACTTCGTATGTAATTCCATGTCATTGAATGCAGATGATTGCTGGTCTTCTCCAACACGAAATTCCGAGGTCAGTCAAATTCCATTTACTTCAACCGAAATATAGTTTCACCATCTCTATTATTCGTATTGGCAATGGTTAGTCTTGTGATATGTGTGAACACCATCTTTTTTTTTTTAATCTAAAGTCAATTTGGCTTTGAATAAGCCACATCAAATGCAACTTGTCAAATATTATATCCTTGGTCCATTAGCTATAAATTCTTCATCAATGTGCATAGAGGATTTTCATGAATGAATAAATGCATAGTTTTCCTATGGAAGTTCTTTGCATGGGAAAACGTTACTTGTAAAGATGTTAAATTGATATGCATTTCAAATTTAGTAATCTTTATTGTTTTTTTTTGGTTGAGCAGGGTCAACTGGTCCCGGATCCAAAAACATTTCCTTCAGGAATTAAAGCTCTTGCTGATTATATACATGGAAAAGGACTCAAGCTTGGAATTTATTCTGATGCCGGGTGGGATGAAATTTTATTTGAATATCTTTTGTTCTATACTTGTTACAACTTCCTGGATACTCATCACCAATTTTATTTTGTAGGGTTTTTACATGTCAAGTTCGACCAGGATCACTTCGGCATGAAACTGAGGATGCAAAGCTTTTTGCTTCTTGGGTTATTTTCTGATTCCTCTATTGTTATTTTGGACCTTCAAAGTATATCAGCGGGTGTTTGACACCCTTGTATGCTGTCTCTGCATTATATATTCCAACCTTTTGTAATGCAAGAAGTGGGACCATTATTACTATACGTTAGAGCATTCTTCAAATTTGGTTGCTAACTGAGTAATGTTGAAAATTCTTGTAGTATTATAGTCTTTCCTTGTCCTGTGATATTAAGTAATAACAAAGGAGTAGTGTTGTATTTTCAGGGTGTGGACTATTTGAAATATGACAACTGTTACAATCTGGGCATCCCGCCAAAGGAACGGTATTAGCTTTTCTCAGTCTCATTTTAATAGTGAAGGAACCATATGGAATAGCTGTAAATCAATTTGATGTGGTTTCATGTTTTGCAGGTACCCACCAATGCGTGATGCCCTAAATGCATCTGGGCGGACAATTTTCTATTCACTTTGTGAATGGTAATCCTGTTTATTGATCTTTATGTTCTAATATTTGGATTAATTCACTATTGACTTGATGGAAGTCCTAATTCATAAAGTCATTAATTGACAGGGGTGTCGAAAACCCCGCTCTATGGGCCAGAAAGGTTGGAAATAGTTGGCGTACAACAGATGATATCAATGATACTTGGGCAAGGTTAGAACTCTTTATCCTTAACTTATGTGGGCAACAACTTAGATGGTTTCTGGGATTATATTATAAGTTCTACATGCTCACATTGAAACCATAATCTGTAGAAAAGCCCTTTTTAAAGGTCTAAAAGTGCTTCATTACATCCAAGTTGATGGCGCTCATAATTTATTTCAGTAATTGGACAATGTCTCACATTTGTTCCCTATCATTGTTTCTTGTTACCATATGGTTTTAGATACATCATCATGTATTTAAATGTTGATAAACAGTTAAAACTCTTCCTCTTATTGCTATGTTTTAACTACGTCATTGGTTACTGATTACACTGGATGTTCCTTTGTTATTAAGCATGACAACAATTGCTGATTTGAATGACAAGTGGGCGTCATACGCAGGACCGGGTGGATGGAATGGTATTTATATGAGCTTTTTGAAACAGATTTGGATATTGGTATTTGGTATCAGCATTTAAACAAAGTTATTGTTCTTAATCACAATCTTATTCTATTGGTAGATCCTGATATGTTGGAAGTTGGCAATGGAGGGATGAGCTACCAGGAATACCGTTCTCATTTTAGCATCTGGGCTTTGATGAAGGTCCTTGAAAGTCCATTTCTTTCTTCCTGGTTTGCATATCATCCCAGTACCGCATATTGAATCTTCATCTAGTTATTAGTTGTTGTTTGTAGAGTTGCATGAAAAAAGACAAATCTTTTATGGCCAGTTTTCCACCATGCTATCCAGTCCAATGAAGTAGTATTTTTGGAATCGACCTTAGTTAATTCGGACTTGCACATGCTGTTGCAGTGTGGATATCACATCTTGCATAATGAATTTTTTTTTCCTTTGCTGGTTGTAAATGTACGTTCTAGTCTTCACATACTGAAACTCAGGCGTTCAAATATCCAGGCCCCTCTTTTGATTGGTTGTGATGTAAGAAACTTGACTGCGGAAACATTTGAGATTCTAAGCAATGCGGAGGTTATTGCTGTAAACCAAGGTGAGAGTTCTCTCTCTCTCTCTCTCTCTCTCTCATGATTGAATCTTGGTAGTGTATATAAATGATGGTGGATTGAATGATTCATCAAATTCAATCTATTTTGAATAGGTAAGATTAGAATAGGTAAGTTCCCTTTGTTGTATAATACCCTCTAATCCCCTTAGCAAAAAAGTACATCCACTTTTGCCTTCAAAATACATTGAATCTGATAAGTTATCCAATCCAATTCAATACAACTCACCAAATATGACCAATATGAATTATGATTGTGCCATATCTTTCTTTCATTTCTAATTAATGGATTCGCTTGCATGTCACGATCTTTCAAACTAGGAAGTCGTGAATAGTAAATGAATGGGGACATATTTTGTTTCTGCAGATTCACTTGGGGTTCAGGTCCTAGTTGTGAATAGTAAATGAATGGGGACATATTTTGTTTCTGCAGATTCACTTGGGGTTCAGGGAAGGAAAGTTAATGTATCTGGAGCAGATGGTTGCTATCAGGTTTTTCCTCTTGCACACCCCCCCTTTCTTCTGCAGTCTATAAAGTTGAAACAACTCCTTAGTTGAAAAATAGAAGCAGATCAGATTGATCTGAAGTCATAAATACAACTTAGCATCGGTGTAGTAATCTTGTATCACACTTAGCATAAAATTTGACGAACCAAGAGGGGAAAATTTATATCTTTTGGATCTATATCATATTCCTGTTAAGACATTGATGATCAACTATGATTTTTTTCAAGGTTTGGGCAGGCCCTCTTTCTGGACATCGGCTGACTGTCACTCTTTGGAATCGGTGCTCAAAAGCAGAGACTATAACAGCTACTTGGGAAGCACTTGGACTCGAATCCAGCATTAGTGTCTCAATAAGAGATTTATGGGAGGTGAGGAAGCTGTCCTATAAAATTTTACAGCTTTAGTTGGCTTCAATTTTCTTTTACAAATTTTATGGTTGCATACTATTCCAATTTTTTCTCGCAGCACAAAGAAGTAACAGCTGATGCCGTATCATCATTTGGTGCTCTAGTTGATGCTCATGACTGTCGGATGTATATTTTCACTCTCCCGACTGTCCACTCAGAAATATAGCGTCGCCTTCAAGAGCATCCTTTAAGACTGTCGTTCATTCATTAGCGTATCGCAACCATTGTCTGCAAGAGGAGAAAGTTTTGAGTGCACCTTGAAGGACCATATGAATGATACACATCCTCATAATAAATGGATCCTCGCATTTTATATCACCCTATCCCACTCGAATCCCACCCCTTTGTGAGATAGAAAGTACATACACTTTGATGCATCCAAGACCCTCTCTTGCAAGAATTCATGGCTGTAATTTATAAGTTTTTACCTGAACTTGGACTTCGCCCCAAATTTCAGGTCATTGTATATATTATTACAACGTACTGTGTAATGATCCTCACTTGAAATAACGAGATGCTCCCTACTCAGAGCTGTTTTTACTTTAAATTTGATGAGAACTTCCTTAAAGCAAAGCATCTTATCAAAATACCAAAAAATTGAAATCCAAATTATTTAAGCATCCACAGGAAAATCCTAGCAAAATATACTGTCGCATAAAACATCATCCTGGAGAATAGTTAGGACATGAAGGCCCTCCTCCATTCATACACAAATCTTGAGTTTTGATAAGACAAATTAGAAAATTACAAATGGACTTGATGTCTTAGAGAATTTCATGTCCTCCATCAAGCTAAAGGGGGGAAGTCCTCGTTATCGTCCAACTTGAACTGCTTCATGAGGGCCCAGCAAGTGTTAAAACCGTTTAAAAAATAAGCGGTAAATGGTACAAAACTTGGGCGGGTTAAAGATGCCTTGCCTCTCTTTTTCAACCTCCGGTAGTTCTTGTTGCTTCTGCATTCCAATCCTAGAGTTCCCAGGTATAAACTTCCGAGCATATGAAACATAGGTACTTGCTTGTTGGCTTGCTACAGGTGAAGGTATACCTGCTTGTGACGATGAATGCACAGAACTTCCCAACTTTGAACTGCCAGAAGTGTGGGTGGATTCCTCGGCTGGAGATGACGCGATGATCGGCTGACTTGACTGACGGATGTCTAGTAATGCTGATCGAGTTTGAGTCCCAGGAAGAAATGGCAATGCTTCTGGTGACTCCAAAAATGGCCGACCTGAGTGATGGCGGCCTTGTAATGGTGTTCGCCTTTGAGACCCAGGAAGAAGTGGGAAAGCTTCCAGGAAAATGCGGGGGGAACCAGCCTGATGGACATCTGGTAAAGCTGTTCGCCTTTGAGTCCTAGTAAGAGGCGGGAAATCCTCAGGTGGACTCAAGACGGACGGATCAGATTGATTCACGTGTAATGCTGCTTGACTTTGAGTTCCATGAAGTAGTGGGAATTCTTCAGGCAGACTCCAGACGGGCTGACCAGATTGATGGACTGCTGATGGTACTGCTGCCCTTTGAGTCCCAGGAAGAAGTGGGAATTCTTCAGGTGAAATATTAAGGCGGCTAACATTTTCACTCGTGCCTATTTCTTAGGAAACCTCAACTTGGTTACTCTCTGGAGGTGCTTCCAGCATCGTATCATGAGTGCTGCTAGCCTCTCCATGTGTTTCTCTAGTTCCATACCTGGCATAGTTCTGGGTCTGCAATGCCTAAAGTAAACCAGTCTCTCAACAACCAAGTATGAAGAAGCTCAGTCATCTTTCACAATCCACACAAAAAAGGAAGAGAAAAGCAGCAGTACTAAAAATTTAAGTTGAATAAAAGCATATACCACGCCAGGTATAAATGTGCCAGTTCCATGTGATCTCCGTATTATCCCAGCATTCATAGTAGGAGGCGGTGGAGGAAAAATAAAATAAAAAAGATGCAGTCCTACAATTGTTGCCGTTTCATGAAAGAAATTCCAGTTGAGCTGCGCTGACCAAGCCAGGCAGTCCACATCTCCTCATTAATGATTTGAGATGGTGAAGCACTGGGGTTTACAGAAAGATGAAGTATCTGCCCGTACAACAGGACAGCACAATAGCTATAATAATCCCCAGTGAGGTCAGCTTCTTCAGATATTCCAGTACCAAATGCTGCGACAGGAGTTAGCACATCTGCTCTTTGTCCTTTCCCATTTCTATCTATAGTGGTCATGAACAATTTCTCTAGTTGGAAGCTTAGGCTTTCACCTGGTAGCACTAATACCTCCCTAAGCTTTTGAGCCCCATAGGAAAAAGCCAGTTTTATACGATAGAAATTTCCTGGAGGGAATTAGATGGAGAGCACCATGATCAGTGAATTAACATACAGAGCCGGTAAGAAAAGGTATGCAAAAGTATAGAATTAATATTTCAGTAAGATTTCTAATTAAGAGTAATCAAATGGTTTAGAAATTATAAGATACCAATTTATTTGTTATTAATATCATTATGAAAAGATAGGATCTAAACGTTACCTCGTTAAGAAAACGTTACCGTCTTAATTCTTTCTAGAGATAAGAACCCTAATAAAGTACCATTTACTGGCCAGGGCCATAGAGGCCTATCTAAAATCCCGCCAATAAAACGTCAAGCTCATTTATCTATCACCCTGGATATGTATGCTTTGTTGATACAAACAAATCGTAGCTAGTTTATTATTAGATATTAAATAATATTCTGCTTCAAGTAATCAAGGTAACTTTGTCGACTGACGAAAAATATATTTTCCCTCTTTAAAGTCCTAGAATGATGCAGTATATTGAACCTTTAGTGCAAATCCCCATGAAGAATGAAAAAAAAAAAATGATCTAGCAGGTGAAAGTGGTCAAATACCTTTACTAACACTTCGGCCTAGATTGTTGTCGTCTTTTAGAGGATCTATTATGTTGAGGAACTTAGTTTGGAATTTATGAACTCCAGGTTCATGTGTCCTTGTTGGATCTGAAAAGACAACCCTGCACCTTCTAATAAACTCCTCACTGAGTAGTAATTCCTTCCCCTCCTCTTGGTTTATCACTACAGGAAATGATGCAGATAAAGGATCCTCATTAAATAAGTAAAAAGATCAGATACACATTTACATTATTGAACATAACTTGCCTTTGATTTCAGGAAGGGAAGATATGGCAACTGGACCATTAATACTGATACAATACTTATCCCAATCAAATGTGCTATAGTACTCCAGAAATGTATGCAGGACCTGTTGACAGAATTTGTAAGTCGCATTTTAGTGTTTACAGATGAAAAATGTAACTGCTTAATTGAAAATTAAACAAACAAGACAAGAAGCACCTCTAATGGACCACGAAGTGATGAATGGAAGAGATTGATGATATACAGCACCAATGTTTCTACTCCATATGTTGAAATCAAACCATGATGAGCTCCAAGAATCCGGCTCTCATAGTAGCACCAAGCTATGACTAAAATAATACTCTTTTTCAAAAGATGGTCTCTTCCGATCAGCTGGTCAATCTGAATAAAAGCATGTGAATTAAAGAAAAATGCATCAAAGTTTTGAAATGAGAGAGTTAATAAGTTTTGTCTTTGCCGAGTGCAGATGTTAAGTTTTGTTGGTTTACAACTGGTCCAAATTCTTAAGCGGTTAGGCTGAGTCTCTCCCACTGCTCAATAGCCCAACACAGAACTCAATACTGATTGGAAGATTGTAGCTTGTAGGGCTTTGAACTTGAGGTCTCCACCTCTGATAGCACAGGATCAAGGAGATTGATCCTTAATCTCCGTGGATTCTGGGGGATCTTTATTAGTTTACAACTTCCCATATTTAAGATGTTTGCACGTAGAACAACAATTATTTATGCTTCACAAATATTGTAAAAAACAAAAAAGACACAAAGAGCTGCCTACATCTACTGAATGATCAAAACATTGTATGGTTATGTGAATGAAGATTTAAGCATAGGCAAAGGGAAAGAAATTGGGAACAAACCAACTCCAAACCTGCCAATATACCAGAATAGAAAGTTGAAGTGGAGCAGGTAGCATGTACAGAAGAAATTCAAACATGTAAAAGTTACAAGTGCAAATATGTTTGCATTTGCAATTAATTAATATTACTACATTAACAAAGCTTTCAAGGAAAAATTCAAGCCAGCTGGAGGAGTATGCAGCTTTCAAGGAAAAATTCAAGCCAGCTGGATAAAGTAATGAGTTTGATGTAATATTTAGGGCTAAGATTTAACCTGCTCAAGAAAGCATAGTGTACAGAGACCAGCCACTTGATTGAAAGATATATCCACTGGCATGCCATTCACAGTGCACTTTACAACCTTAACCTACCACCCAAAATCCCAACAAAAAGATTAAAAATACAGTAGAACCCCCTTTTAAATTAAGAAATGATAATACTTCCTTTATGAAACATTTTTGGTTAAAAAAAGAAGCAACCAAGGCTTTGATTCCCTTCAACTACGATGAAAACATTGAAACAACTTGTATGCATAAAGCTATAGCCAAAAAAACAGTAAGTGAAGATACAAATCCCAAGAAAAGATCACCAAAAACGGAAACCGTCTTGCAAGCTTGCCCTTCAAAATACAAACTATCAGATACAAAATAAATTCAAACATGCTGGGCTTAGCTTGGTTCTCAATTGTATCTTTCGGAATGAGCTAGCAATAATTACAGGATATAGGAATAAGTCCAAAAGGAAGGGGTCATTGAGCAAGTAAGTTAGAAGTAGGATAGAAAAAAAAAAAATTAAAAAGAGAAACATGAGGTGGAGCAACAGGCTTAAGAGCAAAATTCTTCGGTCTGGATCATGAAGTTGAGATGTAGCATAGCCAATTTGTGGTTTTCCTAATATGCTTCCCCTGATCATTCCACATATTTCTATGAGTTACCTATTTTAGTTTTTCAGGTATGTACTACATAAAGTTGTTCGCACAGTTTTCTTATAAATGGAAACCAATTATAATCCTATTGGCTTCCACATTCTCTGCGTTTCCAAACTCTTTCTCCATTTCCATATTGAAACCGATACATTTATGGTTCAGGTTCATGAAAATCTAATTGACTTTATATTGAAATTCTCAAGAAAAACCTGAATAAGAACTTCAATAACCTATATTTGCATACATGAGGCACTATCATGCTCTGAAAGTGACAGGCAACTCAGACATAAACGATCGTCCTTAATATGGACACAAGTCAAGGGTTTGATTTTCATGTCGAGTTCTTTGAATCATCAAGAAGTATTCCAGAGAGTGGGAGCAGATAAGAAGCGGTTATGAAAGCAAGGTACAATTCTGTATATCCCAAACATAAACTAAATAAGCTGTCTTTTAAATTGCCAAAAAGGCATTAGGAATGACACATATGATATGTTTCTCAGAGATGTAGAACATGGTGGGCATTGTACTAGTATGGGAGGATTTTGTACACATTTCCGCATTGTCAATCGTTTTTGGAAATCATGGCTTCCAGTGTACCAGTGGAATCTGGATTTAAGTATTAGTATAGGTCTAACTTTGATATAACGGCTAGGGTGCTCTCCTTATTAGCACCATAGGAGCTGCAAGGAAAAGAAAGAACTGAAATATTATCAGTTTTGGGACATTTTCATTTGTGAAAATAATGTGGCAAATAGCCACTAACACAGCAAACAGCTTAAGTAATAGACAAAATATGGATACAAAATTAAAAAGGAAACATGTAAAATGTTGGAAACTATTGAAAAAATGCATAGAAATTATTGTAAAAGACATAAAGAAATAACCTGCGCGCAAACATAACGAACGTCTTTAACATGGTACCAGGATTCGCCCGATTGACTTTCAAAGACATTGCAGACAGACCTAGCTATATCCTCTTCCACGTGTTGATGGCAGAGGACAAGCAAATCAATATCCCCATCAGGAAGATAGGCCTTCAGTGGGACTGAGCCAAAGCAGAAGACCTGTCAGGCAAGCATTTAAATAACGTCATATTAACGTAATAACTTTAAAATAGCAGCATATAGTTATTGTAATCAAACCATTGTTTCCCCCCAGAGGAGTTTTCCTATTATAGATAGCAGTCATTCGTATTTAAAGGTTACGGGTTTAATCCTGTATCTTTATCAATTACTTAACTGAAGGTCCACAGGACAAAGCACGTGGACTTCAAACGAGAGCCATCAGATTCCAAAAAGGAACGGACGTGCATGTAAAAATATTGATCAAGAACGAAAAAAAAAATCTATACATACACACACACACACACATATATGTAGCATAACACTTCCATGCCAAATACTAACGCACCAGATGCCTAACATTAAATTGGCGGAAGCTTTCAAAATAATTCTCCGAAGATAAGTCCAATCTTCACAGAAATAGGAACTAAGAATACAATTTGCGCTATGAAATTCAATAATGATTGACACAGAATACCGGACATAAAAAACTTTATGAAGCTAAGTCTGGCATAAAGGAAAGAATAATCTAAAACATAACTCCATAGTTCTATCATAAGATTCATAACAGATAAAGAACTGCCAATTTTTTTTATGCGGACAGGCTACAGTGTCAATGGTCATTTCATGTTAACTCTTACCAGGCCCTTTAAGGATATGGTTTTGATGACATTCTTTCGTATCAAAAAATCAACAGATATAACCAGAAAACCTAATTATCAAGCAGAGAAATATAGCAAAGTGATGAAGTACAATTCTAATTCCTCAGCAACAGACTTCTAACAAGCACAGGATTGCATTTGCATGTCTTACAAAAAGGATCCACCATTGGTAATTTCACTTACCCCCATCGCCACCTGGGGTTTCTGTCAAAAAGAAAAAATTACAGAAAAGAAATATAGAGAGCTGCGGAACTTCTCACCTCAGTTCCACAATGACGTTTGATAAGCCTCTGAACATAATTAATAAGCCCCTTTCGTCTCCACTCCGAAACTGCACTTGGTTGAATAGTCCATAAAATCTCCTGGGTCCTCTGCTCAGCCACCAACCAGAGTTCCACATCAATTGACAGTCCCTTTGGGTTAGATGACGAGGAAGAGGAGCCTAAAAGGGAGTAAGGTGAGCTCGTCCATAAATATAAGAGGTGAGACTTTCAGCTCTTCAAAAATGAAACCCAGGAATCCACACAAACACTCTCCCCAGTGACGAATTTAACAAGTGAATCTACGCGGTTCTCGAAGCCTGTGGAACTAAGAGGTTTAAGATAAAAAGCGATTGGTGGGGGAACGAACAAAATGGGTGAAAAGAAAGAAAACAATTGTAATCCAGGGAAGTTTTGAGCAGATGAGTAGCAAAATAGCTCATAGATCAGAAGAATTTCACCCAGTCTATGTGTGTTCAACACAATGAGACAGTAACCAGCTCATTAGATGCTTAAAAATTTGTGAAGAGTTCGTTCACGTTTGTTACATCCTTGGACTCTGTCATATAAATCCTTGTATCTGGTGAAAAGAAACTAATTTGGGGCTATTTTGACATGTGTGATATGTTGATAGGGGGAAAAAATTGTGAAACAACTAAAGAAGCAGCAGAAAGGATCCTTAAGTCCTCAAGGTACTTATCTGAAGACATGAAAACATGAAAATGTAGAAGAGAAAGGACACAAGTCAGATAAACATTAAAAATAGGAAAAGAAATGGTTTGCCTTTCCTCCTTTATGAAGAAGCTCCAAGCTTGGATTTAGAAGCAGAGAACAGAAGAAAACCAAAACGGTAAAAGGCAAACAAATAGAATACAACAAATGTGTAGACATTTTCACATGGACATCTTGTTGCTAATGGAACTCAAACAATACCCAATGTAAGGGTATTAATCAGGAGTTACAAACAAATAAAGGTCAAGTCTCACTTTCTCAAATTTTCAAATTCTCTAAAAACTGGATTCTTCTCCATTAATGAGTTAACAAAAAAGATAGATGTAAAAAGGATAAGAATGTAAATTCTGTGCCTTGCATATATGGTACTAATTAGTCCATCCTCATCTATTTCATTGTTGTGGGTTTATATGGTACTAATTAGTCCATCCTCAGCTGTTTACCATTGCTGCCTCTATATGGTACTAATACCAAGCATGCATGGCATGCATGCGGCCATAAATCAAGCGACCCTCTTTATAATGTATCCTATCTGTACTCCTCCCTAAGTAAAATATTAATTGCATTGGTTACAAAGAGATTTAGAATTTTTTTGACATACCAAATACACGAGTCACTTTTCTTCCGACTAAAAAGGTCAGTTTAACCTACAAGGACTCTCATTATATACCATCAGGACTCAGTTTAAACTGCACTGACCACACCTTAGTGCTTCAGCTCAGGGTTGGGCAGGTTTCAGCGTGTCTACATATATATTGTGTGTTCATGCCCAGAAAAAAATACTGAATGCCCCCGGCCCAACAGTGTTGAACTCTAATACAAAATTGCTGGTCCCGGTTACTCTATAGATCCTGCAGCAGTGTATCTAAAATTGCCCCATGTCCAGGCAAGTCGAGATGGCCTGAAAATCATTCTGGATCAACTTTGAATAAGTGTGGAGCACAGATGTAGATAACAATACAAGTATGTACATATGCCTGTAAGAGAAACTACAACCGTGGGGCAAGTAGCCAACAAAATTGTCCAAAGGAGACGAATATATGGACTTTGGAGACACCCCAATATAACCAAAAATTGCAAAGAAAGAAACATGAGGCCGTCCTCATAATTTTCAATTTGAAGGATACATGAATATGACACAGTGATGCTGAATTTCTCATGAACTATCATAAGTAAATAATTGGTAATTAATTGAAAGCTTGATTCCTAATTCATGATTGGGGAAAAATGTGTGGAAATCTTATATAACACAATATAGCTGTTACGTAACCCGGCATCATAAAGAGAAAATATGGTAGAGCAATCTAACCCACTCATCAATCATGTATTTTCTACGCAGAACAAAATTATTTAATTTGTACTTCAGTTGCCTTTTTCAAACATCCTTTGATCCAAGCTCAAAAAGACTGCACAGAAATTGAATAAGGTTCCAAAAAAAGCTTAAAACCGCCTGGACACTTTGCTTTCAGTCATCCATGCTAAAGATCACTCCCATTTTCCCTTTCCACTGATAAGTATTCATAGTCGTTTGGGATGAAAAAGCTTCTAAATAGGTTTTTCCTTTTTCTTTTTGGATTTCTTATATACGTTACTGAAATCAGTTGGGACATGAAGCAAATTGAGAATTCCACTTAGTCCATGAATCTCACCTGTAACATATCCAAGAAGATAACCTAATTTTCTGTTTTTCCTCTAAGCCCTATGGTATGATTACAGACAACTCTCTTACATCTGAAAAGATCACCATTTTCAGAGTCTAATTTTATTGGACATGGATCCTTTACAAGTCTTATTTTTACTCGATGTTCAATTGTTTCAAATTAATTTTTAATAAGCTTTTTATTACATCCAAATGTTATTTTCAATTTTTAAGTTAAGCCTTGAACATATACAATAACCTTAATAGTATTTTACAGAGCTCAGATTAATATGTAACGATACCAAAAACAGGATAGATCCATTTCCTTTTTCATAGACTCATAGCATGAAAATTTAAGCATAGGCCATCAACTGTACCGGACAAAATTAATAACCCTGAAATTTCTTTCTAACAATTAAACAAATCATGCGACCCTAAGATATTTGAAAATTAATTTGAACCTAAAATAAATGCTTATTTCAGCCCCAATCTTATTCTTGTAGGTTTTCAATTTCCTTACTTCCCGTAAAAATCGAAGCACAAAAATGCTAATGTGAGAAATGAAAATTCTCCATCATTTCACTTTGGCCATGGCCAACTTCATCTAATCTTTAATTTGAAACTTGAAAAATAAAAGGAAAATCCCATCAGAGAATGATGAAAGCCAAAAAGAGTAAGTAATTTTATCAGGAAAAAAAAAATTATGGGCTAATTGACTTTGAATTCAAATCGATTCACTCTACTTCTAGGGTAGCTGTTATCATGTTCTTACTTTTTACTTGCTTTATTGCTTGGTTGCTCACATCAACTACTACGCATTAAGCATACCTACAGTGCAGAATTTTTCCTAATTACTAAATTTGAAAGAACAATGTTATAATATTTCCATGTTTTAACCTTAACTATATTTACCTAATTTTCTAAATTTGAAAGAACAATTTTATAATATTTCCATCTTTTAACCCTAACTATCATCCCATAGGTTTAACAATTGAGTCATATAGTATATCTTAGAAAAATCTGATGAATTCTATTCTCTTACTTCCCAAGAAAGGAGGGGAAAAAAAAAATAAACTGCCAAACCCAAGGTAATGGTTATGCTGAGTTGTTTGATATTAGCAACTTTGGCAATCGAAACAAACGCTATGATGTTTTGAATAACTAAATTCGGCGGCAGCCAATCCGAAAATCGAAGAACACCAAAGTCTGACAGACCCACTTGATGCAGGCAAGGCCATGAGCACCATTTTCGTACCTAAACAAAAACCCTAAAACCAGAGCCAAAAGCACAACCCAGAAATAGAAATGCCCACGAGTTGAAGAGGGGAACGGAGGGCGAAGCTCAACTGTAAAATTGAAATTCGTCCAAAAAAACCTGTAAAATTGAAGATGTGGTGGGGGCTACTATCTAAAATCATATGGGGACCCACTATGTCGTGCCAAGATCTAAAGCCGTTATTTAAACAACACCAAAGGAATGTGAGCCGTTGATTGCATGTCCGGTCATATAAGTACGTCACAAAGTACCCGTTTATTAAGGCCCGCCCAAATTAATCCCAACCCAACCCAACCCAGCAAATTCCCGCCATGTTAACTCTCACTTCTAAAACCCTATCTCCATTCTCACTCCTCTGCAACCCCACACCAAAACCCCGAAACCCAAAATTATCTATTCTTACTCAATATTCAGACTCCGACACGAAGCCGGCCCTCAGTTTGAATTGCGAATTTGAGTTACAGACGGAAAGGGGTGTAAAATTCGATGTCGGCGAGACCTTCTTCCGCCATGAGAGCGCTACTGGCCGCGACCTCGGCGCTCTACAAGAAATCAAAGGGAAAATTGCGGGTTCTCGATGCATTGTGCGGCTGCAGAATTCGGTCTCTACGGTATCTCTCGGAGGCCGAGGCTGATTTTGTTTTGGCAAATGATGCAAATGATGAAAACAAAAAAGTCATTACAGAGAATTTGTCGCAGGTAAAGAGTAGTTCCGGCGACGATCCAAGGTGGACAGTGACACCTTCTGATGCCAACCGGATCATGACTGAGTGTTATATGAAAAGAGATTTCTTTGATTTAATTGATATTGATTCATTTGGAAGCGATTCAAGTTTTTTGAGGTTGGGGATCAATGCTTTGAGATTGGATGGTATTGACACCATATCTGACCAAACCCACTGAGTTGTATACTTAAAATCCAGACTCCGTTCAAGGCCCATAATTACCGTACTTACACAGCCCTAATACCGGGGCCAATACGGGATGCCACGTGGAAGTCTATCTACCCTCGATATGTGTAACATGTGTCGGTGAGCAAATCGAGGAGCATTTGTTCCATATCGAAACTATGAAAATTGAACATCCTATCTACTTATACATAAGGGGTACACATTTTCCAATAGGGGTAACTAATATTTACTATGCACTATTACTCTACCGAACTTACCATTTACTGTTTCCTCTTTCGACCAAAGTAACTGACTTGACCGTCGGAGAACCTTAGGCCGGCACCATACCGGTGCCCGTACGAACGGAAAACTCGCGATCCACTTAAGTTGACAGATTACGAGGAAGGACACGCGTCATTTGGTGATTGGGCGACGAGTAATCTACAGTTGGAACATTTAACGCTTCAACAGTTTGACTCTTTCTATGGGAAACTGATTAAGTTTACCTACGCTCAACTAGACCGAGTTAACACTCGACCACCAATTACGCCGAGGGTGAACTCGTTGACACTGAACATGCAGGGCGAACACGATCTCGGTGAGATCACACCCGGGCAGGGCCCTAGAACAATGAGAGACCACTCTCTAAACTTTTTACAGATAATCGAAAGACTCTAGAGCGACATGGCCGAGGTCAAAACCAAGGGTACCCAGGTCGAATCGAGATGTCAGGCACTTGACGATCGGTACACCGAGGTGGCCGAGCAGCTACGGGTCGCGCAGGCAGAACTCGCTGCCCACTGAGCCCGCGTCGGTAAGGATGAGGCCGATAAGGTGGTGGCCGAGTGCGCCGAGCTTGCTAAAAGAAATTGCCGAGTGACGGAAAAAGAGAAAGAACACACGGTCGCCGAGCCACATAAAGGGCGACAAGCGGATGCCGAACCAAGTAAGAAACACGCTCGGATGCTGATCATCCCTAGTAACCAGTTCGGCGACACCAGGATTTATCGGGACGCACGTGACGCCCTTAGAGAGGGGGCATGGCGGAATCGGTCGGTCAACGACCACCAGTCGCGCCGACCCGACCCTCGGCCGGAGGAAAAAATAAGACATCACCACCGAGGCAACATCACCGCTCAGTGGAGTTACCGAGCGGTCAACCCATCTCGGCCTTGCGCACCGCCCTCACCCTGAACCACCCCACCGACGGAGTACCGAGCGGTCAAGACAGGAAGACCGACAAAATAATGAATCCCAGAACCTGCCCAACAGGAGGGACACCGATCGGTCAAGGCAGGTCGGTCACTAGGGAAGTGGCTCCCAGAACCTGCCCAACGGGAGGGACGCCAACCGGTCATGTAGGATCGACCGCGACCAAGCACCCAGGGATACCCGGCGAATCGAACAAAAAGACCGAGGGGCCACACAACAATCCAGAACTGATTCGCTCGTCCAGCACCTTATGGACCGAGTCCGGACACTCGAAGCCGGGACGGCTCGGGTAGCAAGACCAGCCTGGTCAAAAACCAGTCCGGGCCCCTTCACAGAAAGAATCAACCAATTCAGAGTCGATCACGAGATAAAGCCCCTGAAAATCCCTCTTTACATTGGGAAGGACGACCCATGGAATCACCTAAATAATTTCTACTCAACCATTGCCCTTAAAAACCTCGCAGATGAGGAACAATGCTTCATCTTCAGTTCCACACTGATCGAAGCGGCGATCAATTGGTTCTACAAGTTGGAACCCAGGTCCGTCGACTCTTTTGAACAGCTCACGTCCATCTTCATGAACCAGACTGACCGTCTATCCTCGGCCGAAGACCTTTTTCAGCTAAAACAAGGTGAACACGAATCACTGCAGCGGTACGCAGTGAGGTTTAGTCACGAATACTCCCGGTGCGCGGAGACGGACGACCGGGCAGCTTTTACAGCCTTCAAGGGTGGCCTTCGAGACTCCCCCTTCAGGTACGTAGCTCACACCCAAGGCTGGACAACATATAATGAAATTATGAAACATGCGGCGGTCCACGCTAAAGCTGAAACACTGAGACAAAAGTCCAACACATCTAATGTTTACCAACCTCTCCGGGCTGACTCGGTAAAAACATACATACCAAGCGTCCCGGATCAGCAAGGCTCAGGACAGCGCCCTCAAGAGCAGGGGCAACAGAGCTATGAGGGAAAACGGAAAGACTACCCCCATAGCAACAACCTGTACAGCCCCGGAAAGAAGGGTAAAAAACCGAACCACCAAGAAAGACAGCAGGGGGAGCGGCCAAACAACGGGGAATACTTAACCAAATGAAGGTAGTCATCTCCACCAACCTACTTCTGGTAAAATTCCCAACCCCTATGGGGATTGGCTAGGTCTGTGGAGACCAAATGGCAGCAAAAGCATGCAACTCTGTCACCCCGATCCAGCCACCAAAGGAAACCATGACAGTGACAGAATCCGCGCTTGAGGCTGACTCGATCGACCTTCAAGACGCACAGAAAATACAAGATGGGCCAATTGAAGATCCTCGGGACCATTCAGCAACACCACACCCGCAGCCCATTGAGGAAGTTGAAGAGATCGTACTCTCCTACAACTTTGCAAACCGACTGGTAAAAACTGGAACAACCCTCTCACCCGATCTACGCTCACAGCTGATTCGTTTTTTAAGGGACAACTGTCGGCCCGGCAACTCCACAGACGTTATCTGCCACCGGCTCAGTATCGATCCTGCCTACAAGCCTGTCAAATAGAAACGTCGCCTCTACGACGAAGAAAGGACCGAGGCTATGAAGGCAGAAATCGTCAAATTCAGCACCATTCACTTTGTCCGGAAGGCCGTCTATGCCGCCTGGGTAGCCAACGTTGTCCTCGTCAAGAAACCCTCGGGGGCATGGCGAATGTGCATTGATGTGAAGCCCCGGAAATTCGAAACACGGAAATTTGGAAAATTTGAGGAAAATGACGATTTTGCCCCTGGAATTGGGCGAATGGTTGACTTTTTATTCGAGCGGTCAAACGGATTTTGACCGATGACTGTGACGTAGTTCAGGACGTCACGAGTTCATAGGCAGGTGGCACGCCCGATTTCGACATTCGAGGAAAAAGTTATGACGTGCGGAAGTTTGAGGGTAATTTGGTAAATTGGTCCAAAGGGGTCATTTGTTGACTTTTTGACCGGGACTGTGTTTGGACTTTTCGTAAATACCGTTGGGTAGGTCTCGAGACGCTGAATCCATAGACAGACGGCATGCGTCAATCGGAGTCCGAACGAAAAAGTTATGGGTCTAGAACCATGAGGAGCATTTTGGTAAATTAGTATGGTAAAGGTAAAATGGTAATTTACCATAACAAAGTGCTTAGGACGGTTGTCCTAGCTGATTCAGCTTAATTGGATGAGGGTTTATTGCTGGGTGACATGTGTCACTTGATGAGGGAGATTAGTGGCACTTGGGTGTCTTTGTGTCCACTTAATTAACTTAATTAAACCTGTTGTATACTTAGCACTTGGTTAATACTGGACCAAGAGAAAAACAGAGAACAACAAACAAAACTGCCCACCTTGTGTATTTGAATTCGTCCAAATTGATTGATCATGAAGAATTGAGATTGAACAGAGAGAAAGGAGGGTGGATTGTGCGAGAAAAACCGAAAGAAAACAAAGAGAACTCAAGGGAAACCCATACTAGACATACCCGAAAAACCATGGAAGAACACAAATTTGATTTTGGGTTTGTATACCGTTTCGAGTGAAATAGATTAGTCATTTAGATTTCTAGGAGCTCAACGAGGTGAACCAAATCGATTGTGTAACGACCCGTCCCGAATTTCAGGATTAGATTAGTGACTAATCACGATTAGTGAGGCTAATCCGTGATTAGTTGGGCGAAATCGGACGAACGATGCGAAATGACCGTTTTGCCCTTGGCGTGGGCAAAACGTTGACTTTTCGTTCGGGCGGTCAAACGGACTTTGACCGATGACCGTGACGTAGTTCGTGACGTCACGAGTTCATAGACAGGTGGCATGTTCAATTCCGACGTTCGAGGAGGAAGTTATGATGTGCAGAAGTTTAGGGGCATTTTGGTAATTTTGGTTAAATGGGGTCAAATGTTGACTTTTTGACCGAGAGGTCCGATGGCCGAGGGCCGAAGACCGTTACATAGATAAGGACGATACGAATCCATAGGCAGGCGGCACGCTGAAATCGGACTTCGAACGAGAGAGTTATAGGTCACGGAAGTTCGATTTCACTATGCACGAACTTCGAGACGGGACAATTTGGCGAAATCTGATTGGGCATATATTTTGGTGGGTCCCATGGATGAGTGACAAGTGTCACTCATCCTATTTGCTAAATCCCCCAAAATGTGGATCTAAGTAATTAAATATTATTATTTTAATTATTTTATAATAAATCCTAACAACCTTAAATCCTAGCCATCCATTTCAATTTCACCTTTTAATCCTCACCACTCATCTCATTTCTATCTCTCCTCTCATCTGATCTCATCAACTCACATCTTCATTCCTCATTTTCCTCACAAACCCGAAAAACCCCATAACCCTCCATTTTTCATTTTCTTCAAAACACAGCCAACACCCACACTCCCTCATCATCTGCGACTGAGACCAGAGAGATAATGTGAAGATGTGACGATGAAGGACTAAGGGACACGATGGCTGAGGATGACGGAGGACACGGCGGGAGGAAACCCGAAAAGGTAGGTTTTGGGGTTGAATTTGAAACTTGAGTTTTATTGGTTTTGAATCGAAACTAATAATTGGGTTGTGATTCTGGGGACTTGAAGAGGCTAACAGGATCGAATGAAGTGGCGGGGCACGACGGTGCAGCCCAGACAGACGGCCAGAAACTGGGCTACTATTCTTGGCACCGTAGGTAATTATCGCGACTCGTTTCATAGTTTTTAAGCCCATGGATCTTTAGGTTAGGTTGAGACGAGTAGAATGGGACAAACGAGAGGAGAAATGGTGGCCAGAGCAGGGAGAACCGGCAGGGTCAAGCCGCGGGTCACGGAGACCCGGTTACAGACATTCGGGTCGACCCGGCGAGAAGACGGGGATGACTGATGACGTCATTCTGCTGACGTCATCATGTCAGGTCTGACAATGTCAGCTGACATGTCAGAAAATGGGCCAATAGGAGTACGACACGTGTCACATGTCAGTGCACAGTCATCACTGACATGTCAGTGACGTGACCCAACCAGGGGCTGACACGTGGCACAGACTTGGACCAGTGCCGTGATGACACGTGGCACATGTCAGACTACCGCGTGGCACTGACAGCATAGTGACATGGACTAATGGGAGCTTGACACGTGGCACCTGTCAGATGACGTAAGCAGGTACTGTAGCAGCGTTGACTTTTGTGTTGACCGGTGTGTGGGGGCGCGTGTGAATAGTGTTTTGAGTGGGTCCAGTGTCATTTTAAAGGTTTCGATGATCGGGATCCAATGGTGGTGGTTTCGGGTCGATCGAAGATCGTTAAGTTGGTTAAATTGAGGTTTTTCACCTCGGGAAACGTGTACGGGGCACGTTGACTTTTCCGGGAAAGTTTAGGGTTTTTAATATGGACTTGTATAGGTTAGTAGTAACCTTTAGATATGGTTTGGACAGGTCAGGATTATCTGGAGAGGTCGGATTGGCTCGGGAGAGCCGTATGACACGTAAATCGAGGCGGCAGCTTGGACTGTCTGTGAGTGGACCTTGCTTTCTAAATTGGTGCATGCATAAATGTTTATTATATGTTTTATTACTTGTTTGATGATGCCATGGGTTCATTTGTATGTGGTTACGTATAAGCACGTATTTCGAGGTTTCGGCCTTATACGGTGCTTATACGGGTCTGTATTTCTTTATTGGTTTTAATGAAATGGTTTTGGATTTCTAAAAGGATAAACTCGGGTATGAGACCCATTTGGTTTTGTCTCGGGCATATGACCTCAGATATCGGGCATGGTGCCCAGATGATGTCCTATGTTCAGGCACGAGACCCAGGATACTTTACGGTTTTGATTTCAGGTCAGGGAACCTTAACTGGATTTCCCGGTTCATGACGGTTTATGGGAACCGGCATGAACCCTTGTTATGGTATCGTGGTTCATGACGGTTTATGGGAACCGGCATGAACCCTTGTTGGTTATTACGGTACATGATGGTTTATGGGAACCGGCATGCTACCTGGTCATGTTATTACGGTACATGACAGTTTATGGGAACCGGCATGTTACCTTGGTTCTGGATATTATGGATCATGACGGTTCAGGGGAACCGGACATGAATGTTTACGTTATGTATATATATATGTTCATCTACCTTCCTTTACTTGTTCTATTATCTCCTTCGGGGAGGGTCGTTGGCCTGGGTGGACCCCGGAGTAGTCACGGAGCACCGACTGAGTGGAGTCCCCCCCCAGTTGGGTTCCTTACTCTCAGGAAGGCTATGATTACTATTACCTCGGGTAGGGTCAGTGGTATACGGACATTGATCTTGACTTTGAGAAGACTCGGATTGAGACCCGAGTAGCACGCGCGTAGCTTTGGAAACCGTGACAGAATTGGTTGTGTGAATTATATGTATATATGATGTATGCTATATGCTATGATATATGATGTGTGTTTACACAGGTTTTGGGCAGTGGCCCGTGTGGTTAGCTTCTTCTGATTGGGCTGAGTCCCTTATGGATTTGGGCAGTGGCCCGTGTACTTGATTTCATTATGGTTTTTTCTGGATAAATGATTTTCGAATGCATGCATGCTTTTTAGTGAAGGGTACAAATGTCTTCTCGTTAAAATGTTTTTACAAACTCTTGTTTTGTCCACTCACAGTTTTTAATGTTTTGACTGCCCTTCAGGTTGACATCCGATGTGGACTATAGCAGAGACCGAGATATCACATACCTCCTCTGGATCCTGGCATACTCTGATAGCCCGGGTGGGAAAAAGGGCGAAAATATCCCTTGTCTGACACTTCGTGTCAGACGGGAGCAGGGTCATCCCGCACTAATCCCGGGGGGATTGGGATGGGTCCTGTCAGATTGGACACGAAATTGGAGGCGAATTGACAGATAATTGACCCTGTGACGTCCGCGACATTTGGAGGTTGAGTTCGACTACTTGGAGGTATGAAACGTTGAAATTGATTCCATATTTATGCTTATAATGGACCTAGGATGCTTCTTGTATGACTAATTGAACGATACGGGTTGATTTTGGGTAGAGCCCGATTAGGGACCCGTCGGGTTTTGATGTTGAGTCGTGAGTCTCAGGACATGGTTTCATTAAATTGAGGTTACAGATCCACATGAGACGTGGAATAGATGGTAATGAGTGAAAGAATTGGAGAAATTGAGTTCGAATTGGCTAGGGATGAGTCGGGTTGGCACGCGGGTCGTAGGATCCGTTTACCAGGTAAACGGGCGACAGGGACGACTGTGCAGGTTACTGTAGTAAGGCGCGTGAGGGCGCGTGGTGGATTTTCTGAGGAAGGTTTCAACAGGTGTTTTACTCTATGTAATGTAACGGACATTTTAAAATTGGTTTCGAGTCAATCAGACACCGTTTCGATATTGTTTCGAGGGTCCGAAGATTTACGTTACGTATTTAATTAATATTAAATTCCCAGAAAATTATGAGAAAATTATATGATGTAAATTGACTTGTTAGTAACCCACATAATGATTTTGAATAGGATTCGAGATTCCTGACAAGTGTTCGAAATTACGGAAAAGCGTGCAGCTCGGGAAGCGAGCGGGTTGGACGGTGTGTGAGTGGACGTTTGTTTTATAAACCATGATGCATGCATAGTTAACTGTTTTTCCATGATTGATTGCATGAATTGACTTGCAATGATGTCCTGATGATGTGGCATGATTATGTGTGATTTAATGAATATTTTAATCGGTCTTTCGGGCACGTTTTTCGAGGAAATGTGCGAATGGTATTTTGGGCTTAGCCCGGAATAAAAAAGGTATTCAAATGATGTTTTGACTTATTTGGTGAGTCAATGATGGTTTCTGGATGATTTTAATGTTTCAATATGATTTCACAGATTTACGTATACTTGGTATTTGAGCTTGAAACTCTGTGGGGAATGCTTATGACTTGATTTGAGGTCATGGATATGATTGATATGTGTTGTGATATGGATTATGATTGTGATTGTGGATATGGATACTGGATCATGCTGGATGATGCGAGTGCAGTGCCTAGACGTGACTTGGACGTTGCGAGAGTGCAGTTCCCGGGTATGAGACGTCTAGAGGATGCGTGTGCAGTTCCCAGGCATGATGGATATGACTCGGATGTTGCGTGCGTGCAGTTCCCAAGGGACTCGGATGTTGCGTGAGTGCAGTTCCCGAGGTTGGCCTACGCGTAGTGCCGGTGTGACAGTGTAATGGTTTGTGCACTTGTGAATAGTGTGGATTGATTGATTGATTGATTGATTGAGTAATTGATTGTTGACCTTGTGTATAGTACTGTTTGATGTTGATTGTGATTACGTACTTGTATTAAGTACGAGTGCTGGTCTGTGTGGCCAGGTGACTATGTTATCATGTGTTTGGCCTGAGAGCCGGGATGTTGACTTGTTATGTTGTTTGGCTGGAAAGCCGATGATTGTCATTCATATGTTTTTCCCTATGCATGCATGGTTTGATAAACTGGAGGGTAAATGATGTGTTTCAAACGTATTTCAAATGATATTATTTTTGTCCACTCACACCTTTTCTGTTTTGATGACCCTCCAGGCCGTGGCACAACGTTCGGGGCTGATCTCGAGGCGGAGGCATGAGCGGAAATTAGCGCAGTTATCCCTTGTCTGATAGGTGCTGAAGGATAGTTTCGGGACTTCAGTTGACTTGTCAGACGGGAGCAGGACCGGGCACAGTTATTGAAGTCCAATTGGGACTGGTCCTGTTAATTGATTTCACCACCTAAACAAGGCTTGCCCCAAGGACAGTTTTCCTCTACCAAAGATAGACCAACTGGTCAATGCCACGGCATGGCATGAGCTCCTGAGCTTCATGGATGCATACTCGGGCTACAACCAAATCTTTATGCATCCGACAGAACAGATCCACACAACCTTCCGGACAGACCAGGGATTATATTGCTACAATGTCATGCCTTTCGGACTCAAGAACGCGGGGGCCACTTACTAGCGCCTAGTAAACTTCATGTTCGCAAACCAGATAGGGAAAACTGTAACGACCCATCCTGGAATTCGGGATTAGATTGGTAACTAACCATGATTAATGGGGGTTAATCGGTGAATAGTTGGGTGGAATCGGACGAACGTGGCAAAATGATCGTTTTGCCCCTAGTCGTGGGTGAAACGTTGACTTTTTATTCGAGCGATCAAATGGACCTTGCCCGATGACCGTGACGTAGTTTGGGACGCCATGAGTTCATAGACAGGTGGCACGTCCGATTCGGACGAACAGGGTGAAAGTTATGACATGCGGAAGTCCAGGGGCATTATCGTAAATTGGACGTTATAAGGGGAAAAAGTTGACCTTTTGTTTGACAATTGATATTCATTTGACTCGAAGACCGTTAGGTTCGTCTCGAGGTCCCGAGTACAACGACAGGCGGCACGCGTGAAACGGACATCAGGTGATCGAGTTACGGGTCATGGAAGTTGGAGGGCATTTTGGTAATTATTGCATAGAGGGGCATTTTGGTCATTTCAAGGCGGTTACTGTAGCACCACCGTGAAAAACAGAGCACACGGCCATGCCGTGGTGTTTTGGGCTTGCAATTGTTTATAGTTTAGTGGACTGGTGAGTGGGTTTTGTTTATGAGAATTGAGGCAGTGGGAGGCACACATGGACGACCGATCAGTGCTCAGTGCATGGGAGAGCTTTGAAAATGGCCGTGGTCTATGTGCGTGCGGGAAACCATTTTCAGAGACCTCAGTTGGTCTCCCACAGGTTGCTGGCCGCTTTGATCGATTAACGGTGTGCCTTTGAGTCTGGGAGCTCATTTGGAATCGTTCTGCTGTGGAGAGACTGAGAGGGATTGAGAGAAACCGCGAGGAAACATTTTCGGGTTTTTTGGGGGAAAGCTCAAAGTTCAATTCCTACGGGCTTTGAGACCAATCTAAACACTGGGGGAGTTTTCTGGTAGTGACTGGAACACAACCGTGCAAGGATTGAAGAGGTTTGATCAAGGTTTGCTCGGGGACTCAAGCTCCAGTTTCAGAGAAAAACAGTTTTGGAGGGAAATTCGATTTCTCAAGTAGGAGTCGAGTTGAAGGAAACTGAGGATCGTATTAATCCTCTGGGATCATTTGGAAACCAACCGCATCAATTTCGGGGAAATCCATCACAGACAGGCCATGAATGGAGGCCCCTGGTTTCAGCGATTTTCGAGTTTGAAGTCGACAACCTCCAAGTATTATTTCCTGAAATTGACAGTGCTAAGGTATTCACATAGGCTCCTTAAAACTCATGTCTAAGTTAATTTGGGAATGGGGTCGATTTGGGTGAGTTTCGTACTTCGACCCGTTTGGATGTTCGAGTTTGAGTTGATCGATTTAGTCAGTGTCGAGGCTAATAGATGACATAGAACTGGAATTAAATGGTTATAGAAGAAGTTAGGATCAAAAAGGAAAGGAATTGATTGAGAATTGATAGCTATCTAACCGGGTTGTCACGCGGGTTGCAGGACCCGTTTGCAGAGGAAACGGGCGAAGATGACGAACTGTTCACCGTCACTGTAGCAGGCGCGTGGGTGTCACGCGCAGCCGCCTGCGGCGGCGCGTGGGTCTGATTTTCAAGGTGAGTTCAAAATGACTTTTGTCCTACACATTGTAACGAACATTTTAACGTTGATATCGAATTTATCGGACACCGTTTCGATGTTATTCCGAGGGTCCGAAGATTTATGTTACGTTTGTAATTAACGATTAATTCCCGGAAAATTATGGGAAATTAGTATGTTGTTATCTAAGCCCTTAGTGACACTAAAGTATGTTTTCGGGCAGGATTTGAAATTTCTGGAAAATATCGGAAATTACGGGGATGCGCGCAGCGCGGGAAAACGAGCTTATTGAACAGTATGTGAGTGGACGTTGCTTTCAAAATTTAATGCATGCATAAATTATTTCTACGATTTTATGATTATGATTATAAGTTGTGATTGATTTTGATTTCCGTATTTAAACGTATTTGATTCCCATATTTTTACTATACATATGAAATTACACGTATTTCGAGGCTATGGTCACTCGTGTGCTTAATGATGGTTTAATGAAAGAAGTTATATGAAATGGGTGTAAAATGATTTAAGAAGGTTGTTTATGATTGCGAGTGTGGCTTACGATTTTGACACGTTTTTCGAGAACGTTCCGAATTTGTACGTTTTACGAGATTTCGAGTTATTGTGATTTGATCACTGTTGATGTTTGAATCTGGGAATTGAAATGAGACTTGTGACTTTGAGGATTTTAAAAATGGGTTTTGAGTATGTTTTTATTGGATCGTGATTTTGGTGATTATGATTGTGGTTTTGACGTGTTGAAAATGAGATTTGAGAAAGAAGTGATTTCTAAGAATTAAAATGGTGATTTCGGGCTTGATGCTCGGGGCACAAAAGTAACTTTGATTTACGAGATTTCGGTTTTCGAAAATTTAAAGCGGATTCTTGGTTTGGGTTCGGGATGATGCTTCTGGATGCCGGCTTACGGAATCATTGTTGCGAATTCGAATTCGGGAATGAAAAAGGATTTAATAAAGTGATTTGGTATGATCATGCATGCCCCGTGTTTAATGATGATTTGAACATGTTTTGTGAAGTAAGTTTTGGGAATTTGAATGTGGAAACTCGGACCATGGGCCCTGTTGTGAAAAATGTGATTTTGGGATGGATCCCACGTTGTCGTGATTGATAAATGTTTTGGGGTTTAAAGACCCGTTGAAAACTGTTTTAGGTTTAAAGACCCGGGTGCTATTGCTGGAGCACGTTTTGAGTATAAAGACTCGGTTAATTGATGACGGGGGAGTGCCCTTAATGAGTTTAAAGACTCGTGAGTTTAAAGACTCGGTTACTGTGATACCCCCGAGGCCTATTGATTATGATTTGAGTTTAAAGACTCGTTGAAATCTCGGGAAGGCCTGTTTATGTGCATGGTTTTGAGTTTAAAGACTCGGGCGCACTTGATATCCAGAAAAATGATTGACTTGTGATTTATTGATAATCTCTGATGTTTCGGTTGAGTTGGGTAGTGGCCCGGTATATGGTTGTTGGTTTTGGATCATGTTGTGCATTTGGTTTTGATTCGTGGTTTTGGGCTGAGGCCCGGTGTTTATGATTGTGGGCTAAGACCCGATGGTTGAGAAAGGAAAAATGATTTTGAGGTTCATACGAGTTTTTCCTTATGTTGAAATTTGATACACAGTTTTTCTTATGTGGCAAATCTTAACCGATTGCGAAATGATTTTTGTATGCATGCATTCGTTTTTATGCGGAGGGTAAAAACGTTTGTTGTAACTGTTTTGCTAAACTGAATTCTTTTTGTCCACTCACACCTTTTGGTTTTTATTGACCCTCCAGGTCGTGGCGCGTTGTTCGAGGCTGTACGAGGGGCGGAGGCATGAGTAAGTACGTGTGGCTATCCCTGGTTTGGCAAGTACTGAGGGTAACTTGAGATTTTCAGTCATCTTGCCAGACGGGAGCAGGACCGGGCACGGCTATCGATGCCCCTTTCGGGGGCGGTCCTGTCAAAAACAATGGAGGTCTACGTTGATGACAGGCTCGTAAAGAGTAAATCGGCTTACCTGCACATCCCCAACCTCTCGCGAATGTTAGATGTCCTCAAACGAATATCGAATGAGGTTGAACCCAGCCAAATGTGTCTTTGGAGTCGGCTCTTGGAAGTTCTTGGGCTTCATGATCAGTCAGAGAGGTTTTGAGGCCAACCCAGAAAAAATCAAGGCCCTGGTCGATATGGAGCCTCCACAAACCCAGTAGGAAGTACAAAGCCTAACTGGCCGGGTCGCAGCCCTTACACGCTTCATCTCCAAAGCCACCGATAAGTGTGTGCCTTTCTTTAAGGCCCTAAAAAGCAAATCCAAACACATCACCTGGACGTCGGAGTTCACTAAAGCTTTCATTGAACTCAAGGAATACATGGGCAGAGCCCCGTTGTTGGCGAGGCCTGACACCGGGGAAATGCTTTACATGTACCTAGCTGTCTCTGCTTCTGCCACTAGTTCGGTACTAATTAAGCGTAAGGACGGTGCTGAGCACCCGGTGTACTACGTCAACAAAGCCTTACAGGACGCCGAGACAAGATACTCTGATCTAGAGAAACTTGCTTTCGCCCTCATCATGACACAACCCATCCCAATCCCCCCGGGGATTACCGTGAAATGTGTCATGCTCCCGTCTGACACGAAGTGTCAGATAAGGGATAACCTGATGCCACTGCCCAAATGGGCTTCCAGAGTGCGCAAGGATCGATGGAGGAGGTGTGCGATGTCCCAGTCTCTATTGCAGTCGCATCAGGAATCAACCTGAAGGGCATTAAAAACAAAAGCTGTGAGTGGACGAAAATAAGTAAGTTTATTAACACATTTCATAAGACATTTATGCCCTCCATTAAAAACGTATGCATGCCACGAAAACCAGTAACCAAAACATTTGCACAACAAGGCATTAGGGCCTTAGCCCAAAACCGTAAACCATAAATCCAACCAAAAAACCATTTCATAGATCCAATAGTTCATATTTACCACATTACCATAACCGGCATCCCAGATGCCTAGCGTCCCAGATGCCTGACGTCCCAGACGTCATATTTCATGGTATAACCATAAGCTACGCGTGCTGCCCGGGGTCTCAATCCCGAGTCCAATCCCCAAACCCAATCCGGGTACAGCATCCCAAATGCCTAGCGTCTGGACGCTCGACGTCCCAGACGCCCAATCATAGCAATCCTACTCCAGAGTCACTATACGGTCCGGTAGCTCCGCACAATGACCCCTCGCAGGCAATGCACCGTGATTTCCCCAGTGTCCCAGACACCTGGAGGAGACCTTCACATATTCTCGTATCAAGATGGTATATGGAAAACAGTTTTACTAAATCATTTCACAACATCTCAATGAGTTCTGCCCAAAATCTCCATAAAACATCACAATTCCATTTAGGGTCCCCGACCCGAAATCACGTTTATGAAACCAACTGGGCCTCATGCCCAATTCTGTAAATCACTAGGCCAACGGCCCAAATTCATAAATCAATTGGGCCCCTGGCCCGATAATATAACTCAAATGGGTCTCAGCCCGATTTCGTAAATAGCTAGGCCCCTTGCCCGATATCATAAAGTAATTGGGCCCCTAGCCCGATTACGTAACTCAATTGGACTCCAAGTCCGAGGTTTCCAAAACAATTGGGCCTCATGCCCGAGTTTCTCTTTCCAATTTCAAAACCATTTCATGAAATCATATCTAAGGTCTTAAGTATGAAAAATCAGTGTAAAACCAGAAAAACTTCAATTTACGTGCAAGTACGTAAATCGCCTCGAAAATCGAAATACGTGAAACCGTATAATTTACCAATATCCAAATCAACATCATACAATCACAATCATAATCCATATAAAACAGTTAAGCATGCAAAGAATTTATAAAACCAAAGTCCACTCACAGACCATTCAACGATACGCCTCGATACGCGTGCCATAGGCCTTCCCGGGCAACACCACTATCACCGGGACTCCCAATCCTGTCCAAAATCACATTAGAGGGTCACTAACCTCTACATTAACATCCTATTAAAGTCCCATAATTTTCCCGAATTTTTAACTATTTAAAAACTCGACTTAAAACCTTCGGACATCCCGAACAATGTCGGAACGGGGTCCGATTGACACGAAACCAATGCTAAAATGTTCGTTACATTGTATATGACAAAAGTCATGTTGACCTCACCTCGACATTCGTGCCCACGCACCGTCACGCACCACCGTAAGTGGCTGCGCGTGAAAGCCACGCGCCTGCTTTAGTGACTGCTACAGTCATCGTCTTTACCCGTTTCCACTGGTAAACGGGTCTGATTACCTTCGACCTGACCCGGCTAGCTTCCTTAAACACCACGACTCCAAGCTCAATTTTTCCGGCCATCCACCACGTCCGTCCATGGCTCCAGGAGCTTCGAAACTTGCCACATTTGATTTGGATCGACTAATCAAGGTTCCAGAAAGCTTATTCGAACCTTAATTAGGCATGGGCTGGCCTAAAACTGAATTTCGAATTTGAATTTATCAAAGACCAGTTTCGGGTTTTTCTGAACTCTCCCTCACCATTTTCACTCCTTTTCTTCCTTTCTCAATCTCAGAATCCTTCTCTCAGCACCTTAAACACTTTCCCGTTCACAAATCCACTCAATTGGGCCTAGGAAAGGCTGATCACGCGTGGGAAGCACTCTGCTTTTCTTCCCGTTTCAGAAACACAACAGCAAGGAATGCACTGCCCACATTCTCCTGCATCCCACTCAACACACTCATACATGATTAAACAATTACCTCATCAATTAAAAAACTCTTCAGCCCATCAATTTGCCATATAAACAATCCACCCCCGTGCACTGATCATGTTTCCCACACACGGCTATCCCTGATCAAACAGTACCCATGTGAAATTACTATTCTGCCCTTGTGCAGAAAATTACCAAAATGCCCCTCACGCATCCAGACCCGTAACTTGGTCATTTGGACTCCGATTGACGTGTGCCGCCTGTCTACCGACTCAGGGCATCGAGGTATTCCTAACGGTCCTCGGCACTCGGCCATCGGACCTCCCGGTCAAAAAGTCAACATTTTCCCCCTTTTCGTCCAAATTACGAAAATTCCCTTGAACTTCCGAACGTCATAACTTCTTCCTTGAATATCGGAATCGAACGTGCCACCTGTCTATGAACTCGTGACGTCTCGAATTAGGTCACGGTCATTGGTCAAAGTCCGTTTGATCGCCCAATCAAAAAGTCAACATTTTGCCCACGCCTAGTGGCAAAACGGTCATTTTGCTCAATTCGTCTGATTTCACTCAACTAATCCCAGATTAGTCATTCTAAATCATAATTGAATAATATTAAATCCCGATTTTTACGCCCCGGAAATTCGGAAAATGTAACTTTGTAACATAATGAATAAATGACGTTTTTACCCTTGTGAATAGTATGGTCAATTTGTTGACTTTTTGATTGGTGAATCAAACAGATGTTGACCGATGACCGTGACGTAGTTCGGGACGTCACGAGTCCATAGATAGGTGGCCCGCCCAATTCCGACGACCAGGGAAAAGTTATGACGTTCGGAAGTTCGAGGGCATTTTCGTAATTTGGACAAAAAGGGGGAAAATGTTGACTTTTTGTTTGACCACTAATTTTCAAACGATTCGAGGACCGTTAGGTAGGTCTCGATGCCCTGAGTACAACGACAGGCGGCACGTTGAAAATTGAGTTTGGTTACGAACGTTACGGGTCACGGAAGGCTAGGGGAAAAATGGTCTTTTAGCCTAGATCAGACAATGACACGTGTCATATGTCTTATTCTTGCCCCAGAGAACATGGAAACCGGTTTTGAGGTTAGCTTTTGACAATTATCCCTTAATTAAGGGTAAGTGTAATGATTTTGTCCAATTGTCCAAATTAAACCGTGTTAGCCCATTGTCTCTCGTTATTGTGCGATTAAGAGTTTAAGGAATTGAACTGAGAGAGAGGAACTCGAGGGATTGAGAGAACTGGGAGAATTTTGGTTCGAAAATTCAGAAAATTTGGGGGAACTTCGAATTCGCATTTTTGGGCTAGGAGAAGGGAAATTGAGGATTACATTGAGTTTCTAGGATCAAAACGAAGCTCCCTGCAACAAAAACGAAGAGGAATCGTGTCGAATTGAGGAAGAACAGAAGCTTCCATGGCTACCGAAAATCGAGCTTGAGTTCTACCAGTTGGAGGTAAGGAATTCTCAAATTGATCTTGCAAAGATGTTCCTTACACTCTCACGATGCTAACCGTGTGAATTAATTGAAAAATCAGGGACGGAATCGAGAAACCCGAATAGGAGACCCGTCGAAGTTCGATCGTGAGTCGTGAAGTTTTAGACCTTAATTGAGGTAATTGAACTTACAGAACTTAAATGGAATTGGATTAGATGGGATCAGTTGAAAGAATGGATCGATTTGAGGTTGAATTGGCTGAGTTTGAGTCGGGTTCTGTCTCGGGTATTTCAACCCGTTTATTAGACGTTCGGGTGAGAACGACGCACTGTAGCAACACTGTGCTACGCGCGTGGCTTTCACGCGCAGCAGCTTGCGGCGGCGCGTGGAGGGGATTCCGGCAAAGTGGTCAACATGAAACTTGATGTTCTCGATGATACGAACCTATTCGCGTTGGTTTCGTGTCAATCGGATATGGTTTCAGAGTAGTTCCGAGTACCCGACACGTTTAATTTATATTTAAATAATATTATAAAATTTCCGACAATTAGAGGATTCTGATATGAGGACCATATGATAGTCTAGTAACCTTAAATCACTTTGTTTGACAGGCTGGAATATTCCCGGGACGTCGGAAGAAAACGAACAGCTCGAGGCTGAGCAATCCGACGGTGTGTGTGAGTGGACTTTTGTTTTCTAACCGTGATGCATGCATATATGATTTTAAATGCTTTATTATATGATTTTATATGCTTTGGCATGATTGATGTTTCAATCTGGTGATTTCTCGGTTTTATGATTATTATATTATATTTTGGCACGATTTTCGAGAAATGATGAAATTGATGTTTTTGGGCTAGGTCCGGATTGAAAATGATATTGGACTCGGATTATGAGTCAGTGATTGATTTTATGGATTTACGTGATCGTGGCAACTCGGGTTTACAGTTGCACGGATTTGCTTGAAAATGATATTTTGGGCTTGTGACCCAAGTGAATAGTGATTTTGACTCAGATTTGGAGTCACATGTGAATATGATTAAATTGATGATTTTGATTTATAAAGTGAATTCTGGACACTGTTTTATGATGGTTTTGTGGAACTTGATTTGTGAAAGCTATGTCTCGGACATAGGCCCTATTGAAATGTTTTGACTTGATTTGAGACATAAATAATTTTAAAATGAGGTTACTGGATTTGGTGACTATTCCACATATACCACCCTCAGTGATTTGATAGTCTCCTCCAGACGTCGTAGATCCTGGAGTAGTCACGACCAGTGCCTGGAGATGAGTAGCACCGAGGGAGGCTCACTCGCAGGAGTGTGGGATTATGATGATATCCTCTAGACGTCGTTGATCCTAGAGTTGATATCCCCCTAGACGTCGTAGATCCTGGGGGATGTACTCGGACGTGAGACACCGAGTTTGCACGCGTTGCATTGATATCGTGACGGGTTATATGGATAATGTGATTGGATATTGAGGATTGGTGGTATTATGATTTATTGATATTTGTGTCTAGATACTTTAGAAAATGATGCTTTATATCATGAATTGATTTCATATTATTACTCATGTTTTCTGTTATGCATGCACGATTGTGAAAACTGGAGGGTAAGAAATGTGTTTTGGTAAATGTACTTATCAAACTTTATTTTTGTCCACTCACACCTTTATTGGTTTATGCACCCTCCAGGCCGGTGCACAGGTACGAGGGCTAGAAACGAGGCAAGCGAGGCAAAAGAATAAGTAGACCGTTGCGCACTCAGACACTCTACAGAGTAGGAATTTGATCCCTATCTGTAATAGTACCTATGCTCTGTATTGTCTTTGACTAGTCAAACTTGTGACGTCATTGGTCTGTAAAACTTAACTATCCCTTGTCTGACAATGTTTTTGGGATTTGTTGTGTGGTGTATGTATATAAGTTTGGTTACTTTTGGTACTTCTAGTTATTGTCAGAAGGGAGCAGGATTCATCACGATTATCGAGGGATAGTCGGGATGGGTCTTGTCACCGATACTAGGGACGGGTCGTTACAACCTTCCCCACTTAAATAATTTCGTCCTCGAAATTCCAACTTTTCTTATTCGACATCCACCTCGTGGAAAAATAATTTGGTCTCACAACACGTGTACACTTGTACACCCACTAACCAACACAAAACTCGTCTGTACCCAGACACCCCATCACAATCTTACGTCATATCGACTATGCTCGACCACCTCGAGTGAATATAATCACCTGATCCGCGTTAGAATCGCTTAACCATTAAGCTGACTCCCTCAGCTAGACGGTTCCTTTCCATTGCTAATACATCCTTACATCTGCTCCCATTGGGAGTCGCCAAATCTCACTTATCAGTCCACGTTGACACTACCAGCCAAACTGTCACCACTAAGCTTTACCACCCTAGTAAAGCTCCAACCATCAACTAATCAGTGACAACACCTAATACTGCCACTCGCTCAAAATAGCGTAAGATCAACCACATGATCTCATTTCGCAGGGCAAGCCCAATCCTGCGACATATATCAATCTCAATGTCCATAACCGCCGACTCCGTCAGCGAACCATGACGCTGGAAATATCTCGGCGTGATAACATCACACAAGGCTACTCGTAGTTACACTGACCACCAACTCACTCATCCTGAGTGTACGTATACCGTCGAATTACTCAATCAAGTGGTGTAACTGGAACACATTGAATGCCAGCCCAGCAGTGATCACACATCTCAACACTAGGGTTCCACTAGCCATCCATGGCTAAGAGCACCTGCTCATACAATCACTGAACCCGACAAAATCACTCTGCACAGCGCACAGTATCCAATGTCCAGTTCACAATCACAACCAAACAAATGATATCGGAACCAAGCCGATTACCAACCCGTTTAATCACACACCACTGGTACATCCCATGTACCGTCACTAGGCACCACTCAGCCTATCCAATATCGATCCTCGTACATCGTACCTTGTACGTACATCTATCCATTAATCTGCCTACAACCACCTAGGTCGTGGCCAAACACGTTCTAATTACTCTAGAGTCCATCTGTCAGATTCTGTACCAGACAGATCAAAACTCCGACCCAATATCCATTTCCAAGTCCGAATCCGAAATCATTATTCCGTAAGCTAGCATTGGAATAATCATTCCGTACCCAAATCCGAAAATCCACTTTCAAGCTTCGAAATCGAATCCTGAATCGTCACCCAGAAATTCGATTCCAAAACCCGAAATCTCGTTCACGTCTACCGAGACGTACCAAAACTGAACCTATCGGTCACCTGCTCAAAACACTCGATTGACTTCATAGGGAAGTCAATCCCAATATCCACACGTCTAAGGTTGACAAAATCCGACCACTTCGGAAACTTACTCACCCGAGTAACAAACCATATGAGGCTCATTTCGAAAAGAGTTTAGTCCCTACATCCTCAACTCAAACATCCAAGTAAGAGTGATAAACTCTCCACTTATCTGGATCATCAAGATCACGATCCAGATCCATCACTACGTCATCCGACAAGTAACATCACGATCCTAGATCGTTACATTGTCCAAAGTCCACAACATCACAATTCAGATCCTCCTAGGATCCACACATGCTCACGTAGCTAACAATCTATCTGAAAACTGATCGTAGGGTCTTACACCCTCTTTGAATCCTTCATTAAATTTCCTTAGGTGGAATGATGACCTCGATTTTCACCATCAAATCCAGAATTATACACAACTCTTTGTGTCCAATGACCCAAGGTCAATCATGAGTCCACCAACCAATACACGCTCAACGTACTGGTAACAATAATCAATGTTCGCCAGGGCAGAAAATAAGAAGTCAACCCCAATGACTTCAGGATACCTACCACCAATGCGGAAACGAGCACTCCTCTCGTCCCACAATCACAACTTTCCTCGAAACTAAGGTTCCAACCGTGTTGGAAACTGACATGCTCCCAATGAGATGTCAAGTCCAACCACTGGACTGCCCACATCCTCACCTTTACAAGTTCAATACTCGGTTTTCCAAGTTATTCACAATTACAAAATTCCACCTCAACACCACCAATGATTTTCCCCGACTTTTCCAATTTCAATAATTTCTTTGTACTTTCTGGGGATGTTAGAAATATACAATCTTACCAATCTCGGAGTTGACAACAACTCCCCAAATCAACTAATTCTCATGACGTAGGGGACGTCATCCCAAGAATCCTCAACTCTCAATCATACCTTTTTATCCACTCGTCACTTGTCATCTCATCACTGTTAGGACTTATCCCAACACATCACAATCTCCACTGGATCCCATCCAGTCCATTACTCCACCACTACTAAATCTCAAATACCGAACATATGTCCATCATGACGGAGTCACATCCCAACTCGTGGCTCAACATCATCACAATCACCAACACCAGCACCAGCGCACTATCAACAAAACTAGTATCAGCACACAAGCATCCATACTAGCACAAGCACAAAAGTACCAACATACAAACATCCACGCTAGCACACCATGTGCAATTCTGACAACCCTGGATCTCCGCTCAGACCGAACGACGATCCCGTACCTCTACTCGTACCCCACAACTATGGGTACCACCAATCTGACAACCCATACCTCAGGATAATGAACGTTCCTTGAACGTCCCCCGATTCTCAAGTACTGCAACCACACTAAATACCCTCGATAGCCAGTCATCTCGACACGACTGTCGACCAACAGTCATCACCATCGAGATCCGTATCCACGCATCACACTAATACCCGGTCTAACTCGGGATTCCATATTTTATCTCATAACCGTATCCGTAGATCGAATCCCATAATCCTGACTAGACTCCCTAGAGTCATCCACATGGTCATCTCGACCTCAGCCACTCGTCGCAATACAAGTTCTCATTTAAAGTTCACTTTTCCAGTCCATCAATTATAAATCAGGGTTTCACAGTCACACCCTACGGTTCCTCTGAACCCCACTGCACTCTGCAGTATAATCCATAACCTAACCGACCCCGCGGTCCTCATATCGTATAGACGTCAAATCCAACCCTACCATCAACTCAATGTGGGTTCTACCACTAAGGTCATCGACTAACTCCGATGTACCAACATCCCTCACCCTAGCAATCACCACTAGGGTTCACATTAAGTGAGGTTCCTCGAACCTAGCTGCACCTAGCAGCACAACAATCTAATATTACATGACCAAACCGACGGTCCCACATTACCAGTTCATCACATACGACCCCACTTGGGTCGAATCGCGTTAATGCACAACGTATCGGGCCAAACACACTCTATCCACTATTCAAACCCAAAAACTATCTATCAGGTTGACAACGAAACTGCAGCCCAAAAAGACATCACACCCTCGACCTGTGCGCACAAAAAGAGCAAACCTGCTCTGATACCACTTGACACGACCCATCCCAATCCCCCGGGAATTACCATGGAATGTGTCATGCTCCCGTCTGACACGAAGTGTCAGACAAGGGATAACCTGATGCCACTGCCCAAACGGGCTTCCAGAGTGCGCAAGGATCGATGGAGGAGGTGTGCGATGTCCCAGTCTCTGCTGCAGTCGCATCCGGAATCAACCTGAAGGGCATTAAAAACAAAAGTTGTGAGTGGACGAAAATAAGTAAGTTTATTAACACATTTCATAAGACATTTATGCCCTCCATTAAAAACGTATGCATGCCACGAAAACCAGTAACCAAAACATTTGCACAACAAGGCATTAGGGCCTTAGCCCAAAACTGTAAACCATAAATCCAACCAAAAAACCATTTCATAGATCCAATAGTTCATATTTACCACATTAACATAACCGGCATCCCAGATGCCTAGCGTCCCAGACGCCTGACGTCCCAGACGTCATATTTCATGGTATAACCATAAGCTACGTGTGCTGCCCGGGGTCTCAATCCCGAGTCCAATCCCCGAACCCAATCCGGGTACAGAATCCCAGATGCCCACGCCTAGGGGCAAAACGGTCATTTTGCACAATTCGTTCGATTTCACTCAACTAATCCCAGATTAGTCATTCTAAATCATAATTGAATAATATTAAATCCCGATACTCGGAACGGGTCATTACATATCATGTTTGCCCGAAAGCTTAGGCCATACTTCCAGGCTCATTCCATCATTATCATGACTGACAGACCACTCCGGCAGACACTCCAAAAACCCGAAACATCGGGACGATTACTCAAGTGGGTGATCGAACTCAGCGAATTCGACATCGTTTTCGCTCCCCGCACCGTTGAGAAAGGACAGGCCATGACAGACTTTATTTCTGAATTCTCCTACGTTCCAACGACTGCCACACATGAGACCATGCCTTCCAGTCCCCTATCCATAACACGTACTTTGGATGAGGAAAGCCCCCAGGTCGACCCTACTCGGCCGACTTGGCTCCTCCACGTCGACGGATCAGCCTGCCATAGTGGGTCCGAGGCCGGACTTATCCTCACCACACCGGACAGGGTCCGAATGGAATACGCCCTTCGTTTTTTGTTCAAGGCCTCCAATAATGCCGCTGAGTATGAGGCCCTCTTTGCAGGACTCCGCCTCACCAAGACCATGGAGGTAAAACAGATCAGAATTTATAGCGATTCAAAGCTTATCGTCAACCAGATCAACAACGAATATGAGGCCAAATACTCTTCCATGGCGGCATACAGAGCATTGGCAAAGTCTCTTTTATGTGGTTTCCACAGTTATGCTATCACTCAGATTCCACGCTCCGAAAATAGCCACGCTGATGCTCTAGCTCGGCTTGCATCCTCCCTCGATGAGAAACAGAGTCAAAATGTATTGGTCAAAATTCTTAATCAACCTAGCACACAATGCTCGTCGGTCTGCGCAATAGACACTGGCTGCATATGGATGACCCCGCTGATGGGATTCCTTGCAAACGGAACTCTTCCTTCCGACAAGATCGAGGCAAAAAAGGTCCGGAGACAGGTAGCACGGTATACACTCATCAACGACCAACTCTACAAATGGGGCTTTACTCTGCCCCTCCTAAAATGTCTCGTCCCGGAAGCAGGCAAAGCCATTCTGGAGAAGATACATGCCGGTATTTGCGGAAATCACTCTGGACCACGATCGTTGGCCCATAAAGCCTTCCGATAGGGTTTCTACTGGCCAACCATGCATGGAGATGCGGCAGAGCTGACCAAACGATGTGATAAGTGTCAACGGTTCGCCCCTCTCCTCCAATTACCTCCAGAAAACCTTACACCCATGATCAGCCCCTGGCCCTTTTCACAATGGGGACTTGACTTAATCGAGAAGATGCCAGCCGGGAAGGGCAAGACGGAGTATGCAGTGGTGGCAGTGGACTACTTCACAAAATGGGTAGAGGCAAAAGCTTTGGCCTCCATAACCACGGCCCAGATTGAAACGTTCGTCTTCCAGAACATCATTTGTCGTTTCAGTCTCCACACACAATTGTCACGGACAACGGGAAACAATTCGACAACGCACGCTTCCGTGCCTTTTGTGACAGTCACAATATCCGTCTCTGCTTCGCCTCACCAACCCACCCTCAATCCAACGGCCAGGTAGGAGCCATTAACAAAATCATCAAGCACACACTAAAGACGCAGCTAGACGAGGCCAAGGGCAAGTGGTCTGAAATCCTCCCCAACGCAATCTGGTCTTATCGGACTTCCTATCATACATCGAAAAATGAAACCCCCTTTTCACTGACCTTCGGAACAGAAGCGGTCATCCCTACTGAATTAAGCGAAGCTTCTTACCGAGTGTCGACCTACGAGCCCGAACAAAATAACCATCAGCTCGCACTCAGTCTAGACCTTATTGAAAAACACAGGGAACATGCTAACCTCAGAAACATTGCCTGCAAGCAGCGGCTCTGGAATTATCATAACACAAGAGTCAAACACCGGGGTTTTCAAGAAGGAGACTGGGTCCTTCGGAAGGTCAGCCTCGCCACCAAGGACAGCTCATGACAGGACCCACCCCTAATCCCCCGGGATTAAGAGCTAAATCTCGATCCCGTCTAACTTACGCATGACACGAAGGCTAAACTGGCGTCCAACCTGCATGTGACACGTAAGTCGGACAAGGGAATCTTGAATCAACCATCTGAAAAGGTACCGGTCTTCCCAGAGTATACCGAACTACTGTGGATCGCAGGGGTGATGTCTCCGTCTCTCTCGACCAACAGCCCGTGCCGCAACAACCTAGAGGGTATCGAAAACACGAAAAGACTGTGAGTGGACAAAAATAAAGAATAAGTTTAAAAACAGTTCAATTAATCAAGTACATTTATACCTTCCGTTTCAAAAACCAATGCATGCATATCAAATTCATGTCATAAAACCATGTAAGAAAACCAAGTAGTTTCTTTTTCCAATTCCTGGGCCTCAGCCCAAAACCATCATCATCAAGTCTCAGTGAAAACCAAAACACATTTGAAACCACATTTCCATCCATCGACCTTCTGGATCTATCTGAGTCTTTAAACTCAATCCAGGTCTCAATATAATCCGAGTCTTTAAACTTCCGAGTCTTTAAACTTAATAGGCATATGGGGGAAAATCATAATATCCGAGTCTTTAAACTCAATCCGGGTCTTTAAACCCAATCCGGACTTGCCCCCGTCATAACATAATCCGGGTCTTTAAACCCAATAACCAGATCTAGCAAATCCAATCCAAAACCGTTTGAAAACCATTTTCCATTTTCGAATCCGAATCTGCAATCTCATCAGGATCCCGAATCCAAACCCAGAACTCATATCCATCTCCTTTCCAGATCCGAGTCCGCAACCATCATGCCGTAAGCCAGCATCCAGAATAACCATTCCGAACCCAAACCTGGAATCCACTTTCAAGTCCCAAATCGAATCCCGAATCGTCATCTGGAAATCCGATTCAAAAACCCGAAATCACGTTTCTCAAAACCACTTCTGATCTGGGCTTCAAGCCCGAAAACACTTTTTCGAAATCACTTTTCCGAAATCCTTTTTAAATCATTGATATTAAATCATATTTCAAATCCCGACATCAAATCAGTTAAACCAGGTTTACATCACAACATCCATCAAAATCTCGTAAAAAGTGAAATTTCGTATACGTGCAAAACCGTAAACCAACAAGATCATAAAGCAAATCATAGAATCACGTATAGAAAACATATAAAAACATATATGCATGCATCATAAGTTAGAAAGCAAAGTCCACTCACAGACCATTCCGACGTCGCCTCGATACGCGCGCACTTACGCCGTTTCCGACCATTCCGCTATCCTCGGCTTTCCCGAACCTGTCCAAATTCCATAATAAGGTCACTAACTACTTCATTAAGCTTCTACTAAAGCCCCGTAATTTTCCCGTATTTTTAACTATTTTTAACCGAGCCCTAAAACCTTCGGACATCCCGAAACATATCGAGACGTGTCCACAATCAATCCGTTATTGTCCCGTTCGCACATCCCGACCTTTACAGGTTCAACACTCGGTTTTCTAAGTTCTCAATTACAAATTCCTACCTTTATACCACTAATGGTTTTCCTCGTCTTTTCCAGTTTTAATCATTTCCATGTACTTTTTAGGGATATTAAAACATAAAATCGCACAAATTTTGGAGTTGCCAACAACTCCCCCAAATCCACTAATCATCACAAAATTTCTTAAATCTTAATTATACCATTTTAATCCACTCCTTACTGGTTATCTCACCACTATTGGGACTTATCCCAACACCTCACAATCTTAACTGGATCCCATCCAGTCCATCACTCAGCCATACCAATTTCAAAGACCGAACATATGTTCATCATGACGGAGTCACACCCCAACTTGTGGCTCATCGTCAACACCATTACCGACACTAGCACCAGCGCTAGTACCAGCACCAACATACTATCAACAACACTAGTATCAGCATACAGGTATCCATACTAGCATCAGCACGAAAGTACCAACCCACAAACATTCATACTTACACACCGTGTGCAAATACGACAACCCTGGATCTCCGTTCATACCGAACGACGATCCCGTACCTCACGACTATGGGTACCACTATTCTGCCAATCCCTATCAGGAAAATGAACGTTCCCCGAACGTCCCCTGATCCCCAAGTATCAGAACCACACTAATTACCCTCGATAGCCAGTCATCTCCATATGACTTCCGACTAACTGTCCTTGCTATCGAGATCCGCATCCATACCTCACACTAATACCCGATCCAACACGGAATTCCACGATTTATCTCAGAACCGTATCCGTAAATCGGATCCCATAGTTCTGCCTAGACTCACCAGAGCCATCCACATGGTCATCCATGACCTCAGCCTCTCGTCGCAGCACAGGTTCTCATCCACTAGCCACAATTTAAGGTTTACCTTTTTACTACTAGAGTTCCACACTCACACCCTATGGTTCAACCGAACCAACCAGCTTTCCGTAATATAAAATTCACAACCTGACCGACCCCGCGGTCTAGACATCGTATAGACGTCAAATCCAATCCTACCATCAACTCAATGTGGGTTCCACCACTAAGGTCACCGGCCAACTCCGATGCATGAGGTTCCCCGAACCTGGCTGCACCTAGCAGCACAACAATCCAATATCACATGACCGAACCGACGGTCCCACTATACCAGTTCACCACAATCAACCTCACTTGGGTCGAATCACATTAACGCACGGCGTATCGGGCCAATCGCACTCCATCCACTATCCAAACCCAAACACTATCTATCAGGTTGATAACGAATTGCAGCCCAAAGAGACATCACACCCTCGACCTGCGCGCACAAATAGAGCAACCGTGCTCTGATACCAAGTTGACAGGACCCATCCCAATCCCCCAGGGATTACCATGGAATGTGCCCTGCTCCCGTCCAACAAGGGGTGTCAGACAAAGGATGACCAAGAGCCACTGCCCAAACAGGGCATCCAGAGTGCGCAAGGATCGATGGAGGAGGTGTGCAATGTCCCAGTCCCTGCTGCAAACGCATCCGTGATCAACTTGAAGGGCATTAAAACCAAAAGCTGTGAGTGGACAAAAACCAGTAAGTTCATCAAATACATTTATAAGACATTTATGCCCTCCAATAAAAACGTATGCATGCCACAAAAACCAGTAACCAAAACGTTTGCTCAACCGAGCCCTTAGGGCCTTAGCCCAAAAACCGTTAACCAAAAACCAAGTGTGGGAACTCAGCCCAAAACCGTGGAATACCACCACCATACATATACGACCATGTGGGTCACCACCCACTACCATAAATGAACATCAATTCAAAATCCAAAACCATTTAGGGTCCCCGACCCTACATACCATTTCATAACCAATAATCCATTTTTACCACATAACACATATCCAACCAATAAGCCATTTTATTCCTTAATCCATATTTTACCATTACCATCACCAGCATCCCAGATGCTTAGCGTCCCAGACGCTAGACGTCCCTGACGTCATATCTCACGGTTTCATAAGCTACGCGTGCTGCCCGGGGTCTCTCCGGGTCCATATATCTGACATCCCTGATGTCTGACGTCCCTGACGTCAATCATAGCAATCCTGCTCCTGAGTCATCATACGGTCCGGCTGCTCCGTATAATGACCCCTCGCAGGCAATGCACCGTGACTTCCCCAGTGTCCCAGACATCTGGAGGAGACCATCATAAATCCTTGTATCCAGATGGTATATGGAAAAACAGTTTTATTAAATCCTTTTACCACACCATTACCATTGGGCCCTGCCCGAAATTTCCATAAAACCACATAATTCCATTTAGGGTCCTTGACCCAAAATCACCATTATAAAATATAGGGTCCCTGGCCCGAAATCACATTTATTATCCAACTGGGCCTCATGCCCGATTTTATGAACCACTGGGCCCACGACCCGATGTGTAAACCAACTGGGCCCGCAGCCCGACTTATAAACCCACTGGGCCTACGGCCCGAATTCGTAAATCAACTGGGCCCCTGGCCCGATAACATAACTCAAATGGGTCTCAGCCCGATTTCATACCAACTGGGCCCTTGGCCCGATTTCATTAACCAACTGGGCCCCCGGCCCGATTCTCAAATGGACTCCAAGTCCGAAATTTCCAAAACAAGTGGGCCTCAAGCCCGAGTTCATATTTCCAATTTCAAAACCATTTTATCATATTATATCCAAGTCATAAATATGGAAAATCCATGTAAAACATTTAAACATGCATAGAATTTATAAAACCAAAGTCCACTCACAGACCGTTTTAATCGTGTGCCTCGATATGCGTGCCACCGGCCCTCCCGGGCCACACCACTATCACCGGGACTCCCAATCCTGTCCAGATCACATTAGAGGGTCACTAACCTCATTATTAACATCCTATCAAAGTCCCGTAATTTTCCCGAATTTTTACTTATTTTTAAACTTAATTTAAAACCTTCGGACATCCCGAACAATATCGAGACGGTGTCCGATCGACACGAAACCAGTTCCAAAATGTCTGTTACATTAAATAGGACAGAAGTCATGTTGACCTCACCTCGAGATTCGCGCCCACGCGCCGTCACGCGCCGCCGTGAGTGGCTGCGCGTGAAACCCACGCGCCTGCTACAGTGTCACCAGCCCAACCCGTTTGTCTGGTAAACGGGTCCAATTTGCCCGCGATACGACCCGGTTCCAATCCTATCAATTCAGCCTTAATTACAACAATTGATCATTCCATTAGCTTCGTTTTAAGTTTAATTTAAGTTCTGTAACATTGATTACACGATTCATTACCTACAATTCCACGATTCGATGATGAACACCAAGAACACCCGTCCATTGTTCATCCTTCGAACCCCATCCATTTCGATCGATATCCTGAAATTGATTCAACCAGAAGCTTCCATGGACTCCGTAGATCATTTCCCCCAACCCAATTGCTTCAATCCAGTGTTCAATCGTCACGACTCAAACTCGAGCACCGTCACTGTGCAACCATGGAATTCTGCCATTCTCCAACGTTTTCCTTCAATTGATGATCCCAGAAGCATCGTGGGATCATGAGAAAGCATTTCCCCACAACAATGGAGTCAATCACAGCCCCAAACTCCACGACTCAGCCTCGATTTCTTCCTCTGTCACCAAGCTCGATCAGAGCCAATTGGTGGCCAAATCCCTTCGTTCCTTCAACAATTCTGATCGTTGTGATCCCAGAAAGCTCGAAGTAATCACCAATTCGATCCTCACAGCCCCAAGTTTAAAATCCGAACTTCCCCCCCAAAATCCAAATTTTCGAATTTCAGTTCCTCATCCTCCCTCAATCTCCCGTGTTTACCCAACTCAGTTCAACCTCACAATTCCCTCAGTTTCTCACTCACGAGCTTAGCAATGGCAGAGGATTTTAGGTTGGGTAGAAGCTGGGTTGGTTGTACACGGTTAAGCAAATTAGGGAGGGATAATGGAAATTAAAAGATTAATTAATTAATTAAAAATTAATTAAACATCATGATGAGGTCTCCCCCAAAAACATGGATTCTGATTTCAAGGGATGAGTGACACTTGTCACTCATCCAGGTGTGTAGGGTCAACGGTCACTATTCATTATTATATTATTATTTTAATCCCAGCCTCGGTTCGTTAGTTCGTTTCCTTGACCATAACGTCATCGTCGGATCTCCGATTTCGGCATGCCGCCTGTCGTTGGATTCGTATCGACGATACCTACGTAACGGTCCTTGGCCCTCGCCCATCGGACCTCCCGGTCAGAAAGTCAACATTTGGCCCCTAATAAGCCAAATTACCAAAATACCCCTCAACTTCCGAACCTCATAACTTTCTCTACGAATGTCGGAATCGAACGTGCCACCTGTCTATGAACTCGTGACGTCCCGAACTACGTCACGGTCATCGGTCAAAGTCCATTTGACCGCCCGAACAAAAAGTCAACATTTTGCCCACGACCAGGGGCAAAACGGTCATTTTGCACATTTTGTCCGATTCCGCCCTACTAACCACCGTTCAACCTCGCTAATCAAGATTAGTCACTAAACTAATCCCGGAATTCGGGACGGGTCGTTACAATCTTCCCTCCTTAATAAATTTCGTCCTCGAAATTCCAACCGATCTAAACTCAACGTACTTCCCTCCTTAAAAAGTTTCGCTCTCGAAACTCGATTACCCTGATTCCACGAACACCCCGTGGAAAGTGGAATCGACCACGCAACACGTGTACACCCGCACACCAACTACTTAGACAAAACTTGTCTACACCCAAACGTACCACTAGTACTCAAAACGCAACGATTACATTCGACCCCGTCGAATGACTGAAACTACTAGTTTCGAATTTGACACCACTTGTCAAATCCACCCTCTCGTTGACGCAACAACTCGACGGTTCCTTTCCCATTCCCACTAGGAGTCAGCTGACCCCACTCAACGATCTATAATGACACATCCTGACAATCTGTCACCACACAGTTGTTGTCAGTCGAAAACTGACACTAGACTCACTCGTGGCTACACATGCCACCAACGTACTCGACTCACCAATACCCTTACCGAAATTTCACACAACCTGTGTGTAATTAAACACATCGGAATTACCATGACCCGTTGCATAGTAATGTCCGGTCCACAACCAATCCCATGGTATCAGAACCAATCCGACTACCAACACGTTCACCAACACACCTCGGGTATATCCCGTATACCGTAACTAGACATCACAAGTCCACAAGGTATTGTACCTCGAACCATGTACGAAGTACACACATCTACCTAATAACCAGACTACAACCACCTAGGTCATAGCCGAACGCGTTCCAATAATGGAGTACGTTTGCCCAATCCAGCATGAGACAAAACGAAACTCCACCCAACATCTAGTTCCAATTCCAAATCCAAATCCGCAATTTCGTAAGAAATCCCGGATCCAAACTCAGACATCACAGTTTAACTCATTTCCAAATCCGAATCCGAAATCATTATTCCGTAAGCTAGCATTTGGAATAACCATTCCGTACCCAAATCCGGAAATATACTTTCAAGTTCCAAAATCGAATCCTGAATCGTCACCCAGAAATTCGATTCCAAATCCCGAAATCTCATTCATATTTACCAAGACACACCAAAACCGAACCTATCGGTTACCCGTGCAATACACTTGATTGACTTCATAGGGAAGCCAATCCAACCTCCACACGCCTAAGGTTGACAAAATTCAACTACCTTGAAAACCTACTCACCCGAGTAGAATACCATACGGGCCCCACTTCGAAAAGAAGTTCAACCCCGTCATTACGACTCACATACCCAAGGTAAGAGTGATATACTCGCCCCCTATCTGAATCATCAAGATCACGACCCAGATAGACACTGCGTCCCTGACAATAACATCAAAATCCTAGATCGCCACAACGATCGACAACCGACTCCCACAACTAGGCAGATCAGTCAACGACGAGACACGTCGAGACTGCGGATTCTCATGGATTACCTTGTATCAGTCCCTGTCATTCAACCGACTCCCAACAAGACGTCAAGTCTAACCACGACTTCCTATCTCCTCAACTCACTTGGACAACCACGTGTCCACAATCAATCCGTTATTGTCCCGTTCGCACATCCCGACCTTTACAGGTTCAACACTCGGTTTTCTAAGTTCTCAATTACAAATTCCTACCTTTATACCACTAATGGTTTTCCTCGTCTTTTCCAGTTTTAATCATTTCCATGTACTTTTTAGGGATATTAAAACATAAAATCGCACAAATTTTGGAGTTGCCAACAACTCCCCCAAATCCACTAATCATCACAAAATTTCTTAAATCTTAATTATACCATTTTAATCCACTCCTTACTGGTTATCTCACCACTATTGGGACTTATCCCAACACCTCACAATCTTAACTGGATCCCATCCAGTCCATCACTCAGCCATACCAATTTCAAAGACCAAACATATGTTCATCATGACGGAGTCACACCCCAACTTGTGGCTCATCGTCAACACCATTACCGACACTAGCACCAGCGCTAGTACCAGCACCAACATACTATCAACAACACTAGTATCAGCACACAGGTATCCATACTAGCATCAGCACGAAAGTACCAACCCACAAACATTCATACTTACACACCGTGTGCAAATACGACAACCCTGGATCTCCGTTCATACCGAACGACGATCCCGTACCTCACGACTATGGGTACCACTATTCTGCCAATCCCTATCAGGAAAATGAACGTTCCCCGAACGTCCCCTGATCCCCAAGTATCAGAACCACACTAATTACCCTCGATAGCCAGTCATCTCCATATGACTTCCGACTAACTGTCCTTGCTATCGAGATCCGCATCCATACCTCACACTAATACCCGATCCAACACGGAATTCCACGATTTATCTCAGAACCGTATCCGTAAATCGGATCCCATAGTTCTGCCTAGACTCACCAGAGCCATCCACATGGTCATCCATGACCTCAGCCTCTCGTCGCAGCACAGGTTCTCATCCACTAGCCACAATTTAAGGTTTACCTTTTTACTACTAGAGTTCCACACTCACACCCTATGGTTCAACCGAACCAACCAGCTTTCCGTAATATAAAATTCACAACCTGACCGACCCCGCGGTCTAGACATCGTATAGACGTCAAATCCAATCCTACCATCAACTCAATGTGGGTTCCACCACTAAGGTCACCGGCCAACTCCGATGCATGAGGTTCCCCGAACCTGGCTGCACCTAGCAGCACAACAATCCAATATCACATGACCGAACCGACGGTCCCACTATACCAGTTCACCACAATCAACCTCACTTGGGTCGAATCACATTAACGCACGGCGTATCGGGCCAATCGCACTCCATCCACTATCCAAACCCAAACACTATCTATCAGGTTGATAACGAATTGCAGCCCAAAGAGACATCACACCCTCGACCTGCGCGCACAAATAGAGCAACCGTGCTCTGATACCAAGTTGACAGGACCCATCCCAATCCCCCGGGGATTACCATGGAATGTGCCCTGCTCCCGTCCAACAAGGGGTGTCAGACAAAGGATGACCAAGAGCCACTGCCCAAACAGGGCATCCAGAGTGCGCAAGGATCGATGGAGGAGGTGTGCAATGTCCCAGTCCCTGCTGCAAACGCATCCGTGATCAACCTGAAGGGCATTAAAACCAAAAGCTGTGAGTGGACAAAAACCAGTAAGTTCATCAAATACATTTATAAGACATTTATGCCCTCCAATAAAAACGTATGCATGCCACAAAAACCAGTAACCAAAACGTTTGCTCAACCGAGCCCTTAGGGCCTTAGCCCAAAAACCGTTAACCAAAAACCAAGTGTGGGAACTCAGCCCAAAACCGTGGAATACCACCACCATACATATACGACCATGTGGGTCACCACCCACTACCATAAATGAACATCAATTCAAAATCCAAAACCATTTAGGGTCCCCGACCCTACATACCATTTCATAACCAATAATCCATTTTTACCACATAACACATATCCAACCAATAAGCCATTTTATTCCTTAATCCATATTTTACCATTACCATCACCAGCATCCCAGATGCTTAGCGTCCCAGACGCTAGACGTCCCTGACGTCATATCTCACGGTTTCATAAGCTACGCGTGCTGCCCGGGGTCTCTCCGGGTCCATATATCTGACATCCCTGATGTCTGACGTCCCTGACGTCAATCATAGCAATCCTGCTCCTGAGTCATCATACGGTCCGGCTGCTCCGTATAATGACCCCTCGCAGGCAATGCACCGTGACTTCCCCAGTGTCCCAGACATCTGGAGGAGACCATCATAAATCCTTGTATCCAGATGGTATATGGAAAAACAGTTTTATTAAATCCTTTTACCACACCATTACCATTGGGCCCTGCCCGAAATTTCCATAAAACCACATAATTCCATTTAGGGTCCTTGACCCAAAATCACCATTATAAAATATAGGGTCCTTGACCCGAAATCACATTTATTATCCAACTGGGCCTCATGCCCGATTTTATGAACCACTGGGCCCACGGCCCGATGTGTAAACCAACTGGGCCCGCAGCCCGACTTATAAACCCACTGGGCCCACGGCCCGAATTCGTAAATCAACTGGGCCCCTGGCCCGATAACATAACTCAAATGGGTCTCAGCCCGATTTCATACCAACTGGGCCCTTGGCCCGATTTCATTAACCAACTGGGCCCCCGGCCCGATTCTCAAATGGACTCCAAGTCCGAAATTTCCAAAACAAGTGGGCCTCAAGCCCGAGTTCATATTTCCAATTTCAAAACCATTTTATCATATTATATCCAAGTCATAAATATGGAAAATCCATGTAAAACATTTAAGCATGCATAGAATTTATAAAACCAAAGTCCACTCACAGACCGTTTTAATCGTGTGCCTCGATATGCGTGCCACCGGCCCTCCCGGGCCACACCACTATCACCGGGACTCCTAATCCGGTCCAGATCACATTAGAGGGTCACTAACCTCATTATTAACATCCTATCAAAGTCCCGTAATTTTCCCGAATTTTTACTTATTTTTAAACTTAATTTAAAACCTTCGGACATCCCGAACAATATCGAGACGGTGTCCGATCGACACGAAACCAGTTCCAAAATGTCTGTTACATTAAATAGGACAGAAGTCATGTTGACCTCACCTCGAGATTCGCGCCCACGCGCCGTCACGCGCCGCCGTGAGTGGCTGCGCGTGAAACCCACGCGCCTGCTACAGTGTCACCAGCCCAACCCGTTTGTCTGGTAAACGGGTCCAATTTGCCCGCGATACGACCCGGTTCCAATCCTATCAATTCAGCCTTAATTACAACAATTGATCATTCCATTAGCTTCGTTTTAAGTTTAATTTAAGTTCTGTAACATTGATTACACGATTCATTACCTACAATTCCACGATTCGATGATGAACACCAAGAACACCCGTCCATTGTTCATCCTTCGAACCCCATCCATTTCGATCGATATCCTGAAATTGATTCAACCAGAAGCTTCCATGGACTCCGTAGATCATTTCCCCCAACCCAATTGCTTCAATCCAGTGTTCAATCGTCACGACTCAAACTCGAGCACCGTCACTGTGCAACCATGGAATTCTGCCATTCTCCAACGTTTTCCTTCAATTGATGATCCCAGAAGCATCGTGGGATCATGAGAAAGCATTTCCCCACAACAATGGAGTCAATCACAGCCCCAAACTCCACGACTCAGCCTCGATTTCTTCCTCTGTCACCAAGCTCGATCAGAGCCAATTGGTGGCCAAATCCCTTCGTTCCTTCAACAATTCTGATCGTTGTGATCCCAGAAAGCTCGAAGTAATCACCAATTCGATCCTCACAGCCCCAAGTTTAAAATCCGAACTTCCCCCCCAAAATCCAAATTTTCGAATTTCAGTTCCTCATCCTCCCTCAATCTCCCGTGTTTACCCAACTCAGTTCAACCTCACAATTCCCTCAGTTTCTCACTCACGAGCTTAGCAATGGCAGAGGATTTTAGGTTGGGTAGAAGCTGGGTTGGTTGTACACGGTTAAGCAAATTAGGGAGGGATAATGGAAATTAAAAGATTAATTAATTAATTAAAAATTAATTAAACATCATGATGAGGTCTCCCCCAAAAACATGGATTCTGATTTCAAGGGATGAGTGACACTTGTCACTCATCCAGGTGTGTAGGGTCAACGGTCACTATTCATTATTATATTATTATTTTAATCCCAGCCTCGGTTCGTTAGTTCGTTTCCTTGACCATAACGTCATCGTCGGATCTCCGATTTCGGCATGCCGCCTGTCGTTGGATTCGTATCGACGATACCTACGTAACGGTCCTTGGCCCTCGCCCATCGGACCTCCCGGTCAGAAAGTCAACATTTGGCTCCTAATAAGCCAAATTACCAAAATACCCCTCAACTTCCGAACCTCATAACTTTCTCTACGAATGTCGGAATCGAACGTGCCACCTGTCTATGAACTCGTGACGTCCCGAACTACGTCACGGTCATCGGTCAAAGTCCATTTGACCGCCCGAACAAAAAGTCAACATTTTGCCCACGACCAGGGGCAAAACGGTCATTTTGCACATTTTGTCCGATTTCGCCCTACTAACCACCGTTCAACCTCGCTAATCAAGATTAGTCACTAAACTAATCCCGGAATTCGGGACGGGTCGTTACACCCTAAATATCCACACATTTATCCTCATCTGATTGGCACACTTCCCAAGGTGTAAAAAGACCAAAATGCCCCGGTGAGTCCAAATTACCATTTTGCCCTTAACCTTCCGAACGTCATAACTTCCTCCTCGGACGTCGGAATCAGGCGTGCCACCTGTCTATGAACTCGTGACGTCCCGAACTACGTCACGGTCATTGGTCAATTCCCAATTGACCGTCCGAACCGAAAGTCAACTTTTTGCCCATTCCAAGGGCAAAATCGTCATTCTGCATCGACAGTCCAAAAGTATCCAACTAATCAACGATTAACATACTAATCCGTCATTAACTGCTAAGTTAATCCCAACTCCCGGGACGGGTCGTTACAGCTCAGCCGGAACTCTCGGCCCAAACTGGGAAGGCCCATACCGGGTTACAAGAATCTGCCTGCCCGACACCTATGAATTGGAAGACTCAAGTGGGCGAAAACTGGGCCACCATGGAATGCTGACCACCTGAAGAAATACTTCATTTAAACATTGTATTTTTTCTTTCATCTTATAACTTGTTGTAATTTGCCGACTTTGGCGCCCTTTATTTATGAACTCTTCTATTTATCCAGCATTTGTAACCTAAAGCTAACATGAACTCAAACATACGAGTCGGGGTTCAGTCTTACTCGGCCTACACCCCAACACTTGGTATTTTAAGTCAAACATACGAGTCGATGTACAGCCTTACTCGGCTTACACCAACACATGGACTCAAACATACGAGTCGGGGTTCGGTCTTACTTGGCCTACACCCCAACACTTAGTATTTTTGACTCAAACATTAGAGTCGGTGTACAACCTTACTCGGTTAACACCAACACATGGACTCAAACATACGAGTCAGGGTTCGGTCTTACTCGGCCTACACCCCAACACTTGGTATTTTTTGACTCAAACATTAGAGTCGGTGTACAGCCTTACTCGGCTTACACCAACACATAGACTCAAACATACGAGTCAGGGTTCGGTCTTACTCGGCCTACACCCCAACACTTGGTATTTTTGACTCAAACATTAGAGTAGGTGTACATCCTTACTCGGCTTACACCAACACAGGGACCCAAACATACGAGTGGGGGTTGGTCTTACTCGGCCTACACCAACACTAAGACAAACAGGCAAATCGAAGGATTACTCGGTTTACAAGTTTTGTTCGGGGGAAGTCCGATTTCATTCAATGTGCAGACCAATTATGCTCGATCTGCAAGAAAATTACAAAATTACAACCTCTCGGTCGTCCCAACTACTATTGATAAAAAAAAAAAAAATTTACAAGGCACAGAGGCCTGTCCTAAACTAGCTCCTTCATCTGCTGCTCCTGGGCTTGTGCAACATCGACCTGTGGCTCTGGCTCTTTGGGAGAACTTACTGGGTCGGCTTCCAGTTGGGAACTCGGCTGGGCAACCTCCTCATCCTCCTCCCCCGACTCGTCCTCAAACATGTCGGTTGTGATATCCTGGCCGAGTCAGGGGTCTTCACAGTCAGACCAGGGTTGTGCAGGAAGAGGTTGCGGAAGAAATCCTGCTCGCAGTTAGCGGAGTACTCGTTCTTGAGCTGGTCCAGCTCCTCGAACGCTTTGAACTCGGCCACATCAGTCTTCCTCGCCACTTCCAGGTCGGCCTCCCTAACCGCCTTCACCCGGCAAAACTCCTTCCAGTGCCTTAGTCGGTCCTTCCTCTTGGCCTCTAGGTCGGCCTTCACCTGATCCCTGGAAGGTAGGGCCTCTTGAGTCTTCCACCTCTCGGCTTCCAACTAACGAGTGAGGTCAGCCGCTTGCTTCATAGCCCTCTCGGCCTCTTGAACCTTAGAAGTGAGCTCCTCCTGCTTCTTCTTCAGCCAGTCCTTTTCCCTCCTGACAGCCGACACCCTCCTCTGGGCATTCCCAAACTGGAGGTAGAATTCACTGAGGGCCTGCACATGACAAAACTTAGTACATACTCAACTCGGCCTACATACAACACTTGAAACCGACTCATATACACCGCTCGGTTCCCGCAACTCTCCCGCAGGCGTTGGACCTCCCTATCGACTCACATACACCGCTCGGTGCCCGCAACTACCAAGCCAACTGATTGGCCATCATCACCCACCTTGGCACCCCCACCGACCGACTATGCAATACTTGACCGACCGTAATGTTGTTCGCCGAGTCGCCTTCCCTAAAGACCGACCACTTTACACTTCTTCGCCGTGATCGAGTGTGTCTCGGCGGACTCTCCCTCCAGGGGACTTGGGGGACTACCGGTATACTTCCCACTAGGGTCTGGGAGAATGAAACAAGCCCCCGACTAAGAAATTCCACCTCAGTCAAGGACTTGGGGGACTTCTGTTGACATCATATCTGACCAGACCCACTGGGACATATACTTAAAGCCCTGACTCCGTTCAAGGCCCAAAACTACCGTACTTACACAACCCTAATACCAGGCCCAATACGGGATGCCACGTGGAAGTCTATCCACCCTCGATCTACATAACACGTGTCGGTGCGCAAATCAAGGAGCATTTGTCCCACATCGAAACTGTCAGGACCCACCCCAGTTTCACCCCGAAAACCGAGGTAAATCCTTCTCCCGTCTGACACCCCGACATACACTAACGTAAACTACTAAACTACACCGTCAGACGCAGGAGAAAATATACAAAACATTCCGAAGTTAAAGGTTTACAGAGCATAGTACTAAATACAAAAGAAAGAAAACCGGTAACTAGATACACGCACACGAAAAATTTAAAACACCTCGGGGTCGCTCTCGTAACTTCTATGCCTCTGACGCTGCCTCGACGTCACAACCCCGCGCTAGCTCCACGACCTAGAGGGAAATTTAAAACAGAAGGTGTGAGTGGACCATAAATAAAGGAAAAGTTTCCAAAACCATTTTATAAGAAAACCGGGTTTGGCCCTCCGTTTTGAAATCACATGCATAACCGAGTTACCAAAAACAGTTGTAAATCACATGAAGATCATCATAAAAACATTTGCAGAATCAGTATAAAAACAATTATGGGAATCATGTCACAAACATCATAAAATCCGTATCAGAAAACATCAATACCAAGCCATAACCATCCGATCACACCTGCTGGATCTATCCGAGTCTTTAAACTCCCGAGTCTTTAAAATCAATCCAGGCCTCAATAATATCCGAGTCTTTAAACTCCCGAGTCTTTAAACTCAACAGGCATACGGGGGAAATATCAATATATCCGAGTCTTTAAACTCTCGAGTCTTTAAACTCAATCCGGGCCCGTCCCCCGTCAAATATAATCTGGGTCTTTAAACCCAATATCCAGATCCAGAAAATCCAATCCAAAACCATTTGAAAACCATGTCGAAATCCACATCCAAACCCGAATTCGAAATCACCGGTCTGAAGTCCTTCCGGCATCCAGAACCGTCATTCCGAACCCAAATCCGGAAATCCACTTTTCAACTTTAAAACCAAATTCCGATTTCCGAAATCCGATTCTAAAATCGAAAATCCTTAACCATCGAAATCACGTCTCACAATCCATTTATAAGCATTCAAAACCAGTTATCATTTGAAAACCCCAAAACCATGGCATTATACTCAGAAATCGACATTTCTCGTAAAACGTGCCAATTACGTTATTTCTCGAAAACCGTGTAATTAAGTAAAACCAACATCACATATTCAACAATCACCAAATCACATATAAGACCATAAAAAAATTATAGAAAAACAGTTATGCATGCTCAAGTTTAGAGAAAGGGGTCCACTCACAGTACCGAGCCCTCAATCGCGTCCCGAACGTCCCGTACATTCTTCAGCTTCCTCGGGAAATCCCGATCCTGTCAACAATCACTGAAGTACATTACTAACACATCCACGAAGGCCAACCTAATTTTTCCCAAAAAATCCCCGGATCCTAAACGTAACGAACCGGAACCCTAAACCTTTAACCTCGCGGAACTAACCTCAAACGACGTCCGAACAACCCGAAACCAATTCCAATGGACTCGTCATAACACCTAGACCAAAAACCATGTTGACAAATTCCTCAGGAACCACAGCACGCACCCCCACGCGCCGCCCAATGTGGATGCGGGTGGGCCTCACGCGCCTGCTACAGTGTCACCAGCAACCTCTGGTCGACCCGGTTCGAACCGGTCTCTGCAACTCGAACCGGCGTGGCCGGTTCTCCGCCGTCCCGCCACCAAAACTGTTCCTCTCTTCACCATCTTCATCGTCCAAACCTAAGCTACCCATTCCCCTACTCCAAACACCTCGACACGGTCCAAAACCCAACGACTCAAACTCAGAACAAAAACCCGACAGTCCCCTATTTTCTTCTCCGGCCCCCCAAGTTCTCCCCCGTCACGGCTTCGACACCCAGAGCTTCCTAGGACCTCACTGAAGCTCACCTAACTCACCAAATCCCTCGAATCAGTCCCTAAGTCCACGACTCACCGTTTGAAAATCCCGGCAAAACAGAGCACTTACACGGGGAGAAGGAATTACCTGCCATCGAGCGCCGCCGTGCTCACCACCGCACTCCCTGAAGTCCACAGAGTCGTCCTTGTTCCCTGTCGAGTCTAATTGCACCAAAACACGACCACACCACCATCACGATCTCCCACTTCTTCTCTGTTTTCTCTGGTTTTCCCGTGGCTCACATCTCACCCACACACAACCACTGCACCTCCTAACCTTCTCACTGTCTCCCTCTCAATCTCTGAGTCACTCCTCACACACCAGCACACACAAACACTCAGTCCAAAATAATTGGGCCGTGCACCCTAGAACCCTCTAGTCAAGCCCCACGTGTCACTATCCCCTCAAGCCTCACACAAAAATCTCCTCTCTGCTTTGGACAAGTGTCCAAATCCGGTTGCACCATGCCCCACAGCCAAAAGACCAAAATGCCCCTTCTTGAATCCAAAATTACAATTGTGCCACTACCTTTCTAGACCCGTAACTCACACATCCTAACTCCGATAAACACGTGCCGCCTGTCGTTGAACTCAGGACGACAAGATCTACCTAACAGTTCTAGGTCAACGTGTCAAAACCCGATCGTATGAAAAGTCAACTTTTCCCCCTAGTTTAGCCAAATTACGGTTATGCCCTCAACCTTCCGAACATCATAACTTCCTCCTCGGATGTCGGAATCGGGCGTGCCACCTGTCTACGGATTCGTGACGTCCAGAACTACGTCACAGTCACTGGTCAATACCCATTTGACAGCCCGAACTAAAAGTTAACTATTTGCCCAGACTAGGGGCAAAATCGTCATTCTACGCTAACGACCCTATCGAGACCAAATAACCACCAATTAAGCTCACTAATCTCATCTTAAACACTTCCTTAACCCCAGTTCCCGGGACGGGTCATTACAACCTACCCTCCTAAAAAGAATTTCGTCCCCGAAATTCCACAACTAGTTCCCGACACCTAGGGTCTCCTACCCGGTAATCCATACTAAGTCAACAACAACTACTCCTGGGTTTCCTGTCTATCATCTCCACCTTGGGTATTTCACACCATCCCTAACTACAAGTTCACCATGTCTAACCCTTTCTCCGTACCACTAACACTTTATGGTGTACGCAAGGGAAACTCTATGAACAGAAAACAAAGGTATTTTAAAATACCTCATATAGAGCACCCAACAGAAGTCATAGAGTACATCCTCTCGTACTACCACCTCACTTTCCGGAACCCAACTCGATTTCTAACCCAGAACAATCTAGTCCAAACAGGAACTCCTACCTACTGGCTCACTCCCTCGGCTGCTACTTCGACCACTTATCGGAATAAATCTACAAAGTCCTAAAGGCAAACTCTAAATTGTGGGTTCTCTCCTTCAATAACCTCATATCGATCAGTTATAATCACTCCTTTCCCATTCCTTCCGTCATCCTTCAACGGAACTCACCGTAACACGCCAGGTCACCTAGGGAAAATCCTAGACTCTACCCTGGGATCCAACAAAAAAGTAGGTACAACACAACCAAGGATAGTAAAAATACCTTTCCCCGCACCTGGTGCCGACTGAGCCTCCTGCTGAGTCATCGAAAACACTCGGGCCTGAGATCCTGAAGATCTACCACGTCCCCTCGAACTACTAGTGACACCACCACCTCCTCTAGTGCCCGCTGTCCCTGACGCTGTACTCTGTCCAGGCTCCGCCGCTCCTCAGCCTATACCACCTTCCTGTGGTAATAGTGGACACTCACGTCGGAAGTGACCTCGCTCCCCATAGTAGAAACAAACATCCCGACCTGGTCCACCACTCGGTCTCCCCGTCGACGCAATAGACGTCGCGCTAGCTTAAGGAGTAGGCTGTACACGGTAACCTCGAAATCCTGAACTCTGGAAACTACCAGGTCTACCAAAATGATCATCGCCCCACGAAGATGCTCAACTGAAGTTACCTCTCTTCGGTGTCCTCAGACTTAGAAGCTCCCGAAAAAGGTGGCTCCCGGCGTCGCACTGGCAAGCTAGCCTCAACCCTCACCGCAGCGTTCGACAACTCTAGGAGGGTAGTAAACGATCCAGCCGTCACTATGGCTCGAATCTCACCTCGCAGGCCCAATTCAAACCTACGGCACTTCTCGACTTCAGTAGCCACAAACGCAGGAGCAAACCGAGACAACATCTGGAACTTCTGTTCGTACTCAGCCACACTCAGATTCCCCTGTTGGAGCTGCAGAAACTCAGCCTCCTTGGTATCTCGGAAAGAACGAGGATAATACTGATCTAAGAACCTCTCCCGAAACGTCTCCCAGGTCACAGTGTGGGCGTCCCAGCCAGACAACTTAAGGGTATACCACCACTCGTACACCGCACCGTCCAGTAAAAACGGAGCCAGTAACACTCGATCCTCCGGTGGACAATGCATCACTGCAAAGATCCGCTCAAGTCTCGTGATCCACCTCTGGGCTTCCTCAGGATCTGCCCCACCACTAAAAGTCGTAGCCCCGAGCATAGCACTCAATCGTAGCACTCTTTGTCCCTCTTGCTGCTTCGTCTTCAGGTCGTGAAGAGGGTCTACGTCTCGGAGGCATCGTCAATCGTACGCTGAAAGAGGCATAGAAACAGTCAAACAACCTAAACACAACCTCACAGACCGACAAACCCAACAAACTCGACAAACCTATTCTCTGATACCAATTGTCAGGACCCATCACCCCGAAAACCGAGGTAAATCCTGCTCCCGTCTGACACCCCGACATACACTAACGTAAACTACTAAACTACACCGTCAGACGCAGGAGAACCTATACAAAACATTCTGAAGTTAAAGGTTTACAGAGCATAGTACTAAATACAAAAGAAAGAAAACCGGTAATTAGATACACGAACACAAAAAATTTAAAACACCTCGGGGTCGCTCTCGTAACTTCTATGCCTCCGACGCTGCGTCGACGTCACAACCCCGCGCTAGCTCCACGACCTGGAGGGCAATTTAAAACAGAAGGTGTGAGTGGACCATAAATAAAGGAAAAGTTTCCAAAACCATTTTGTAAGAAAACCGGGTTTGGCCCTCCGTTTTGAAATCACATGCATAACCGAGTTACCAAAAACAGTTGTAAATCACATGAAGATCATCATAAAAACATTTGCAGAATCAGTATAACAACAGTTATGGGAATCATGTCACAAACATCATAAAATCCGTATCAGAAAACATCAATACCAAGCCATAACCATTCAATCAAACCTGCTGGATCTATCCGAGTCTTTAAACTCCCGAGTCTTTAAACTCAATCCAGGCCTCAATAATATCAGAGTCTTTAAACTCCCGAGTCTTTAAACTCAACAGGCCTACGGGGGAAATATCAATATATCCGAGTCTTTAAACTCCCGAGTCTTTAAAATCAATCCGGGCCCGTCCCCCGTCAAATATAATCTGGGTCTTTAAACCCAATATCCAGATCCAGCAAATCCAATCCAAAACCATTAGAAAATCATGTTGAAATCCACATCCAAACCCGAATTCGAAATCACCGGTTTGAAGCCCTTTCGGCATCTAGAACCGTCATTTCGAACCCAAATCCGGAAATCCACTTTTCTACTTTAAAACCAAATTCCGATTTCCGAAATCCGATTGTAAAACCGAAAATCCTTAACCATCGAAATCACGTCTCAAAATCCATTTATAAGCATTCAAAACCAGTTATCATTTGAAAACCCCAAAACCATGGCATTATACTCAGAAATCGACATTTCTCGTAAAACGTGCCAATTACGTTATTTCTCGAAAACCGTGTAATTAAGTAAAACCAACATCACATATTCAACAATCACCAAATCACATATAAGACCATAAAACAATTATAGAAAAACAGTTATGCATGCTTAAGTTTAGAGAAAGGGGTCCACTCACAGTACCGAGCCCTCAATCGCGTCCCGAACGTCCCGTACGTTCTTCAGCTTCCTCGGGAAATCCCGATCCTGTCAACAATCACTGAAGTACGTTACTAACACATCCACGAAGGTCCACCTAATTTTTCCCAAAAAATCCCCGGATCCTAAACGTAACGAACCGGAACCCTAAACCTTTAACATCGCGGAACTAACCTCAAACGATGTCCGAACAACCCGAAACCAATTCCAATAGACTCGTCACAACACCTAGACCAAAAACTATGTTGACAACTTCCTCAAGAACCACCGTACGCGTCCCAACGCGCCACCTAAAGTGGCTGCGCGTGGGCCTCACGCGCCTGCTACAGTGTCACCAGCAACCTCTGGTCGACCCGATTCGAACCGATCTCTACAACTCAAATCGGCGTGGCCGGTTCTCTGCCGTCCCGCCGCCAAAACTGCTCCTCTCTTCACCATCTTCATCGTCCAACCCTAAGCTACCCATTCCTCTACTCCAAACACCTTGACACGGTCCAAAACCCAACGACTCAAACTCAAAACAAAAAACCGACAGTCCCTTGTTTTCTTCTACGGCCCCCCAAGTTCTCCCCCGTCACGGCTTCGACACCTAGAGCTTCCTAGGACCTCACTGAAGCTCACCTAACTCACCAAATCCCTCGACTTAGTCCCTAAGTCCACGACTGTAACAACCCGTCCCGAGAGCCGGGATTAGTGGAGTGATTAAGGTGGGATTAGCAGGGCTAATCGGTGGTTAGTTGGTCCCGATAAGGTCATTGGCTTTGAATGACGATTTTGCCCATAGTTCGGGCAAAAAGTTGATTTTTAGTTCGGGTGGTCAAGTGGACTTTGACCGGTGACCAGGACATAGTTTAGGACGTCACGAACCCATAGGCAGGTGGCATGCTTGATTCCGACATCCGAGGAGGAAGTTGTGATGTTCGGAAGGTTGGGGGCATAACCGTAATTTGGGTAAAATAGGGGGAATAGTTGACTTTTTGTATAATCGGGTTTTGAGATGTTGACCTAGGATGGTTAGATAGATCTCGTCGTCCTGAGTTCGATGACAGGCGGCACGTATTCATCGGACTTATGAGGTGTGAGATACGGGTCTAGAAAGGTAGTGGCAAAACCGTAATTTTGAGTTAAACAGAAGGGTATTTTGGTCTTTTACACCTGGGGAATTGTGCAGAGAGAAGGGCGGGTGGACGGCTGGGATGGGGCCATTTGGTGAGAGACTGGAGTGGATGGTGACACGTGGATGGCCACCAGAGGGTTCTAGGATTGTCTAAAATAGACACGGGCACATTTTGGGTGGATTTAAACCGTGCATTTGGTTTTGGGAAGAACAGAAACAGAGAGGTGAGGCGGTGAGGTTTTTGGTCGATTCAGTGAGGGTGTGAGGTTTTGGTGAATGGTGAGAGTGACAGAGAGGAGAAGAATAGCTGGTAATTGGGTTTTGGGAGTGAAATCGTGGGGGATAAGTGCTGGTGGTGAGGTCTGAATTTCAGAGAAAACAGAGAGAGTTGCGGGACAGAGGTGGTGGCTGTGCCGTGTGTTGGCTTAATTCAGGCTGAGAGAAGACTAGAATGGCTCTGTGGACTCCAGGGAGTGCGACGGTGTGCACGGCGGCGATCGACAGCAGGTAATCCCTCACCCCCGTTCAGTTACTCTGTTTTTCCGTTAAGTTCAAACCGTGAGTCGTGAGTTTAGAGGACGAGTCGAGAGTTTTGGGGAGTTGGGTGAGACTCAGTGATGTCCTAGGAGCCGTCTACGGTGGTTGCCGTGACGGGGGAACGGCTGGTTGGCTGGGATGAAGAACAGGGGATTGATCGGGTCTTCCTTCGAGTTAGGGACGATGATATAGGGGTTGTGTTGAGGCGTCTGAGTAAGGGGAATAGATTGTGGAGGATTGGACGAAGAGGATGGTACAGAGAGGGAGGAGAATGGTGGCCGGACGGTGGAGAACAGGTCTCGCCGGTCCAGTTGCAGCGGCCGGTTCAGCACAGTGCACTCGAGGTTGCGGGTGACACTGTAGCTGGCGCGTGAGGCCCACGCGCAGCCACTTTGGGCGGCGCGTGGAGGCGCGTGCGGCAGTTCTGGGGAAAATGGTCAACATGGTTTTTGGTCTAGGTGTTGTGATGAGTCTATTGGAATTAGTTTCGGGTTAATCGGACGTCGTTTGAGGTTAGTTCCGCGAGGTCGAAGGTCTGGGGTCCCGGGTAAGGTACGCTTAGAAGTTCGGGAAAATTATGGGGCTTTAGTATGAGTAGCGTGAAGTAGTTAGTAACTCCGTTATGGAATTTGGACAGGTTCGGGAAAGCCGAGGAGAGCGAATGGCCGGGGACGGCGTAAATGCGCGCGTATCGAGGTGACGCTGAAATGGTCTGTGAGTGGACTTTGTTTTTTAACTCTTGATGCATGCATATATGTTTTTATATGATTTCTATACTCGATTCTATGATGTGAGTTATGTTTGTACTGGTTTATGGTTTTGTACGTTTTTCGAGGAAAATGACAGTTTACACGTTTTACGAGGTTTTGATAACTATCGTGATTTGAACCGGATTTTAATGGTTGGATTTTAAGGAAAGTAAAGGATTTGAAAAGTATTTTCGGGCTTGAGGCCCAATTTCAAAGGTGTTTTCGGAAATGAGATTTCGGGTTTCGGAATCGGAATTCCGGGTGACGATTCGGGATTCGATCCGGGACTTGAAGCGGATTTCGGGTTTGGGTTCGGAATGGTTATTCCGGATGCTAGCTTACGGAATGATGGTTGCGGACTCGGACCGGAAAATGAGAAGGAAATGAGTTCTGGGTCTGGATTCGGAATGACGGTTATGGATGCCGGAAGGGCATCAGACCAGTGGTTTCGGATTCGGGTTTGGATATGGAAATGGAAAATGATTTTAAATGGTTTTGGATTGGATTTGCTGGATCTGGATATTGGGTTTAAAGACCCGGATATATGTGACGGGGGACCGGCCGGATTGGGTTTAAAGACCCGGATTGAGTTTAAAGACTCGGGAGTTTAAAGACTCGGATATATTGATTTTCCCCCGTAGGCCTTGAGTTTAAAGACTCGGGAGTTTAAAGACTCGGATATGATTAAGGCCTGGATTGAGTTTAAAGACTCGGATAGATCCAGCAGGTTCGATGAATGAGAATGTGGTTTTTAAATGTGTTTTGGGTTTTCACTGAGACTTGATGATGATGTTTTGGGCAGTAGCCCGGATGAAATGGTTTTTATTGGTTATAATGGCTTCCGGTGATATTGGGGCTGAGGCCTGGGTTTTGGAAAAAGGAAAAATGTGCTTTGGTTTTCGTACATGGGTTTATGAGATGAAATTGATATGCATGCATTGGTTTTCAAAACGGAGGGTATAAATGTATGTGTTTTCTGATAACTGTTTTGAACTTGACTTTTATTTTTATTTTGTCCACTCACAGTCTTTTCGTGTTTTCGATACCCTCCAGGTTGCTGCAGTGCGGGCTGTCGGTTGAGAGAGATGGAGACATCACATGCCCAATCCACAGTAGGCTCTGCGCACTCTGGGAAGTTTGAGGTTGTTGAGGTGGTTGGTCTGGAACTCCCTTGTCCAACTTACGTGTCACACGGAGGTTAGGCGGTTGTTTAGCCCTCGTGTCATGCGTACGTTAGATGGGAGCGGGGTTTAGCCCTTAATCCCGGGAGATTAGGGGTGGGCCCTGACAACGACTCACCGTTTGAAAATCACGGCAAAACAGAGCACTTACACGGGGAGAAGGAATTACCTGCCGTCGAGCGCGCCGTGCTCACCACCGCACTCCCTGAAGTCCACAGAGTCGTCCATGTTCCCTGTCGAGTCCAATTGCACCAACACACGGCCACACCACCACCACGATCTCCCACTTCTTCTCTGTTTTGTCTGGTTTTCCCGTGGCTCACATCTCATCCGCACACAACCACTGCACCTCCTAACCTTCTCACTGTCTCCCTCTCAATCTCCGAGTCACTCCTCACTCACCAGAACACACCAACACTCACGATCACCTCTCAATTTTCTCTCAATCTCCCCCTCTGTTTTCTGTTCTTCGAACACCCACACACAGCACACACGAACACTCAGTCCAAAATAATTGGACCGTGCACCCTAGAACCCTCTAGTCAAGCCCCACGTGTCACCATCCCCTCAAGCCTCACACAAAAATCTCCTCTCTACTCTGGACAAGTGTTCAAATCCGGTTGCACCATGCCCCACAGCCAAAAGACCAAAATGCCCCTTCTTGAATCCAAAATTACAATTGTGCCACTACCTTTCTAGACCCGTAACTCACACATCCTAACTCCGATAAACACGTGCCGCCTGTCGTTGAACTCAGGACAACAAGATCTACCTAACGGTCCTAGGTCAACGTGTCAAAATTCGATCGTACAAAAAGTCAACTTTTCCCCTTAGTTTAGCCAAATTACGGTTATACCCTCAACCTTCCGAACATCATAACTTCCTCCTCGGATGTCGGAATCGCGCGTGCCACCTGTCTACGGATTCGTGACGTCCCGAACTACGTCACAGTCACTGGTCAATACCCATTTGACCGTCCGAACTAAAAGTCAACTATTTCCCCAAACCAGGGGCAAAATCGTCATTCTACGCTAACGACCCTATCGAGACCAACTAACCACGAATTAAGCTCACTAATCTCATCTTAAACACTTCCTTAACCCCAGTTCCCGGGACGGGTCGTTACAGAAACTATGGAAATTGAACATCCTACCTACCCATACATAAGGGGTACACATTTGCCAATAGAGGTAACTAATATTTATTATTTACTATTACTCTACCAAACTTACCATTTACTGTTTCCTCTTACGAACAAAGTAACTGACTTGACCGTCGGAGAACCTTAGGTCGGCACCATACTGGTGCCCGTACTAACGGAAAACCCGCGATCCACTTTATATGACAGGTTACGAGGAAGGACACGCGTCATCTGGTGATTGGACGACGAGTAATTGACACTTGGAATATTTAACGCTTCAACAGATGACTTGTTGTATGTCACGTCGACTGATGGTTTCTCGTTCGGTGGTCGCAGGCCTCAACAGTAAGTCCTGCATATAATTCTTAAAAACTGTTCGTTTCCAGTTCTGTCACTCTTCAAATTTCGATGCTTTGTATAATAACTTGTCCCAATTCTTGAAACTTTGAAGTGTTATATTTCATTTCTTTCAAACCAGTCATTTTCAATTCTATTTGATTCTTTAAATTTTAATGCTTTTCATTTTTTATTGATGGCATGAAAAATGTTATTAAAATCAATTCTAATAAAATGGGTTTTGAAATTGAATGACAAATTTATGCATGGAAGGTTTCGTTGTTGATTGCTTATTCCGTTATGTTTTATTTTGCTGCTAACGCGAGGGTATCGATAACGGTTTATTTGTGCCTTTAGGACTTTAGCTGCATATGGAGCTTATATTCGACCTATGCCATATTCGAATGAGCTTGGGTTGAGAATGCGTATAGGCGGGGCTGTGCGGGTAGCGCGCGTCGTCTCTGGGGTATCGAGTTACTCCACTGTTTTCGTACTATTCATATCATGGACCAATTTTCAGAGTCATGCTTCGTGTCAATCGTGGAAAGCTTCCTGATAACAGGTGATTCCGTTGGTTTTTCAATTTTTATATATTTTATGTGTCTGAAGGCTGTTTGATTTGTTAGGCCTCTATGTTGTTGCGTATCAACTGTTTTATATTCACCACAGACATTATGGTTTCATAACCTACTGCCACGGTTGTGGAAGTTCTCATAAATTTTCCTGGGCTGAACTTGGTCGGATCCGTTGCCCCCGGCACGGACCGAGAAGGTTTTAGGATGGGCTCCAGCCCACTTCAAATGTGAAAAAATATGAAAAAATTAAAAGATTTTTTTACTAAATTTCGAGTAAATGTTTTTTTATTAAACTAATTGGCTATAAATCAATCCTCTTCTATTTTTAATTATGGATTCAGCTCACCTCTATTTTCAATCTTGGGTTCGTGCCTTGCCCCTGCAGTGATTCAAAGGTATAAAGGATGTGATCCTTCTTTGTAATTATTTCTGTCTCTAGTGACATGATTTTATTGGATTGGATAAGTCCCTTAAGTTAAAGTATGTTGAAAATTTGAAATAAGAAAGTAGAAGATAAGAAAGTAGAAAATAAGAAAGTAGAAAAAAGATTGATCATGAATAGAAGATATAGCTTCCAATCCCGGTAGGATATCAATACTTTATAACTAATCCATCCAATTCCTCAAGTAGGACAAAATTTAGAAGTTAGCCTTCATTTCTTACTGATAATAGCTTGAATTGAGCTTGCTACCGAATCCAATCCAAACCCATACTAGCACTACATATTTGTTGCTGGTATCTAGGTCACTGGTTGTTTCTGGCCCTCTTTGGACAGGGCCTCTGCATGATACTGCCTACACTACAGACATGTTACAGTTGGCTGAGGAATGGGGATGAGCAGGCAGTGGCACAGGAACTGATCTCGACAAACTTTTGAACCTAATGGTGGCTGAGAGTGACCCCAGATTAGCCTTTGGCTACATCAAGTTGGATGAGGTCCTCAAAACTTATTTCTAAAATTACTATATGGTAATATATATTTTGACTTTCCATTTTACATGCTGTTTTTCTCTTTTACTGTCTCAGGTGGCAAAACGTGCGAAAGTAAATTCTCCACCACTCAGAGCCATGGTCTGCACTCTTCAAGAGGTATTTCCACAACTTTGACAAGCGTTTTCTTGGGATTAGCTAATTGGACTGAAAATCATAAGTGAGAAACTTCCAACCCATGTTGTGCATTGAATTTAGACCCATCATACGAGCCAAGCCATGTGATTGTGATAAGAGAGATAGAGATGTTACATAGTTTCTGGGCATTTATTTTCAACATCCCATGTTGGACAATTGGAGCTTGAGGGGGTGTTACGTATGAGCGTGGGCATGGTGAACTGTTGTGATGGCTGCCGGGTTTGAGTGCATGGTTGGCAGTTGGAGTTTTGAGGGCGCTTCCGGGTATGAGTAAGTGCATGGTGGACAGTTGGAGCTTGTAAGGATGCCGTGTATGAGTGCATGGTGGGCAGTTGTGAGGTCTTCCGTGTTCGAATGCATGGTTGATAGTTGGAGTTTTAAGGGATTCCAGGTTTGAGTATGCACTGTTGGGAGTTTTTGAGGGTTGCTGGGGATTATGAGTGCATGGTGGACAACTGGAGTTCAGGGTATGGTATGAGTACATGGTGGACTGTTGACTTATTTTGGTGAGTCATTGGATTGTACGGGTTATTAAGTTCAAGGTATTTTAAGGTAGCAATAAATGTTTTTTCACCATAAAAGGATTAGATATTAAAGAAAATTTACGTATTCTATTCCTATCATTTTAGGGATTGTTTTGTTTAGTTCCCTCGTGTGTCTGATCCTTTTACAATAGAAAACATTCACTTTTTATTTTCAAAATACATTGAATATGATGAACTGTACAATTCAATCCCAATATGACCTTGTCGAATGAGCATGTTTTGGGGCTGTTGGACATAAATACAGGGTGGACAGTTGGGGTGTTTTTTTGTTGGGCTGTTGGGTATGGGGCTGACTGGACTGCTTGTTGGACAGGTTTATATAATGGCTGCTGAGTGGGAGTGTTGTTAGATTGGACTATGCGAGTCCAGGCATTTGTTGTCCGAGTCTTTGAGAAGCGTTTCTGGTTATTTACAAGAGATTTTGGCCCTAATAGTCTATAATGAGATGAGTTAAATAATTGTGTGCCGGAAGGATATGCTGTGAGTAGGTCGCACATTGAATCCAATGCAATCAAGACAAACTGTCCAATGATAGATTGCATTAGAATCGCCAAGCAACTCCAGCACCACTCCTGAATCATTTCCATTCCTAGCTCAGAACAAGGCGGACCAATAAGTGACGTTGCATCTTAAGCGGAGACTTAGATGCTCAACGTGGGAAGAATCACCATTGCCGGCTTTGGTCAGGCTAGAATGCAAGTAGGATTTGTGACAACATTTTTGACACGCATGTTTTAATAGAAAGCAAAACAAACATTCGGAGACAACGAATTCTAAACATATGTTCGCTCAGAAAAGAATCTAATTAGTAAATTTGTGTATTGGTCTGTTTATTTCACGTATGTGTATTATGCACTCCGTATACATATAAATGTAATGAGAACTCGCTGCTATTTCATTAGGGCACCACTTACCAAATCTTTCGCAAAAAAATTACGATAAAGATTTTAAGTCAAAACATTGAAGTAAAGGCATAATATTGAATTCTACGGTTGTATTATCATAAAATCAAAACATCCATAACATCACTGAAATCCTCAAAAAGTTGAAACAATAACATGGGAATCGCAAAAACTTCCTACACAAACTGTCCAGGAAATTGTGTAGCTTCTGGGGAAGCATATAATGAAAGGACTCATATGCTTCTTCAAGTACGAGCAGGAGCACCAGCTCCAGCAGGACGAGGTGCTTGACCAGGCTGACCAGGTCTTGGAGCATCATCCTGAAAATAAAAAATATAGCACGTCAGATAATGCTACAATAGAACTTCCTTCTATGTACATATCCCTTCCGAATTGGGCGAACAACTCACGCCAATTGTAAACCAAAAACTGAAAAGGCTCAGTATAACATGAATTACAATTATCCTTGGAAAATAATGAGGCAATTAAAGATAAAATGAGTAGATATAAAAGGGTATATAACTCGGAATAATAACTTGGCATAATATAAAGGGCATACGACTTGGGATGATATAAAGGGCACACTACTTGGGGGGGATGATATAAAGGGCACACTACTTGGGGGGGATGATATAAAGGGCACACTACTTGGGGGGGATGATATAAAGGGCACACGACCTCGGATGATATAAGGGTATACAACTTGGGGAAGATATATAGAGGGTATACAACCTGGGATTATGAGGGTCACCTAAACAAGATTTAGATACAAAACATTTATAGCAGCAAAGTAACTATGGAACTATAGAAAACTAAAAGGAAACATGTTAGGCAAAACCTTCTTATGAGTAGTAACAGCATAATATCGATAGTCACAAAAAGAACATAAGACATCTCAAACCCATGTTACAATGAGAGAAATAATCATTCGTATATCGAAGCGAAGTAACAATAAAAAAATGAGACACAGCTCAAAATCAGCCAATGGAACTGTAAAATCAGTGAAGCTAATATTGCGTCTACAAAATGGCATTGTTCGTACTATATAAAACGGATTAACAAACTAGCCTTACACCTAATGAATACATAATTTTGAATCAATCATCACATCATTATCAGCTAGAGAAGCAAAGATAACAAACAGATCTAGATATCATCATATAACAGAGAAAAACTGGAGGAACAATATTTGGCAGGTCTCCATCCAAAAAGGAGCTGGTTGTATTAAGCTTTAAGGGGCATGACATCAGTAAATGTTTTAGGTTTCCATTTGGACATAATCAAACACAAAAACTTACCCTGCGTCTGATGAATCTCTGTGGTGGCTCACGGTTCCTCCTGTTGGTGCGAGATCGCACCCTCACCACATGGGAGTGAATTGCACAGGAAACACAGTACTGCATCTTAGCATACAGCTTTGGCAGCGTGTATTCTACACATCACAATCGAAAAACAAACATTCAATTATTCATAAAACCACATATTCATATCCAATTTACAATTTCACCAATCTATATGATTTAAAACTTCAACAATCTATATAATTTACAATTTCAGCAATGCATATAAATTGAAATTTCACCAATCTTTACAATTTACAATGCCAACAATCATAAATGAGTGTAAAGCTGGAACTTACGCTCATAGACGCAAGCTTCCTGAACATCTCTAACAGCAGCCTGCTCAACGATGTTCCTCACCAAGAATCTCTTGATAGCCTTGTCCTATTTCATCATCAATCCAAAATTAAATCAATCAATCACGTATTTACACAATGCTCATACATATAGATAAAAACACATATGTGTAGGCGAAAGTATATACCTTCGGGCAGCACTTGCCGCAGTTGGAGCAGCGGATGAACTTGACGTGTCCGCGGCCGTGCTTGTTGCGGCCACCATTTCTGCGCTTGAACGTCTGCGAGAAAAACGATAATTAGGCAAAAAGGGAAACAGAGACAGACAGACTAAGAAGTATTGGAACCGACGATGGAGATCTAACCATGATTTTCCGAGAGGGGGAAGAGATCTAGAGCTCTGGGTCGCCGGCTCTAGGAAACTAGGGTTTTCGCTGCTGCACAGGCCAGAAAGTGCGTGGGTTTGGGAAGGCTTGTTTTTTTATATGAGAGTGGCCTGGCGCCCTAGCCAACAAAACGCCTCGTCGTTGGTTGCAAATTTGTGATTGCCACCCCATCTTTTTTTATTGTTTTGCTTTTGAGCCCCTTTAGTATCAATAATTTTCAATTCAGAAATAAATTATGATTAGTTTCGTTAAATAAAGATATAATAATAATTTAATTTTTTTTAAAATTAATATTTATTGACATAAAAATAAGATTCCCAATTCCTAATTCTAAAATTGACATTTAAAGATAGTCTATTTTCTTGATACAAATTACAAATAGATTAAAGGTTAGAAAAAAGACACAAATGGCATCGTTAATATGCATCAGTTAGAAATTATACTTGTTTGGTAAATTCGCTCGTTTTATATTCCTACTTTTCAAGCATGCGTACCTTAGGGTTTTTGAAAATTTAATTACAATGGCTTCCCTTTTTATGTATTGATTAAGCAACTTACATCTAAAAGTAGATGATTTATGAATCTTTTTAGTAATACATATGTGGAGTTTAATAAGATTAGGATTAAGTGCGTGTGTTTTGGGTTTAGATTTGAAATCAACTCAGGTTTAAATCAGACTAGATGATAGTACTCACCTTGAAAAATACCTTGAAAAACGTGCCTAATTCTACTCTCATCTTACACTCTAAGTCAAGTTCCAAAAGTAACCTAGAACTTACCTCCGAAACCGAAATCCGTCAAAAAAAGGATAAAACCAACAACAGTCGCTCCCCAAAGGTCATCGTCCACCGCCAACTAACCCTGAAAGCGAGGTAAACTCGATTTGATAACCACCCCAACCTTAGTCGCAACTCACGTGTCAGGACCCGTCCCAATCCCCCAGGATTATTGTGGGGCGTTCCTGCTCCCTCGCGTGTCAGACCAGGGATAAACTCGACCTTCGCTTGGGATTAACCAGAGTATGTCAGGATTGGTGGTGGCATGTGATGTCTCGATCTCTGCTACAACCCGCATCCGCGATCAACTTAAAGGGTATTAAAACCATAAAAACTGTGAGTGGACAAAATAATCAACTTTATTTTAAATCATTTCAACAAAAATCATTTACACCTTCACGTAAAAACATGCATGCATCATAAACCTACTTTATTTCAAATCCTTTATGATACTGTCTCCTCCGGATGTGGTACCCCGGAGTGGTCATAGTGCATTGCCTGCGAGGGGTCATTCTACGGAGGAACCGGACCGTAAAATGACTCAGGAGCAGGATTGCTTATTTGACGTCAGGGACGTCGAGCGTCTAGGACGCTAGGCATTTGAGATGCGGTACCCGGACAGGGTTCGGGGATTGGACTCGGAATTGAGACCCGAGTGGCACACGTAGCCTTGAGACTGTGACCTTATTGGACGTCAGGGACGTCAGGCATCTAGGATGTCAGGATCGGAACGTATAGTGCAGTAGCTAAATTTATCTTATGATTTTATTACATGCCTTATGGTTCATATTATATGATTTATGGTTTTAAATGCTGATGCATGCATGTTTGGAAAACGGAGGGGTAAATTATATCTTTTACTTACTAAACGATTTTATAAACTTGAGTTTCGGCCCACTCACCCTTATTGTTTTGGTAACCCCTCCAGGTCGTGCTACTGAGGTTGAGGAGGAACCTGAGGCTGAGGCATAGATCTACTTCTGCGTACCTGAATCCCTGTTGGGTGATTTTACCCGCAGGTTTATGTTAGAGTCGTGCTCGCAACTTGTAGTTTTGGATTTCATCCCTTGTCTGACATCTGTTTATTTCGGATTTGATGTAAAACTTTAATTTGGTTTCTATGCATTTGAACGTTTAAGGTTAAAATTGGAACATAATTTTGGGTGTCAGACGGGAGCAGGGCACGTCCCCATGTGGTCCCAGAGAGGATCGGGGCGGGTCCTGTCAACCGATCGATCTCGTCACCGCGCACATAACACTTGTCGCGACTATCTCTGGATCGTCGGGAACACATCATCGATCGATCTCGTCGCCACGCACATAGCACTCATCACGACCATCTCTAGATCATCGGGAACACATCACCGATCGACCTCGTCACCGTGCACATAACACTCGTCGCGACCATCTCTAGATCATCGGGAACACATCACCGATCGACCTCGTGGCCGTGCGCATAGCACTCGTCGCGACCATCTCTAGATCATCGGGAAAACATCACCGACCAACCTTGTCGTCGTGCACATAACACTCGTCGCGACTACGACTCTGACCCGAAAATCATCAATAGAGCCATATGCCCGAAGTACCACTAAATGGGTCACAACCTGAAACCCAGTGTCCAATGACACTTCATGACACGACCCATCCCAATCCCCCCGGGATTACCATGGAATGTGACGTGCTCCCGTCTGACAAGAGGCGTCAGACAAGGGATAACCGATTGCCATTGCCCAAACGGGCTTCCAGAGTGCGTAAGGATCGATGGAGGAGGTGTGCGATGCTCAAGTCTCTGCTGCAGTCGTATCCGGAATCAACCTGAAGGGCATTGAAAACAAAAGCTGTGAGTGGACGAAAATAAACAAGTCTGTTTAAAACATTTATAAGACATTTATGCCCCTCAGTAAAATCATATGCATGCACCAAAACCAATAATCCCATATTTATTTAGAAATAACCATTAGGGCCTTAGCCCGGAAACCAAAGCATAGTTTCAATTTCCAAAAGTAAATCCAAGAGTTATTTCATAAATCCAGTAATATGAACCATAAGGCATATAAACCATAACCATTATTTTAGCCACTGCACTATACACTCCAATCCGACATCCCTGATGTCTGACGTCCCTGACGTCAATAAGGTCACAATCACAAGGCTACGCGTGCCACTCGGGTCTCAATTTCCGAGTTCAATCCCCGAACCCCGTTCGGGTACAGCATCCCCGATGCTTAGCGTCATAGACGCTGGACGTACTAGACGTCCGTGACCTCTCCGGGGTACCTCGCCGGAGGAGACAATATAATATGGAAGGATCTATACAGTGCAGTACTAAATACATTTTATCGATATCCACATGCAAAACATATAGGTATACATAGATAAAATCCGAACCATTCGTTACGTTTCATCAAACGGGTCTCATGCCCAAATACCGTGAAACGTGCCATAACCGAAATATCATCAAAACCATTTATAGATTCCAGCATGTGAACATATATAAAATGTAAACCAGGAAACATTTATTCAATTCCATTTTAGGGTCCCCGACCCGCAATCACATGTAGAAATCAGCTGGGCCCCTGGCCCGATTTCACAAGTTAACTGGGCCCCTGGCCCGATCCACATGTTAACTGGGCCCCTGGCCCGATTTCATAGTTCAACTGGGCCCCTGGCCCGATTTTACATTATTCAAGTTCGTAACCGTTTCATGAAATCATATCCAACCACATTTATGGAAATCGGTGAAAATCCAGAAAATCTCGGTTTACGTGCAAATACGTAATTCACCTCGAAATGCGTGAAATCATTTTAAATTCACCGATATCCAAAGTAAATCATTTAATCATAATTATAACAATCATAAAACAGTTATGCATGCATCGAATTTATGAAACCAATGTCCACTCACAGACCGTTTAACCGAGCGCCTCGATACGCGTGCCATAGGCCTTCCCGGGCCACCTCACTATCACCGGGACTCCCAATCCTGTTCAAATCAATTTAGAGGATCACTAACCTCATCATTAACATCCTATTCAAGTCCCGTAATTTTCCCGAATTTTTAAGTATTTTTAAATTGGATTTAAAACCTTCGGACATCCCGAACAATATCGAGACGGTGTCCGATCGACACGAAACCAATCCCAAAATGTTCGTTACAATGTATAGGATGAAAGTCATGTTGGAAGTTTCCCAGAATTACCTCACACGCGCCCCCACGCGCCGGTTGAACTCCCTGCGCGTGAAACCCACGCGCCGGGTACTGTTCACCGTCGTTCAACCCGAACGACTGGTAAACGGGTCACCGTGACCCGCGGGCCAACCCGATCGGTTCTCCGTCGATACTGGATCATTTTGGACGGGGTTTTCACCTACATGACCGTCTGAGTTCAACCAACAGTTCTGTGGAATCAAAAACAAGGAACAACGTCAAGATCCTTACCTCTCCGATCGAGAAGCTCACGGCCAACCCACCGTCGACTGCACTCAGCTCCGACCACCATTCTCGATGAAAACGGTCCCAATAGACTCGTCTCATCCTCTGAGTCATCCTCCCGTTTACTAGATCGAACGAAGGACAGTAAAACTCATCCTGCCATTTTTGACCCGAGAATCGAACTCACGGGTTTAGGCTCCCTTCGCCGCCGTGGTCACCACCGTGGCCACCGAAATGCCTAGTTCGATCCCAGAACTCCGTCCACCCCTCCAGCACGGTCAAAACACCGGTCTCCATCGACATCCAAAACTCTGAGTTTCGGATCCCCTGTTTTTCCTTCCGCCGTCATCTCCGCCGGCTCCCGCCGTCTCCCAGCTCACCACCGTCGTCCTTCCGTCCATACCAGCAGCTGGTCTCACTCCCACGCACAAAGGAGATGGGCTGGTGTGAGTGTGTGTTCGATTTCTTCACGGGCAGAGGAAGAATGAACAATGAGGAAGGGAGGTATCAGATGAATAAGGAAATAGACGGTGGGGATGTGCATCAGCATAAAAATGAAGGGCCCAGATCAAAAGGTGAAAATAAGTGGGAAATTCTTTATATTATTTAAATCCTATATTTTAAACAATCTGACCAATCCAGATCTGATCCCAATAATTAAAGATTAGTGGTCCACGTGTCCCACTCAGAAATTCAGACCAATCAGAGAACGCCACGTGTCCACGCCTCGTAATGCGTGCATAACGAAACCAAACTTCCGTGACCCATAACTGCATCGACGAAACCTACGTAACGGTCCTTGGCCCTCGGCCATCGGACATCCCGGTCAAAAAGTCAACATTTCCCCTTATATCGTCCAAATTACGAAAATGCCCCTGGACTTCCGTACATCATAACTTTCACCACGAACGTCGGAATCGAACGTGCCACCTGTCTATGAACTCGTGACGTCCCGAACTACGTCACGGTCATCGGTCAAAGTCCATTTGACCATCCGAAATAAAAGTCAACGTTTTGCCCACGCCCAGGGGCAAAACGGTCATTTTGCACAATTCGTCCGAAATCGCCCAACTAATCCCAGATTAGTAAATCACAATTAAATATTATTAAATCCCGATATTCGAGACGGGTCGTTACACTTCATATCTCAGGATTCCTCGAATCCTATCAAATCCACAACTGGATCTCATGCCCGAAATACCTTTCGTAAAGCTCATAATTGGATCTCTGCCCGAATTATCTCGCATTTGACTGTACTCTAAGTCAAACCTTAAATCAACTGGGCCATATGCCCGAAAGATATTTCCAAAGCTGAAAACCAGTTCTCATTTCCAAAACACTTTCAAATCATAGTTCAACTGGGACTCATGCCCGAATCTCGATTTCACGCATCTCCGTAAAATTCTCCAAAAATCGTAAATCAGTTCTTTGGTTTCACGCCTCTCTGTGAAACCTTCGGAATCACATATAACTCTTTAGGGGTGGTTGCGGTTTGGTAACAGCGACTTTTTGCCCAAACCGCAAACCAACCGACTATTTGCGTTATGGTGATTTTTTAAACCGCAAACCGACCGTGTTTTGCGGTAAACCGCAAAATGCGGTCGGTTACCGTGAATTAGAGGTTTAAAACCGTAAGTTCTTTTTGTGTCATAAAAATCCAACTTCTCAAGCATCACAACCTAAAGAAAATTAAAGTTCAATTCCAAGCATTCCAATTAAAGTTAAAACTTCTCAAGCATTCAAATTCCAAATTCTTTAAAGTTACAAACGAAAAAGGAAAATACAATGCAAAATGAATTAAAGTTACAACCCAAAAGAAAATCCAATTTAAAGTTAATTAAAGTTACAAACTAAAAGGAAAATGCAATGCACCAATATTACAAACTAAAGTTACAAACTCAAGTGTTGGTAGTGGTGAGTGGATTTGAAGAACCCCGTTGTGTTGTTTGAGCACCAATGTTATCTACAAATAAAGCAACATAAGTTTAGTACATTTTATTATAAGAAGAAGCATAAATAACATGAGCAAAAATAAACTAATTACTTACAAGTTGTCATATATTTTATTTCCTTGTAGAATTCAACCTCATCATCCGTTGGTTCCTTGTAAAAGGAAAATTCGTCCGCTCTAAGCTAATCACTAGTACACACTAATGCCTCTACCATTTTAGGATGCAAAGAACTTCTAAAAGGATCCACAATTGTAACAACACGTACCTTCAGGAAGGGTACAATTGTAATTTTTGGAAACTATTTGTATAAAAGGACGTTTTTGCCCTTATGAATAGTGTGCCAAAAGTTGACTTTTTGATTTGTTTGTTGAACGAGTATTGACCATTGACCGTGACGTAGTTCGGGACGTCACGAGTCCGTAGACAGGTGGCACGTCCGATTTGGACAATCGGGGAAAAAGTTATGGTGTTCAGAAGGTTAGGGGCGTTACCGTAATTTTGGCTAATAGAGGAAAATGTTGAATTTTTATTGGACCTTTGATTTTCACGAAGATTGAGGACCGTTAGATAGGTCTCGACGTCCTGAGTACAACGACAGGCGGCACGCTGGCATTGGACGTCAGACAGATTAGTTATGGGCCTAGGAAGTTGAAGGGCAAAATGGTAATTTTGAACCTAGGGGTATTTTGGTCTTTTCACCTTGGGCCAATCAGTAAGACCATGTGGGAAATTGTGATTGGATATTTATTTTGTGGTCCATGGAGAATGTGACACGTGGGGTAAGCCTAGAGGTTTCTAGGAGAGTTTATTGTGTGCACGACCACAAATTGCTCAAGTTTAAACCGTGCAATCGTCCAATTTTGCAGAAACAGGGAGAGTGAGACCGTGAGATTTTCTTGATCGATTTCAGTGATTGAAGACCTTGAGCTTGAGTGAGTGATTGAGGGCAGGTTGTTGAGTTGTAATCGTGTTTTAGTGAGGGCTAGAAGGTGACTGTGTGTGTGTGTGTGAGCAAACAGAACCAGGAGACAGAACAGGGACACCGTGCACGGTTGTGCACCCCAATTGAGAAATCCATCAAATAGGAGGCGTGGTGGTGGTCAGGGACTCGAAAGGAGTTGTGTGAACTCAGTAGGACACGGCGGCGAGCACGGCGGAGACCGGAGCAAGGGTAAGTCTCTCTGTCCTCTGTTTTTCCCGTTTTGTTCATTTCGAAAATCGTAGCTTTTGGGGCTGAGTCGAGGGATTCTGGGAGTTTTGGGAGACTCAGTAGGTCCTTAGGAGTCGTCTAAGGTTGAAGCCGTGATGGGGATTGGCCTGGTTTGCTGGGAACCGAAACAGAGGTTTCGGGTAATTTTCTTCGAGCTTGAAGACGAGGTGTTAGGGGCTTCGATGTTGAGTTTTTAGGTGGGGAATCGATTGCTTAGGCCAGGACGAAGTTAATGGAATTGATTGGAGTGGAATTGGACTGGTATTAAGGGAGAACCGGTCACGCCGGTTCGGGTCAGCCAGCCCAGTTTGAACCGGCTGGACAGAGGTTGACGATGACACTGTGTGCAGGCGCGTGAAGCCCACGTGCAGCCCCTTTGGGCGGCGCGTGAGGGCGCGTGCGACAGAGTCTGGGGAAACTTCCAACATGGTTTTCACTCTAAATGTTATAATGAATCTATTGGGACAAGTTTCGTGTTAATCGGACACTGGGATAGGTTAGTTCGAGGATTCGAAAGGTTTAGGGTTATCGTTTAAATTGCGTTTAAAATTCCAAAAAATTGGGGAAAATAGGATAAACCCTAAGGAAGTGTTTGTGACCCGATTTTATGACTTTTGACAGGACAGGACACTCCTGAGGCGGTTGAGGAACGTACGGAGCGCGATTGACGCGTACGGATTTGTGAGTGGACTCCTTCTCTTTTAACGAGCATGCCTAACTGTTTTTATCTACATGTTTTATGTTTTTAAGCATTTTTTTATGATCATTGCCTATATTATATCTGTTTTACTTGTTTGCACGTTTATCGAGGTGATTACGGGTTTTAGTACGTTTTCCGAGAAATGTTATATATATGATTTTTGTTGATTTTTTATGATAATGGTGGATTTTGAAACATGTTTTGACAAACAAGGTTTTCGGTTTTAGAATCGGATTTCGGAAACACGAAATTTGGTTTTAAGGTTGAAAAATGGATTTCCGGATTTGGGTTCGGAATGACGGTTCTGGATGCCGGAATGGCGTCAGACCAGTGGTTTCGGATTCGGGTTTGGATATGGATTTAGAAATGGTTTTCAAATGATTTAGATTGGATTTTCTGGATCTGGATATTGGGTTTAAAGACCCGGATTATATATGACGGGGGCGGGCCCGGATTGAGTTTAAAGACTCGGGAGTTTAAAGACTCGGATATTACGATATTACCCCCGTAGGCCTGTTGAGTTTAAAGACTCGGGAGTTTAAAGACTCGGATTACATTTGAGGCCTGGATTGAGTTTAAAGACTCGGATAGACCCAGCAGGTTTGATCAGGACATTACTATTGGTACATCTTGCTTTTGTGATACGCTTTTGGAATGCTTAATTACTGTTTATATCGCTATTTTCTAGTACTTAGTTAGGCATGCATGTTTTCTTTAAAACGGAGGGAAAATCCTGTTTTGTTTTATAACTTGTTTTCATACGTTTGTTTTCTTTTTAGTCCACTCACATTTTTTTCTGGTTTTAAATTACTCTCTAGGTCGTGGTGAAAAGCGTCGGGGTGATCGTTGAGGCAGGGACAGAGGCATAGAGCTTTGCGGCGTTTTCCGTTGCGTGGATAGCCTAGTAGGACTTTTGTGCCTGTTTTGTATAACACTATGCTCTATGTTACTGTTGTATTACATTTTCACCCTGGTCTGATAGTTATATTTATGGTTTCTTGAGGTTGTTTTGGTACTTTTAAGTGTGATTGTCAGACGGGAGCAGGGTTCGTCCCGGTTATCGAGGTGATAACAATCCTCTTACCTAGGCTAAAAGCATTTTCACTAGCAACCGTAGAACTTGGAATTGCAAAGATATCCTTGGAAACTTGTGAAAGAATAGGATATCTTGTTTGGTTCCCTTTCCACCAATTCAAGAGATTGAATTGTTTGCTCAAGGGGCTCTCAAAAGGATCCATCAAGTATTTATCCACTTCATTGGATATCTCAACGGATTGCTCATCCTTCCTCTTTTGCACAAGTTGTTGCATTAGTTGAAATGTGACATCAACATCATCACCAATTTGTGCAACCTCATCATCAATCTCATCCTCATCAATTTGGCTCACACCCCCTCCAATCCCTTTATACTCATTATACAATTCATTCAAACACTTTACAACCTCCTTCACAATCTCATATTGCTTTCTAGAATCTGCCCCAAGATTGCCAAGGCTTATTTGGAGCATTTGAAGCTTCATCCTTGGGTCTAGCACATTGCCCAAAAATATAAGCTTATTCACAACATCAAAGCTGCCCCAATATTTGTAAAATTTCAACTTCATTAAAGATGCTACCCGTTGCATAGTAGGATTCCTAAGATCCTTCATTTTAGCTTCTATTTGAACTTGTAAAGCAACCAATTCTAAGAAAATTATTGGGGATGTACAAGTTTTGGTTGCACTAAGTTTCAATGTAGCATCATAAAACTTTTTGAGAAAATGCACAAAAGCTAATGCCTTCTCCCAATCATCATCTTTTGGAGGTCCCACTCTCTTAACCATCACTTTCTTAACTTTTTCTGTCACGACCCAGCCCATCTAACACAATATTGTCCACTTTGGGCCCAGCCCTCACAGTTTTGTTTTCGGGAGCTCACGTGCAACTTCCCAGTAGGTCACCCATCATGGGGTTGCACCAGCCTCAACTCGCTTAACTTTGGGGTTCCAATCCCCCCCAAAGCCACTGAGCTCCTAAAAGGCCTTGTGTTAGATAGATACGTGCCCACACATATAAGGTACTTCACATTTCCCTCCCCGAGCGATGTGGGATAGTTCACCGATCTTACCTTTCCAAGCTCACGGGTCTTGCTCACCGTTCTTGCTTCTCAAGCTCACGGGTCTTGCTCACCGTTCTTGCTTCCAAGACCCGGTCTTACAATCCACCCCCCTTGGGGCCCAGCGTCCTCGCTGGCACACTTCCGATCAGGGTCCGGCTCTGATACCATTCTGTCATGACCCAGCTTATCTAACATAATATTGCCTGCTTTGGGCCCAGCCCTCACAGTTTTGTTTTCGGGAGCTCACGTGCAACTTCCCAATAGGTCACCCATCATGGGGTTGCACCAGCCTCAACTCGCTTAACTTTGGGGTTCCAATCCCCCCCAAAGCCACTGAGCTCCCAAAAGCCCTTGTGTTAGATAGATATGTGCCCACACATATAATGTACTTCACCTTTCCTTCCCCGAGTGATGTGGGATCGTTCACCGATCTTACCTTTCCAAGCTCACGGGTCTTGCTCACCGTTCTTGCTTCTCAAGCTCACAGGTCTTGCTCACCGTTCTTGCTTCCAAGATCGGGTCTTACATTTTCTTCCTCTAGAAAGTAAGCTTGAAACACCTCACAAGAATATGCCATCTTCTCAAAGACTTGCCTATATTTGCATGCACCTTCAAGCATTTTATAGGTTGCATTCCATCTTGTAGGCACATCCATTCGCACATTTGCCATCTTGTCCATCCTACATGCAATTGCAAACTCTCTAAACTTATCCAACCTCGCCGGAGAAGAGTGAATAAACTTCACACAATTTCTTATACCCTCAATTGAGCCACTAAGCTCCTTCAACCCATTCTTAACAATTAAATTAAGAATGTGACAAGCACACCTCAAGTGCAAGTACTTCCCATCCAACATTAAGGTGTTCATTGACTTTAGGCTTTGTGCCATGTACTCAACCGCCCCATCATTGGCGGAAGCATTATCAACGGTAATTGTGAACACTTTATGTATGCCCCAATCCTTCAAACATGCATCTAGGGTTTTTCCTATGTCAATGCCCTTATGACTAGTGATCTTTGTGAAGCTAATTATTGTTTTGTGCAAGTTCCAATCACTATCCATGAAGTGGATCGCCACAACCATGTAATTTATGTTTTGGATCGATGTCCAAGTATCGGTTGTGATACTAACTCTTTACTCACTAATCATACTTATTATCTTTGCCTTTTCAACCATGAATAACTCCCAAACCCCCTCGGCAACCTTCTTCCTACTTGGTACCTTGAAACGAGGTTGCATCTCGTTCATCATTTCCTTAAAACCTGAGCCCTCAACGACTCTAAAAGGTTGCTCATCCTTAATGATGAACTTCACAACCTTTAACTCACATTTTTTTTATTGAATGTGTGATGAATCAATCCACTACCCATTGTATCTGTTGTCAAAGAAGGTTGATTTGCATCACCTTGTTGTTGATAGAGAGGAGGAGCTTGCATCTCCTCTCTATGTGTTTTTAAACCTGTTGTCCCATTTTTTCTAGGGTCCGCCGGCATCTCCAATTTGCACTAATTGCAAACCCCTATAACCTTCTCTACCCTACTACCATCCTTCTTTATTTGTTTTGTGCAATGTAACCACACAATCGATTTTGGGGCTTTCCTCTTATCTCCCACCACAAGCCCCTCGCATGTGGTATTTGGTGTGTGAGTTGGAGATTGTGTTTCGGGTGTATCAGTTTGTGTTTGGGGATTAGAGGCATTAGGTGTGTTAGAGTGGCTAGACTCCATCTATAACACAGCACAACACAAAAACAACAACATAAAATAATATTAATAACAAATAAAACTCAACCAAATTAAAACACAACAACAAATTAAATTTAAAAAAAAAACAGAATTTAATTAACATGCAGATTCAAAAACAGAATTTAATTAACATTAACAGATTCAAAACCAAGCTCAAAACATTAACAGATTTCAGAATTAACATTAACAGATTCAAAACAACATTAACAGATTCAAGAAAAATAATGTAAAGAGTGGTATTTGTTGGAGCAGCAACTGACTGGTAGTAGGCGACCTCTTTTACAAAAAAATGTAGAGAACTCATCAAGAAAACCCAATCTGTAGAGTGAAAGATTGCTTGAAGTGTAATTAAGAAAACTCCTCAGATTGAATGGGTTGATAATAATCTTCTTCTAGACTAATTAGCCGTCCCATAAATGAAAGGGGTTCAAGTTGATTATATCATTATCATCAATCTATTCCACACACTAACATTAAGATGACGCCAAAACCAAATACAAAAATACAGAACTTACCTCTGCAAAACCAAATGCTCAAAGCTATCAAAACAAAAATCTCCAAACCATTAATTCACTTCAGCAACAATCCCTGCAAAAATCAAATTTGACATTAGAAATTCCCAATTAAAACCTAAATTTCGAAACCCTAACTTTGAAACAATCAATTTCAGAAATTAGGAACACAATAATTTACCTCCAAATCAACCAAGACAGACTTGAGAGAGGCTGAGAGCGGCTGTTGAACTTGACAGTGGTGGCCGGCGGGTTTGAGTTAAGCTTGAGAGAGAGAGAGAGAGAGAGAGAGAGAGCTTGAGTTGAGTGAGCGTGGTGGAGGTTGAGTTGAGAGAGAAGAGACAGAACTTAGATTGATAGAGAGAGAGGAGGAGATGAGTTCGATTTGGGTCTGTGAGAGAGAAGCCGATTTTGAGAGTTGAGAGAGAGAGAGACGAATGAGAATCAGAGAGTTGAGATGAGAGAGTGAGATCGCATAAGGAGAGAAGTGAGGCTTAGGTTTGATTGCATCAACGACTACGATTAATGGGTGTGAATAGAAAATAAATATTGTATGAAATATGTCGTATGAAATATATTTTACATAGATTATAAGTATATTATATTCAAAATAATATATTATAGACGATATTATTTAAAATATATTCGCGGTTTGCTGTAACCGCAAGTTTTGAAAATTAAATACCGCAAATGCAGTTCGGTTTTAAATACCGCAAATGTGGTTCGGTTTACCGCAATTGCAGTTTCATTGCGGTAAAGTATCGGTCGGTTTTTGCGATTTTTCGGTATAAAATGCCACCCTTATAACTCATGCACGTAGTACACTTGGCAGAAGCCCAAACAATAGATAAAACGAAAGTCTCAAACTACGTGCACTAACTCATTTTCCTCCAAAAATGCCCAACAATTCATATTTAAATCATATGCACTCATGGAATCTCAAATACATGTTCAAAAGTACATATAAAACATTTATACATGCATCAAATTCGTAAAACAAAGTCCACTCATAGACCGTCCAAGCTGCGCATCGATACAAGCGACATAAGCCTTTCCAGGCTAATCACAGTCATCGGGACTCCCAAACCTGTCCAAATCATACTAGAGGGTTACTAACTACTTCTATAACCTCTCATTAAAGCCCCGTAATTTTCTCGAATTTTTAACTATTTTTAAACTCGATCCTAAACCTTCGGATGTCCCGAACTACATCGAAACGATATCCGATCGACTCAAAACATGTCCCAAATGTTCGTTACATCGAAATGATGATTTTTCATGTTGACAACATCCCCAAATAGTGCTGCACGCGCCCCCACGTGTAGCCTAAAGGCGTTGCGCGTGTGGTTCACGCGTCAGCACAGTGTCTCCTTCAACCTGCGATCAACCCGGTTCGAACCGATTTTCTTTCAAGTTCGGTCCGGCTGGACTGGCATGACCAGTCCAAGCCTATAATTCCTCCATTTTCGACCCGATTTTGATCCTTTCAATTCCTATAGCTTCCTCTACTCAATTCCAACCCATTTATGTGATTAAACCAAAGAAAACCAGCCTAAAACCTATTGGGTTCAATAATCCATTTTAAACCCAAAATTCTATTCCCTGTTCTGGGCACATCTAGGGACCAAAACCTCATCCTAATGATCCCATTTAGTTTATAGGAACCTTAAAAACATGGTTAGGGGTTTGATTCGAGCTTACCTGGCCGGAAACCAAATTCGGTGGGTAGCCACCGAAACTTCCTCACGGCCGTTCCACCGCCGTGTCTGCACCACTGTGGCCACCAACGACCATGTATCAGCTCCCCTCTCACTTCTCTATTTGTGTCATCAACAAAAGATGAATGTTTGTGTGGGTTGGGATGGGTTGTGGTGGTGTGTTTGTGTCTCTGTCCAGAAGAACGAAGAAGATGAATGAAACAGAAGGCAGAGGATATGCATGTATCTGTGTAATGGGAGCAATGGATGGGTGACACTTGTCACTCATCCATTGGGCCTAATACAAATATCTGGGCCCACTTCCACATAAAATTCCACCCGTCTTGTAAAGAATGCAATAGTATCTCGAACCTTCCGTGAACCATAGCTTCCCGTCGAATGTCTGATTTCGACGTGCCGCCTATCTACGAACTCGTATCAACCCGATCTACGTAACGGTCCTCGGTTTTCGTGCATCGGACCCCCGGGTCAAAAGTCAATTTTTTACCCTCGTCTAGGGGTAAAATCATAATTTTGCCCTGAATGTTCGATAATCCTTGGCTAATTCCTGATTAGCCTCGATAATCCATAATTAACTCTTAATTAATCTTTAAGATTAGGGACGGGTCGTTACATCACGACAATACATTAACTCAACATCCGATAAATCCATCGAGTATCAACCGTGACTAGCCAGTAACTTATCAGCTCCACTACCTTCGCTCGAATCCCCTTATTGAAACCCCGACTCACACCAGAGTCCCCTTTCGATACCCTAACTAGACTGAAGACCCAAATTGTAATTCCGACTCATCGAGCGTTGTAATTTGAGATCCCAACTTGTTTAGAGTGTACCTCAGAACATACCTTGCAAGGTCCAAACCTGGTGGTACGTGACAGGACCCACCCCAATTATCGCCTCGATAATCGGGAAGCATCCTACTCCCGTCTGACAATCGAATCTAAAAGACCGGAAAAACCAAATAATATTACATCACACCCATTGTCAGACCAGAGAGATTAAACAAATACAACCGACTGGACATCAAGTCTATAGTTTCACAGAGCATAATATTACAAAACAAGTTAAAGAACAAATCCTACTATGTGAACTAACTACTCCGCAACGGAAAACTTTATGCCTCTGCCTCTGCCTCGGCGCTAGCCCCCGAACTTGTACCACGACCTGGAGGGTAGTTAAAACAACAAAATGTGAGTGGACTGAAACAAAGGTTTTCAGAAAACAGTGTAAGGAATCCGGGGTTCGCCCTCCAGTTTTACAACATGCATGCATAACCAGTTAAAAAAAAACGCGTATTAAACATTTGAAATCCCTTCTTCCGAAACACATGGAAAACATTGCAGAAAAACCATCATAACTCGTGTAAAATAATATAATATTACCAATGTAACGACCCGTCCCAGAAATTAAAGTTTAGATAGTGATTAAGATGGGATTAGTGAGCTTAATCGGTGGTTAGTTGGTCTCGTTGGGGTCGTTAGGGTAGAATGACGATTTTGCCCCTAGTTTGGGCAAAAAGTGGACTTTTTGTTCAGGTGGTCCAATGGACTTTGACCGGTGACCAGGACGTAGTTTAGGATGTCACGAATCCGTAGGCAGGTGGCACACCTGATTCCGACATCCGAGGAGGAAGTTATGTTGTTCGAAAGGTTGAGGGCATAACCGTAATTTGGTTAAAATAAGGGGGAAAAAGTTGACTTTTTGGACGATCGGGTTTTGGTACGTTGACCGAGGACAGTTAGATAGATCTCGTTGTCCTGAGTTCAATGACAAGCGGCACGTATTCATCGGACTTACGATGTGAGAGTTACAGGTCTAGAAAGATAGTGGCAAAATTGTAAATTTGGGTTAAAAGGAAGGGTAGTTTGGTCTTTGTGCTCTGGAAAGTGTGCAGCAGAGAGAAGACAGATGGAAGGCTGAGATTGAGACAATTATGAGAGGGGCTTTGGGATGGTGGCACGTGCTAAAGGTGGAGTGGCTTCTGGTTGGTTCCAGTGTGTGCACGGTCCAATAATTTGGGTGTAACCGTGCTGTGTGTGTTGTGTTGTTCGCAGAGAAGAGTGAAACAGAGGGAGATTGTGAGGAAAAATTGAGGGGTGATCGTGGATATTGAAGGCTTCAGGTGAGTGAGGAGTGATCAGAAAGAGTGAGAGAGATGTTGGGGTGGTGCTGAGAGGGTTAGACGGTGTACTGGCTGTGTGTGAGGGAGTGGAGAGCTGCGGGAAAACCAGGGGGAAACAGGGAGGAAATCAGAGAGTTTGTGAGAAATCGTGGCGGTGGCGGCCGTGTACGGTGCAACTGAGATCGTGGTGGTGTCGTGAGGGGTACAAGGAGTCGACCAGCCCCAGCGGAGCTCACGACGGCGACGGGAGGCAGGTAATCCCTCATCCCTATATCTTTGCTCTGTTTTCCCATTGATGTTCAAATTGGAAATTGTGATGGCTGAGGTTGAGTTGAGAGTTTTGATGACTTGGGTTAAGTGTAGAAGGGTCTTAGGAACCATCTACGGTGGTTGCCGTGACGGGGGAGTGCACTGTGGAGACGAGACGACAGAGGTGCTCTGTGTACCCTGTTTTTGCCGTGAGTTTCAGACGGGAAGTCGTGGACTTGGGGGGTGAGTCGACGGTTAAGGTGAGTTGGGTGAGGTTTAGGAAGGTCCTAGGAAGCGTCTGGTGTTGCCACCGTGACGGGGGAGGACCTGGGTGGCCGGAGAAGGAAACAGGGGACTGGTTCGAGTTTCTTTCGAGCTTGAGTCGATGAGCTACGGGATGAGTCGAGGTTTTTGGAGTTGGGGAAAGGATATCCTAGGCCTGGACGAAGCTCTAGGTGAAGAAATGAGGTGAATTGGGGGCCGGACGACGGAGAACAGTCCTCGCCGGTTCGAGTTGCAGCGGCCGGTTCAGCACAGTCGACTCAAGGTTGACGATGGTACTGTAGCTGGAGCGTGAGGGCCACGCGCAACCACTTTGGGCGGCGCGTGGGGGCGCTTGCGGCGGTCTTTGGGGAAGATGTCAACATGGTTTTTGGTCTAGGAGTTGTGTTGAGTCCATTGGAATTGGTTTCGGGTTAATCGGACGTCGAATCGAAGTAGTTCCGTGAGGGTGAAGGTTTAGCCGGTTACCCGGGGATTTGTGAGGGAATGTAGGTGGATCCTCGTGAATGTGTTAGTAACGTACTTTGGCGGTTGTTGACAGGATCGGGACTTCCGGAGGAAGCTGAGGAACGTGCAGGACGTTCGGGACGCGATTGAGGGCTCGGTACTGTGAGTGGACCCTTTCCTTAAACTCGAACATGCATAACTGTTTTCTATACTTGTTTTATATACGTGATTTCATGATTGTTGGATTTATGATGTGGTTTTATATGATTGCACGGTTTTCGAGAAATAATTATTTGGCACGTTTTACGAGAAAGTATGAATTCTGCATAAAAAGCTATGGTTTTGGGGTTTCAAATGTTAAATGATTTTCAAAGATTATAAAGGGATTCTGGAACACGATTTCGATGATCAATGGTTTTCGGTTTTAGAATCGGATTTCGTAAAGCGGAATTTGGTTTTAAAGTTGAAAAGTGGATTTCCGAATTTGGGTTCAGAATGACGGTTCTGAACGCCGGAAGGGCTTCGAACGGGGGATTTCGAATTTGAGTTTGGCTATGGATTTAGAATTGGTTTTACATTGAATTTGGATTGGATTTGCTGGATCTGGATATTGGGTTTAAAGACCCGGATATTGTGATTGACGGGGGACGGGCCCGGATTGGGTTTAAAGACCCGGATTGAGTTTAAAGACTCGGAAGTTTAAAGACTCAGATATATTGATATTTCCCCCGTAGGCCTGTTGAGTTTAAAGACTCTGGAGTTTAAAGACTCAGATATTATTGAGACCTGGATTGAGTTTAAAGACTCGGGAGTTTAAAGACTCGGATAGGTCCAGCAGGTTTGATCGGAAAATGATGTTTTAAGTTTTATGATGCTTGTGATATGATTTCTGTAACTGTTTTATAGTGTTTCTATTTCTTATGATGTGGTTTTATGGTGATTTGGTTTATAACTGTTTTATGAACTGAGTTATGCATGTGGTTTCAAAACGGAGGGCTAAACCCGGTTTTCTTATAAATGGTTTCGGAAACTTTTCTTTTATTTATGGTCCACTCACACCTTCTGTTTTTAACTGCCCTCCAGGTTGTGGAGCTAACGCGGGGTTCCGGCGTCGAGGCAGCGTCTGAGGCATAGAAGTCACGAGAGGGATCCCGGAGTGTTTCAAATTTTTCCGCGTGCGTGTATTTAGATTATCGGTTTTTCTTTTCCGTGCATTTTGTACTATGCTCTGTAAAAAACTTATCTTCGGGATATTGATATAATTTCTCCTGCGTCTGACTGTTTGTGTCGGGGTGTCAGACGGGAGCAGGATTTACCTCGGTTTTTGGGGTGAAACTGGGGTGGGTCCTGACAACCAAAATCCAGAAACGTCATTTAGAAACATTAATTACGCTAATCAAGTAAAAAGTGAATCAATAATCACAATTAAACCGTTGGATCCATCCGAGTCTTTAAACTCCATATCAGGCCTTCCCGGGATATCAACGAGTCTTTAAACTCAAAACATAATCAATAGGCCTCGGGGGTATCACAATAACCGAGTCTTTAAACTCACGAGTCTTTAAACTTAATTTACCGGGCCCGCCCCCGTCATCAATTAACCGGGTCTTTAAACCCAAAATCAGATCCAACAATCAACCGGGTCTTTAAACCCAAAACCATTTATAACACAATTCCTCATGATCCATTTTCCAAAAATTCATTTCGAAATCATAACTTGTCAAAATAGGACTTGTGTCCCAATTCACATGCAAATACCAAAACATGCAATTCCCGAAATCACTTCACAGATATAATCAAACGTCATAAATACGTAACATTCATAATCATATCCAATGACTTCATCAAAAACATCATTCATGCATAGGCGAAAACCGTAACCTCGAAATGCGTGAAATACGATATTTATCTCGAAAAACGTGAAATCACGTAAAAACCGAAATATCATATTTATCATCATATAATCATAAGTGAAAACACAAGATAATTAAGTAAATTAGTCATGCATGCACAATTTGGAAATCAAAAGTCCACTCACGGTTTTAGGACGCGTCAATCGCGCCCCGTGCGCTCCTCCGTAGCTTTGGAAATGTCCGGGCCTGTAAAAACGTACAAGGAGGGTTACAAACATCCCCAAATAACTCGTAAGATTTTCCCTAATTTTTCCGGATTTTTCCGCGTAATTAAATTTAAAGGACCTAAACTTCCGAACCCTCGAACTTATCTCGTACGACTCCCGATCAACTCGAACCCTAAAGATAAAATGTTAAAAACATTAAAAGGAAGAAAATCTCAGTTGACCGTGATCGGAAAGGACCTCACACGCGCCGTCATGCGCCGCCCAAAGTGGCTGCGTGTGAAGGCCACACGCCCAGCTACAGTGTCTTCTCCCTCACCCGAATAGCCTGTTAAAAGGGTCTATTACCCGCGACTCAACCCTACCAGTTAACCTTCAATTCTCAATCAATTCCTCCCGTTTTCAATCCTATCGTCTTCTCTAATCCATTAATTTTAGTTCTGTATGATCGATTAACCTCGACTGTCCCTAAATCAACCAACCCAAGCTTGAACAGTCGAATGGGTCTTCATCTAGAACTCACCCAAAACCGTTCCATTATCCAATTAACTCAGACAGTAGCTTAAGGGGACCTAGACGAACCAAAACATCCAATCAATTGCCCCCAAACTAACTTGGAAGTCGTCGTCCTCAGCACTGGATTTTCTCTGCACACGGCGGTCACCGTCCCAGCTCCTCTGTGGCTGGTTGCCGTCGATTTCGATATGGACGAGTTCCAAATGCTCCCAGAAGGCTCAATCAGTGATTATTTTTGTCCAATAGGGCGTATAAATCAAACTCAGATTTTCCCCCAAAAGCCGAAAATGTTCTTCACGATTTTTCTCTCCGTCTCTCTCAATCCCTCAACCTCAGAATGATCCAAATGAGTCCTCTCAACCCAATAGCATTCAGATAATCGATTCAAACGGCCAGCAACTCGTGGGAGACCAACTGAGGTCTCTGAAAATGGTTTCCCGCAAACACAGAAACCATGGCCAATTTTTAATCCCAGCCCGTGCTCTGTGTGGTTTCAGTCCATCAGCTTTGTTTCCCACTGCCTCAAATGGCTTAAACAATTCATCCACTACACGATTAAACAAATTGCACGCACCAAAACACCACGGCATGGCCGTGCACTCTGTTTTTCACGGTGGTGCTATAGTAACCGCCGTGCAAATGACCAAAATGCCCTCAGGGCAATAATTACCAAAATGCCCTCCAACTTCCGTGACCCGTAACTTGGTCATCCGATGTCCGTTTCAAGCGTGTCGCTAGTCGTTGTACTCGGAGCATCGAGACGAACCTAACGATCTTTGAGTCATGTGAACATCAATTGTCCAACAAAAAGTCAACTTTTTCCCCCCATAACGTCCAAATTACGATAATGCCCATGGGCTTCCGAACGTCATAACTTTCACCACGAACGTCGGAATTGGACGTGCCACCTGTCTATGAGACGTCACGATCATCGGTCAACGTCCGTTCGACCCTCCAATCAAAAAGTCAACAGTTTGACCACACCGAACACAGGGGTAAAAACGTCATTTTATTCAATATTTTACAATATTACATTTTTCGAATTTCTGGGGCATTACAGTACGTTATACTTATTTCGGAGTATCGTGAGTCAAATATACCATCTAGTGTCTAAACACCCTAATCAAGGAACTACTAAATCCACGAAACCCTAGAAATACACTGTTACATAGACTCCCCTGACTCACGGTCCAAAATTCACCTTGAACAAGGTAAACAGATTTTGAATTTTCCGAAAAGGGCTTTAAATAGACTCAAAATGCATCAAAACTACCAAAAACGGATCCAAGAGGCTGAAAACATGGGAGTACGCTCTGTCGTGGGCCGTGGCAGCCTTCCTATGGTCCCTCAAGTGCTACTACAATATCCACATGTGGGCCCATGCACTGTTTACAGTGCCCACACGCACGCTAACGTGGTGGTGACAACCTTACACTCACGCTACGTGGCATTGAGGTGGTAGCCACGTGTCCCTGACACCCCTTATCACGTGGCGCTGACGTGGCACCTAACATCCCTAACACCCCTGCCACGTGTCCTATATCATCCCCTGTCACATGGTGCTAACGTGGCACTTGACACACCTTGACACGTGGTACTGGCACACCTGACACTCCTTGCCACATGGCACTGACATAGTAGCCGACGTCAGCCTTGCTGATGTCATCATGATGTCACCTTATGACATCATCATAATGTCATGCTAACGTCACCATCTCACTGGAGAAGACGACTGGTGCCACTACGGGCGCCGCTGTCTGGTTCGCTGGAATTCGCCATTAGTGGTCGTACTTTCAAGTTTTTCCAAATTTCTCATTTCTCAACCAAAACTTATGATTACACATGTAAATACATATACGCAACGAGAGGAATCCAAAAAAATCTTTACACACAATAACCAAGATAGTCAAACCTTAAGTCATGCTGGTGAAACCAGCTAATTCCCTGTACTACGCATAGAAAATCACAGACAATGCGGGAGTCCAACCCCATCAGAATGTGTGGAGTCCAACTCCAGCGATGTCTGAGTTCGCCACTAGGAATCTTCGGAGTCCAGTCGAAACGTGAAGAGTCCAGCTCCATCTATGTCTGAGTCCCAAATTTTGTACTATGCATAGACACCATGGAACTTGTGAAGTCTAACTCCATCGGAACGTATGGAATCCAACTCCGACTAATTCCGAGTCCATATTTGGGATCCCTCGGAGTCCAACTCCGGAATATCGATTCAATCGCATGAGGATGACTATACTATGAAAAAAATCCTAAAACCAAGCAAAACATTTAATCCCGGGCTTGAACCCAAACACGTTTTCCTCAAAATCCTTAAAAGTCTCTATCCAGAAAGCCGTTTTTCGAAAAAAAATTATTCCAAATCCCAATAATCATCACATAAAAATAATCAAGCCGAGCAATTTTTCAAAAACAAAAGCAATTCACAAATACCCATAGAATAACCAAACTATTTTTATGCACACAAAAGTCGTAATAAAACATAGTCCACCGATTGTACACTCCAACAGTCACACTTCGAGGTGTACTAACGAATGGAATTCCCGAACTAACGTCACTCGGTTTGCTTTGATATCATGTAACGACCGAAACTTTTAGTAAGGGTAAAACTGAAAAATTCAAAAGAAAATGACTATTTTTCCCCTAAAGAGGTCAATAGTTGACTTTTTGACCAGGATAGTTTTTGGATATTCTGTAAAGGCTATTGTGAAGGTCTCGATCTCCTGAGTATATAGATAGGCGACAAGTAGAAAATAGAGTTCGTATGAGTTCACTTTGGGTCTAAATTACGTAGGGGTATTTTTTGTAATTTTGGTGCAAATGGTATTTTGGGCATTTCACAAGGAGATATCTTATGAAAAGGGACATGTGTCCAGATTTTTTTCCTACCCTTTTTTTTCTCGGCCACTGTCCACCGACTTTGGGCTTATGCATTTATATATGTGTGTGACTTGGTTGTGTTTGTGTGTGTGAAGAAAATCGAGAGAAAAACAAGGAAGAGAAGAAAACCGAGAGAAAAGGAAACTATGAGAGAGGACACAAAAGGAGGAAGAAAAAGAAAGAAGAAGAGGAGGTGTTGAACTCAGACCAAGAGGGAAAAAGAGAGAGTGAACCTAAGAAAGAATTTTTGAGTTTGAGTTGCTCAACCCAGTTTTCGACTGGGAACCTCGAAAATAAGCTCAGAAACATCCTCTATGAGTTTCTACGACGTCAAAAAGTTGTTGGTTCGTGAGTTTGGACGTTGGGATTGCTCAGACAGCAAGGGTGCTAGACGACCGAAGTGGGAGAAGACCTCGAATGGTTTTCAAGGTGAGTTTTCTGGGTTTTAGGGTACGTATCACTTCATGAGCTAAATGAGAGTAGATTACACAAAACAAGGGTGAAAATGGTTTGGATTTGGGTGAGTTATGATCGGGTCGGGTAGTTAGGTCGGGCGACCCAGAAAATCAGGTAGTCGGGTAATAGCAATGATGAAAGTTTAGGGATTGTTTTAAATTCGTTTAAAATCCCTAAAAATTGAGGGATTAAAATATGAGCTTTTTGGAGATGGTTAGTGACCTTAGAGATGATTTTGGCAGGAGGTGACGTTCTCAAATTTTACTGAAAGACGTGCAATTCAGTTTAGTTTCGTGTACGGTACGTGTGTGATTGGACGTTTTTTTTAATTAAAATATTATGCATGCATATTTATGTATTTTAAATGTTATCCTATGTGTTTTGGTGAAATTTGGTTGCTTGGGATTTTATTATGATTTTTTAATGATTTTTACAAAAATTGCTTTATTGCACGATTTACGAGAATTTCTTTGGATTATGTTTCCGGACGGTGCATAAACCCTGGATTTGTATAAACCGTGATTAAAGTATGTTTCTCGATCTGTGTGATGGAAAGTATTTGTGGTATTAGTTTTTCCTGATTATGAAGATTTTAGGTAATTTTTACGGGTAATGTGTTGGGCACGTTTTACGGGTTACTGAATCATGAATTTGATTATGAATGAATATGTGACATAAATATGTGGTATCTCGATATTCAAAATGTGTGAAATGATGCGATGATGTGTGATGGAAACCCTCATCGGGATGCATATTAGTTGATTGGTTAATCTCAGATATCGAGTAGGGCTCTATATCCTGAGTCGGTTTCCACTTGGACGCCGAGCTGGGCTATGTATCATGAGTCGGTTTACACTCGGATATCGAGCTGGGCCTTGTATCTCGAGTGGTTTTCCTATCGGTAGTGTAATTGATATGGTGATTGAGATTGTGCATTGAGGATGGGTCATATATGGATATATTGTATGTTGTTAATATGATGGTTCGATGTGATTGACTATTGTTACTGTGATGTGTTGATATTTCATATTTGAGCTAGTTTTACGAATAGTGTTTGGTTTTCGATTAATTACTTTATGTACATTTTTCACGTATTTCGAGGTCTTCAGTTATGTTTTGTGTTAATCAAAATTTAACGATATCGTATGCATGCATAGTTTTAGAAAGCAGAGGGTGAACGTCACATGTTTTCAAACTATGTTTTATAAATATTTCCTTTTGTCTACTCACACAGTTTTCATGGTTTTGTAACCTTTCAGGGTCGTGGCATGAAGTTCGGGGTTGAATTAGAGGCATAGGCATGAATGATAAAAAGTACGAACATCACTTATCTGATAAGTGGTAAAGGGAAACTTCGATATTTTGAGTTGCTTGTTAGATGGGAGCAAGGCTCAGTTATGGTTTACGAGGTGTTCTCAGGGATGAGTCATGTCATACCAAAATGACAGGATCCATCCTAGAAAATGCCTCGAAAATTATGCTCGATCCTGCTCCCATTTAACACCCTAAGTAAAGTTTCAAAAGTACCCTAGAAATTAGCTCAGAAAATAAACAAAGGATAAAACCAACAACAATCGCTTCTCAGGGGTCACCACCCATTTTCCTTAGAAGTAAGGTAAACTAGTTTGATAACCACCCCGACCTTAGTCATAACTCAAGACAATACATTAACTCAATAGCCGATAACTCCCTCGAGTAATAGCCGTAACCAACCGGTAACTCATCATCTTTGTTGCCTCTGTCCGGGTCCCCTTACTGAAACTCCGACTCACACTAGAGTCTCTTTTCAGTACCCTAACTCGCATGGAGACCCAACTTGTAATCTCAACTCATCTAGAGTTGTAATTCAATATCCTAACTCTTTTAGATTGTACCTTGGAAAGTACCTCGTAAGACCTGAACCTGGTAGTAGTTTATACTAATTCCGGAGTATCGTGAGTCAAATACACCAACTAGTGTCTATAACCCTAATAAAGGAACCACTAAATCCACTTAACCCTAGAAATACACGTTTACTTAGACTCCCCCGACTCATAATCGAAAATTCACCCAGAATAAGGTAGATAGGTCTGGAATTGCTCGAAAAGGCTCTAAATAGACTCAAAATGTCTCGAAACTGCCAAAAATGGATCCAAGAGACTGAATACTTAGGGGTATGCACTGTCGTGGTGTAACGACCCGTCCCGAATTCCAGGATTAGATTATGACTAATGAAGGATTAGTGAGGTTAATCGATGATTAGTTGAGCGAAATCGGACAGACGATGCAAAATGACCATTTTGGCCCTAGTTAGGGGTGGCAATGGGTCGTGTCGTGTCGGGTTCGTGTCGTGTCATGAATTCTATTTTACCTATTTATGCCCAACCCGAATCCGACCCGTTTAATAATCGTGTCAAAAATGTCCAACCCGAACCCGACCTGTTAATGACCCGTGTAACCCGTTTAACCCGTTTAACCCATTTAATAAACAGGTCATACTCAAAACCCAATTAACCTATGACCCGTTTGACCCGTTTAACCTATTTAAATTATAAAATTTAATAGATATTTAGGTAGTAAATGGGTAGATATTTGGGTTAGTAATGACAGGTTTATTAAATGGGTCAATATATAAGCCAATATACGGGTTAACCTGTTAACCCGAAATCTACCCATTTATTAAATGGGTTAACAGGTTATTAAACGGGTTAACAGGTTGACCCGAAACCCACCCGTTTAATAAACGGGTCATAACGGGTTGACCCGAAAATGACCCGAAATTTTAATCGTGCGAGTTGACCCGCATAAATTTCGTGCGGGTTTCGAGTCGTGTATCGGGTCGTGTCAAAAATTGCCACCCTTACCCCTAGTCGTGGGTAAAATGTTAACTTTTGACCTGGGAGGTTCGATAGCCGAGAGTCGAGGATAGTTACGTAGATCGAGTCGATACGAATCCGTAGACAGGTAGCACGCCAAAATCGGACGTCGGTCAAAAAAGTTATGGTCACTGAAAGTTCGATTGCACTATGCACGCATTACGAGGTAATGATTAGGTGGCAATATCTGATTGGATAGATATTTAAGTGGGACCCATGGATGAGTGACAAATGTCACTCATCCCATTGGTCACTTCCCTAAAAAGTGGATATAACTAATTAAATATTATTATCCTAAATTATTTTATAATTTAATTTCACCCACCTCCCAACCTAGCCCTTCATCTCATCTAATCTCTCATCATGATCGTCCATATCTCCCTCTCTCTCACCTAATTACCATCATCAGCCATCCTCTCTGTTTCCATTCACAAACTCTCCCCCCCCCCCCTATTCTCCATTTTCCTTTGAGCAAACAAACACACACATAGACCATCTCACCACCATGACCATCTTGTGTTCTGTGAGAGACAGTGAGTGAGGGAGTGGTCTGAGGGGCAGCAGTGACGGTGTGGCCGCCGTGGATGGCGGAGGTGAGTTTACCTGAGAACCCTTTTTACTTTCAAATTTGGAAAATGAGTTTTAGAGGATGGTTTCGAGTTCCTATTGATCCTAACACGATCTAGGAACCTAGGTGAGTCAAAGTAGATTGGTTTTGAGGGCTGGGACGGCCGAAGTCGACGACAGAAGCTGTTTGCAGGTGGCCGGTTCTGCTTTAATCGAAAAGGTGAAGTTTTCTTCCCTTTTTCCTCATTTTGATCATTTAGTTAGATTCCTAGGACTAAGACTAAGAGTTTAGGATGAAAATGGGAAGAAAAGGATTGAAAACGAGTGAGAAATAAGGCTGGACCGTGATCGTCGGTTCGATTGGACCGAACCGGTCTGAACCCGATTTTTCGCAAGGTTAGGTGTAACGACCCATCTCGAATTATTGGGATTAATTAAGAATTAATGACGAATTAGCTAGGCTAATCGGGAATTAGACGAGGATTAACGGACAAGCAGGGCAAAATGACGATTTTGCCCCTAGAATGGGCAAATCGTTGACTTTTCGTTCAGACGGTCAAATGGACTTTGGCCGACGACTGTGACGTAATTCGTGACGTCACGAGTTCATAGACAGGTGGCACGCTCGATTCTGACATTCGAGGAAGAAGTTATGATTTTTGGAAGTTCGAGGGCATTTTGGTAAATTGGTTAAAATGAGGCAAATAGTTGACTTTTGACTCGGGAGGTCCGATGGCTGAGGGCTGAGAACCATTACGTAGATCAGGACAATACGAATCCATAGATAGGCGGCACGTCGAATTCGAACGTTTGACAGAGAAGTTACGGTTCACGGAAGTTTGAAGGAACTATTGCACGAAGTTCAAGACGGAAGTTATTTGTCAGCAAGTGGGGCCTAGATATTTTGGGGCAGACCCAATGGATGAATGACACTTGTCATCCATCCATTGCCCACCCACTTTCATTCATGTATATCACCTTCATTCTTTGTTCGTGCATACCAAACCCAAACATGAACCCGATCTCACCATTCCAAACCAATCCAACCCCTCCCCATCTGATCATGCTTGTGAGGCCCAGGGAGTGAAGTGAGGATGTTGGAATGATGGTGGCTGGCCAAGGGAAGCGCCGCTGTGGACGGCGGAGAACCTGTGCACAGTAAGCCAATAAAACCCATTTTCTTTCCATTTTCGATTTGTAATGTTTTAGGCCGTTTTTAATGATTAGGATGGAGTTATTGGGTTAGTAGGAGTGAAATAGGATGATTTTGAGGAAGGTTAAAGGTTGAGGAACCCCTGGGGAGGAATTGGGCAAACCGAATCGTGAGAGCAATATTGGACCGACGGGTTTAAGCCGGTTTTTGGGTGTTTTAGTTATATAGTTAGGTTGCTAGGACTGAATTAAGGAGACTGGGATTAAAAGGGAAGGAATTGGACGAAAAATATGGAAAATATAGGGTTGGACCGGTCACGCCGGTCCAGGAGAACCGGGTTGTAGAACTGAACTGACCGGACCGGGTTCACGCCGGGTTGAAGGAGATCCACAGTGTGGCGCGTGGCTCCCACGTGCAGGGACTGTTGCTGGTGCGTGTGGGCGCGTGGCCCACTTTTTGGGGATGTGTTCAACACATGAAATCATCTATTCGATGTAACGAACATTTTGGGACTGGTTTTTTTATCAATCGGACATCGTTTCGATATAGTTCGGGAAGTCCGAATGTTTAAGTTTGCGTTTAAAAATAGTTAGAAATTCTAGAAAGTTACGGGGCTTTAGTGAGAGGTTATTTAAGTAGTTAGCAACCCTCTAAATTAATTTGGACAAGTTCGGGAATCCTGGAGGCGACGATTGGCCCGGGAGAGGCGCGACTTCGGATGGTCTGTGAGTGGACTTGTTTTATGAATTCGATGCATGCATAAATGTTTATAAATGCTTTAAATACATATTTTGTGATTCCATGAGTGCATTTGATTGTGGTAGCTTAGGATCGACATATTTGCACATTTTTCGAGGTTTTCGGCTTTATGTCGTACCTTTGCGTACTGCATTTTCAATGATGATTTAATGAACGGATTTTGGATTTGAAAATATGAACTCGCTCATGAGGCCCATTTAATTTAAAAACTCTCGGACTTGAAGTCCATTTGATTTGACGAGGAATTGGACCGAGGGTCCATTTGAGTTATACGATCAGCCTGAGGGTCCCGTTGGTTTATGAATTCGGGCTTGAGGTCCATTTGGCTGTAATCTCGGGCTTGAGGCCCATTTGACTGTAGTATCGGGCTTGAGGCCCTATTGGTTGTGAAATCGGGCTTGAGGTCCCGTTGAGTTATGGTTTCGGGCTTAGGGCCTAGTTAGTCATGATATCGGGCTTGAGACCCAGTTGATTGTAACATTAGACTTGAGTCCCAGTTCGATTTATGAAATGAGAATTCAGGCATGAGACCCTGTTGAATTGTGGATTTAGGCCGAGGCCTGTGAAACTGATTTGAATCGGATTCGAGGAATCCTGTTAAGATGAATCAGGTATGAGACCCAGTTGAGAAATGTTTTGAGAAAGAAAGAGTTTTGAAATGTATATGAACCCTCCATATGATTTATATTGTCTCCTCCAGATGTCGACCTAGAGAGTCATGATCCACAGACCAGAATGGGTATCCCCATAGGGATCCCGTTCCAAGAGTGAAAGTTATGAGTTATGATGTGGTCCCGGACCAGATTCCGGAGAGATGATTGGACTAGATCCAGAGATAGAGCTCGGACTAGATCCAGAGATTGAGCCTCCCAGATGGAGAATTCCTGGGGAAAGACTCGGAGTGAGACCCCGAGTGGTGTGCACACTAGTATAGAGATGAAATCGTGACATATATCGGGGATGTGTTCCCTAGGGGTTGTGTGCCCCAAGTTGGCATCTTCTCGGAAGTGTCGCGGATGGGTTATACGTATGTCGATACATATGTGGTTTACAGAAAGTGATTTAGGGGCGGAGACCCCGTGTTCCATGTTTTAGAAAATGATTTGGGACGGAGACCCTGTATTCGATGTTTTGGTATTTCACTGAGAATAGTTTTGGACTGAGACCCACGTATGTTGATTTGGGTTGAGTTCCCACATGTATGGATTTACTGGTTTTGTGATTTCGGGTCGGGGACCCATAAATGGATTTATGGTTCATGACGGTTTATGGGGACCGACATGAACCCTTGAAAGGTTTTTATGGGTCATGACGGTTTATAGGGACCGGGCATGAACCCTTGAAATGTTTTAAGATTGTTTTCAAATGGTTTTATGAACGTTTTGATAAACGGTTTTTGAATGCATGCATATACTTTTAGTGAAGGGCATAAATGTCTTATTGTGAAATTGTTTTTATTAAAGTATTATTTTGTCCACTCACGACTTTTAATGTTTTGAATGCCCTTCAGGTTGATAGCGGATGCGGGCTGTAGTAGAGACGAGATATCACACTCCTCCTCATACGATCCTGGCGTACTCTGGAAGCCCGGTGAGGGCTAAAGACGGCATTTTCCCTAGTCTGACACTTCGTGTCAGATGGGATCAGGCGTGTCCCACGTTAATCCCAAGGGATTTGGGAACAGTCCTGACATTAGGGACGATGAACAGTAGGCGTGTGGGCTTCACGCGTAGCCCCTTTGGGCGGCGCATGAGGGCGCGTGGGGGGTCTTTTGGGGATGACTTCAACATGTGAATTAATCTATTCGATGTAACGAATATTTTGGGACTGGTTTCGTGTCGATCGGACACCGTCTCGATGATGTTCGGCACGTCCGAAGGTTTAGGATCGAGTTTAAAAATAGTTAAAAATTTGAAAAAATTACGGGACTTCAATGAGAGGTTAATAAGGTAGTTAGTAACTCTTTAGATTGATTTGGACAGGTTTGGGAGTCCCCGTGACGGTGATTAGCTCGAGGCGGCTTATGGCACGTAAAATTGAGGCAGCAACTTAGGACGGTCCGTGAGTGGACCTTGATTTCTAAATTGTAATGCATGCATAAATGTTTTTATGGATATGATTCTATGATGTTGATTTTGGATATTGGTGAATTACATGGTTTCACGCATTTCGAGGCGATTTACGTGCTTGCACGTAAATCGAGGTTTACGATTTTGCACTGATTATACGTGCTTATGGTTTTGAAAATAGTTTAATGAAATGGTTTTGGATTTGAAAAGGTAAACTCGGGTTCGAGACCCATTTAGTTACGTATTCGGGCCAGAGGCCCAATTGGTTCTTGAATCAATTTCGGATTTGGAAATATGGAATTGGGCACGAGACCCATTTGATTTACGAACTCTCGGACCTGAAGTCCATTTGATTTAACAAGGCATCAGGTCGGAGGCCCAGTTGGTTTACTTACTGGGCTCGAGGCCCAATTGGTTTGCGCATCGGGTTCGAGGCCCAGTTGACTTACGTATTGGGCACGAGGCCCATTTGGTTTACCAAATCGGCACGAGGCCGATTTAGTTTACGAAATCGGGCGCGAGGCCTAGTTAGTTTTACGAATCGAGCCAGAGGCTCAGTTAGTTTATGAATTCGGGCTTGGAGCCCAGTTATGGTTTACGTTGTGATTTCGGGTCAGGGACCCATAAATGAATTTCTGGTTCATGACGGTTTATGGGGACTGGACATGAATCCTTGAAAGGTTTTGAGAATGTTTTCAAATGGTTTTTCATATACCGTCCTTTATATATGGATTGTCTCTTCCGGGGAGGGTCGTTGGCCTGGGTGGACCCTAGAGTAGTCACGGAGCACTGACTGAGTGGAGTCGCCCTCGTTGGGTTCCTTACTCTCGGAAAGGTTATGGATTATAACCCTCAGGAAGGGTCATTGATCTACGGACATTGACCTGGGTGAACCCTGGGGAGACTTGGGATTTGAGACCCCAGGTAGCACGCACGTAGCTTTAGATACCGTGACAGGATTGGTTATATGATATATATATTTATGATAAACATGATTTCTTGGATTTGTGAAATTTTGTTTTATGATGATAAATGGATTTGGGTTGAGATCCCAGATGTGTTTACTTTGTTATGAAAATGGATTTCTGTAAATGGTTTTGGGCAGAGGCCCGTGTGACTTGAATTTACGGAACTTGGGGCTGAGACCCTAAGTATGGTTATTTAAACATATGTGGTTTGATAAATAGTTTTACTATGCATGCATGCTTTGTAGTGAAGGGCATAAAAGTCATTTATGAAATGTGTTTTATTAAACTATTACTTTTCGTCCACTCACAGTCTTTTCTGTTTTTCACTGCCCTTCAAGTTGATTACTGGTGGGGACTGTAGCAGAGACTGAGGTATCACACTCCTCCATTGGATCCTGGCGTACTCTGGAAGCCGGTCGGGCTAACGGTTTTAATTTTCCCTTGTCTGACACTCCGTGTTAGACGGGATCAGGAGCGTCCCTCATTAATCCGGGGGGGGATTGGGACGGGTCCTGACACGTTGACTATGGAACAGTCCCACACAAGGCAATGCTCTGATAGAAGGTCGATGGGCTTCCCACACGTTCCCACATGTCGCTACAATGTTCACATGCTCACCCACATGCCGGCTACAATGCCCACACGTACTGACTCAACGTTGACATGGCGCTGACAATAACCTAACACCCTCGCCATGTGGAGCTGACAGGGTAGCCTCATGTCCCTCACACCTCTCTTCCACGTAGGGCTGACGTGGCACCTAACACCCATGACACCCCTGCAACGTGTCCTTATCATCCTCTATCACTTGGCGCTAACGTGGCGACACACCCTGTCATGTGGCACTAACACCCTTGACATTCCCTACCACGTGGTGCTGACATGGCAGCTGGCGTCAGCCTTGTTGGCATCATCATGACGTCATGTTAACGTCACTTGGTGACATCATCATAATGTCATGCTGACGTCACCACCTCACCAAAGAAGATGACAATTGCCACTACCGGCTCGTCCGTTTGGTTTGTTGGAATTCCCCATTAATGGTTGTACCTTAAAATTTTCTAGATTTCTCATTTCTCAATCAAAACTTACGATCTACACATGTAAATGCATCTATGCAACGAGAAGAATCCAAATCTATCCTCAGAATTAAGGATCGTACCTGTTTTGGTAGGAAATCTATTGAAAAAGTTTGAAACCCAAAAAATCCTCACTATGTCGTCCTTTGTGGTGCTCTAGCCTCGATCTTCACGTCAAAATACTCCTAAGGCTATAGGGATTCCATTTTAGGCCTTGGTTTCCTCTAACTTAACCCAAAAATGAGTCAACCATGGTGGTGGGGGTATAGTGGTCGCATTGCGAAGAGAAAGAGAGATCACTCTGACCGATCATGTGAGGAGACCCAAATAATACCTTGAACTTATCCAAAATTACCATTATGCCCTTACCATTTTAGACCCGCAACTCTCGTTCACAAACTGATTCTCGCATGCCACTTATCTACGAATTGTGAGCTCAAGACCTACGCAACGGTCAAAGAAAAACGTCCAAAAATGTTTTTGAGAATAAGTTTACCAGCGGACCCCTCCAAAGCCAAGGGTAAAACCATCATTTTCTACGTAAATTCCCGAGAATAACCCTAACTTTCGGTCCGGATCGTTACACTAGATGAATTTTTGCTTAATCTAAAATCGACCGATCTAATTAAAAGTCGAGTAAACATAAACGAAATAAGATGACCAATCGAAATTTGTAACTAAGATTCTTCCATAGTTCAATTCAAGGTTTTAGGTTATTGAAAAAAAAACGATCAAAAACTAAACAAAAAGTTCCACACCAACATAAGTTTCAGCGGCTTATGCCTCCCAAACTCTTGCCCCTTTTAGACTTTTTCTGCATTACAAATCTGCAGCAAAAGAAAACAAAGGGATTACGAAGCCAGTGTTACTGTTAGTCAATGCTCAATAAAGTTGACACCACCAACCTACAAGCAATTGCAGAAATGACATGTTAAATTGAGATCACAAAGTTGAGTTCTATTGAAATAAAAGCAAGGCAAACAGTCTGCTAGACACAAACAGGTTTTCTATAGACATTTTAGTTTTATTAAACACATGACACATTTTGAAAACCTCACTTTAAACATGATTTTTTTTTAACATGGATCACATGTATAGACATTATTGATTAATTTTGGTATAAACTATAGAGTCATACTTTGGAGCTTCGATAAGTGTCAAGCCTAAAATTGAAGTAATTACCTAATTCGAGACTAGAAACTTAAAGTTAAAGCTCTTGATGAGTAATGGAGCAAAAATGAGATTTTCTAAAGGTATATGTCATGTAGTGACAGGATCCGTCCCAAAATTTCCAAGAAATTGGACTGGTCCTGCTCTCGTCTAACAACTTTTATTAGACAAGGGATCTCACCGACTTTAATCATATTCAAAACTTAGTAATTTAACCAAAATAAATTCATCATTGCGGGGTTACCTGATAACGCCCAAACTACGCATTAAATTAAACACGTAATTTGAGTATTATGCAATTTAAACCCTTTTGTGTAGTTATAGTATTGGTAAATAAGGATCGTTCTTAACCGGGGAAATTAGGGAATATTAATAATATGTTAGTTAAATAGAATAATGAATAATCAAAGAATAATGAATTGAAGAATTAAAGAATTAAATAATCAGATAATTAAATAATTAAATAACAAAGAATAAAAGAATAAAAGAATAAAAGAATGAAAGAATTAATGAATAAGAGAATCAATGAATTAATGAAATAAACAATAAAGGAATAAAAGAATAAAAGAATAAAGATGGAGGGTTTTTAGGGATTGTGATCGTACAAAACAAGTAAAAACATAAATAAACTAATTCTATTCCTATTTTAATATATATACAAGTGGACTTTCTTTAAATACAAATTCTACCAACACTCTAACAATTACAAAATTTGAACATATTACAAAATTCTACTTTTACCATCTCACTCATGCATACATTTTTTTATATATTATAAATGCACCGAACAACGGTCATAAACACTTAGAAAATGATTAACCTAATGTTTATATTTGAATGTGTGTCAAACATTTAAATCTCTTCAATTTTCTACTAAGTGCATTGAACAACGGTCATAAACACTTAGCATAAAATTGAAGCTTAAGCACTCAAATGTATGAAGTAAATGAAGTTCGAAAAGTAGAACACATTATAATGATATTCTTGTCTACAAAAGTTAGAAAGAAAATACCCACAAAAATATTGAATTAAAGAAAATAAAACCGAAACAACAATGAGAGTTTAAGTAAGGAAAAAAAACAAGTTACACTTTCGGAATCCAAGAAAACTTGTGATTCCGAAAATGGATGGAAAAAATGAAATGTTATTCATAAGATTTTCTAACAGCAGAATAAACCTTATGAAGATGGAGGAATAAACACGAGAATGCGAATTTAAACTCAAGAATTGCAACGGAAATACTAATCTTGATATTTCTAAAGGAAGAATACAATTTGTGTTTCGGAGCTCTCTCTCAAAACAAAGTCCCATAAACAAGTGAATTGAACCCCTATTTATAGGAGGGAAAAAGCTACTAAAAAAATAAAATAAAGTAAATAAAAATTACAATAAAAAATGAATAAAAATGAAATGATGAATAATGATGAACAATGATGATTAATGAAGTTAGGCACGATTTGGAATTGATTTGTGGCTGGAAAATCAGAGAAATCTGAGAAAATGGGAGCAGTTTGGAGTGGTTTGGTGTTGTTGGGCTGTGCAGTTGTACGGGCTGGGTTGGTGAAGGCTGTAGCGGGCCTGACGCACATGGGCTGCGAGCGGGTAGGTGGCTGGTGTGCAACGGACTGAAGGAGCAGTTGGGTTGTGCAGCAGCTGGGCTGAAGGAGTAGGGCCGTGCGGTTTGGTTCGGCTGCAGCGACAAGTGGGTTTGAATGGTTTTTCTATTTTACTGCTCCTGTTGGATCTTGCAGGGACTGCAGACTGTGCAGATTGGACTGGACCGGGTAGGTGAAGAAGGTGGGCTGCGAGCTGGTGCAGCGGGCTAGGTGGGTAGGTGGCTAGCGCACGGGCAAGTGGGCTCTAGCGTACGGACTGGGCCTTCTCATTAGCGCGGGCCGTGGCAAGTGGTTGCTTTGCATACATGGATTTGGGCTGATCGACGTGGGCCTGGGGAGGCGGGTCGCAGTTGGTCCGGCATGGTGAACTCTGACGCGGGCTTGGCGTCTGGGTTGCACGTGGAGCAGGGGCTCACGGGCTGGGCTTGTCTTCTGGGCTATACACAAAAAAACTAAAATTAAATATGAGCTTGGGCTTACAATATTAATATTAATTAATAAATTCAATCGAATTTCGTCCTTAATTTTTTCGTTATAATTCCGATCGGGACGATTCTTTCGCCAAAACGCTCCAAATTACAAGCTTTATTTATTTAATTAGAAAAATCACAAAATATACTATTTTAACTAATTATTTAATATTTTAATATTAAAATTCAAGTATAAAGGGTATAAAATAATATAAAATAATACTTAAATAACGACCTATCATTACCATTCACATCCAACTCACTTCCCGACAAGTAGTGGAAGTTATCAACTTAATCACGGCTAATTGGATAACTAGGCATACACAAAAACTATTTTAAAGATTATCTTTGGTTTTCTTTAACCTAAATAACTTTTTATTCATTTTCCTCATATTGACACGAAATAAGTATAACTCCGTATAAACTTATAATCATCTAGCATCAACTACACGGTTATTTACAACAACCGTCATAAATTAACAATATACACCTCACATCAAAGGATTATAAGTTATGTAATACATAAGCATAAGATAGTTATCAACATTATCAATACTCTAAACATAAAACATCACCAATGTAATACTTGTGATCATTCACTTTATTTTCCACTTCTTAAACTTATGTTACACAAGTAATATTACTTAATAAAACCCAAGCCTTGACATAATGAGTTTAATTCATACATCAAGCATATTCTTAAACATAGGTTTTCTTTTACTACTTTCACAATTATCTATAATATTTAGTATTGCCATTCTAACCTCTCTTGACACCACCCACCCCCAATCCCCCGGGATTAAGGGATAAGTCATGCTCCCGTCTTACCCACGTGCGACACGAAGGCTAAACCCTGTCTAACCCCCGTGGAACACATCAGCCAGACAAGGGATATTCAGGTCAACGTACTAAAAACCAATCGCAGCATCACTGTGGATCGCGTGTGTGATGTCTCCGTCTCACTAACAACATCCCGCACTGCATCAACCTGGAGGGTATAAAAAAACATAAAAGACTGTGAGTGGACAAAAATAAAGAATAAGTTCTAAAACATTTATATGAAAAGATATTTATACCCTCAACATAAAATCAATGCATGCATTCGAAAACCATTTCTTAACGCCATTTCATTTTCAAGAGAACAGAAAACCGTTTACAACAAAACCAGAAATCATTCCTTTACTTAAGTCCATTTCTGAAATCCAGGGCCTCATCACAAAACCATAAATCAACATCAACATCAAAGTACGGGAACTCAGCCCAAAAGCATAAATCGACATCAAAGTGCGGGAACTCAGCCCAAAAATCCGCATATCCAAAACATCCGGGCCACTGCCCAAAACATCTGAAAACCAGTGAAAAACCAACCGAAAATCAAGTCAATCAATCTGCTGGATCTCAAGCACCGAGTCTTTAAAATCAAAACACATGTGCATCAGGCCTGCTCGGGATATCAACGAGTCTTTAAACTTAAAACCATATCTCCAGCCTTCCAACAAGTCTTTAAACTCAAAACAACATATCAGGCCGTCCCGAGATATCAAAGAGTTTTTAAACTCAAAATACAATCAACTGGCCTTGGGGGATATTATCAATCAAGGGTTCTCCCCCGTCAATCAACCGGGTCTTTAAACCCAAAACCAGATCCAGCAATAACAACCGGGTCTTTAAACTCAAAACCAATAGAAGATCAATAGCAATAGGTCTTTAAACCCAGGATCCAGTGAAACTCATAGGGACTCGAGTCCAAAACCAAATACGAAATCATCGTTGAAATTCTGATTTCAAATCTAGAAATCATATGCAAATCGAAGTTCGAAATCACGAGAAACTGGGCCTCATGCCCTACCTTACTTTTCCAGAATCCATTTCAAATCCTTGAAATCAAATCATAATTCAAAATAATAATTCAAATCCAAAATGAAATCATCGAAATCATATCTAATCACAATTCAAGACAGAATCTCATAAAATGTGCAAATGCGTCAAATATCTCAAAATACGTTCAAAACCATAACGCACAGATATCATAATCATAATCATAGAATCACGTATAGAAAACATATAAAAGCATTTATGCATGCATCATAAGTTAGAAAGCAAAGTCCACTAACAGACCATTCGCGTCGCCGTCTCGATACGCGTGCAATTATGCCTTCCTGGCTAATCCACTATCAACGGTTTTTTCGAACCGGTCCAAATCCCATAAGAAGGTCACTAAATACTTCATAAAGCTTCTACTAAAGCCCTGTAATTTTCCCTAATTTTTAACTATTTTTAAACGTACCCTAAAACCTTCGGACATCCCGAAACATATAGAGACGATGTTCGAATGACTCAAAACTAGTCCTAAAATGTTCGTTACATCGATTACATCATTTCACATGTTGAACACTTCCCCATCAGAGGTGCCACTCGCCCTCACACACGCCTACTGTTCATCTCCTTCAACCTCTCACTGGACCGATTCAGACTGGTTCGAACTGGCGAGGGCGGTTCGACCCTATATTTCCTTCATTTTCGATCCTTTTGTATTCTACTTAGTCCTATAGTCTTATCTCATCATCTACAATCATTTTAAACCAACTAATCTGGAAGCCAAAACCTCGCGCTAAACGCACAACTCCAGCTCTGATACCAAATTGACACTGACAGGACCCGTCCCCGAAGGACATAGATAACCGTGCCCGGTCCTACTCCCGTCTGACAAGTCGACTGAAGTTCCGCAATTGCCCTCAGCACTTTCCAAACAAGGGATAATTGTACCTGTGCTCACTCATGCCTCCACCTCCCGATCAGCCTCGATCATCGTGCCACGACCTGGAGGGTCAATAAAACAGAAAAGGTGTGAGTGGACAAAAAGAAAAGTTTTAGAAATACATTTATCAAAGATAGTCTTACCCTCCAGTTTTGTAAACATGCATGCATATCATAAAACATGAGTCATATAAATCAAAGGTAAAATAAAACAGCTAATACAATTCAAAATCAATCATGATACCACCATCCTCAACATCCAATCTCAATATCCAATAACCCGTCACGATATCAATGCAACGTGTGCAACTCGGGTGTCTCACGTCCGAGTACCTCCCCAGGATCAACGACGTCTGGGGTGATATCATCTCCAGGATCAACGATGTCTGGAGGATATCATCATAAACTCACACTCCTGAGACTGAGCCTCCCCTCGGAGCTTCTCATCTCCAAGCAGTAGATCGTGACTACTCCAGGATCTACGACGTCTGGAGGAGACCATCAAATCATAGAGGATGGTACATGTGGAACAGTCACCAATAATCTCATTTCAAAACCATTTAAATCGTAATTCAAATCAATTAAATATTTCACCAGGGCCTCTGCCCAAAACATAGCTTTTACAAAGCACGAGTAAGTTCCACAAATTATAAATCAATTTCATCAATTAAATCACGTAACTTAAATTCAGAGTCAAAATCCATCTCAAATCTCAGGCCATCGCCCAAAACCACAATTTTATGATTTTCTCGAAAATCGTGCCCAAAGCAATATAAAATAATATAATATTCCCAAAATCTGGAAAGCATCATATCACATCATCAATCATAGCAAATCAATTTAAATCATATCATAAAGCATTTAAAAGCAGTTAAAACATATATGCATGCATTTAGGGTAGAAAACAAAAGCCCACTCACACACCGTCTATATCGCTCGACTTTCGAGTTGCACGTTTTTCTGTAAATTCCGAACGTCATCATTCCTGTCCAAAGTCATTATCACGGGTCACTAACATCTCAATATACTTCCCATAATTTTCCCCAATTTTTCCGGGATTTAAATATATATTTTAAACATGATATAAACCTTCAGACCCTCGAAACAATCGAAACGGTGTCCGATTTCATCGAAACTAATGCCAAAATGCTCGTTACATTAAATAGGACAAAACTCATGTTGACCTCACCTCGAAATTCCCACGCACGCGCCCCCACGCGCCTGCTCCAGTGCCCATGAACAGTTGTCGTTCCAACCCGTCTGACTGGTAAACGGGTCCTGTTAGTTCGCGAGGTGACCCGGTCTAATCCTGCACATTTCTAGTCAATTTTTTCAATTGATTAAGCTAAGAGGATCGTATTAACATTAATGTAAGATCTGTAATGTCAATTTCATCACTAATTACCTCAGTCTATGCGATCAAATCTCACGGGTTCGAAGTCTGTTCATCGTCGAGTTCCTCAAACCATCCTCCAACCCTTCAATTAATGAGTCACACAGCGTCGTAGGTTCATGCTAAAGTTGATTTCGAAGTCAATTTCATAAGGACTGGCCCCCAATTACTCAACCCAAGCTCGACAATTTCCGACGTCCGCCATGTCCGTTCTAGGCCCAAACGACACCAATTGTCGTCGAATTTGAGTTGTTTCCAGTCAGAATGATCTCAGAGGACTTATTTCAATCTCAGTTTGCAGCATCTCGAGCTATAAAGATTAAATCGAATTTTTGAAACAATTCGAAGGGTCTCGGGTTCTTGGGTTTTCCTTCCACATTTTCTTTCGCTTTCCTCCCAATCTCATCCTCTCCATTCCTTTCCAGTTTTTCCCTTTCATCCGTTCTTAGTTTTGATCAAGCAGAGAAGAAGAGATTAATGGATTTTGTGTGAAGTTATAGGGTACTCTCTCTGTTTTTCCAAAACACCCGCACAGGTTTATACACGATTTGATTGTTTTTCCCAGTTTCAATCCACACCGTCCATCATATGTGCCCCATCATCCAAGTCAGCCACTAATCTTCTTCTTAGAGTGACAGATGTCACTTAAGAAGCTGCATAAGTCATTCAATTTAATGAGTCATCAGTCTTAACAGAAGGACAATTATGTACCGTTAAAACACAATTGACTAAAATGCCCTTTCATGGTTAATTACCAAAATGCCCTTCTTCTTTGTAGACCCATAACTTTCACGTCCGAACTCCGATTGACGCATGCCGCCTGTCTACGGATTCAGCGTCTCGAGACCTACCCAACGGTACTTACGAAAAGTCCAAACACGGTCCCGATAAAAAAGTCAACAATTGGCCCCTTTTACCGAATTACCCCTTAACTTCCGAACATCATAACTTTCTCCTCGAATGTCGGAATCGGGCGTGCCACCTGTCCATGAACTCGTGACGTCCCGAACTACGTCACGGTCATCAGTCAAAATCCGTTTGACCGCTTAAACCAATAGTCAACTGTTCGCCCAATTCCAGGGGCAAAATCGTCATTTTCCAAATTTTCCTTTTTCGAATTTCCGGGCCGTTACAGACACGACCCACCCCCATTCCCTCGGGATTAAGGGATAAGTCATGCTCCTGTCTGACCCACGTGCGATACGAAGGCTAAACCCTGTTTAACCCTCATGGAACACGTAAGCCAGACAAGGGATATTCAGTTCAACGTACCAAAAACCAATCGCAGCATCACTGTGGATCGCGTGTGTGATGTCTCCTTCTCACTAACAACAGCCCGCACTGCATCAACCTGGAGAGTATAGAAAACATAAAAGACTGTGAGTGGACAAAAATAAAGAATAAGTTCTAAAACATTTATAAGAAAAGGCATTTATACCCTCCATGTAAAATCAATGCATGCATTCGAAAACCATTTCTTAATGCCATTTCATTTTCAAGAGAACAGAAAACCGTTTACAACAAAACCAGAAATCATTCCTTTACTCAAGTGCGTTTCTCAAATCCAGCGCCTCAGCCCAAAAACATAAATCAACATCAACATCAAAGTACGGGAACTCAGTTCAAAAGCATAAATCAACATCAAAGTGTGGGAACTCAGCCCAAAAATCCGCATATCCAAAACATCCAGGCCACTGCCCAAAACATCTGAAAACCCGTGAAAAATCAACCGAAAATCAAGTCAATCAATCTGCTAGATCTCAAGCACCGAGTCTTTAAAATCAAAACACATGTGTATCAGGCCTGCCCGGGATATCAATGAGTCTTTAAACTCAAAGCCATATCTCCGGCCTTCCAACGAGTCTTTAAACTCAAAACAACATATAAGGCCGTCCCGGGATATCAACGAGTCTTTAAACTCAAAACAAAATCAACAGGCCTCGGGGGATATTATCAATCAAGGGCCCTCCCTCGTCAATCAACCGGGTCTTTAAACCCAAAACCAGATCCAGCAATAACAACCGGGTCTTTAAATCCAAAACAAATAGAAGATCAATAGCAACGGGTCTTTAAACCCAGAATCCAGTGAAACTCATAACTTCTTCCTCGAATGTCGGAATCGGACGTGCCACCCGTCTATGAACTCGTGACTTCCCGAACTACGTCACAGTTATCGGTTAAAGTCCATTTGACCGTCCAAACTAAAAGTCAACCTTTTTGCCCATTCTAGGGTCAAAACTGTCATTTCGCATCATCCGTCCGAAATCACGGACCTAATCACCGATTAACTTCACTCATCCGTCACTAATCCCTAATCTAATCCCGCTTTCCGGGATGGTTCGTTACATCTCTAATGTCCAAAAAGAATTATAATAAAGTCCCTTCATTTAACAAGGTTTGATTCAATTTCCAAAATATAACATATTGCCTTACACACCAAAAAACTATAGTAAATTAGGTTCCAAATAACTTGATAATTATACCATTAAACTCATAATTTAATTGTAACAGCCCGGAAATTCAAGTAATGTAAATTCAAAAATCGGAATGTAAAATGTAAATTCAGAAATTGGAATGTAAAATGTAAATTCAGAAATCGGAATGTAAAATGTAAATTTGGAAATCGGAATGTAAAATGACGTTTTTGCCCATGTATATATTATGGTAAAAAGTTGACCTTTTGTGTGAAATACTTTTTGTACATTTTTTTAGGACCTTTGTGTAGGTCTCGAGACGCTGAGTCTGTAGACAAATGACACGTCGAAATCGGAGTTCGGACGTGACCGTTACGGGTCTAAAATGGTCAAGGGAATTTTGGTAAATTTTGAGAGAAGGTCAAAATGGTAATTTTCTAGATAAGGGGTAACATGGTAAATTTTGAGTCCCATTTGCTGAGTCATTGTGCTACACGTGTCACCACAAGAGAAGGATTTTTATCCTGTGTGTGGCAAAACCTTGTGTGTGATATTTAATCAAATAGATGAATAACCGAAAGCCATTTTTGGATTCACTCTTCATCAATTCGAACAATCCACGCAATCAAAGACAAACCTGAGACCCTGAAACAATCCAAGAGATAAAAACAAGTAGAAAGAAAGAAAAAAAAAGGAAAACTTACCTGGAACCCGAAACTCAATTAAGAAGATCTTCAAAAAAAATTGAGAATTGGAAACCTTGGATAAAGACTCGAATTGAAGAAATTGGCCTGAGATTCTTCTTTCTGGGATCCTTATGAGTCGAACCACATTAAAAAATACAAGTTTCGAAGGCATCTGAACCCAGAACAGAACCTGCAAGCCCTTCAAAATTTCGAGCTCCTGTTTTAAATGCTTTATCGTATGATTTGAGTTAAAATGATTTGAATGATGATTTGATATGTTTATGGATTTTTGTTTATGATTTTACGGATTTACATAAAAATAATATTTCGGACTTGAGACCCTATTGGAAATTATTTAACTCAGATTGTGAATCCGATTGTGAATCCTCGTGAGTTTAAAAGAAAGATTATGATTTGAGATGGTTGAATATTGATTGATATGGCTTGGTGAAATTATAGATTTCTACAATGTTTATGGATACTATTTTATGATAGTTTTGTGGAACTGATTTGGTGAATACTATGTCTCGGGCATAGATTGTCAGGACCCACCCCCAATCCCTCGGGATTAAGGGCTAATCCTGCTCCCGTCTAACTTACGCATGACACGAAGGTTAAACCGACGTCCAACCTCCATGTGACACGTCAGTCGAACAAGGGATTCTGGATCTGACCGTCCTAAAAGTGTCCGGACTTCCCAAAGTGTGTTGATTCTAGTGTGGATTACGGTATGATGTCTTCGTCTCTCTCTCGACCAACAGCCCGCATCGCAACAACCTGGAGGGTATCGAAAACACAAAAGACTGTGAGTGGACAAAAATAAAGTATAGATCAAAAATAGTTATCAGAAAACATAATTACATTTATGCCCTCCATTTTAAAAACCAATGCATGCATATAAATCTCACGTTATGAAGCCATTTCACATAAAAAACCATCAACGAAAACCATTATCGAAAACCCGAATCAAATTCGTCATTCAAATCCAGGCCTTAGCCTCAAATCGCAAATCGATCTCAAAGTATGGGACCTCAGTCCCAAAACTCATCAAATCTAATTGATCCGGGCCACTGCCCAAAACATCAGAAAAACCAGTGAAAGACCAGTGAAAAACATCAATCATACAAGTTTACTGGATCTCAAGTGCGCCCGAGTCTTTAAACTCATAACCATGCGCAATAACCAGGCCTTCCCGGGATATCAACGAGTCTTTAAACTCAAAACACAATCACATGCCTCGGGGGGTATCACAATCACCGAGTCTTTAAACTCAAAACATATACCGAGTCTTTAAACTCAAAACATATACCGAGTCTTTAAATTCAAAACATAGTAATCCAGGGCCCTCCCCCCGTCAATCAATCCGAATCTTTAAACTCAAAACCAGATCCAACGGTTTTTCTTTTTCTTTTTCCGGGTCTTTAAACCCAAAACCATTTTTCAATCAACAGTGAAAACCACAAAAAATCCTTATCCGAATTCGCAACAATGATTTCGTAAGCTAGAATCCGGAACCATCGTCCTGAACCCAAATCCAGATTTCCTTTCCAAACCTCAAAACCAAATCCGAAATATCATTTCTGAAATCCAGTTTCAAAACCGAAAGCTCATTTATCGAAATCTCAGAAACAGGGATCCAATCCCGAAATCACTTTTCCGAAATCCATTTCAAATCTTTGAAATCAAATCATATGTCAAATCCGGAAATCAAACCATTAAAACAATGATCAAATCACAAGATCGTTCGAAATCTCGTAAAACGTGAAATTCCGTAAATATCTCAAAAAATTGTGCAAAACCGTAAACTGTCAAGATCACAAATCAAATCATAGAATCATGTATAGAAAATATATAAAAACATATATGCATGCATCAAGAGTTAGAAGACAAAGTCCACTCATAGACCATTTCGACGTCGCCTCGATACGCACGCACTTACGCCGTTCCTGACCATTCCGCTATCCTCGGCTTTGCTGAACCTGTCCAAATCCCATACTAAGGTCACTAACTACTTCACAAAGGTCATACTAAAGCCCCATAATTTTTCCTTATTTTTAACTATTTTTAATTGAGGCCTAAAACCTTCAGACATCCCGAAACATATCTAGACGATGTCCGATTGACTCAAAACCAGCGCTAAAATGTTCGTTACATCGAATACTTTAAAAGTCGTGTTGAAACCTCCCTCAAATACTATGCCACGCGCCCACACACGCCGCCAAAAGGGGCTGCGCGTGGGAGCCACGCGCCCAGCACAGTGTCATCCCCTACCTCTGGTGAACCGGTCCGGTCCGGTTCATTGTAATCCGGTCCATCCCTGAATCGGCATGGGCAGTTTTTGTCCAATTTTGGTCCGTTTTCATTCCTTGTTCGTTTATTAGGTTCGTTCAGATATGTATAATCAATTTATCTAGTTAAATCGTGGATTTAGGGTCGGTTTAATACCTTCCAAGTTGGCTCACGATCAGATTTTCTCCCAGGTTCTCGTTTCCACTTCTCCAGTCACCATTCTCTTTACTTCCAACCTTTTTAGCTTCGTCTTAACTTCCAAAAGAGATTCTAATAACCCAAACATCTCAATTAGCACGAAAACAAGCTCCACCATTTTTGAATTCAAACAAAGGTTTTTCTGAAACTCACCTTACCTTCCCTTTGTAGACCTCAAAACCAAGCTCAAAGGCTTCCTGAAGATCTCAACGACACAACCCAATTAATCAATTCGATCCTTAGCCCAAAAATTCAACTTCCTCAAGTACAAACAGGAACAGAGGTCTCTCGGGTTTCCTCAGCTACCACCGTTGTCCTCCACCCTCGAACCTCACCATGGCCACCAGTCATCTTGTCTAGGCTCCCTCTCTCATTTCCTTTCAGACAGTAAGGGCTATAGATGAAAGATTGAGGGACTTGTCTGAGTGAATTCTCACGGTCTCAACAATGCTCTGTTTTCAGTCCTTCAACCCGTGCACTTACTTGTGTTTAAAATTGAGAAAAACGGTGAAGAGGCTTCCATACCCATCTAGAGGAAGCCAGGTGTCCAAAACTTGGTGGACACACACCTCAGATGCAGCCAAGTGTCCCCTGATCACTGGGCACTAATCCCAAGGCAGGAAATGACCAAATTGCCCTTTACTGCACAAATTACCATTTTACCCCTCGCGTTCATAGACCCACAACTAATTCATCCGAAGTCCAGTGACGATGTACCGCCTGTCGTTGTACTCAGTGCATCGAGACCTTCCTAATGGTACTCGAAGTTCGTGAAAATTCTATGTCGTATGAAAAGTCAACCAAATGCCCATTTTTAACGAAATTACCAAAATACCCTCAAACTTCCGAACGTCATAACTTTTTCCTCGGATGTCGGAAACGGACGTGCCACCTGTCTATGAACTCGTGACGTCCCGAACTACGTCACGGTCATCGGTCAAAGTCCATTTGACCACCCGAACTAAAAGTCAACATTTTTGCCCATTCCAAGGGTAAAATCGTCATTTCGTGCCGTCCGTCCGAACGCATCCAACTAATTACCGATTAACTTCACTAATCCTTCATTAACAACTAATCTAATCCCGATTTCCAGGACGGGTCGTTACAATAGACCCTGTTGAAATGTTTTGGCTTGATTTGAGACATAAATGGTTTTAAAATGAATTTGCTGGATTCGATGACTGTGATATTGAGTTTAAAGACTTGGGAGTTTAAAGACTCGTTGACCCAAGAGGCCTAATATGATATTGAGTTTAAAGATTCGGGAGTTTAAAGACTCGTTAACCCGGGAGGCCTGATATGACATTAAGTTTAAAGATTCGGGAGTTTAAAGACTCGGAAGTTTAAGGCCTCAGATTTTGATATATGTGGTTACTCTGATACCTAGCATTTTTTATTTATTGATATTTGTGTCCAGATATTTTATATCATGATTTGATTTCATATTATTATTCATGTGTTATGATGTGCATGCATGTTTATGAAACTGGAGGGTAAAACTTGATTTCCTCAAATATGTTTTCAAATGAAATTATTTTTTTCCACTCACACCTTTGATGTTTTGCTCACCCTCTAGGCCGTTGTGTAGGTTCTAGGGCTGATACTAAGGCAAAGGCATAAAGACTATTGTTGTGCACTCAGATACTGTACAAAGTAGGATTTTGGTACCTTTTATGTACAGTCACATGTGCTTTGTAATACCGTTGATTAGTTGAACTTTTTTCTCAACGGTTCTATATAGTTGGTTATCCTTGGTCTGACACTATTTATCGCTTTACGTTTTTTTAATATAAATAAGGTTACTTTTGGTATTTTGAGTTTGATTGTTAGACGAGAGCATGACCTTTCTCGATTATCAAAGTATTATCGGGATAGGTCTTGTCATTAATAAAGAATAAGTTTCATGTTGATCAGAACTTCATACACCGTCGCACGCGCCGAGAGAAGCTTTATGCGCGTAGTGGTCATGTGCTAGTCACATGGGTTTTTTTCCAGACCCGAATTTCTGGTTTTCCGGGTTGCCGCATACCCGCAATGGTGACCCGGCTGGTTTTCGTTCATTTTACGTCCGTTTTGATCATTCCAAACATCAAACTTCATCTAAACAATCTAGGGAGAAGATCCATGAGGTTAAAAATGAGAAATACTTATCGTATCTCGTTGTTCGACCTTCACCATCTTTTGGCCATGGCTTCCTAGGCCCTTTTCAACTTCCAAATCCTCTTCTCTTTGTCCTAGGATGATCACAAGACCCTCAGGAGGATGTTGGCACCCTTGTCTTCGAATTTCCTAGCCTAGAACCCGAAGCCCGATGTAGGAGCTTCGTGGGTTCTACCTTACCTTTGTTGTTTTATGGGTTTTCCTCCTTCAATCTTCCTAGTTTTCTCATCTACTCACCATTAATCTCCTGTCTATTTTCTCAGTTTTCATTTCCTTCTTGGCTGGTGCCATTTCTCTCGGTTTTCACCATTTTCTCTCTTTTCTCTCTTTCGGTTGCCAGCACCGAAATCCTCTAAAAACATCCCAAACACACACACACACACACACGCACACACACACACACACACACACACACACACACACACACACACACACACACACACACACACACACACACACACACACACACACACACACACACACACACACACACACACACACACACACACACACACTGTAATGCCCCGGAAATTCGAGGATTTTAATATTGTAAATTTTTGTACGAATTGACGTTTTTACCCCTGTGATTTGTATTGCCAAAATTGTTGACTTTTTGATTGATGGGTCAAACAGACTTTAACCGATGACCGTGACGTAGTTCGGGACGTCACGAGTTCATAGACAGGTGGCACGTCCAATTCGGACGATTAGGGAAAAAGTTATGACTATCGGAAGTTCAGGGGCATTACCGTAATTTGGACAATAAGGGCGAAAATGTTGACTTTTCGTTTGACAACTAATTTTCACACGACTCGAGGACCGTTAGGTAGGTCTCGACGCCCTGAGTCCGTTGACAGGCGGCACGCTGAAATCGGACGTCGGATGGCGGAGTTACGGGTCTGGAAGGTGAAGGGCATTTTGGTAATTTCTGAACTAGGGCCATTTTGGTCATTTTACCCCTGGTCACTGTAGCAACCACGGGGGAACAAGTGCTGCACCACCGTGTGCGGTGGTTCTGAGTCCCAATTGATTAATCAGTGTGTGAGTTGGAAAGATGGGATTGTTTAAAGCGCTATAGGCATCAGAACATGGCTGAACGTGGACACCATTTTTTTATTCAAGCTTCGAAGCTTTTCGGGGAACAACTCTCAGTGGACAGTTTGGCTTTCACGAGCTGTTGGACAACACGGTTCCATTAACTGAGTGAGATTCTGAGTGAGCTTATATCTGTTGAAATGAAGGCTGAGAGCTAGAGAGGAAATCTGAGAAAACTGAAAATCTGGAAAATTGGAGGGAAATTGAGATTCAATTTCTGCGGTTTGTTGGACCAAACCAAGGCTTGGTTTAGTCTTCTGGGAGTGTTTGGAACACAACCACAACGAAACCGAAGGGAACCAGCCACGGTCGAGCTGGGACGGAGGCTGCCGTTTTCAGAGAAGTTGCAGAGCTTGGGACGACAACCTCCAGGTACATTCAGGCACAATTGATCGTTCATTTTAGTTCGTTTTGATCCTATGATGACTCCTGTAAAGTGAATTTGATAAAGGGTTAGAAACCAGGGAGTTGTGGTGATTGACCCGTTTGGTTGATCACGGGTCGAAGGGTCGATTGAGAACTTGTCGAGGCTGATTAATGTCACAGAACTTAAATTGGATGATTAATAAACATGTTAGGATCAAAATGGATTGAAATTGAGTTGAAATTAAGGGTTAATTATCCGGGTCATGTCGCGGGTTGAAGGTCCGAATAGCAGGACTATCGGGTGAAGAAAGTGAAACTGTAGCAGCTACAGTGTCAGGCGCGTGACTTCCACGCGCATCCACTTTGGGCAGCGCGTGAGGGCGCGTTAAGGCTTATCTCCGATCACGATCAACATGAATTTTAATCCTCTCATCATTCTAAACATTTTTGGTGAATTAACCATGTTGATCTGAGATAGTTAGGTGGGTTAGTTTAGGGCCGATTGTCTCGGGATGCGTATTTGGACGGCTTCGCCTAGCTGATTTCTGTTTCGGACTTTTTGGATAAATGTTTAAGACTTGTAGTGACCCTTACGTGTGATTTGGACTGACAGGAATTGTACGATACTCCCGATACAGGTCCGTACGCGCAGATTTCGCAGCGGGATCGTACTGTGAGTGGGCCCGATTTCACTAAACCCTTGCATGCATAAATGTTTTCTGATTTACTTATATATTCACATGCTGGAAACAAGAAATGGTTTTGATGATCTTGAAATTATGATTATGGCACGTTTTACGATGTTTGGGCTTAAGACCCGTCTGGTGAAACTTGAGTATGGTTTTGGATTTTATCTATATGTGCATGTGGATATCAATGATTTTATTTTGGTACTGCACTGTGGTGATATACTCGTATTATACTGTCTCCTCCGGATGAGGTAAACCGGAGTAGTCACGGCGCAATGCCTGTGACAGGCCATTCTACGGAGAAACCGGACCATAGAATGACTCAGGAACGGGATTTCTATAATTGGGCGTCTGGGACGTCGAGCGTCTAGACGCTAGGCATCTGGGATGCTATACTCAGACAGGGTTCGAGAATTGGACTTGGGATTGAGACCCCGAGTGGCATGCGTAGCCTTGGGACTGTGACCATATTGGACGTCAGGGACGTCGGACATCTGGGATGTCAGGATTGGAGTATTTTTGTGCAGTGGTTATAATTATATTATAGTTTTACTATATGCCTTATGGTTATCGTATCTATGATTTATGGTTTCAAATTCTGATGCATGCATGTTCGGAAAACGGAGGGGTAAATTATATGTTTTACTTATTAAACGGTTTTATAAACTTTGAGTTTTGGCCCACTCACCCTTAATGTTTTGGTAACCCCTCCAGGCTGTGCTACTGAGGTAGAGGAGGATCCTGAGGCTGAGGCATAGATCTACTTCTGCGTACCTGAACCCCTGTTGGGTGGTTTACCCGCAGGATTATTTTAGAGTCGTGCTCGCAACTTGTACTTTTGGATTTCATCCCTTGTCTGACATCTGTTAAATTTGGATTTGATGTATAACTTTAATTTGGTTATTTATGAATTTGAACGTTTGAGGTTAAAATTGGAATGTTATTTTGGGTGTCAGACGGGAGCAGGGCACGTCCCCTTGTGGTCCCCGGGGGATCGGGGCGGGTCCTATCAGCTTGGTATCAGAGCACTAGGTTGTGGTCAGCATGCTAGACTAGCGATTAGCACCTAGTTAATTTTCGAGTTTAAGGATGATGTTACTAATCTATGCCTCTTAACAGCTGGTTATGCCTCCAAGGAGGATTCCTCACATACAGACTGACGAGGAACTAGAACGAGATATGGAATGAGCAAGCATTGAACGGGCTCAGCGTTTGGGAGCCACTCCTTTCAATGGGGGATCAAACCCCGAAGATGCTTATGAATGGATTACCAAGTGGGAAAGGATTTTCACAGTGATGCACTGCCCTCCAGGCGAGCGGGTGACCTTGGCGGCCTTCTTACTGGAAGGCGGAGCCTACCAGTGGTGGCATGGCCTCGAGATGTCTGGATGGTCTGTCCACACTACTACCTGGGAGGTCTTCCGTTCCTGATTCCTGGATCATTATTACCCGCGATCGTTTCGCGCGGTACGGGAGGCAGAGTTCCTGCGACTGAAGTAGGGGGATATGTCTGTTGCGGACTATGAGCAGACTTTTGGGAAACTTTCCCGGTTCGCTGCATCATTTGTGAGCACTGAAGAGGAAAAGTGCCATCGGTTTGAACTCGGACTCCGAGGGGAGATTCGGGCAGGTGTGACTGCTGCCAATCATGCTTCTCTGAGGGACATGGTCGACGCGGCGGTGCGTGTCGAGGCCAGTCTGGCGACACACCAGACACGACAGCCTTCTGGCGAGGGGCGACGTCAGGATCGTCCCCACCTTAGACCGACGGGCCAGAAGAACACTAAGGGAGGAGGCTACAAGAGAGCACCCTCATCCTTTAAGGGCCGTGGTTGGTCAGGTCGACGTGGGGGCTCTCAGAAAACAGGATTAGGATTCAACTCTAGACATCATTCATCTTGGAGCGGTGCTTCTGGTGGGCATTAGGATAGGCCGAGGCCGGTGAGCTGTTTTGCTTGCGAAGAAGAGGGCCACTATGCCCGTGATTGCCCGCTGTTGTCCAGGAGCAACGACGCTGGGGGCTCTAGTGTGGTGCAGAGCACGGCTTCCCACACTAACGGAGGTCGAGGTCAGGGAGGTGACCGTGGTGCTGGGCGTGGCGCGCGCGGGCGCGGACGAAATGGATGGCCTAGAGCTCATGTGTTTGCAATGACCCAGAAGCAGGCGAGGACAGCCCCAGCCGTGGTTACAGGTACACTACATATCTCAAACCTTCTTGTACGTGTATTGATGGATGCGGGGCTACATATTCTTTTATTTCGAGGAGTTGTGCTGGTATGCTTGATTGTGTGGTATCAGCCTTAGATTGTGAGATGGGTGGTTGCACCCCGATGGGCATCGTGTACCTTGTGAATCAGGTGATTCGGAGGTTCCCGGTGAGAATTGAGGATGTGGATTTACCAGCAGATTTGATCATTCTGGATATCCACGACTTTGATGTGATTTTAGGAATGGATTGGCTATCGGAGCATGGGTCGCTCATCGATTGCTGTAGCAGGCAAGTGTTTCTGCGAAGTCCGGGTTTGCCGGAGGTTTTCTTTCAGGGGGAGTGTGATGGTTCGCCTCCTGAAGTGATTTCTTCACTTACTGCTACCAAACTTCTACGGAAGGGATGCCAGGGCTATCTGGCATATGTCGTGTCAAAGCAGGTTGATACTCCGGGTATCGACGAGATACCAGTGGTACGTGAGTTTCCGGACGTATTCCCGGAAGACTTACATTGGATTACCAGCACCGCGGGAGATCGAGTTTACAATTGAACTACTCCCCGGTACCCGACCTATATCCCAGGCACCATATCGGATGGCGCTGACCGAGTTACGAGAACTCAAAACTCAGTTGCAGGAGTTGGCGGATTTGGGGTATGTTCGACCGAGTACTTCACCGTGGGGAGCACCGGTGTTGTTCGTGAAGAAGAAGGAAGGAAGTCTCCGTTTGTGTATAGACTATCGACAACTCAACAAGGTGACACTGAGGAACCAGTACCCTCTACCCAGGATCGATGACCTCTTTGACCAGTTGCGAGGAGCGCAGTGCTTCTCGAAGATTGATTTTCGGTCTGGGTATCACCAACTGAGGATTTTGGAGGAGGATATTCCGAAAATAACCTTTCGAACCCGTTACGGACACAACGAGTTCCTAGTGATGCGTTTCGGCTTGACGAATGCTCCGACAACATTCATGGATCTGATGAACCGGGTCTTCCGACCCTACTTGGATAAGTTTGTGATTGTGTTCATCGATGATATCTTGGTGTACACAAGGAGTGCTAGCGCACATGAGGAACACCTACGGTTGGTGTTGGAGAGGTTGAGACAGGAACAGTTGTACGCCAAGCTGAGCAAGTGTCAGTTTTGGCTGAGCAGTATTGGTTTTCTAGTACACGTGATATCAACGGATGGGATTAGCATGGATCCCCAGAAAACAGAGGCGGTGACTAACTGGGCTAGACCGACAACGGTAACGGAGGTGCGAAGTTTTGTCGGGTTAGTGGGTTACTACCGGAGATTCGTGGAGGGTTTCTCCAAAATTGCGGCACCATTGACTCGATTGACCCGGAAGGGAGTGAAATTCATTTGGGACGAGCAGTGTGAACGGAGTTTTTCAGAATTGAAGGATCGATTGACCACTGCACCTGTCCTTGCATTGCCGGATAACAGTGGAGAGTTCGTGGTCTTTAGTGATGCATCGCTACAAGGTTTGGGCTGCGTGTTGATGCAGACTGGTAAGGTTATCGCTTACGCGTCGCGGCAGCTAAAGACTCATGAGTTGAACTACCCTACCCATGATTTGGAGATGGCAGCGGTGGTTCATGCTCTAAAAATCTGGAGACATTACCTATTCGGCGCAACGTGCCGGATATACACCGACCACCAGAGCTTAAAATATCTATTCGCCCAAAAGGAACTTAACATGAGACAACGGAGATGGTTAGAGCTACTAAAGGATTATGACTGTACAATTGAGTACCATCCGGGTAAGGCCAATGTGGTGGCAGATGCACTCAGCAGGAAGTCAGTAGGATCTGTTGCATACCTGGGGATGGTGTATCTTCCTTTGCTGGTGGAACTCCGGAAGGCGGGAGTTATTTTGGATACGGATGAGCATGGAGCTTTGTTGGCCAGCTTCCATGTACGACCAGTGCTGATTGATCGGATCATCGAAGCACAAATTCAGGATCCGATACTCTGTATTTACAGGATTGAGGTCGATGCGGATGGGAGACATGATTTTACCATCCGGGATGATGGAGCACTTGTGAAGTTGGGCCGTTTGTGTGTACCTGCAGTGGCAGAGTTATGGGCTGAGATTCTTGAGGAGGCCCATAGTTCGGATTATGCTATGCATCCGGGAGGTACAAAGATGTACCGTACCCTCCGGAGCCATTATTGGTGGCCAGGAATGAAGAAGGACATTGCAGAGTTCGTGAGCAGATGCTTAACCTGTCAGCAGGTTAAGGTGGAACGGCAGAGACCTTATGGGGCTATGTAGCCACTTCCAATTCCCGAGTGGAAGTGGGATCACATCACCATGGACTTCGTCTTTAAGTTACCAAGGACTCAGAGTGGAGTTGACGGAGTGTGGGTGATTGTGGACCGGTTAACCAAGTCAGCCCATTTTCTGCCAGTTCAGGAGACGTATAAACCTAATCGACTGGCTCAATTGTTCGTTAAGGAGATCATACGATTGCATGGTACGCCGGAGTCGATCGTGTCTGATCGTGATCCGCGTTTCACTTCTAGGTTCTGGCGGAGTTTGCAAACCACTTTGGGAACAACCCTACGTTTCAGTACTGCTTTCCATCCACAGACCGATGGACAGTCTGAAAGGACCATTCAGACCCTGGAGGACATGATGAGGTCTTGTGTACTACAGTTTCAGGATTCATGGGATACTCATTTGCCGTTGATGGAAGGAGACATCAATTGGCAGGGAAGGAAGGAGAATGAAATTGAGAGAATAAGGAGAAAGAAGGGAGGAATTCGAGGGAAAACAAGGGAAGAAAGGCGAGAAATTGTACCTAGACCCCGAAACCCACCCAAGAAAAATTCGGAGGAATTCAAATTGGGACCTTCGGATTTGGAGTGGAATTCAAGAAATTGCGGTGAGATTCTTCTTTCTGGGACTCTCACGAGTCGATCCAAATCGAAAACAGCAAGGTATGAAGCCGTTGGGCTAAGAACAAACATGGAATAAATTGGGAAAAATTGAGGTTGCGTTCGTATGATTAAAGGTAAAGGATCTTAAAATTGGTTGCAAAAGTATACTTAGAATGATCTGAATATACTTCATGTCCAATTATAATGATGAATTAGATTGAAAACTGAGGAAATTCAAGTTCGACCTATCGAAATTGGACTTTTGAATTGATGAGGTTTAAGTTTGATTTCACGAATTCAAGGTCACAGAACTTAAATTAAAGTTACTTAGATGAGATGAGATGAAAGAATACATTAAATGGACATCGAATTGCTGGGTTTCTAACCAGGTTGACACGCGGGTTGAACAACCCGTTTGCAGGGTAATCAGGTGAAGGAGACAACTATAGCAGGAACAATGTCAGGCGCATGGCTCCCACGCGGAGCCGCTTGCGGGGGCGCGTGAGGGTGCTTGGGCACGATTCCCAAGGTGAGGTCAACATGGATTTTGTTCTATGCAATGTAACGAACATTTTGGCGTTGGTTTCGAGTCGATAGGACACCGTTTCGATATTGTTTCGAGGGTCCGAAGGCTTATGTTACGTTTTTAATTCGTAATTAATTCCAGAAAAATTATGGGAAATTAATATGATATTAATTGAGTAATTAGTGACCCTTAATGATGATTTTGGATAGGATTCATGATTCTTGGAAAATGTCACAAATTACGAAAAGGCGTGCAGCTCGGCAAACGAGCGATATGGACGGTGTGTGAGTGGACGTTTGTTTTATAAATTGTTATGCATTCATAGTTAAATGTTTTACATGATTGATTGCATGATTTGGTTTGCAATGATGTCATGGTGATTTGGCATGCTTATTTGTGATTTAATGATTATTTTAATCGGTCTTTCGGGCACGTTTTACAAGGAATGTGCAAATGATGTTTTGGGCTAGGCTCAGAGTAAAAAAGGTTTCAAAAGGGTATTTTGACTTCATTGGTGAGTCAAGGATGATTTCTGGATTATTTTAATGTTTTCAAATGAGATTTTACGGATTTACGAATGACATTTGAGCTTGAGACCCTATCGGGAATGATTTTGAGTTGGTTTGAAGTCAAGGATATGCTTGATATGTGTTTGTGGTATGGATTGTGTTTGTGATTTTGGATACTAGTACATGTCTGGATGATGCGAGTGTAGTTCCTAGATGTGACTACTCGGATGTGTGTGAGTACGGTTCCCGAGTATGTGGTACGTCTAGATGGTGAGAGTGCGGTTCCCAGACATGACTCGGATGGTGCCTAAGTGTAGTTCCCGAGGTGGCCTACGCGTAGTGCGGATTGATTTATTGATTGTGCACTTGTGAGTAGTGCTGTTTGATGTTGATTGTGATTGCGTACTGGTATTGAGTACGGGTTTTGGTCATTCTTTGCGTACTGGTATTGAGTACGGGTTTTGGTCTTTGTGGTCAGGTTAGTGTTTTCCCATGTTTGGCTTGAGAGCCGGGATTTGATGTTTTTCATTTGATTTGGTTGGAAAGCCGGTGATTGTTATTTATATGTTTTACCCTATGCATGCATGGTTTGATAAACTGGAGGGGAAAATGGTCTATTTGAAATGTATTTTCAAAGGCTATTATTTTTGTCCACTTACACCTTTTATGTTTTTATGACCCTCCAGGTCGTGGCACGACGTTCGGGGCTGATTGAGAGGCGGAGACATGAGCGGAAATCAGTGCAGTTATCACTTGTCTGACAGGTGTTGAAGGGTAGTTTCGGGACTTCAGTTGACTTGTCAGACGGGAGCAGAACCAGGCACGGTTATCAAAGTCCAGTTGGGACGGGTCTAGTCAAAAATACCCCTAGGCCTTCCCTTATCCATAACAAGCTGATCCGAACTCCTTTTTCGACATACTGCATGTCCATGCACTTAGAGGCTGAGATCTTCGTAATGGTCTTTTCGAATTATCTAAAAGAGGTCCCGATCAAAAAGTCAACTATTTGACTTTTTGGTCAAAAGTCAACTATTTAACTTTTTGTTCAAAAGTCAACTTCAAGGGCAAAATGGTCATTTTCCATTTATTGGAGTATCTGGGATGTTACATGTAGAGAGAAAAATTCAAGAAAACAAAAAATCAAAATAAGAAAAAGAACCCACAAGAATCATGCAATGCTCTTTGCTAACTTCTATTTACCCTCCGGCATCTAGCCGATTACGTCTAGTCCCTATTGTGAGAAGGGTTACAAACTCAACATAGATGCCAGGTTCTCTATTGGGAGGTAAGGACTTTGTTCGTGTAGCTTGCATTTGTCGCACTTCTAAGGAATTTGTCGGCAAGCATGGCGGGCCAATAGTAGCCTTGCCTATATTCCATTTGTGCCAAAGTCTGTACTTTGGTGTGGTCTCTAGAGATGCCTTCGTGCATTTCCTTGAGTACATAGTCCCCAAGTATTGTATCAGGCACTTCAAGAGTGGGGTGGTGAAACCACGTTCGTAGATATGATCATACTTGATGGTGTAGCAGACGGATTGGTGCTTGATCTTCTTGAGTTTCAATTTTTTGTCTCGCAATGAGATCTGTAATACCCAGTCTTGGAAGCAAGAACGGTGAGCAAGATCCGTGAGCTTGAGAAGCAATAACGATGAGCAAGACCCATGAGCTTGGAAAGGCAAGATTGATGAACAATCCCACATCGCTCGGGGAGGGAAAGGTGAAGTGTCTTATATGTGTGGGCACATATCTATCTAATATAAGGCCTTTTGGGAGCTCACTGTCTCTGGATTTCTTGAGAACTCCAAATTTAAGCGAGTTGAGGCTAGTGCAATCCCAAAATGGATGACCTACTGGGAAGTTGCACGTGAGCTCCCAGAAACAAAACCGTGAGGGCTGGGCCCAAAGCGGACAATATTGTGTTAGATAGGCCGGGTCATGACAAGAGCCATCCAAGTAGGACTTGTTTTGATGGTGTATATTGGATGTGGCCTTGTACTTGGCACATGTTGGACCTCAACTAGTACCTTTCACTCTTCCTTCAAACCCAATAAGGATACAAGTCATGTTAGAGCATCAACGTGGCTGTTCTTTGACCTTGCGACTTTATTGATTTCATAAGTTGAGAAGGGTTGGAGGAGTTAATTGGCAATGGCCATATATAGGGCCATGGATTCATCCTTAGCCTCGAACTCGTTGTTGACTTGGCTGACGACCAACTGGGAGTCACTAAAGATTCGCAGCTGTTTGGCCTTTAGGTCTTTTGCAAGGTGTAGGCCAGCCAAATGTGCCTCATATCCTGCCTCGTTGTTGGAGGCCTTGAAATTGAATAATAAGGGTACTCAAGCTTAACTTGTTCAGGGGATGTAAGGACTAGTCCTATTCTTGATCGACTATGGCAAGCTGATCCATCGATATACAATGTCCAGTATGGGCATTGTGGATCGATGGTCAGTGTCTTGATCGACTCTAAATCTTCCTTAGTAGATTGCTCTTCTTGGGGGACCATCTCAGGCGGCATGTACTGTGTTGGTTGGTATGAGTATTCTGCGATCAAATCAGCCAATGCCTATCCGTTCTTGGTTGTCTTGGCGACATAAGAGATGTCGAACTCTCTTAGTACAATTACCCATTTGATTAGACGACTAGAGGTTTATGTCTTCTGAAGGATTTGGCGTAAGGGCTTGTTGGTGACAATTTTGATCTCATGTGCTTGGAAGTATGGCCTGAGCCTTCGGCCTGTGACTACCAAGGCCAAGGCAAGGTTTTCTAGGTTAGGGTACCTATTCTCCGTGTGTTGGAAATCTTTTCTGATGTAGTAGACATGGTGCTTCACTTCGTCTCGTCGGGTGATGAGGACTGAGCTCACGACCGAGGTGGAGACTGATAGGTATATGAAGAGATGCTCTCTGATCTCTAGTCTGGACAAGGGTAGTGATGTGCACATGTACTGCTTGAGCTCAACGAATGTCTTGTTGCACTCCTTCGTCTAATTGACCTTTTTGTTTTTGCTTTTTTGTGCCTTGAAGATTAGGGCGCATTTTTCCGTAGCCTTGAAAATGAAGCGACTAAGAGCAGCCACACGTACGGTAAGACTGTGGATGTCTTTGTGAGTTTGTAGAGGCTCCATGTTAAGGATTTCCTTAATCTTCTATGGGTTGGCTTTGATGCCCCTCTAGTTGATCATGTACCCTAAGAATTTTCCTGACCCCACGTCAAAGACACATTTGGTGAGATTGAGGTGTATCTTGTACTCTTTAGGATCTTGAACATTTTTGCTGGGTTAGGGATGTGCTCGTCGTCAGTTTTGCTTTTGGAAAGCATGTCATCCTCATAAACTTCCATTTTTTTTCGATTTGGTCGACAAACATGAAGTTGACCAAATGTTGGTATGTTGCTCTTGCATTCTTTTGGCTGAAAAGTATAACATTGTAGTAGTAGATGCCTAGGTTAGTCCTAAAATTTGTGCGGATTTGGTCACCTGGGTTCATGAGGATCTAGTTGTATCCTTAGTAGGCATCCATGAACCTGAGTAGTTATGTCCCATGGTGGCGTCCATGAGCATATCGATCTTGGGCATAGGAAAGTTTTCGTTGGGGCAGGCCTTGTTAAGATCAATGAAGTCGATGCATATGCGTCATATGCAGGATAATTTCTTGACAATTACCACATTGGCCACACAAGCGACGTAGATGGTCTTCCGAACAACGTGGACGGTGTAACGCACCGGAACATCGAGTGTTTTATTGGTCATTTACCACCCCAAGGGCAAAATGGTATTTTACATTATGGAACGTTCTAGGGCAGCAATTGGAGGCTTCCATGTGTTCCTAATCTCATAGGGGAAAGTGTCACTACCTTACCCGTAGATTTGTGTGTGTGTGTGGGTGTTCATTCATGGTGAACGTGTAATGACCCGGAAATTCGAAAAAGGAAAATTTGGAAACTTTGGGGAAAATGACGATTTTGCCCCTGGAATTGGGCAAACTGTTGACTTTTTATTCGAGCGGTCCAACGGATTTTGACCGATGACTGTGGCGTAGTTCAGGACGTCACGAATTCATAGACAGGTGGCACGTCCAATTTCGGTATTCGAGAAGAAAGTTATGACGTGCGGAAGTTGGTAAAAGGGGCCGAAAATTGAATTTTTGACCGGGATCTTGTTTGGACTTTCCGGAAATACCGTTGGATAGGTCTCGGGACACTGAATTCGTAGACAGGCGGCATGCGTCAATCGAAGTCCGAATGAAATAGTTATGGGTCAAGAACGAGGAGGGGTATTTTGGTAATTAGTATGGCAAGGGTAAAATGGTAATTTTGCTACAGCAGGGTATATGGGACGGTTGTCCTAGCTGATTCAGCTAAATTGGATGAGGATTTATTGCTGGGTGACATGTGTCACTTGATGAGGGAGATTAGTAGCACTTAAGTGCTTTGGTGTACACTTAAATTAATTAATTAATCTGTTGTATAATTAGCACTTAGTTAATACTCGACCAAGACAGACAAACAGAGAACGCCATTTTCTACCCCTTTGATCGATTCTCAGCAGCAACAGAGGGGAACAAGTGAATTGAGTGACCAATTCAGTGTGTTTTAGAGAGAAAAACCGAAAGTGGAACCCAGAAATTCCTACCCGAACGGTATTGAGAACACCCGAAAATCCACCTAAATCCATAAATATCGAATTTGAAGTTGTGGGCGGTTTCAATCGAAATTGACGAGAGAGTTAGCCTCCTGGGAGTTCAACGAAGCGAACCACCTCAACTGGAACGAAAATTGGTGGAGAATCCACGAAGAACAGGCCCTGTGACCTCCGCGGATTGTGGGAGTTGAGTTCAGATAATTGGAGGTATGAATTCATGAAATTGGTTTGCAATCAATTGAATAAAACAGTGTGAAATTGGACAGAACCCGATTAGTGACCCGTCGGGTATCTATGTTGAGTCGTGGACTTTGGGGCATGGTTTCACGAAATTAAGTTGACAGACCCTTAATCCATATTAACTTGATGCTAATGAGTGAAAGAAACGGTAAAATTGAGTTCGAATTGGTGAAGAACTAATCGAGTCTGATCGCGGGTCGTAGGCTCCGTTTATCAGAGAAACGGGTAAGGAAGAACACTATTCACGGTTACTGTAGCAAGGCGCGTGAACTCACGCGCAGCCGCTTGCGGCGGCACGTGAGGGCGCGTGGTGGCTTTTCTGGGAAAGTGTCCAACAGGTGTTTTACTCTATACAATGTAACGAACAATTTGGCTTTGGTTTCGAATCAATCGGACACCGTCTCGATAATGTTTCGAGGGTCCGAAGGTTTAAGTTACATATTTAATTAATATTGAATTCTCGGAAAATTATGGGAAAATTAGATGATGTAAATTGACTTGTTAGTAACCTTGAATAATGATTGTGAACAGAATTCGAGATTTCGAGCGAGTGTCGGAAATTACGGAAACGCGTGCAGCTCGGGAAACGAGCAATCGGACGGTGTGTGAGTGGACTTTTGTTTTGTACCCTGAATGCATGCATATATATTTTAAATGCTTTATAATATGATTGGAAATGATTTGTTATGATTGATACTTCGATATGATGATTTCTGGATTTTTGGGAATATTATATTATTTTTGAAATAGTATATTATTTTATGTGCTTTTAGGCACGATTTTCGAGAAAATGTGAAATGACTGTTTTGGGCGAAGGCCCGGGATTTATGATGGGTTTTGACTTGGATTCTGAGTTGGGAAATTGATTTAATGGATTTGTGATGTTTTCGGATATGATTTTACGGATTTGCGTGTATTGAATTATTTAATGATTTTACGGATTGACGAGAAATGAGATTTGGGCATGAGGCCCCGTGACAATGGTTTTGACATGGTTTTGATGCTTGATTTGACATAATGCTTTTGATTGTGTATTGATGTTTGATGACTCCAGATGCGTAATTCCTGGAGGGACCGGATGTGTAATTCCCGGTGAGGCTAGATGTGTAATTCCCAGCATTGGATGGCGACTCTGGATGTGTAATTCCCAGAGGATCCTCGGATGTGTAATTCCCGAGTTATATGCTTTATTATATGGTGAACCGATTTTATAAAATGATTTAAATGATTCATGTGTTTTATCCTATGCATGCATGGTTTGAAAAACTGGAGGGTAAACGATGTGTTTGATAACTGTATTTTAAATGATATTCTTTTTGTCCACTCACACCTTTGTTTTGATGACCCTCCAGGCCGTGGCACGACACTCGGGGCGGATTACGAGGCGGAGGCATGAGCAGAAATCAGTGCAGTTATCCCTGGTATGACGGGTGCTGAAGGGTACTTTCGGGATTTCAGTTGACTTGTCATACGGGAGCAGGACCGGACACAGTTATCGGGGGCCCGTTGGGACAGGTCATGTCAGAACGGCCGAGAGAAAATAAGGGAAGAATATAAAGCGAAGAAAGAGAAGGGATGAAGGAAGAAATAAGAGAAAGAGAAGGAAGAAATAAGAGAAAGAGAAGGAAGAGAAAAGAGAAAATCAAATGTGAGTGTGTGACTGTGAGAGAAGAAAAACCGAGAGAGAGAAAATCATGTGGAAGGAAGGGTTTGACGAGGAACTCACCCAGAAACCGAAGTGGAATTTCTGGAGAAATTTTCGAAGGCCAGGTACCAATTTACAGTCACTTTTTATGGTTTCAGAGCTAATCTAGGGATTGGAACAAAGAATTTGGTTGAAGAAAGGAAGTAAAAGACGGAAAAATGAGGGTTTTGGAACTGGGTCGACTCGCTGGGTTGAAAACTTGAAACTAAAGATTCGGATCGACCCGTCGAAAGCTTGATGATGATGAAGTGGCCATGATGACATGGCAATCCACGTGATAGAGAAGTTTTGATAGCTTCTGACTTGTCAATTGACGTGGCAGGTGACGTGGTAGACATATGGATGCCACGTGGCGAGTGTGTCACATGTCAGCTTGCGTGGTAGCCACGTCAGTAGAGACTGTAGCCGCACATGCATGCCTGTGGGATCACATGTGTGAGTGCGTGGCCGCCGAACTTCTACCTGCGTGTGGGCGCAATTCCTGAGATAAGGCGATGCATGTCCGATAGTTTTCGACCTTCTGAATCTAATGGTGATGGTTTTGAGGCGATCGTACACCATCTCGAAGGGGTTTGAGTCTATGTCTCATGTTGTAAAATCCGTAAAAATTCGTATTTAAATCCTGTGACTTAGGTTTTTCTTTGAGAACTTGTCTAGGACTTTTATGAACTAAATTTGGTATGGATTAACAGGAAATACAGCTTCAAGAGTTGTGGGGGAGCAACCAAACCATGGTTAAGCAGCGTTATCACACATGTGAGTGGACTTTTCTTTATTTACGTTTTGTGCATGCATACCTAATGATTTTAAGTGGTTTTTCTATGTGTTTTATTGATGTTCGGCTGAGTGCCGCCTCACATGAATTTGATGATTTGATGATTATTTAATTAGTATCTTTACTGCACGTTTTACTAGGCTTTATGATTTGGGCTTAGAACTGGGTATTGAAATATGAAATGTTTATTATTTGATTTTGGATATATTTTCTATGCTTGATGTGATTGTGGATTGGGATGTGTTATGGAAACCCACCTTGAGATGTCGATTGGTTGGATGGTCTCGGACGTCGAGGTAAAACTCCATAATTCTCGAGACGCATAAATAGTCTCAGACGTCGAACCGAGCTCCGTAATTCCTGAGACTAGGACCATGACTTAGACGTCAAGATGGGATCCACAATTCCTGAGCCGGTCCACACTCGGAGGTCAATCTGGACTCCGTAATTCCCGAGTAGCCCACCGGTAGAGAGTATTTGACATGATATTTTTCTTGCAGGCATCGAGGATAGGTTGACTGATGTTATATGGTTGTACGCTTGGTTCTGATATGTTTTGTGTGTTAACTTGCTTTATAGTGTCGTTAGATTTCTTATAAGTGTATATATATATCCTGAGATTTCTTGGTTGATTGCTTGTTTTACTAAAAATTCCTAGCTTCCAGTATGCATGCTGGGTTTTATAAATCGGAGGGTGATTTGTTTGTTTTTAATTGTTTTTCGAAGTTATTTTATCATATACTTATTTTCTTTTTTGTCCACTCACAATTTTGTGTTTTAAGCTACTCTCTAGGTCGTGACAGGGTATCGAGGATCGGTTTTGCTGCCGGAGGCATATAAATAAGTTGGACTCTGCGCACTCTACAGTTTGTTAGGGAAAAACTATAATTTTCTCTTTGTGTGTATTTAATGGTACTTATGCTCTGTAAATGGTTATGACATCCCTTATCTGACAGAAATATTTTAGTTATCGCTTTTATCTTGGGTTAAACTAATTTGTTTTGAGTTATTTGTCAGAAGGGAGCAGGATCTCCCCGTTTATCCGCAAGGGGTCTTGTCAGACGGTACTCAACTTGGTGATTTTGGCCTACATGGAAAATTGTCTTCAGCATTGCGGTTCTGCTTCTTCTGTTCAATTAGTTTGAATAAAGGGTCAATAGTGAGTCTGCGGCAGCTCATGTTGGTGGAGATGTCGGGCATGTCCGTGTAAGACCATGAAAAGACCTCTGCATTTTTTTTGAAGAAATTGATAAGAGCTATTCGGATGCTAGGCTTCAGTTTTGATCTTATTCGGACCAACGACTCGTATGCTTAACAGAAAGAGGGTTTGTTTCTATCTCTTCCACAGGTTCTGCCTCGGACATGTTTGCAAGATCTCGTCGGGGGTGGGTGGGGGCTGTCCCTGTGTTCTTCCTTGAGTCTTGGGTCAATGGGGTCATCTCTTCAAGGTCGTTTCTATGACAAAGAGTTTCTGTTGGATATGGATGATCTTGCTTGCTTTTTTTGGTTAAGTCCCTGGCAAAACATGTCCTTCCAGAGAGCTGGTCTCCTTGCACTTGTCCCGTTCCCAAAGGTGTTGGAAAATTCATCATTAGTAGGTAGGCAGATACGATGGCTCACATTTGGTTGAGTAGCCCTATTCTGATGATGACATTGTAGGTCATTGGACAATCGACCATAAAGACAGCCGTGATGGTCGTTACAGTCTTTGGGGCGGTGCCCATGGACATGGGAAGAGAAATGATAATTTTGGGTAAGACCGAGTTTCTGGAGAAACCCAAAAGTGATGTGACTTTGCAATTGAGTTCCTTTTCGTCTATGCCATATACTTCAAAGCCTCCCAAAAGAGGGTGTTGATTGAGCTCCTTATGTCCACAATTATTATGCACACATCGTAGTTGGAGATGTGAGCCCTGATGATGAGAGGCCAGTGTGTGAAAAAAATGATGCCCTTATCTTCCTCCTCCAAGAGGGTGATTGATTCCCATCCTAACTTGGCTACCTTACTTGCTCAGCTTGCATCGATGCTGAATACTTGGTGGTTGGATTGTGTAGCCCTAAGGAAGTTTTTCTTCGGCCTATTTGAGGTGATGTAGGAGGAGAGAGTTGGTCCTCCGCGGATGGTATTGATATACTGGTGTGTCGTAGCTACTTGTGTATGTGGTAAGAATTGGTTGAGTCTTCCTTCATGGACGAGTTTCTAGATGATGTCCTTGAATGCGATGCATTTCTCAATGGTGTGGTCATTATACTTGTGATATTGGTAGAAAGTTTCCTTGTTGACGATGGAGCGGTAGTGAAGATTCCTTGGCTTGGCCTTATCCTTTACATTCAACAGGACGTTGTCAAGAGAGGTGTTCAGTATGATGTATGTCTCGAAGCGACTCTTTGTTACAGAGTTGTCTCCTACCAATCCGCGTCCTCTATGGTTGTTGTTATCACCTTGACTGAATCCTCGATCGTCACGACCTAATTAGTCTTTCTTATCATGGTGCTGCCCATCGAAGTTGAGTTTTCTCCTCCCTTGGTGAGATTGGTCGCTACTTTGATTGTAGTTTCCAAAGTCATAGTTGTTCTTACCCTGATTGTTATTGGTTGGGGGGATAAGGTTTGAGGCGAGCTTGGTCTCCTTGATGAGAGTATGAAAGAATTCTACCTTGATGTAGATGGCTGCCCTTTTCATGATCTTAGTGTAGCTCCCCCAATCTCTAGTATGGACTGCATACTTGAAGAGTGACTCCTTAACGCCATTTCTGAAAGCGTTAAATGCAGCTTTGTCATCCTAGTCCTAGCAGCGGGAGTACTCGAGGCTGAACCTTGCGGCATATTTTTGAAGTGTCTTTTCCTCTCCATGTTTGATGGAGAATAGGTCTTCCATGGAGACAATTTTGTCCGTCTGGATCATGAAATGGTTGAGGAAGGTTGTTTGCAACTCATCAAAGGAGTCGATGGTGTTGGGAGCCAGGCAGCAAAACCAATTGAGCGCTGCATCAATGAGGGTTGAGCTGAAGATGAGGCACTAGACCTCGTCGGTCACATTCTTGTAGGCCAAGGCAGAGACATAGTTGTTCAGGTTGGTGACGGGGTCTCCTTTACCTGTGTACATTGTGATCTTGATAGGCTTTACCTCTGACCTATGTTGGGATTAAAGTATTCGGTTGGTGATGGGATTAGAGTATTCGGTTGGTGAAGGGGCTAGTGATCGTCTTCCTCAAGGCTAGCGCCTTACCTTTGTCTTCCTTGGCCATAAGGATGTGTATCCTTCTCAAGAGGTTCTCCATGACATTTTCATTTTAGGGGCCTGGCTGATCGAACTCGCATTCTATTCAGCCAGTTCTTCTATCCTTCTAAACTCTGCTCTTTCTGCGTCTATGGGAATAACTTTCTGCTGTTGAGTTTGTCTCATCCAGCACCTACCGGTTTTCCTCCCATTGATGGGGTTTAGGCCTCTGGGCTCTGTGATGGCCCTTGCTAATTGCTCGACCAGAGGTTCATCTGGCTGCTTGTCAGCCGTGTGAGTTGGAAGAGGGGCGATGTCTTGTGGCTCTATAGTTAGAGACCTTGGACGTCAGTCGTACGGGTGCCATCTTCGCTTGGAAATTTTCTAGTAGCTGGCGAGCATCCCAGTAGATCTTCATTCTAGAAGGACTATCTTTGTTGGAGGGTTAGATGAGGAGTCGTTTGGAAGTCGTGGGGTTAGCCCTGGGTTGTTGCCTCATCGACCTGTCAGAAGACACTCGCTCGATCCCCAGCTACAAGGTTTGAGTTTGGTCGTTCATAGTCTTGTTGGCCAGAGGATGGTTGGCTGGCCCCTTGTCTTGATGGCGCTCATGTTGGGACATCTTCACGATGGCGAGGGTGCTCGCATACTATTCCCTTATTCTGCTAGAACCTGGTTCTTGGCATCGATCTTGGCGCTATGAGCTTTGAGCTTGGCCACCTCCCATAGAAGGTCTCCCAATGTCTGCCTATAAACTCAGGGATGTTGTCCCGCGTGTTCCTTTGCAGGAATGAGGTATGAGTGACTCTCGTTCGTCTTATTTGTCCTACATGGTGTCGAGGGTAGTTGGGGCGGTCGAGATAGTAAGTGAGAACGTGGGAGGTTGTTTCAGAATTCCCACAGACGATATCAAACTTTTGATGCAATAAATTGACCAACTTAGACTCACCTCGTTGGACTCCTTTGGGTGCTCATCTCGTGGTGGCAGGACAAGCGTAGAGAGAAGTAAGAGTAAATGAGCACCAGTGTGATGTCGGTTTAACAGTCTTCAATGTTTAAATAAGATTAAGTGTGAAGGTTCTGTAGTAATTTAGGCAGCGTAAGGGCAAGATTGTCATTACCTTTTGGAGGAAATGTACCCGTATATTTATAGTAGCATTAAATGTTATTGGTGGAATAGTTCGATGTGAAATTAATATTATTGTCCTATAAACTGACACATGTTCTCATGTAGTCCTATTTCTGGCTTGCCTGGCCAAATAGTGGGTAGGTCGACCATATCTAGTCGGCCTGTGCTACTTTGACCTACACACTAAGTTGTTTGTTAGACTGAGGGGGTGACTAGCCAAGAAATGTGCAGGCTGACTAGATGTGATCAGTCAGACTTTTTTGATTCAGGCTGACTAGATTAGATACAAACACTCTTAATAAACATAATTTTCTTTATTCTCTTGGTTAGGAATTGCATGAATCATCCCAGAGTCCATAAATCCGAAGCTTCTTAAATTCATTGCTCATCCATCGTGAATAGTGCAACTCCAACAGACAATCGTCCTCCCACAGTCCCACGACATAATCCAATTGCTCATCATAATACCCCGTTCTCAGGGCGGATTTTATTTACTTGCCCATTTATTTTCTTTATTCTTCTTGTAATAATTGGCTTACTAGGGGTGAAGTTGTAAAAAAATACAGATCTAAAACCTAAAATGAACTTGTTCTTCCAGGAAAAGGGGTTAAAAAGAGATGCACTTTCCGTAAGATTATAAGATAAGTTACAACAATGTGATAGACAAAGCTCCAATTACATAACTTATTGCATCATAGGGGAAAGTGTCACTACCTTACCCGTAGATTTGTGTGTGTGTGTGGGTGTTCATTCATGGTGAACGTGTAATGACCCGGAAATTCGAAAAAGGAAAATTTGGAAACTTTGGGGAAAATGACGATTTTGCCCCTGGAATTGGGCAAACTGTTGACTTTTTATTCGAGCGGTCCAACGGATTTTGACCGATGACTGTGGCGTAGTTCAGGACGTCACGAATTCATAGACAGGTGGCACGTCCAATTTCGGTATTCGAGAAGAAAGTTATGACGTGCGGAAGTTGGTAAAAGGGGCCGAAAATTGAATTTTTGACCGGGATCTTGTTTGGACTTTCCGGAAATACCGTTGGATAGGTCTCGGGACACTGAATTCGTAGACAGGCGGCATGCGTCAATCGAAGTCCGAATGAAATAGTTATGGGTCAAGAACGAGGAGGGGTATTTTGGTAATTAGTATGGCAAGGGTAAAATGGTAATTTTGCTACAGCAGGGTATATGGGACGGTTGTCCTAGCTGATTCAGCTAAATTGGATGAGGATTTATTGCTGGGTGACATGTGTCACTTGATGAGGGAGATTAGTAGAACTTAAGTGCTTTGGTGTACACTTAAATTAATTAATTAATCTGTTGTATAATTAGCACTTAGTTAATACTCGACCAAGACAGACAAACAGAGAACGCCATTTTCTACCCCTTTGATCGATTCTCAGCAGCAACAGAGGGGAACAAGTGAATTGAGTGACCAATTCAGTGTGTTTTAGAGAGAAAAACCGAAAGTGGAACCCAGAAATTCCTACCCGAACGGTATTGAGAACACCCGAAAATCCACCTAAATCCATAAATATCGAATTTGAAGTTGTGGGCGGTTTCAATCGAAATTGACGAGAGAGTTAGCCTCCTGGGAGTTCAACGAAGCGAACCACCTCAACTGGAACGAAAATTGGTGGAGAATCCACGAAGAACAGGCCCTGTGACCTCCGCGGATTGTGGGAGTTGAGTTCAGATAATTGGAGGTATGAATTCATGAAATTGGTTTGCAATCAATTGAATAAAACAGTGTGAAATTGGACAGAACCCGATTAGTGACCCGTCGGGTATCTATGTTGAGTCGTGGACTTTGGGGCATGGTTTCACGAAATTAAGTTGACAGACCCTTAATCCATATTAACTTGATGCTAATGAGTGAAAGAAACGGTAAAATTGAGTTCGAATTGGTGAAGAACTAATCGAGTCTGATCGCGGGTCGTAGGCTCCGTTTATCAGAGAAACGGGTAAGAAAGAACACTATTCACGGTTACTGTAGCAAGGCGCGTGAACTCACGCGCAGCCGCTTGCGGCGGCACGTGAGGGCGCGTGGTGGCTTTTCTGGGAAAGTGTCCAACAGGTGTTTTACTCTATACAATGTAACGAACAATTTGGCTTTGGTTTCGAATCAATCGGACACCGTCTCGATAATGTTTCGAGGGTCCGAAGGTTTAAGTTACATATTTAATTAATATTGAATTCTCGGAAAATTATGGGAAAATTAGATGATGTAAATTGACTTGTTAGTAACCTTGAATAATGATTGTGAACAGGATTCGAGATTTCGAGCGAGTGTCGGAAATTACGGAAACGCGTGCAGCTCGGGAAACGAGCAATCGGACGGTGTGTGAGTGGACTTTTGTTTTGTACCCTGAATGCATGCATATATATTTTAAATGCTTTATAATATGATTGGAAATGATTTGTTATGATTGATACTTCGATATGATGATTTCTGGATTTTTGGGAATATTATATTATTTTTGAAATAGTATATTATTTTATGTGCTTTTAGGCACGATTTTCGAGAAAATGTGAAATGACTGTTTTGGGCGAAGGCCCGGGATTTATGATGGGTTTTGACTTGGATTCTGAGTTGGGAAATTGATTTAATGGATTTGTGATGTTTTCAGATATGATTTTACGGATTTGCGTGTATTGAATTATTTAATGATTTTACGGATTGACGAGAAATGAGATTTGGGCATGAGGCCCCGTGACAATGGTTTTGACATGGTTTTGATGCTTGATTTGACATAATGCTTTTGATTGTGTATTGATGTTTGATGACTCCAGATGCGTAATTCCTGGAGGGACCGGATGTGTAATTCCCGGTGAGGCTAGATGTGTAATTCCCAGCATTGGATGGCGACTCTGGATGTGTAATTCCCAGAGGATCCTCGGATGTGTAATTCCCGAGTTATATGCTTTATTATATGGTGAACCGATTTTATAAAATGATTTAAATGATTCATGTGTTTTATCCTATGCATGCATGGTTTGAAAAACTGGAGGGTAAACGATGTGTTTGATAACTGTATTTTAAATGATATTCTTTTTGTCCACTCACACCTTTGTTTTGATGACCCTCCAGGCCGTGGCACGACACTCGGGGCGGATTACGAGGCGGAGGCATGAGCAGAAATCAGTGCAGTTATCCCTGGTATGACGGGTGCTGAAGGGTACTTTCGGGATTTCAGTTGACTTGTCATACGGGAGCAGGACCGGACACAGTTATCGGGGGCCCGTTGGGACAGGTCATGTCAGAACGGCCGAGAGAAAATAAGGGAAGAATATAAAGCGAAGAAAGAGAAGGGATGAAGGAAGAAATAAGAGAAAGAGAAGGAAGAAATAAGAGAAAGAGAAGGAAGAGAAAAGAGAAAATCAAATGTGAGTGTGTGACTGTGAGAGAAGAAAAACCGAGAGAGAGAAAATCATGTGGAAGGAAGGGTTTGACGAGGAACTCACCCAGAAACCGAAGTGGAATTTCTGGAGAAATTTTCGAAGGCCAGGTACCAATTTACAGTCACTTTTTATGGTTTCAGAGCTAATCTAGGGATTGGAACAAAGAATTTGGTTGAAGAAAGGAAGTAAAAGACGGAAAAATGAGGGTTTTGGAACTGGGTCGACTCGCTGGGTTGAAAACTTGAAACTAAAGATTCGGATCGACCCGTCGAAAGCTTGATGATGATGAAGTGGCCATGATGACATGGCAATCCACGTGATAGAGAAGTTTTGATAGCTTCTGACTTGTCAATTGACGTGGCAGGTGACGTGGTAGACATATGGATGCCACGTGGCGAGTGTGTCACATGTCAGCTTGCGTGGTAGCCACGTCAGTAGAGACTGTAGCCGCACATGCATGCCTGTGGGATCACATGTGTGAGTGCGTGGCCGCCGAACTTCTACCTGCGTGTGGGCGCAATTCCTGAGATAAGGCGATGCATGTCCGATAGTTTTCGACCTTCTGAATCTAATGGTGATGGTTTTGAGGCGATCGTACACCATCTCGAAGGGGTTTGAGTCTATGTCTCATGTTGTAAAATCCGTAAAAATTCGTATTTAAATCCTGTGACTTAGGTTTTTCTTTGAGAACTTGTCTAGGACTTTTATGAACTAAATTTGGTATGGATTAACAGGAAATACAGCTTCAAGAGTTGTGGGGGAGCAACCAAACCATGGTTAAGCAGCGTTATCACACATGTGAGTGGACTTTTCTTTATTTACGTTTTGTGCATGCATACCTAATGATTTTAAGTGGTTTTTCTATGTGTTTTATTGATGTTCGGCTGAGTGCCGCCTCACATGAATTTGATGATTTGATGATTATTTAATTAGTATCTTTACTGCACGTTTTACTAGGCTTTATGATTTGGGCTTAGAACTGGGTATTGAAATATGAAATGTTTATTATTTGATTTTGGATATATTTTCTATGCTTGATGTGATTGTGGATTGGGATGTGTTATGGAAACCCACCTTGAGATGTCGATTGGTTGGATGGTCTCGGACGTCGAGGTAAAACTCCATAATTCTCGAGACGCATAAATAGTCTCAGACGTCGAACCGAGCTCCGTAATTCCTGAGACTAGGACCATGACTTAGACGTCAAGATGGGATCCACAATTCCTGAGCCGGTCCACACTCGGAGGTCAATCTGGACTCCGTAATTCCCGAGTAGCCCACCGGTAGAGAGTATTTGACATGATATTTTTCTTGCAGGCATCGAGGATAGGTTGACTGATGTTATATGGTTGTACGCTTGGTTCTGATATGTTTTGTGTGTTAACTTGCTTTATAGTGTCGTTAGATTTCTTATAAGTGTATATATATATCCTGAGATTTCTTGGTTGATTGCTTGTTTTACTAAAAATTCCTAGCTTCCAGTATGCATGCTGGGTTTTATAAATCGGAGGGTGATTTGTTTGTTTTTAATTGTTTTTCGAAGTTATTTTATCATATACTTATTTTCTTTTTTGTCCACTCACAATTTTGTGTTTTAAGCTACTCTCTAGGTCGTGACAGGGTATCGAGGATCGGTTTTGCTGCCGGAGGCATATAAATAAGTTGGACTCTGCGCACTCTACAGTTTGTTAGGGAAAAACTATAATTTTCTCTTTGTGTGTATTTAATGGTACTTATGCTCTGTAAATGGTTATGACATCCCTTATCTGACAGAAATATTTTAGTTATCGCTTTTATCTTGGGTTAAACTAATTTGTTTTGAGTTATTTGTCAGAAGGGAGCAGGATCTCCCCGTTTATCCGCAAGGGGTCTTGTCAGACGGTACTCAACTTGGTGATTTTGGCCTACATGGAAAATTGTCTTCAGCATTGCGGTTCTGCTTCTTCTGTTCAATTAGTTTGAATAAAGGGTCAATAGTGAGTCTGCGGCAGCTCATGTTGGTGGAGATGTCGGGCATGTCCGTGTAAGACCATGAAAAGACCTCTGCATTTTTTTTGAAGAAATTGATAAGAGCTATTCGGATGCTAGGCTTCAGTTTTGATCTTATTCGGACCAACGACTCGTATGCTTAACAGAAAGAGGGTTTGTTTCTATCTCTTCCACAGGTTCTGCCTCGGACATGTTTGCAAGATCTCGTCGGGGGTGGGTGGGGGCTGTCCCTGTGTTCTTCCTTGAGTCTTGGGTCAATGGGGTCATCTCTTCAAGGTCGTTTCTATGACAAAGAGTTTCTGTTGGATATGGATGATCTTGCTTGCTTTTTTTGGTTAAGTCCCTGGCAAAACATGTCCTTCCAGAGAGCTGGTCTCCTTGCACTTGTCCCGTTCCCAAAGGTGTTGGAAAATTCATCATTAGTAGGTAGGCAGATACGATGGCTCACATTTGGTTGAGTAGCCCTATTCTGATGATGACATTGTAGGTCATTGGACAATCGACCATAAAGACAGCCGTGATGGTCGTTACAGTCTTTGGGGCGGTGCCCATGGACATGGGAAGAGAAATGATAATTTTGGGTAAGACCGAGTTTCTGGAGAAACCCAAAAGTGATGTGACTTTGCAATTGAGTTCCTTTTCGTCTATGCCATATACTTCAAAGCCTCCCAAAAGAGGGTGTTGATTGAGCTCCTTATGTCCACAATTATTATGCACACATCGTAGTTGGAGATGTGAGCCCTGATGATGAGAGGCCAGTGTGTGAAAAAAATGATGCCCTTATCTTCCTCCTCCAAGAGGGTGATTGATTCCCATCCTAACTTGGCTACCTTACTTGCTCAGCTTGCATCGATGCTGAATACTTGGTGGTTGGATTGTGTAGCCCTAAGGAAGTTTTTCTTCGGCCTATTTGAGGTGATGTAGGAGGAGAGAGTTGGTCCTCCGCGGATGGTATTGATATACTGGTGTGTCGTAGCTACTTGTGTATGTGGTAAGAATTGGTTGAGTCTTCCTTCATGGACGAGTTTCTAGATGATGTCCTTGAATGCGATGCATTTCTCAATGGTGTGGTCATTATACTTGTGATATTGGTAGAAAGTTTCCTTGTTGACGATGGAGCGGTAGTGAAGATTCCTTGGCTTGGCCTTATCCTTTACATTCAACAGGACGTTGTCAAGAGAGGTGTTCAGTATGATGTATGTCTCGAAGCGACTCTTTGTTACAGAGTTGTCTCCTACCAATCCGCGTCCTCTATGGTTGTTGTTATCACCTTGACTGAATCCTCGATCGTCACGACCTAATTAGTCTTTCTTATCATGGTGCTGCCCATCGAAGTTGAGTTTTCTCCTCCCTTGGTGAGATTGGTCGCTACTTTGATTGTAGTTTCCAAAGTCATAGTTGTTCTTACCCTGATTGTTATTGGTTGGGGGGATAAGGTTTGAGGCGAGCTTGGTCTCCTTGATGAGAGTATGAAAGAATTCTACCTTGATGTAGATGGCTGCCCTTTTCATGATCTTAGTGTAGCTCCCCCAATCTCTAGTATGGACTGCATACTTGAAGAGTGACTCCTTAACGCCATTTCTGAAAGCGTTAAATGCAGCTTTGTCATCCTAGTCCTAGCAGCGGGAGTACTCGAGGCTGAACCTTGCGGCATATTTTTGAAGTGTCTTTTCCTCTCCATGTTTGATGGAGAATAGGTCTTCCATGGAGACAATTTTGTCCGTCTGGATCATGAAATGGTTGAGGAAGGTTGTTTGCAACTCATCAAAGGAGTCGATGGTGTTGGGAGCCAGGCAGCAAAACCAATTGAGCGCTGCATCAATGAGGGTTGAGCTGAAGATGAGGCACTAGACCTCGTCGGTCACATTCTTGTAGGCCAAGGCAGAGACATAGTTGTTCAGGTTGGTGACGGGGTCTCCTTTACCTGTGTACATTGTGATCTTGATAGGCTTTACCTCTGACCTATGTTGGGATTAAAGTATTCGGTTGGTGATGGGATTAGAGTATTCGGTTGGTGAAGGGGCTAGTGATCGTCTTCCTCAAGGCTAGCGCCTTACCTTTGTCTTCCTTGGCCATAAGGATGTGTATCCTTCTCAAGAGGTTCTCCATGACATTTTCATTTTAGGGGCCTGGCTGATCGAACTCGCATTCTATTCAGCCAGTTCTTCTATCCTTCTAAACTCTGCTCTTTCTGCGTCTATGGGAATAACTTTCTGCTGTTGAGTTTGTCTCATCCAGCACCTACCGGTTTTCCTCCCATTGATGGGGTTTAGGCCTCTGGGCTCTGTGATGGCCCTTGCTAATTGCTCGACCAGAGGTTCATCTGGCTGCTTGTCAGCCGTGTGAGTTGGAAGAGGGGCGATGTCTTGTGGCTCTATAGTTAGAGACCTTGGACGTCAGTCGTACGGGTGCCATCTTCGCTTGGAAATTTTCTAGTAGCTGGCGAGCATCCCAGTAGATCTTCATTCTAGAAGGACTATCTTTGTTGGAGGGTTAGATGAGGAGTCGTTTGGAAGTCGTGGGGTTAGCCCTGGGTTGTTGCCTCATCGACCTGTCAGAAGACACTCGCTCGATCCCCAGCTACAAGGTTTGAGTTTGGTCGTTCATAGTCTTGTTGGCCAGAGGATGGTTGGCTGGCCCCTTGTCTTGATGGCGCTCATGTTGGGACATCTTCACGATGGCGAGGGTGCTCGCATACTATTCCCTTATTCTGCTAGAACCTGGTTCTTGGCATCGATCTTGGCGCTATGAGCTTTGAGCTCGGCCACCTCCCATAGAAGGTCTCCCAATGTCTGCCTATAAACTCAGGGATGTTGTCCCGCGTGTTCCTTTGCAGGAATGAGGTATGAGTGACTCTCGTTCGTCTTATTTGTCCTACATGGTGTCGAGGGTAGTTGGGGCGGTCGAGATAGTAAGTGAGAACGTGGGAGGTTGTTTCAGAATTCCCACAGACGATATCAAACTTTTGATGCAATAAATTGACCAACTTAGACTCACCTCGTTGGACTCCTTTGGGTGCTCATCTCGTGGTGGCAGGACAAGCGTAGAGAGAAGTAAGAGTAAATGAGCACCAGTGTGATGTCGGTTTAACAGTCTTCAATGTTTAAATAAGATTAAGTGTGAAGGTTCTGTAGTAATTTAGGCAGCGTAAGGGCAAGATTGTCATTACCTTTTGGAGGAAATGTACCCGTATATTTATAGTAGCATTAAATGTTATTGGTGGAATAGTTCGATGTGAAATTAATATTATTGTCCTATAAACTGACACATGTTCTCATGTAGTCCTATTTCTGGCTTGCCTGGCCAAATAGTGGGTAGGTCGACCATATCTAGTCGGCCTGTGCTACTTTGACCTACACACTAAGTTGTTTGTTAGACTGAGGGGGTGACTAGCCAAGAAATGTGCAGGCTGACTAGATGTGATCAGTCAGACTTTTTTGATTCAGGCTGACTAGATTAGATACAAACACTCTTAATAAACATAATTTTCTTTATTCTCTTGGTTAGGAATTGCATGAATCATCCCAGAGTCCATAAATCCGAAGCTTCTTAAATTCATTGCTCATCCATCGTGAATAGTGCAACTCCAACAGACAATCGTCCTCCCACAGTCCCACGACATAATCCAATTGCTCATCATAATACCCCGTTCTCAGGGCGGATTTTATTTACTTGCCCATTTATTTTCTTTATTCTTCTTGTAATAATTGGCTTACTAGGGGTGAAGTTGTAAAAAAATACAGATCTAAAACCTAAAATGAACTTGTTCTTCCAGGAAAAGGGGTTAAAAAGAGATGCACTTTCCGTAAGATTATAAGATAAGTTACAACAATGTGATAGACAAAGCTCCAATTACATAACTTATTGCATCATACCATCAACTTAGAGAAAAGAGGAAGAAGAGTGATTGAATAAGTACATAACTCTTATACAAGATCTCCCTTGAGCTTGTTTAGCTCAAGGGTTTTCTTTCTCATACACTTCGCTGGCATACTTCCAGTTGATGACTTTCCATATGTTCTTCAGATAATCTGGTCTGACGTTCTTGTACTGTGATGTGAAAAACAGACGTAGTTTAATTCATATTACATGATACAGGAGGAGGAAAGCAGAAAAAGAATAGTACAGAAGAGCCAACACAACCGACATGCACATCACAGGACTTGGTGATAAGTGGTGATGGTTTTAATTGTATGCATGTAACGATTCAGGCTATTTCCATTCGGAAGAGTCCGTGTACGGACATTGCGGGAAAGACACGACAGGACTTGGTTTCGTTTCGCTGGTGTCTGAATGAAAATCTAATAGCAAACTTCCTCTGTTAGGAAGATCTTTCCCACATAAATAATTCAAATCCGAGAAGCAAATATGACTTGTCATTCACACAGGAAGTCTCAACATCCTTATACCTGCTCCACTTGTACGCCAGAAGAAAAATATATATACCTTTGACATTCAACCCTCACCAATTCAGCGAGGATAAATCTAAATTGACTATATACTGCAGTTATAAAATGATTCCCTAACTGAAAGATTTCAACACTTGTTTGCACAAAGTACTTGGACACGTTAATGTTGCAAGCATAAGGAATATAGAACTATTATTGGAATCTAAGAGCAGCCAAGTGAGTTCCATTTACCTGTAAGTAGTAGGCATGCTCCCAAACGTCAATACCAAGCAATGGAACCAAACTTGGTCCTTTAGTAACCAATGGGTCCTGTAACAAATGAATCAGATTCACAAGTAATCGACTGAAATAAAACCAATACAAAAAGTTCCATAATAGCAAACCTATGTACATCCTAAAATCCTTAATACATGAATAACCCCTTAAAAGACGGGAAACCAGATAATGAATCTTTGACATGGGTTCTATAATACATCTAATTTTCTTAGAGTCTAAGCATCATATGTCAATGCCAACATCCAACTATAGTAGTCAAGCGTATTATTTGGATAGAGGATAGACCATAAGGATCCTAGTACAGTTCATGAGGAGCCAAACAAACATCATGCTGAGGGGAAATTAGTTCATTGATGAAAACAGCAGGCTGGATGGCCTCGTGCAATTTGATTATGGCTAGAATTACTGTAAAGTATACATAGAAGGAAATGCTATACTATTAGGTGTGCCTTTATAGTAAATCTCGTAAGTCTTACCTGATTTCCGGTGGTTTCAACCACAAGCTTCTTCAATTCTTTGTCAAGAGCAAGCCACTGGAAAGAAGGATCAAAGAAGCAAGTGAAAATATTGAAAATTGACTGAAGCATCAAATTAGGATATGAAATAAATGTCGGAAAAACTCAAACTTACCACCCATCCAGAACCCTGCAAAGCAGCGCCCTCTGCATTGATCTTTTTCACTAATGCTTCCAAGGAACCAAAATCCGCGTCAATAGCCCAACCCAGGGAACCATGAGGGGGCTCACCACCTCCTTCCTGCCATGAACAAAGAATTACTCCATTAGGCAGATGAATGCGTAATAGCAGGCTTGTAAGATAAAAGAAGGAACTTACACTGACGGGTTTTAGATTTTTCCAGAAAAGCGAGTGGTTGACATGGCCTGCAAGAAAACAATCCAACCCACATCAAACAAAGTAAATGCAGTGACAAAAAAAAATTAAAACTTTAAAAATAAAAACAATGAACTTGGGAATGGAAACAAGCAAAATCCAGTGGAAAAAAAAACTTATTGGTTGATTATTGTTACGATTGGATTATCTACCTGGATGCACGAGATTAACAAGACACATAAAAAACATTTGAAGTCTTCACCAAAAAAAAAATTTGAAGTAAATAAATAAATCATAGTTTCCCAAAGGCAGTATCGGCCTAATTAGGGGCAACAATAGCTAATTGAATAGTTACTATTAATATGAATTTACTTCAACAAACATTTTTAAAGCACATTAAAACTCAATTCACTATACTCACAAGAAAAGAGAGTTCAATCATTTCCAGTCGCAATTGGAACATTTTAATCAATTTAAGGTTATTTGGACATAAAGTATACAAATTGAACAAATACTTCTAATCAGAAAAGATAATAAGTGATACAATAACAAAAATAAACAAAGAGATTGAGAGATGAGTAACCTCCGCCATTGAACTTGATGGCGCTCTGCAATTTAACAACAGCAGCCGCGTCACCCTTGACGATGGCGTCGTGTAGCTGCTCTAGAGCTTTGTTGTAGTTGGTGATGTAAGCCTGGTGGTGCTTCTGGTGATGGAGCTGCATGATCTCGCCGCTGATTGCAGGCTCAAGAGCACCATAGTCGTAGGGAAGATCGGGAAGCGAGAAGGTCTGCAAGCCACGGGATTGAGCAAGGATTTTAGCTTCGTTCTGAAACCCTAATGCAAGGGCTTTCCTGGTAACGAGAGCTCGAAGAGCCATGAGTGTCTTGCTGGCGATGTAGAGAGAAGACGAGAGACTAGAGTGAGTAGCAATAGACTGAGTATGCTGTGTGCCGAGTAGGTAAGAAGGGAAAAATTGAGGGGCGTATGTATTAGTAGGTGCGAATCCGGGTGCGGTGGTAGGAAAAGCGACCCATGTGCCATTATATCCGTGGGCTTAGCGCTTTAATATCCAACAGTTAAAGCCTACTTAAGCCCATGTTCATTTTACGATCATAATAATAATCACGGGTTTACTTATTTCTTTTACGTTATAACTAGGTAATGAATGAATAAGTCAGACTCATTTTAAAATAAATAATTCCATTTAAAAATAGATAATCCTATTAGGAATTAACTCGAGGAAAATGTTAATAATTCCCATTATCTCCTCCCATGATCTTTATTTACTAAAATACCCTACAATTTTACAATAATTTCAATTAGCTTAACACAATTTCAACAAAAAAAAATATACTAATCTTTATTTACTAAAATACCCTACAATTTTACAATAATTTCAATTAGCTTAACACAATTTCAACAAAAAAAAATATACTAAAAACATAGTTCACAAGTATTAATTAAAATAATTCCGAGTAATAATTTTCTTGCTTGAATCAATTCTTATTTTCTGAGCCATCTTCATCAACATCAAAGTGAAGCACCATTAAAAAAGGGGAAACGCTCTTGGTTGCAGCATATAATTTGCAGTCGATGAACTCCATATCCTCAAAATGGCTGCTGAGTTGTAATTGTTGATGATGAATTTGAGTCCATTTTTTATCAATGGGCTTACACATAACCAGCAATGTTTATCCTGCCTTTTTTGCATCAACCTACTCAAAAGGCTATGGGGTTGGATATATTCGGGTGCTAAGCGAACATAACCATATTCTGAGCCGCAACCACTATTGCCGGTTGCTGAATTTGTGCTTGAGGCGGTGCCATAGCTGAGTTCTGAAACCCTCCCCTGCCTTCTGGAACTGTAATGGGTGGCCTTCAAATACCTTGTGCGGTTTCTCAATTATCCACCATCAAAATCATGGAGCATGCTTGCAACGCAAATCTTCCTTGATGCCGAGTCTGACTGAGCGTTAAATGAAGACGAAGAAGACGATGTAGTGTTGTTGCTGGCCGGACCCACTGAGGCTAGTTGGCACGAAGTGATTCTATCATTGATGTTCTTCTTAGAGTCCTTCAGGGCCTTCATGGCTCCACGTCACATTCATTTGGTTTCTCTTATGGGCTTTAGGTTCATAAACTGATCTAGGTCTGTCTCAAATTAACAAATTTTCTCTTCTTAGAACTTGAATTTGCTTCCAATACTAGTCTTTGGCCTATAATCTGACCTAGGTCTTCTTCAAAATCACGATTTTGTGGTACCAAGCGCTTGAATTTGGGAGTCAATAGAGGATTTAGAGTTGGAAAAACGGGAGAGTAATGTCGATGAGGAATTTGGGTGGAAATTGGATGGTGGTGGCTGGGGGGTGTTTGGTGATAGGCATGGGAATGGGTTGAGAAACCCATAGGGTGTTGAATGTTCTTCATCTTTTGTTTGTTTCTTTTCTAATATTTAGATTTAATATTTTGCTATTAAATGATTTAAACATCCGTTCATATGATGACATGTATGCATTTTAAATAAAACGTTAACGATCCGGAGTAACGGAGTTGACATAAAAAGGGTTTTTACAGCATATTAGCACGATTTGGCGTTCGAGTAAAATGTGATTTGTTATCTAGTTTGTGGAGCAAATTGATTAATAAGTTTAATCTCTATATACTAAAAGGGAGGTAAGTTTCAGTGTTCATGGATAATAGATTTCCAAAATTACCCTTCAACTTGTTCATGGTTTTTTTTTCTAGCTTCTTTGTGTACAATGGAGTGATAATTTTTTCCCTTTTTAAGCATGTCTTATCGTTTATGTCACCCCTGCCATTCTATTGATGATCATCTACTATTCAAACTTATTTCTATTTACAGCGAGGATGTCATTCCTCTTCCGCTCTCCAAAAGCTTGGTTTTTAACTTCCTAGAAGACAAAGTTAATTCTCTATTGTAAATACGTGCTCTAATTCTTTGAGCAACGTACCTCAACTAGAAATATAATCTCCTTGCTTCTAAATAATGTACCTCATGCCATTCTATTGAATGATTTACTAAATTCTGAATCTGATAATAACAATAATAATATTCAAATATTCAAACTTATTTCTATTTGCAACGAGGATGTCGTTCCTCTTCTGCTCTCCAAAGGCTCGGTTTCTAATTTCCAAGAAACAAAGTTGATTCTCTATTGTAAATAAATGTTCTAATTCTTTGAGCAATGTATCTCAACTCGAAATATACTCTATTTACTTCAATATTGATCGCCTAATTCTTTGAGGTACTACGTAAACACAAACATTTTTTAATGAGTAGAATGTAATTGGCTCAATATTTGTAAATACGTGCTCTAATTCTTTGAGGTATGGACCTCAATTAGAAATATAATGACACATCCCGTATCGAAAATATGAAAACTAAATTTAGAAAAATTACCATTCTACCCCTGTTATTTATTTCGGGTTCTTTTGGGCTTGCATTGGATTAATTAACAGAGTTGGGCCTTATGAATTTTGTAGTCTTGGGGGCCCAAACGTATACTCCAAAGGTTACCTAAGTACAAAATAGGTCTTGTTGCTTCATAGTTGAAGCCCAATTTCTGACCCGAGCCCAAGACATGTACTTAATTATAGACAAGCCTATACACTTAGTCTTGGTTTGAATTGAAATTTAGAGCTGGCTTAGCCCACTCTTTGTTGACCCAAGGTCCCATTGATCCAACAAATACTAGTGGCCCAAGTTTTGGCCCAAGCAATTGATCCATATTAGCCCCAAATTAAATGTTGGACACCTGGCCACCTCTGAAGCTAACAAACACGTACACCACGTCACCACTGGAGCCTTCTAACATCGCATCGCCCATTCTCGTTTGGTGGAAGTTTGATCTTTCCGTTCGAAGTGTTGGTCTCTCTGTCCCTCACAGAGCCTTCTTGCTCAGACGACTTTACAACCACCCCTAACTGCTGCCCTCAACTCCCCCGTGACAGAGGTCACCATTCCCTATTCCTTATCGCAATCATCATCGTGACACACTCGAGTGAAGAAGCCCCCATCGATGGCGGCAAAACTGTGAACCCCGTAGTCGTCCACCAAGCATGTCCTCGAAATTGAGCCCTTCCTAGTGTTAGTGAGAGTTTAATACCTTCATGCTTTGGCAGACATCTCTTTCTAGTATACAACTTACAGGCATTTCTATACTATATATGAGTTTCCTCACAAGTCACAACCCTACTTTCTTTCTTTCTGCCTCAGGTCGGTGATGACTCATCGACCCCCCTCCATTACATCCACCACCCACGTGCTCACATGCTAGGGTTTATTAGGATTTTATGCTATAATCATCAAACTAATTACTGATCGAATTGTTAGCCTATAATATAATCAAATTTTATTTCATTCAATTGAATTTCTCTCCGTCAATGGAGATTTTATTTGATCAAATTTCTGTCTCTTTTCGTGTTTATTAATTTATTAGTGAAAGTTCTCTACCACCTCTTGAATAAATTATTCATAATAAAAATGATTAATGTGGCTATGTTTTGTGATATTTCTACCACTATTGAATAAATTATTCATAATAATAAAAAAAAATCTAAGCCATCTTTAAAAAGGAGGAAGACAAGGAAGACAACTAATTTTAAAAACCCAAGCATATTTTTGGAAAATTAGTATATAATTAATTTTATGTACAGCTATAACTAATTGGATTAGAAACAGGGCCGTGGAAAAAAAAAAGATTAGAAACAGGGCGCTAATTTTTTTTTTCCTTCATGAAATTCGTCATTGACTCACCTGATGATTCAAGCCAGTTCAGTGGGTTGTGGGCGGTCGAGTGAGAGAGAGAGAGAGAGAGAGAGAGAGAGAGAGAGAGAGAGAGAGCGACGAGGCCGAGAGCGACGATGGCAGATCATCGAGAAGGTGAAGTCGAGGTCGAAGGCGAAGTCGCAGCTGGGCGGCTAGGTTTTTTTTTGAACTGCAGAAAAATAGTAGAAGTTGAAGATTTTGACAGTAAGCAGTAAGGACATAAGGCGCGTTTCCCTTCTGTTTTTTGGCTTAGGAAGTTTATTTTTATTATTTTTATATTTAATTTAATGTTTTAATAATTTCTTCCTCTTTGAGCTTGTGTTAGTAAGTATATGAAAAATGAGGTTGGCCCGGCCCACTTGTAAGAGAGGCCTTACCCCGGCCTACATGGATAAGTTTTGGTCACTTACCCTTTGACTTGGAGGTCCACTTCATTTCAGCCACCAGACTTACTCATGGAGATGATGGTTTATTTAGGAACCGTTTCATTGTTACCAGCACCAGACTGCGAGAAGAAGGGTAATTAATTTTTTGTACTTTTTTGTTTTTTATGGAGAGTTTAGTCTATGAAAATTGAGTTTTCATTGTCTTACAACGTTTAATTTTTACATCGGCAGATTTTGTTGGTGTTGATCTCCTCACCCTCAGTATCTTTTGGAGCGCTTGAATTAGATATCAGGTGAAAGGATTGAGGAACTGAAACTTTGTTCACCCGAACAAGATTGCTGCGTAAACGAAGGGTTAATTGAATTGGGTATGTAAAAGCTTTTTTGTTTCAAATTTGTTCATTAATGAAGGATTGGTTAGCTAAGAACAGCTATCCAGAACCCAAACTTGAAAACCCAACTTAAATTATCTATCTTGTGGGTTTATAATTAATTAAATTGGTAGAATTTTTTGAATTTCAAAATAAATTTCGGTGGTGCATTTAGTGTAGAGGTATTTAGTGTAGAGGTTTCTGGGATGATTGAAAGTGAAGAGACTGGTTGTGAGGAAGGGCTGGTACTGAAGGATGATATGAGCAGCGAAGCCAACCCCAAAATTGAGTTATGTGCCAGTTCTGAGGAGCTTAATCTTGTTGGTGATGGTGGGTCTAGTCACACTGAGGATCCCACGGAGATTATAAAGGAAGATGATGGTGTTGAGAAAGAAAAGGTACTCGATGATGGGGTGAACACCAAGGCCAGCATCTCCATTGAACCAGATATCATTCCTCAAACTGATAATGTTGCTTGTGAGATGGAGCTAGATATGCCGCAAGATAGTGAGGCTGCAACAGAGAAACTTATTGAGGCGGTGAGCAGTGAGGCCAGCCCCTCTAGTGAAATACATATAAGTGGTGAACCCGATAGTATTGGTTCTAAGGTGGAGCCTGGTATTCCTAGTGTTAGTGAGGGTATGGATACACTGATAGAAGGGGTGAGCAGTGAGGCCAACACATCTGGCGAAATACACATCAGTGGTGAAACTGATAGTATTGCTTCTAAGTTGGATCCTGGTAGGGCCAGTGTTAGTGCGGTTGCAACAGAGAAATTGATAGATGGGGTATGCAGTGAGGCCAACCCCTTTAACGAAACTTACTTAAGTGGTGAAACTGAAAGTGATGTTCCCAAGGCGGGGCCTTGTTTGTCTAGTGTTAGTGAGGTTGCAACAGAGAGTTTGATAGATGGTGTGAGTAGCATGGCTAAACCCTCCAATGAACCAGGTCTCAGTGTTGAAATTGATAACGTTGTTTGTAAGGTGGATCCTGATATGCCTTGTGATAGTAAGGTTGCAACAAGGAAACTGACAGATGCAGTGAGTAGCAAGGTCACCCCGTCAAGTGAACCACATATCCGTGCTGAAACTGATAAGGGTGTTTCTGAGCTGGAGCCTAATTTGCCTGGTGATAGTGAGGCTGCAACAGAGAAACTGATAGATGGGATGAGCAGTGATGCCAACCCCTCCAGTGAACCACACATAAGTGCTGAAATTGATAATGCTGTTTGTGAGATGGTGCCTGATGTGCCTTGTGATAGGGAGGTTGCAGCGGAGAAACTGATACATGGGGTGAGCGGTGAGGCTAATCCCTCCAATGAACCACATATAAGTGCTGAAACTGATACTGTTGATTGTAAGGTGGAGCCTGATAACAAGCCTCATGTTAGTGGGGTTGCTACGGAGAGAACAATAGAGGGGTTGAACGTCAAGGAAAACTCCTTAAATGAAGCCCATATGAGTGATGAAACTGATAATGTCGTTAGTAAGGTGGAGCCTAATATGCTTCAGGATAATGTAGTGAGTGAATCTGATGATGATGACGACGACGATGCTGATCATAAGAAAGGAGAGTCAATGAATAGTGAGATGAGCAGCAAATCAAAGTTGTTTTTGAGCACTGACATAGACGGGAAAGTGCAGAAACCAAAGTTTTATGTTGGACGGAAGGCTGGGAGGAAGACCGTAGATCCAAAGACAACCTTTCTCTTGGATCCAGGTGCTGCTGAGGATGATGACTCAGGGACTGAGGAGGAGCGAGTGGCATTCATCAAGGAGGTGGAGAACTTATATAGAGAGAAGAACTTGGAATTCAAAGCCCCAAAGTTCTACAGAGAGGAATTAAATTTGCTCAAGTAAATTCTTGGTGATTATGTCTCTGTTGATTTTGCATAAACTAAATAGTTAAAGAAAAAAACTTTATTATACGTGATGTTAATATTGTTGTTCCTTCTCCTATTTAGGTTATGGAGAGCTGTGGTCAAACTTGGTGGCTATGAAAAGGTTTGGATCGTTTCATGTGTCTCTGAGTCCTGAATTTCCTTTGTTGTTTTGGAGGCCTTGGATTTTGATAATGCTTTGTAGTTTAGGTAGTATTGGGCATAGTTCAGAAAGAATCTCCAAATTTCAGTTGGTTGCATATTGGTTAAATAGCATAAGACACAATTCCAAATATACATATCTGTATATAGTTTAGTTCACATAATGTCAGGTCAAGGGTCCATAGTCACAAGTTTATGGGCATATCCACTTCAGTACACCTTTTTCTATATATGTATACTTATTAACCTATAGCGAACCATCACTTTAAATATGTTTTTCTATGCAAATATAGTTGGAATAAATTATCAAAAGAAATGGAAAAAAATGAAAAAAGCTGGTTGATGCACAAGCATATTTGAGTATTCTTATGGTAGACTGATTTTGCGCAATTCGTCCCCTACTATTTATCAATCATGTTAAATTTGATATGGTGCACATTTTTTTTCTTGCATAAGAATTTGATATTTCTAATTACTAGGCTTAGTGTTTGTCTCTGGGCATGTGCAGGTTACTTCATGCAAGTTGTGGCGGCAGGTTGGAGAAACATTCAATCCCCCAAAGTAAGCTTGTTTACTTGATGCCTCCCTTTAAACGATCTGAATGATTTCCCAGGACCAAAATATTACATAAAAATGGAAGCAGCCTATTTGTGGAAGATCCCTAAAGTTAATATTATGTATATAATTCTTCAATTTATGGCAATATTCAAGAGCTTGAAGGGGCTTTATTTAAACTAGAGTATCCTAAGCTGTACTTTTATGTCCTGGTATAATCATTTCTGTCATTTCTGCCTGTGCGGGGAAAACCTCTGTGTTGTTTTGAGTTTGCTTCCCTCTTTATGACCTTGAATTACAATGGCTGTTTGTTCATGGTGCACAGGACATGTACTACTGTCTCATGGACTTTTCGAATTTTTTATGAGAAGGTGATGCACTTTTTAGGTTTTTTTTTGTCCACTATATAATTGTTGTCTTTTCTATTTTCTTCTGCTTATCTATGCTGATTTTGATTCCCTAATTACCACATTCTGTAGGCATTACTTGAATTTGAAAAGGATAGACTGGGTGGTGGTGAGCTTACTCCTCCTGCAGATCCCACGAGAGTTGAGACTCAGGTAAGTAGACTCGGCTAATCTTATATGTTGTTACTATGGTTATTAGCTTGGGGAGATTGAATGTTTGTTCTGTTACAGTTATTTATGCTGTGATTTAATCCCTCCTCATTTAAGGGGTGCATATATGTGTTATTAGATGTTGAAGAAATTAAGTTTCAGTTCTGCTTAGAAAATGCAAACGATGCTTCATGTTGCATGAGTCATATAAGTTGTTGGATTTGAATGCAGAGAGCTTTTTTCTGTTTTCTTTTGTTTTCTGGTTAAGGGATCCTTTTGGATTTGAATGCAGGTTCAGGTTGATGGCAGTCAAACTTTAGGATCAGGCAGGACGCTAAGGGATGCTGCAGCTCGTGCCATGCAAGGTTGGCATTCTCAACGCCTTCTTGGTAATGGTGAAGTTGGAAATGCTACTACTAAGGTTTGGAAAATTGTGAAGCTCTATGTTCGTTTTATTTCTTTCTTTCTTCTTTTTCTGTTTGGCATTTTACCGGCCTTACGAATTCTTTTTTGGGGGGTATATATTAGGATAAGCACTTGAGTCCGATGCCTAAAAGTGACAAGCAGCTTAGAAGTTCTGGTACGATGAGTTTAAGTTATTGAAACTTTTTCTGCCATAATAGTCTTCTTTCTCTAAGAAATGGTTTATCAACTCAGGTTTACTAAAGCGGAAAAAGCCATCTCACGTGGATGCTATCCACGGTGCTGATATGAAATCTATGAAACCAAGGTTACTATTTTCTCTAGATCCCTATGGAATTCAGTTCTCATAATACTAAAATGTACATTTGCCATTGGTCAAGGTCAATAATGTAGTTTCCCTTGTTTATAGAATGGATACAATGATATTTGATGTTGGACCCCCATCTGATTGGGTGAAGATTAACGTGAAAAGATTTGTAAGTTTCTCTGAACTCACAGTTAGGGCTTTCCATATTTCCACCGATTATATCTAATTAAAGTTTGATATATGATTGTACATAGAGTGACTGTTTTGAGGTTTATGCCTTAGTTCCTGGGCTTCTGCGTGAGGAGGTTAGTTCATGAATTAGTGATGTTATCGCTATTGTTTTTAAACTCGCCAGCTTTGTTTTCATGATTTTGTTAGTTCTTTTCCGTGACCGATTGACCATAAACACTGTTTTCTAAAATTTCTATCCTGCTTATGCTTGTTAAGTTCTCAATCTGTTTTGCTGTTAACAATGGTTGTGATTCAGGTTCATGTTCAATCTGATCCTGCCGGACGCTTGATCATATCTGGTCAGCCAACGCAACTGGATAATCCTTGGGGTGTCACGCCCTTCAAGAAGGTTGGCATAACTTGAACTTAAATGACTCCATCTATTATTGTTTCATTTTTTCAGTATGTTCAACCCCCTCGGCCAGAAATTCAGGCCATCTTTTCTTGACCTTAACATTTTATGTTAGCTGTTGATGAATATCGTTCACTTATCTGTGAACTCCTGCAATAGTTCAGCAGCATTCGCTAAAAAACTTGTTACACAACGTGGCATTTACCTGCATCATAATTAAAATGGTTTTGTTTATAGGTTGTGAGCCTACCTACGAGAATCGATCCACATCAGACATCCGCGGTGGTGACCTTGAATGGCCAGTTGTATGTGCGAGTTCCGTTTGAACAGCCCCATTTTTAACTGAAGGCATCAATTATCCTGTCGTCTCCAACCTACAGGGAGAGCTTCGGTTACTTTTGAGAAAGTAGAATACAAGTTTTTGGTTTTCATATGTAATATATATTTGGGGCTCAAGCCTGTGTGGTTGGCTGTAAAATCTACAGTTGCCGATCGAATTAAGCAGTTATACTTGAATGATGAGATGAAGATTTGTGTACATGCGTGGTCTCCCATATTTAAGTAGATTTTGTTGGCTTTCTCACCTTTTAATGCATAGAATTAAGTAATCGTGTCAATAATCTCTAATTCGAACCTAACTATTATTAATAAATAGATTATGTTCAAAAGATAGTTAACTTATAACTTGTTTAATTTATTTAAACTATTTGATCTTTTAATGTTATTGTTTTATGTAATACACCTTAAAAATTTAATATATCTTACAAAATATCATCAAAATACAAGGATTGAAATATCGATATCGATGGATATATCGCTAATTAAATTTACGGATATCTCACCTCAAATATCGGTATCAATATTGATATCGTTTACGGTCAACAAAAATGACAGAAATTTGGTCTAAAAGTTAAAAATTTGGAATGAAATTTTAAGAATTTTTTTTTTTAATTCAAGAGAGAAACTTCATGGATATGATAAAATAAAGAGTACAGCAATTGGGTGCACTACAGGCGGTGCATGGAGCCTCGTTAAAATTCTCATCATAAAAACCAGCTAGTACAGGACAAATCTGATGAGGGAAAAAGAGTACTCCCTTAGAAAACAAACTTAAAAACACCACTCAGCAGTTAACTGGAAATATCACCCTCGACAATGGGTGCCAACTAGGGAGGAAACATAGGCCCTCATCCAGAACGAACCTGAGTACGATGCCCCTCCTGGGCCAAGCAATGAGCTACCGAGTTTGCCGATCTCGGAACACAGGCAATATTCGCCAGCGAAAGGTGAAGAACCTCCATTAAAACCCTTACTTCCCGAGCAAGAAGACTCATCAGGGACCACAATTGATGGGCCGCCTTAATCAAACCAACAGCCTCCACACAATCAGTCTCAACCATTACACCCCGCTGACCCAAGTATTGCACCTGCAAAAGGCCTCGTAGAATAGCCTCAATTTCAACAGAAACCACCGTTCCTCCCACATCCCCCGGACCTGAAAATCTCACCAGCACAACGCCGTCAGAATCTCTGAGCACCCCGCCCACCCTACGCTGACTGGAGTCATTTCCCACATCAGCATCACAATTTAGCTTCAAAGACCCCACAACAGGTTTAACCCACTTAGGCGGACGCCGAAGCGGTGCCCCCTAGACACCCGTTGCAACTCTGAAAACTCGGAAATTATGTACCAGTTTATTCCTCCAATTCCAGATGGTCCAACAAATATAAACAAATTTTTCTAACTTGGAGCATTGTAAACAAGACACAGCAAGATAAAAGAGATCAAAAAAATTCCCTGAGGTAGGAAACCCTGTCAGAGAGAAATCAACATAGTTCCAAACTCTCTGGCTCTGTTACAACTCCACAAAGCATGTAAGGCATTTTCTCGGCGTTTTCCACATCGGGTACATAGACTAGAAACCACCAATTTCTGGGCTGCAAGATTTTGAGCAGTCAGTAAAATCTTAGAACAAGCCCTCCAACAAAAAATCTTTAGTTTATTAGGAACCCTCAGCTTCCATAATTGCTTCCATATCCGAACATTTTGACCACGGTTGGAGCACTCCCCTCTCCCCCCCTCCATTAGCATCAACCTGACTTAGGGTGAAGGCTAAATGGTACCCGGACTTCACCGTATACTTCCCATCCTTAGAATAAAACAAATATCGTCCATCAGCAAAAACAACCTGAGTCGGGAGCGCAATGCTGCAAATATCTCGAATATCTTCTTCACATAAAACCGAATCCAATAAGTCCACATTTCAACCAGCCCCAGGGGAAGATAAGGGAGGAAACCAATGCATCAACCAGAAGCCCCCGATTCAGAATAGGGCGAAATGTTCACGCCCGCGGAATCCACCTATCTTGAAACACACCAATCGAACCACTTGTACCCACTCGAAAAATCAAACCCTGCTTCACCACCTAACGACCCCAAATGATGAACTGCCAGACTAGAGACAGGAGCGGCCCAACACCGGCCACCATAAAATCCTGCTGAGGGTAATAACGAGCTTTCATAATCCGAGCAACCAGTCGACAAAGTGTTTCCCAGCACATCCAGTGGATACTACGCTTACCTGCTCGACCCCACCAAAACCTAGTGATCTCAGCAGAGAGTTCATGAAAAAGAGATCTACGTAATTGAAACACACTCATCGAATAAGTAGGTAGTGTAACGACCCGTCCCGAGAGCCAAAATTAGTACAGTGATTAGTAACGGATTAGTGAGTCTACTTGGTGTTTAGTTGGTTACTTTTGGTTTGTAAGGGTAGAATGACGATTTTGCCCCTAGTTTGGGCAAAAAGTTGACTGTTAGTTCGGGCGGTCAATTGGGCATTAACCGATGACTGTGACGTAGTTCGGGACGTCACGAGTCCGTAGACAGGTGGCACGCCCGATTCCGACATCCGAGGAGGAAGGTTTGATGTTCGGAAGGTTGAGGGCATTACCGTAATTTGGTTAAAATAGGGGGAAAAGTTGACTTTTCGTGACAGGACCCATCCCAATCCCCCCGGGATTACCGTGGAATGTGCCCTGCTCCCGTCCAACAAGAGGTGTCAGACAAGGGATAACCAAAAGTCACTGCCCAAACGGGGCTTCCAGAGTGCGCCAGGATCGATGGAGGAGGCGTGCGATGTCCCAGTCTCTACTGCAGTCGCATCTGTGATTAACCTGAAGGGCATTAAAACCAATAAAAGCTGTGAGTGGACGAAAATGAACTTTTAGAAATACATTTATCAAAACACATTCTTACCCTTCAGTTTTCACAAACGTGCATGCATAACTTAAAACATGAGTAATAGTGTGAAATCAATCAAGTATGATTAGTGGACCGATAAAATCAAAATACGTTTTCCCATGGTCCATAAAAACTCATGTTCATCAAATCAGTTCATGACATAAAGAATCATGTTATAAAGCATCTGTTATAAAGCCTCTGGGCACAAATATCAATAAATCACAATACCACCAATCCTCAATATCCAATCTCAATATCCATATAACCCGTCACGATATCAATGCAACGCGTGCAAACTCGGTGTCTCACGTCCGAGTACATCAACTCCAGGAACAACGACATCTGGAGGATATCAACATAATCTCACGCTCCTGCGAGTGAGCCTCCCTCGGAGCTACTCATCTCCAGGCAGTGGTCCCACGCTCCTAAGAGTGAGCCTCCCTCGGAGCTACTCATCTCCAGGAAGTGGATCGTGACTACTCCAGGATCTACGACGTCTGGAGGAGACTATCAAATCACAGAGGATGGTATATGTGGAACAGTCACCAAATCCAGTAATCTCATTTTAAAATCATTTATGTCTCAAATCGAATCAAAAACATTTCAATAGGGCCTATGCCTGAGACATAGCTTTCGCAAAGCAAGTTCCACAAATCCATCATAAAACAGTGTCCAGAATCCACTTTATAAATCGAAATCATCAATTTAATCATATTCACATGTGACTCCAAATCCGAGTCAAAATCACTATTCACTTGGGTCTCAAGCCCAAAATATCATTTTCACGCAAATCCATGTGAACGCAACCTCAGTTGCCATTTTCATATAAATCCATGAAATCAATCCTTGACTCATAATTCGAGTCAAAATATCATTTTAAATCCCGGGCCTACGCCCAAAACATCAATTTCATAATTTCTCGAAAATCGTGCCAAAAATAATATAATATAATAATCCAGAAAATCGAGAAATCACCGGATTGAAACATCAAGCATACCAAAGCATATCAAATCATATAATAAAGCATTTAAATTATATATGCATGCATCACGGTTAGAAAACAAAGTCCACTCACAGACCGTTTAACGATACGCCTCGATACGTGTGCCATAGGCCCTCCCGGGCCACACCACTATCACCGGGACTCCTAATCCTGTCCAAATTACATTAGAGGGTCACTAACCTCATCATTAACCTCCTATTAAAGTCCCGTAATTTTTCCGAAGTTTTAACTATTTTTAAACTCGATTTAAAACCTTCGGACGTCCCGAACAATATCGAGACGGTGTCTGATCAACACGAAACCAATCTCAAAATGTTCGTTACATTAAATAGGACAGAAATCATGTTGACCTCACCTCGAGATTCGTGCTCACGCGCCGTCACGCGTCGTCGTGAGTGACTGCACGTGAAACCCACGCGCCTGCGAGATGACCCGTTCAGTTCTCTGTCAATTCAACCTTAAATCTTTCAATTGATCATTCAACCAGCGTCGTTTTAAGTTCAATTACAGGTCTGTACACTAAATTTTACCAAAACTCACCTTAATTCCCACGATTCAACGATGAACATCGAAGAACACCCAGGTACTGTGCATCCTTCGAAATTCATCAATGGCAACTGATTTCTTCCAATTGATTCACCCAGAAGCATCAATGGACCATGATAAACTATTTCCCCACTTCAATTTCATCGTTTAAACACTCCACGATCCCGACTCAACTTCGAATATTTCTCACTGTCACTAGGTCTGTTCAGAGCCAATTGGTAGCCAATTTCCTTCGTTCTTTTGATGGTTCTGATCGTGGCACTCCCAGGAAGCTAGAATTGAGCTCAATTGAGATCCTCAGAGCCCAAGGCTTGAATTTCGAATTTCCCTCCCAAAACTCAAATTTCGATTTTGGTTTCCAGTTTCCTTCTCTCAGTCCCTTGTGTTTCCCTGGTTATCACATCCCCTTTAATTTCTCCAATCTCTCATTTCTGCTGTGGAAAGGCAGCCAATTCCCCCAGCTCTCCCACTCTGTTTTGTGCTGGTCACAGTTCAAGGAAAACAAAGAAGAATAAAAGAAAGATGGAGGAAATGATGAAGGAGGAATGATGATGTAGGGAATGATGATGTTTGGAGGGAAACATGGAACAGATTTTAGGCCTCAAAATGAGGGATGGGTGACACTTGTCACTCATCCAAGCATCCACATCAACGGTCACTATTCATTATTATAATATTATTTTAATCGAAGCCTCGGTTTGTTCGGTTAATCGAATTTGTTCCCGTGACCACAACTTCGTCGTCGAACCTCCGATTTCGGCATGCCGCCTGTCATTGGATTTGTATCGACTCGCTCTACGTAACGGTCCTTGGCCCTCGTCCATTGGACCTCCCTGGTCAAAATTCAACATTTGGCCTCTTTTCAGCCAAATTACCAAAGTACCCCTCGACTTCCGAACATCATAACTTTCTCCTCGAATGTCGGAATCGAACGTGCCACCTGTCTATGAACTCGTGACGTCTTGAACTACATCACGGTCATTGGTCAAAGTCCATTTGACCGCTCGATCAAAAAGTCAATATTTTACCCACGACTAGGGGCAAAACAGTCATTTTGCATTGTTTTCTGGGGAAAATTAGGAGAACCTTTGTTACGTGTTAGTGACGTGTTTTGGTGACTATGACAGGATCGGGAATCCCCGAGGAGGTCGAGGAACGTGCAGGACGTTTGGAACGCGAGTGACGTACCCGGGAACTGTGAGTAGACCCCTTCTCTATAACTGAGCATGCATAAATGATTTTAAGTACTTGTTTTATGCTTTTAACTGTGACGCCATGTTTACTGAATATTCTATAACTGTTTTACATTATTGTACGTTTTTCGAAAAAATACGGTTTTCAGCACGTTTTACGAGAAATGTTTGATTTCTGATTATGATGCCATGGTTTTGGGATTTCAAACGATAAATGGTTTTCAATGATTATAAAGGGATTTTGGAACATGATTTCGATGATCAGGGTTTTCGGTTTTAGAATCGGATTTCGGAAAGCAGAATTTGGTTTTAAAGTTGAAACGTGGAATTCCGGATTTGGGTTCGGAATGACGGTTCTGGACGCAGGAAGGGCTTCGAACCAGTGGTTTCGGATTCGGGTTTGGATGTTGATTTAGAAATGGTTGTAAAATGGTTTTGGATTGGATTTGCTGGATCTGGTTATTGGGTTTAAAGACCCGGATTATGATTGACGGGGGACGGGCCCGGATTGGGTTTAAAGACCCGGATTGAGTTTAAAGACTCGGGAGTTTAAAGACTCGGATATATTGATATTTCCCCCATAGGCCTGTTGAGTTTAAAGACTCGGAGTTTAAAGACTTGGATTATTGAGGCCTAGATTGAGTTTAAAGACTCGGATAGGTCCAGTAGGTTTGATCGGATAATGATGATTTGGATTTATGTTTTATAGTACTGTTTTCATGATGCTTATTTTGTGAATTATAAATGTTTTTATGATGATTACTATGTGGTTTAGGGCTGTGTTTAATAAATGGGTTGTGCATGCATGTTTTCAAAACGGAGGGCCAAACCCTGGTTTGTTATAAAATGGTTTTTGGAACTTTTATTCTTCATGGTCCACTCACACTTTTCTGGTTTTAATTGCCTTCCAGGTGGTAGAGCTAGCGCGGGGGTTGACGTTTAGGCAGCGTCAGAGGCATAGAGTACTCAAGAGTTTTCTCGGAGTGTTTCCAATTTTCCGTTGTGCGTGTACTCTGTGTATCAGTTTCTGTTTTCTTTGTTTGGTACTATGCTCTGTGTAACTGCTGACCCTGGGATGTTTTAATTTCTCCTGCGTCTGACAATGTAATTTGTAGTTTTCGTGAGGTCGTTTCGGTCTTTCATTTTGGGTGTCAAACGGGAGCAGGGTTTAGTCCCTAATCCTGGGGGTTTAGGGGTGGGCCCTGACAATTGGTATCAGAGCCAGGTTTGTGGTTTGTGTTTGTTGCGAGGTTGTGTTTAGGTTGTTTGACTGATTCTATGCCTCTTTCAGCGTGCGGTTAACCATGCCTCCGAGACGTGAACCCCCTCCACGACCTGAAGACGAAGCGGCAAGAAGGACGGAGAGTGCTATGATTGAGCGAGTCCAGTGGCTCGGGGCTACGATGTTTAGTGGTGGGGCGGACCCTGAGGAAGCCCAGAGGTGGATCACGAGGCTTGAGCGAATTTTCACAGTGATGCATTGCCCACCGGAGGATCGAGTGTTACTGGCTACCTTCTTACTAGACGGTGCGGCGTACGAGTGGTGGTATACCCTCAAGTTGTCTAGCTGGGACGCCCACACTGTGACCTGGGAGACGTTTAGGGAGCGGTTTTTGGATCAGTATTACCCTCGTTCATTCCGTGATACCAAGGAGGCGGAGTTTCTGCAACTCCAACAGGGGAGTATGAGTGTGGCTGAGTACGAACAGAAGTTTCAGATGTTGTCTTGTTTTGCTCCTGCGTTTATGGCGACTGAAGCCGAGAAGTGTCGTAGGTTTGAGTTGGGCATGCGAGGCGAGATACGGGCCATAGTGACGGCTGGATCGTTTTCTACCCTCCGAGAGTTGTCAGATGCTGCGGTGAGGGTTGATGCTAGCTTGCCGGTATGACGCCGGGAGTCACCTTTTTTTGGAGCTTCGAGTCAGAGGACACCGAAGAGGGGCAAATTCAATAGAGCATCGTCGGCGGGCAATGATCGTTTTGGTAGACCTGGTAGTTTCCAGAGTTCAGGGTTCCGTGGTTACCGAGCACAGCCGACTCCGCAAACCAGTACGACGTCTGTTGCGTCTACAGGGAGACAGATTAGTGGTCCCGGTCGGGATGTTTGTTACTACTGTGGGGAGCAAGGTCACTTTCGACGTGACTGTCCGATGTTACCACAGGAGGGTGGTGTAGGCCGAGGAGCGGCAGAGCCTGGACGGAGCACGGCGTCAGCGTCAGCGACAGTCGGCACTAGAGGAGGTGGAGGTGCCACTAGTAGTTTGAGGGGACGTGGTAGATCTTCAGGACCCCAGGCCCGAGTGTTTGCGATGACTCAGTAGGAGGCTCAGTCATCACCCGGTGCCGTGACAGGTACTTTTACTATCCTTGGTTGAGTTATACACAGTGTTGTTTAGTTTCGGGATAGAGTCTAGGACTTTCCCTAGGCGACTTGGAGTGACGAGGTTTAGGATTACAGGGAGTTCCGTTGAAGGATGACCGAAGGAATTGGAAAAGAGTGATTATAACTGATCGATATGAGATTATTAAAGAGAACCCACAATCTAGGATTGCCTTTAGGACTTTGTTGGTTTATTCCGACAAGGTGGTCGGAGTCGTTGAGTAGTGAGCCGGTAGGTAGGATTCTTTTTTGGACTTGAGTGCTTCTGGGTTAGGATTTGAGTTGGGTTCCAGAAAGTGTAGATGGTGGTACGTGAGGATGTACTCTATGAATTCTATTGGGTACTCTACATGACGTATTCTAAAATACCTTTGTTTTCTGTTCACAGAGTTTCCCTTGCGTAGACCATGAAGTTTAGGTTCGTTCGACTTAAGAGAGTGACAGAAGTGTTGACCTGGTAGTGGGAGTGTTGTGACATACCCAAGGTGGAGATGATAGGTTGGGAACAGGCAAGAGTAGTTGTCGTTGGGCGAGAGTTGACCACCGGGTAGGAGACCCTAAGGGTGTCGGGAACGAGCTGTGGAATTTCAGGACGAAATTCTTTTAAGGAGGGTAGATTGTAACGACCCATCCCGAGAGCCGGGATTAGTATAGTGATTAGTAACGGATTAGTGAGTCTACTTGGTGTTTAGTTGGTTACTTTTGGTCTGTTAGGGTAGAATGACGATTTTGCGCCTAGTTTGGGCAAAAAGTTGACTTTTAGTTCGGGCTGTCAATTGGGCATTGACCGATGACTGTGACTTAGTTCGGGACGTCACGAGTCCATAGACAGGTGGCACGCCCGATTCCGACATCCGAGGAGGAAGTTTTGATGTTCGGAAGGTTGAGGGCATTACCGTAATTTCGTTAAAATAGGGGGAAAAGTTGACTTTTCGCACGACAGAGTTTTTACGCATAGTCCGAGGACCATTAGGTAGATCTCGTCATCCTGAGTTCAACGACAGGCGGAATGCCTTCATCGAACATCGAACGGTTAAGATATAGGTCTAGAACGGTGATGGGTAAAATGGTAATTTTAGTTCACATGGGCAATTTGGTCTTTTTGCACATTGGGATTTGTGAAAATAGGATGAGGCCAAGTGTGCAGTGCTAATTGGGATATTTTGAGTTTGGGACCACAGGATTGTGACATGTGGCTATGTCTAGCGGGTTCCAGTATGTTTGGATGGTGCACTTAAACGGGATGTGTGTGTGAGTCGTGTTTGTGTGCAAAGAGAAACAGAGACTGAGCAGAGAGGGTGAAATCAATCGAATTGCAGGGAGGTGAGATGCTTGAGTGTGTGTTTGTGTTCAGAGGGAGGTTGAGAGTGTAGGGACTGGGTTGAGAGGATTGAGAGTCGAGTGTTTGTGTGTGAGGAGAGTGTGAGTGTCTCAGGAAAACAGAGAGGTGTCGAGGGAGTTTGGTGGTGGTGCTGCCGTGTTTTGATCACCCGTGGCTGCTGGAGGTGTTCAGTGACCGTAGTGGATCCTTGGGGACTCAGTGGGCACGGCCGAGCTCACGGTGGAGAGCAGGACGCATGTAATTTCTCTTCTTTCCTCTGTGTGCTCTGTTTTGCCGTCTAGGTTCAGACGTAAAGTCGTGGCTTTTGGGGCTGAGTCGAAGGGTTCTGTGAGTGCTATTAGGTTCAGAAGGTCCCTAGGAACCTTCTGGTTGTACAACCATGACGGGGGAATGGATGGGTGGCCGGGAACCGAAACAGGGGTTCTCGGGTGGTTTTGTTCGAGCTTGGGGGAGGTAGGTTAGAGGCCTTAATGTAGTGTCTTGAGTAGGGGAGTGAGTTGCTTAGGGTAGGACGAAGCTAGGGGAGGAAAAAGGAAGGAAAACAGACGGGAGAAGGCGGAGAATCGGCCACGCTGGTCCGGAACAGTGCACGGTCTCGAGGTTGAAGATGAACAGTATTTCTGTTCAGGCGCGTGAGGCCCACTCGCAGCCACTTTGGGCTGCACGTGGGGGCACATGCGGTGGTTTCTGGGGAAACTTCCAACTAGGTTTTTATCTAGATGTTATAACGAATCTTTTGAGATAAGTTTCGGGTTAATCGGACGTTGTTTCGGGCTAGTTCCACGAGGTTGAAGGTTTGGGGTCTCGGTTCGTTACGTTTAGAACCCGGGAAATTCTGGGGAAAATTAGGAGAACCTTTGTTACGTGTTAGTGACGTGGTTTGGTGACTGTGACAGGATCGGGAATCCCCGAGGAGGTCGAGGAACGTGCAGGACGTTCGGGACGCGAGTGACGTACCCGGGAATTATGAGTGGACCCCTTCTCTATAACTGAGCATGCATAACTGTTTTTAAGTACTTGTTTTATGCTTTTAACTGTGATTCCATGTTTACTGAATATGCTATAACTGTTTTACATTATTGCACATTTTTCGAGAAAGTACGGTTTTCAGCATGTTTTACGAGAAAGGTTTGATTTCTGATTATGATGCCATGGTTTTGGGATTTCAAACGATAAATGGTTTTCAATGATTATAAAGGGATTTTGGAACATGATTTCGATGATCAGGGTTTTCGGTTTTAGAATCGGATTTCGGAAAGCTGAATTTGGTTTTAAAGTTGAAACGTGGAATTCCGGATTTGGGTTCGGAATGATGGTTCTAGACGCCGGAAGGGCTTCGAACCAGTGGTTTCAGATTCAGGTTTGGATGTGGATTTAGAAATGGTTGTCAAATGGTTTTGGATTGGATTTTCTGGATCTGGTTATTGGGTTTAAAGACCCGGATTATGATTGACGGGGGACGGGCCCGGATTGGGTTTAAAGACCCGGATTGAGTTTAAAGACTCGGGAGTTTAAAAATTTGGATATATTGATATTTCCCCCCTAGGCCTATTGAGTTTAAAGAATCGGAGTTTAAATACTCGGATTATTGAGGCCTGGATTGAGTTTAAAGACTCGGGAGTTTAAACACTCGGATAGGTCCAGCAGGTTTGATCGAATAATGATGACTTGGATTTATGTTTTATCGTACTGTTTTCATGATGCTTATTTTGTGAATTATAAATGTTTTTATGATGATTACTATGTGGTTTAGGGCTGTGTTTAATAAATGGGTTGTGCATGCATGTTTTCAAAACGGAGGGCCAAACCCTGGTTTGTTATAAAATGGTTTTTGAAACTTTTATTCTTTATGGTCCACTCACACTTTTCTGGTTTTAATTGCCCTCCAGGTCGTGGAGCTAGCACGGGGGTTGACGTTGAGGCAGCGTCGGAGGCATAGAGTACTCGAGAGTTTTCCCGGAGTGTTTCCAATTTTCCGTTGTGCCTGCACTCTGTGTATCGGTTTCTGTTTTCTTTGTTTGGTACTATGCGTTGTGTAACTGCTGACCCTGAGATGTTTTAATTTCTCCTGTGTCTGACAATGTAATTTGTAGTTTTCGTGAGGTCGTTTCGGTCTTTCGTTTTGGGTGTCAGACGGGAGCAGGGTTTAGTCCCTAATCCTGGGGGATTAGGGGTGGGCCCTGACAGGTAGAGCTTGGGTCACCGCCTTGACCAAAACCTCCTTACCTACCATGGATATCAGCTTTGAATTCCAATTAGATAATCGACGAGGAAGTGTCAGGGCCCACCTCTAATCCCCCCCAGGATTAAGGGCTAAACCCCGCTCCCGTCTGATTTACGCATGACACAAAAGCCAAACAGACGTCTAACCTTCGTGTGACATGTAAGTCGGACAAGGGAGTTCCGGTCCGACCTTCCAGAAACTGCCGAACTTCCCAGAGTGTATAGAGTCTACTGTGGAACGTCCGTGTGATGTCTCCGTCTCCTTTCCGACCAACAGTCTGCACCGCAGCAACCTGGAGGGTATTGAAAACACAAAAAGACTGTGAGTGGACAAAAATAAAGTATGAGTTTAAAAACAGTTAACAGAAAACAATTACATTTCTACCCTCCGTTTCAAAACCAATGCATGCATATTAATTTCATGTCATAAAACCAGGTACGAAGGTACGAAAACCAAACACATTTCCTTTTTCCAAATTCTGAGCCTCAGCCCAAAATCATCAAAACCGTTTCATCCGAGTCACTGCCCAAAACCTCAGGAAATCTTTATCATCAATTCTCCATGAAATCCAAAACATATTTAAAACCACGTTCTCATCCATCGAACCTGTTGGATCTATCCGAGTCTTTAAACTCAATTCAGGCCTCAATAATATCCGAGTCTTTAAACTCCTGAGTCTTTAAACTCAATCCGGGTCTTTAAACCCAATCCGGGCCCGTCCCCCGTCAATCATAATCCAGGTCTTTAAACCCAATAACCAGATCCAGCAAATCCAATCCAAAACCATTTGAAAACCATTTCTGAATCCATTTCCAGAATCATATCCATCTCATTTCCAGATCCGAGTCCGCAACCATCATTCCGTAAGCTAGCATCCGAAATAATCATTTCGAACCCAAACCCGAAAATCCATTTCAAGTCCCGAATCGAATCCCGAATCGTCACCCGGAATTCCGATTCCAAAACCCGAAATCACATTTCTAAAAACTACTTTAATCTGGGCCCTAAGCCCGAAAATACTTTCCAAAATCCTTTTACTTTCTTTGAAATCCAACCGTATTTCAAATCCCGAAATCAACCGTTAAAACTAGGTTCAAATCACGATAGTAATCAAAATCTCGTAAAACGTGAAAACCGTCATTTCATCGAAAAACGTGCAAAAACCATAAACCATCACAATCATAAATCGAATCATGGAATAAAGTATAGAAAAACATATATGCATGCATCAAGAGTTAGAAAACAAAGTCCACTCACAGACCATTCCGACGTCGCCTCGATAAGCGTGCACTTACGCCATTCCCGGCCATTCCGCTACTCTCGGCTTTCCCGAACTTGTCCAAAGTCCAGAACGAGGTTACTAACTACTTCACAAAAGTCCTACTCAAAAGCCCATAACTTTTCCGAACTTCTAAGCGTACTTTAAACGGGACCCTAGACCTTCGACCCCACATAACTAACCCAAAACAACGTCCGAATGACCCAAAACCTAATCCATTGGATTCGTCATAACATTTAGAACAACAACTTAGTTGGACGCTTCACCGGAAACAGCCGCACGCGCCCCCACGCACCACCCAAAGTGGCTGCGCGTGGGACTCACGCGCCTGCACACAGAGTACTGTTCATCGTCGTCTTCCTCGCGTGAATCGGTCTGAACCGGCGTTCCCGGTTCTCCGCCCATCAGTCTCCGTTTTCCTCCCTTTCTTCACCATCTTCATCGTCCAGTCCTAAGGAACCTGTCCCCCTCACTCAAACACCTCGACACCGTCCCTAACCCGTCGACTCAAGCTCGAAGCCAAAACCCAAACTGTCCCCTGTTTCACGATCCGTCCACCCAAGTCCTCCCCCGTCACGGTGGCAACACTAGACGCTTCCTAGGACCCTCCTAAGTCTCACCCAACTCAGCAAAACTGTCGACTCAACCCCAGACTTCACGACTTCCGGTTTGAACTTCACGGCCAAAACAGAGCAAAATCACGGGGAGAAGAAATTACCTGCTGTCGATCGCCGCCGTGCTCACCGCCGCACTCCCTGGAGGTTAAAGAGTCCTCCCCAGCTTCCCTTCAAGTTCAATTGAACCAACACACGGCCACACCACCACCACGATCTCTCACCTCTTCTCTGTTTTCCTGGTTTTCCCGTGAACTCCCACTTCGCACACACACGAGCACGACACCTCCCAACTCACTCACTGTCTCTCTCTCGAGCTCTGGTCACTCACTCACTCACCAGAACACACAAACACTTAAAATCATCGATCAATTTGCTCTCAATCTCCCCCTCTGTTTCTCTCTGGTACGAACACACACACTAGCACGATTTTAAACACACCCGTGCAATCCCTAGAAGCCTCTAGCCAAACCCCACGTGTCACAATCCTCTCAAGCCTCACACAAAAATCTCCTCTCTGCCCTGGACACTTGTCCAAATCCGGCTGCACCAAGTCTCAGGTGCAAAAGACCAAAATGCCCCTCTTTGAACCCAAAATTACGATTATGCCACTACCTTTCTAGACCCGTATCGCACACATCTTAGGTCCGATGAACACGTGCCGCTTGTCGTTGAATTCAGGACGACGCGATCTACCTAACTGTCCTAGGTCAACATGTCAAAACCTTGTTACACAAAAAGTCAACTCTTTCCCCCTAGTTTAACCAAATTACGGCAATGCCCTCAACCTTCCAAACATCATAACTTCCTCCTCGGATGTCGGAATTGGGCGTGCCACCTGTCTACGGATTCGTGACATCCCAAACTACGTCACGGTCACCGGTCAATACCTAATTGACTGCCCGAACTCAAAATCAACATTCTGCCCAAACCAGGGGCAAAATCGTCATTCTACGCTAACGAACCTATCGTAACCCACTTACCACCTTAATCACTGTCTTAACCCTAATTTCCGGGACGGGTCGTTACAAGAAGTGTGTCTCTGACTTTCCCAAACATCCGCTTCTTATTACGGCCAGTGAAAGTAAGAATACCCAAATATTTCTCATGGCAATCAACAATTCAAATACCCAGCAAGCTTGATATTAACCCTTTCATCACTGGATCCATACCAGGACTAAAACAAGCAGCAGGCTTGTCAAAATTAATCAACTAACCTGAAACTCGTTCATACTCTTTTAAAAATCCGCGCAGTTGTGTGCACTCATCCAGCCAGACATTACAAAAAAGAAGACTATCATCTGAAAAAAAGAGGTGAGAAATCGAGGGGGCTCCCGATGTCACCGTCACCCCATGGATTTTCCGAGCTCCCTGTGCTCGAGATAACAAAGCAGAAAAACCTTCTGCACAAATTAGAAATAAGTAAGGGGACAAGGGGTCCCTTTGCCGGAGTCCTCGCGTAAGGATAATATGACCAGTCGCCTGTCCTCAAACCTACACAACATAACTAACTGTGGACACACAATTCATAAGAAAACCGACCATACAGTCACTGAAGCCCAACTTTCAGAGCAACCCATCCAAATATGGCCATTCAACCCTGTCATAAGCCTTAGACATATCCAACTTTAAAACCATTTTCTTAAGCTTACTATTCCCCCTTCTCCTAATAACATGAATGGACTCAAAAGTAGCCAAGATATTATCAGTGATAAGACGGGATGGAACAAAAGCACTCTGAAACTCATAAATGACCAGAGGCATCACACCTTTCAACCTGTTCACAATAGCTTTCGCAATGATCTTATAGATTACTCTGCATAAAGCAATAGGTCGAAAATCAGTTACCTTAGTAGGGTTGTCCACCTTTGGAATGAGTGAGATAAGCGTGTGATTAATGGACTGCACACTCGCACCGTCATTCAGCACTGATAGGCAGAACTAGGAGACGTCATCCCCCACCACATCCCAGAACTTCTGATAGAACAAAGCTAGCATACCATCCACCCCAGGTGCCTTCGTCGGAAACATTCCTGCCAAAGTCGCCTCTAACTCTGAGCGCTCAAAAGGCCTATTAAGTTCAGCATTGTCTGCCTTTGGAAAAAATTTAAATACCCAATAATGACTATATAGGACTAATAAAAATTATAAAATGACTTTGATATAATTAATATATGATGAATAATATGATACAATAAGGTACTGCCGATGCCTAATAATATAAAATTTTAAACATAAATATAAATTGAAGTGAATTACTATAATTGAATGTTAATATAGTTAAAAACATAAAAATAAGCATAATAATGGAGTTTACATTTACATAATAATTTAGAAAATCGAGGAGTTTGTATTTACATAATAATTTAGAAAATTGGACATTAATCAGTGAAAATTGGACGTAAAACAAATTCTTATTAATTATATGCTCATCTCATATTTTTCTAAAATCCATTAATATTCAAATTAACCATTCAAATAATTTACTTCAATTCAACATATAATTTGCTATTTTGCTTCAATTGAACATAATTTGTTTCAATTCAACATAATTTGCTTCAAATTAACCATCTCTATTCTACGAATTCTTCCATTCAACATAATTTGCTTATAATATTCATTAATATTCAAATTAACCTTATATTTATATTCTCAATTTTTTTTATATCAAATAGTAATTTAAATATAAAACATATTTTATTGAATATTCAGAAATATACCTATATCATATCCAATTAACTTAAAAATTGTACCATTAAACTTAAAAAAAATATATATTTCATGTTGGACGGATTGCGAATGGACCCCGCACGAATTGCCAAGCGCCGGTGACGGCCTCTGCGTGTGATGGCCACGCGCCTGCACATGGTCGTCTTCTTAGTCGAGTCGGGTCTGCGATTCGGGTTTTCGGATCCGACAACGTGAACAGACTGAAAATCTATCATTTTACGTCCGAATTTCAAGAACTAATACCCCAGGCATGGACCCAGATTGTTTTGGGGAGCCTAATGTGAAAAAATATGAAAAAATCAAAGGATTTTTTTTTCTAAATTTCTAGTAAATGTTATTTTACTTAGCTAATTGGCTATAAATCAGCCCTCTTCTATTATTAATTATAGATTTAGCTCACCTCTATTTTCAATCCTAAGTTCGTGTCTGTAATACCCTATCTTGATCGTTTTGATCCTATAATGAGATCTTTGGGCTTAAAACAAAAAATAATGTCAAAATTTCGATCAATATCCTTATCCTCGTTCTTATGTGCCGCTGGCCCAAATTAGAGAAATTTCGGCGACATATCGCCTAAGTCTAGCGATATTTTCATCCATGTCAATATATAATAACTTTATTTATAAATATCCTTGAAATACAAGTAGAAAAATAAATAGATATATAAGTTAGTGATTAACACATTTATTAAACGAATTAATAGATTGTTATACAGGTTAACATGTTGATTCAAAATTTATTCATTTATTACATGTCATAACGGATTGACAGAAAAAAGATTCAAAATTTTAATCTTATGAGTTAATTTAAATAAATTTTATGAAAATTTTGAGTTAGTTTTTTAACCGTGTTAAAATTTGTCACCGTTTTAGAATGCAGCTAGGATCATATCTCTTGCCTTCGTCCAAAAAAAAAAACTCTTGCCTTAGTAGACCTTGGAAGTTTTCAAATTACAGCTTGTATGGCCCATAATGATAGACCCAAATAATCTACTCGTGTCGCTCATTTCCAAAAGCGATTCGAATTGAGTCGTGGAACGCAACGCCTGTTGAAGTGTTGATGATGGTCCATGACATAAGTGCTATGACTTGCGATAGGGATGCACACTTGGGGACCGTCTCTGGTAATAAAATAGTTACGTAAGATAAGAAGAAGTGGCCACATTAAGCAGGAGCATCAAGCATACCCTGCATCTGCATGTGTTGCCTGGTGGTACACTGGCCCTTGGAAGTCTGAAACCGCCGTTGCATGCATATGGGGTCCCACCTAGGTGTGAAACGTCTTACTATTTATGGGTTTCTCATCCCCTTTACTTAAAGCACCAATTATTTTTCTTTTGTTTCTTTTTCACCAATTATTTTTCTTCTGTTTTTCTTCTTTTTTGTTATTTCTGCTGGTAATTATCCATTTTAGTATATTTCTCATAATTTTAGATTATTTCTTTTCATCTCAAATTAAAAAAAAAATAGAATTGAACTAAAAGTCTTTTCTAGAGATATCTATTTTCCTAGATAATATTTCTTGTTTTCTCAAATCATTTATAGTGTCAATCAATCAAGATTCGCCATCAAGGGAGGGAGAACTTTTACTTTAGATTAGTGTCAGTCAATCAAGATTCGTGATCAAAAGAAGAAAAAATCTTTATTTTAGATTAAGCCGTTTCGTCATTCACATTTGAGCTCGTTTGATTTGGTGAGTTAGTAAAAATGATACTGGGTAACAATTATATATATATATATTATGTTTTAAGAAGAATAAATATAAAAACTTGTAGATATCAAATTTGATTGATTAAATTAAACAATAGTCTCAAACAGTAAATTAAGCCCGTTACATGAATGTTTAGGTCAAAGTTTTTATCAATAATAATAATAATTCTTTAAAGTTTATTAGTTTGATTGTATTTTTATTTTTCCTGATATACAGGTAAATTGTCAAAATTCGATTATTGTAAAAAGGAAGTAGAGTAATATACATTTACCCGCACTTCTAAAAGAACCCTCAACCCTAATTGACCCAAAAAAATAAAATAATAATCCCTTAACCCTACATGGAAAAGTCGTTGTCCCTCACTCGTCTGAGGGTGCTAGACAGTGACTAAATACCAGCCACCAAACTAACTCAAGAACCGATGATGATTCAGGAACCGATTTCTATCTTGCCACCACCAGATTTTTCGTTTAAACAAGGTAGAAGAAGGCTGAACCTTTTTATTTTTTTATTTTTTTATGGAGAGTTTTATATATGATCAAATGATGAGTTTTGATGGTATTCCAACCTTTAGATTTTACAATATTTTCAGATTTTGTTGTTGCCGATCTCCTTCACGGTCAATATCGACGGCTTGAATCGGATCTCAGGTGAGGGAATGGAGGAACCGAAATTTTCTTCACCAGAACAAGAACAAAGGATTCAATCGGGTTTGTAAAAACCTTTTCTGTTTTTAATTTCTCATTGTTAATTAAGAACGAGCTATCCAGAATCCAAACGTAAAAATCAGAAACAAGAGCATAATCTTAAGAGTCAGTTTTCTTCAAGCTCTTTTTAGATAATTTTCTATCGATGCGGTTCGTTTATATATCATCGTTTAGGCACTGCTTATATTTATATTGATTTCGTTATTTTTCCTAGCATTTTCTTAATGATATTGAACAATTTCATATTAGAAAACCCCCAGAATTAGTATAAAACTTGATTGATTGCAGTACAAGAAGTTCGTGCAGTGGCAATTAGTTATGAATCATTTTTAGGAACAAAAATAATGGAACTGAAATGATGAAATAGTGGATTTATACTTCGCATGGTTTGGAAGAATCTTGGCAACATTCTTATGTAGGTTTTTTTTTTTTCGTGGCCAGTTCGTCTTTTCGGCGCACTTGGATAGGAATCAACATAATGTACAGCACCGGAAGCCGTCTTGCAAAAAAGAACGACGATGAGAACATCAGGTATGTAAATTCTTCCTTGCAAGCCTCAGTTTTAGAAGCTCCTTGAAAATAAAGAAAGAAGAACACAGAATTTGAAAATCCAATATCAAAAGTAAAATTCTGTCTTGCAAACATGGAAATTAGTCAAAATACTGGGAAACTAAAGTGAATGTTTCATAGAACTGCTTAAGCGCGGATACTTCTTTGTCTTCCGAATTTGAAGATTGGGGGATTAAACCGATAATGTCCACCTTCGTTAGCAGCAGAAAATCAAACAAGTCCACATACAGTTCAGGGAAGAAACCTCCAAGCTCATGAGCTATTTGCTTTGGTGTCTGCCAATAATTGAAGAAAAATAACACTTACAATATAGTATCAAAAAATTTTAAAGACCATATGTTTGGTCTTGGGGCCCACCCCAGTGATTGTTGACACGATCTATGGCATCTGCTGAGTACATAAGCCCCCTAAGGCATTTTGCTCCTAGTACCCAGATTCCTTCTCAAAAAGAACACCAGTGGCACCCTCCTGATCGCTGATTATGCCATAGATGTCAATACTTATATTTGTTGCTCTGGAAATTAAAATCACTGGAAAAATGTGAAGTTGCTACGTTACTCATAATTTCCAAAATGTTTAATTTGTCTATGATAATAATATCAATGGCTCACAAATTAACAATAATGTATTTCCAACTAAATATATTATTTAATCGAATTTAAATCTCAATAATATTAATTACATTATTCTTAATAATGGACAATTAATATTAATATTAAATTGCTATAATTATTATCATTGTTGATGCACAAAATGTGTCAACTTAGAGAGCGAATGATGCTCTGCCACGTGCCCTGTGTGAACCTGAAAATGAAGGAAACTGGTCGGTCGGTCAGAGTATAGGCACCGGTGTGGTACCGGCCCAAAGATACTCCGACGCCCAAGTCAGTTGTCGGTCTAAGGTTTAGAGGGTAGTAGAGAGTATACTGTAAAAGTAATAGTAAACAGTAAATTGCTTAGTTACCTTTGTACAACAAGTGGACCCCTTTTTTATGGGTGCGGCGAATATAATATTTGTATTTTTCCTATGTGGGACAAATATCAATGCGCTGTGGGACTGACACGTGGAGGTGCCATCCATACCCGACCAGGACTTGTTCGCGTGAGTGGGCCTGGACCCTTTGGGCTTGTGCTAGGCGGTGGTAGTGGGCCGATCGGTCGGTCTGCGCCGAAGCACTAACCGACAGGAGCTGGTCCTCTGGAGTCGGCCGGTGGCATGGTGTTGGAAGAGGGTTGGGCCTCTAGGTCGGTCTGGGCCGACGCACCGAGCCAGGTGGAGGGCTGGGCCTCCGAGATTGGGCCGGATTGGTGTTGTCTCAGTAATGGACCGGGTCTTCAGTCAGTATGGGCTTCATGTGCGGTCTGGGCCGATATGGTATAAACAATCATAATGAGCAATTATTATTACAAATTCAACCAACCAATCAGAACACTCCGTGGCTCCCAAGGTTTCCCTATAAATAACTGAGCTCATTCCATTTTCAAGGTAAGTTGATTATTCGCTTCAAAGTATTTTCTTTTCCTCTCTTAAAGCTAATTTAGGCATCAGAGTGTTCTTAATTGAATAACTCCCGGGTAATCGATCCAGCCAACGATAGTTGATTGTTTGCTGTTTGCATGAATTATGAAGACTTTTCGCGGCGAGTACGATTTCTATTCAACAATTAGTGCTTTCATTGAGAGCCGATTGAGAAATACTTAAGAAGAGCTTTCACGATCGTTCATCATTCCTCAACGTCGTTCATCGGTCTTCATATTTTGTTCATCGTTCATCATGCTTTGTTCATCGCTCATCGACAATGTTCAAAGTTTTTGAACGTTGTTCATCGTTCTTCAGCTATGTTCATCATTCACTATACTTCGTTCGACGTTTATCAACTATGTTCGAAGTTTCTTCAGCTATGTTCATCATTCATTATACTTCGTTCGTCGTTTATCAACTATGTTCGAAGTTTTTGAACGTTGTTTATCAGTCATGTTCATCGTTCATCATACTTCATTTGTCGCTCATCGACTATGTTCATTGTTCTTGAACATTGTTCATTGTTCATCATATTTCCGCTAAATCCTCGTGATTTAGCATGGTTAGGGCGTGACGATTCATTCGATTATTTAAAGGTACCATTTTAGCCTTTGCAGCTCGAAATGGGTGTCACGACCTGAGCTTCTCCAACATGATATTGTCCGCTTTGGGCTCAGTCCTCACGGTTTTGTTCTCGGAGCTCACGTGCAACTTCTCAGTGGGTCACCCATCATGGGATTGCACCAGCCTCTACTCGCTTAACTTTGGAGTTCCCTAGGAAGCCAAAGCCAGTAAGCTTCCAAAAGGCCTCATGTTGGATAGATGTGCGCCCACACATATAAGGCACATCCCCTAGATCCCCCCGGGCGATGTGGGATTGCTAACCATGCCTCCAGGACACAGGACCTCACAATAGGAATGGAGCATGCACTGTGTCCCTAGAAAAGCATCCAAAGCCTTCGCTCATGCGAAGCATCAAAACTTTCGCTTATGCGAAGCATTAAAGCCTTCGCCCTCGTGAAGCGCTAAAGTCTTCACCCCCATGAAGCATCCAAAGCCTTCGCTCCTGCGAATCATCCAAAAATTTCACACCTGCGAAGCATCCAAGCCTTTGCTCATGCGAAACATCCAAGCTTTCGCTCATGTGAAGAATCCAAAGCCTTTGCCCTCGTCCTTCGCTTATGCGAAGCATCCAACCTTTCGCTCATGCGAAGAATCCAAAGCCTTCGCTCCCGTGAAGCATCTAAGCCTTTACTTATGCAAAGCAGCTAAAGCCTTCGCCTCTGCGAAGCATCAAAGCCTTCACCCCCGCGAAGCGCCAAAGTCTTCACCCCCGTGAAGTATCCAAAGTCTTCGTTCATACGAAGCATCCAAAGCCTTCGCTCCCTGCCAAGCATCCAACGAAGCATCCAAAGCCTCCGCTCCCTACGAAGCATCCAAAGCCTTCGCTCATGCGAAACATCCAAAGCCTTCGCTCATGCGAAACATCCAAAGCCTTCGCTTCCTGCGAAGTATCCAAAGCCTTCGCCCCCGCGAAGCATACAAAGTCTTTGCCTCCACAAAGCATCCAAAGTCTCCGCTCATGTGAAGCAACCAAAACCTTCGACCTTACGAAGCACCTAACCATTCGCCCATGCGAAGCATCCAAAGCCTTCCCTTCTGCGAAGCATCCAAAACCTTCGCTCCTACGAAGCATCCAAGTCTTCGTCCCCGTGAAGCATCCAAAGCTTTTGCTCATACGAAGCATGAAATCCTTCATCCCTACGAAACATCTAAGATTTTGCCCCGCTAAGCATCAAGGTCTACCTCCGGGAAACACCATAAGCTTTTCCTGTGGAAAATAATCAAAGCCTTTTATCCAGAAAGCGCGCAAATCCTTCCTCCCAGGAGCACATCAAGCCTTCCACCTGGTATCACTTCAAGCCTTTCTCCAAAGAGCAATCCAAGTCTTCATCATAGAAGCAATCTAGGACTCTATCCGGAAATCGCTCTAGGCGAATTGCAGTCGAAAAAAGCTCTCAGTAGATGCTCATGGATGCAATGGGGGCATTTGACAAACCTACGATTTCAGAAGTTAATTCAAGCAAATAAAAAGTTTGTAGAAGAATCTTCACGCATGAATTCGAAATTTCGTATAAACAAAATTTTCATTTCTTTATTCGAAAAATGGTTGGCAAATCATATGTCAATTGCTCATATTGAGTTTTCAATTCTGAAATGGAAATATAATCATGGACAATAAGCAACTAATATGTGATAATTCTAGGGGTAAGGCATCAATGCCTATCATCCTTTAGGATTCAGTCCTTTCTTCAACTGAAAGTTGGGGGAAAATTGTCCACCATTCCCGATCTCAACCTATGGTTCAAGCACTAGCTCATTGGAGAGAACCCCATTGTAACTCATCATACCCAACTTTAGCTCCTTATTTTCATTGGAAGGGCCCACCCACTTTAACAAAGTGCTGCACTCAGCACACAAACAAAATACCCCAAAGGCGGGGGCCAAACATAGCATGATGCATGGCGAATACGAACTGCCAGCCTCAGCTTCCAATTCGAGAGCAACACGTGGTGTGTCCCCACTAGCACTAATAAAGCCACTGACATCAGCAGCCCCACCTTGCCTGATGCACCACCCAGTGTCGAACAGGTGGAGATATCTCTTCGGTGATTGGACAAAAGTCAACTAGTGATGGCCCACTGTTGACCCTCCAATCGAAGCCCGACACGCGACACCTTCTGCAGCAGTCCACCGACATCCCCTCAAGCCAATCCGTCCCTAAAACGTGGCGGTCAATAGTGGCTCTAATAGAGCCGCCAACAATGGTGGGCCCTCTACCTGACTAACCACCCAGAAGCGAATACGTGGACTTGCTCCTAGGCTATATAACACCAGTCAACCACCTTGCTTGTCAAGAAAACACACGGGTGATAGCCTCTGTATCTGCCAACTCGTAACTCCCACAAAAATGAGTTTCTTAAGACTTCACTGAAAGTATATCTTCCCTCATCTTGAAATGATCATCTCGGAAAGTGGAGCACATTGACACTTGAATCGCTGTAATCAGATTAAAGTATCTTCCGAAATCTTCAAAAAAACGAAACTGAAAAAAGAAATAAATAATTAATATTATATATATGTATGTATGCTGGAGGAGCGGGGAACCCACAAAGTGGCCTGCTTTGTAGCATGCAGGAAAGAAGAAAAAAAAAAGCAAAAAAAAAAAAAAAGAAGAAAGATTTGTAGTGAACCAACTTATGCCATGTGTCCTTGTAACACCCTGGAAATTCGAGGATTTTAATATTGTAATTTAATATGTGAATTGACATTTTTACCCTTGTGAATGGTATGGCCAAATTGTTGACTTTTTGATTAGTGGGTCAAATGGACTTTGACCAGTGACCGTGACGTAGTTCGGGACGTCACGAGTCCATAGACAGGTGGCACGTCCATTTCGGACGATCAGGGAAAAAGTTATGACTATCGGAAGTTCGGGGGCATTACCGTAAGTTGGACTTCACGGGCGAAAATGTTGACTTTTCGTTTGACAACTAATTTTCACATGACCCAAGGACCGTTAGGTAAGTCTCGATATCCTGAGTCCGTAGACAGGCGGCACGCCAAAATCGGACTTCGTATGGCTGAGTTACGGGTCTAGGAAGTGAGGGGCATTTTGGTAATTATTGAACCAGGGGCATTTTGGTCTTTTGCCCTGGTTACTGTAGCAACCGCGGGGGAACCATGGACGGCACCACCATGTGCGGTGGTTCAGTGCACAATTGATTATGCTAATATGTGCTGGAAAGTCTGGGCTGTCTTTTGCTTTTGAACGTGGCCTGAACCGTCCAGCCTGCACGATCAAATTGTTAATTGAAATTCGAAGCTTTCGGGGGACAAATTTCAGTGGACAATTTGGACTTCCACGAGCCTCTGGGACAGCTGAGGTTATTTAAAACTAATTAGAACATGTGTGAGCATCACTCTGCCATTAAGAACACTGAGAATTGATGAAGAAAACCAGAGAAACCATTTCGGGCAAAATTGGAGGGAAAATCGGGTTTTAATTTCTGGTGAGTGTTGGACCAAACCAAGGCCTGGTTTAGTCTTCTGGGAGTGTTTGGAACTCAACCACATCGAAATTGAAGGCTAACAGCCACGGTTGAGCTAGGACGGAGGCTGCTGTTTTCAGGGAAGTTGCAGAGCTTGGGACGACAACCTTCAGGTACTTTCAGACACAATTGATTGTTCATTTTGGTTCGTTTTGATCCTATTATGCTTCCTGTGAAGTTAATTGGACAATGGGTTTGAAACCAGGAAGTTCTGGTGATTGACCCGATTGGTTGATCGCGGGTCGATGGGTCGTTTGGGGATGTGTCGAGGTTGATTTTTGTCACAGAACCTAAATTGGATAGTTAATGAACATGTTAGGATCAAATTGGATTGAAATCGAGTAAGAATTGGTGGGTATTCAACCGGGTCAAGCCGCGGGTGGCAGGCCCGTATTACAGACAAACGGGTGAAGGAGGTGACACTGTAGCTACAGTGTCAGGCGCGTGACTTTCACGCGCAGCCACTTTGGGCGGCGCGTGAGGGCGCGTTGGACCTTATCTCCGATCACGATCAACATGACTTTTGTTCCTCCCATCATTCTGAACATTTTTGGTGAATTAATCATGTTGATCTGAGATAAGCTTTGATGGGTCGGTTTAGGGCCGGTTACCTCGGGAAACGTGTGGTACGGCTTCCCCGGGCCGGTTTCTATTTCGGACTTTGTGGTTAAACGTTTAAGACTTGTAGTGACCCTTACATGTGATTTGGACTGACAGGAATTGTACGATAATCCCGGTACAAGTTCGTACGCGCAGGTTCACCGCGGGATCGTACTGTGAGTGGGCCCGTTTTCATTATTGGTCACCACAGAGAAGATAAGACCGTACTTTCAAGCCCATCGAGTGATCATCATGACAAAATATCCTCTTCGTTCATTGCTCCATGCACCCGATACATTAACATGAGTAATAAAATAGGCAATAGAGTTATGTTAGCATGCTTTACTCTATTATCCTATAACTACAATCAAATGCCAGACCTTAGCAGATTTTTTCGTGGAGTTCACAAAGGCATCACTGGAAGGAGAAAATGGTAAGGGACTAGACAAAACCCCTATGGTGACTGGCTTTTCCTTGTCACGAGATCAAGGTGACAATTTCTCTTCACTACAACCCACAACTTCCAATCTCTTATGGAAGCTCATCGTTAATGGTTCATCAAACTAAAGGGGCGTATAAGTAGGGATTATCCTCATCACCCATGCTAGCTCAATAATGGAACAAGCAGTTCAATTTGGCTTCTAACAATGAAGTGCAATATGAAGTATTGACCTGTGGACTCGCACTTGTGAAGGAGTTAGGAGTCATGAAACTCGATATTCATTCTGATTTGCAACTGATCACTAATCAGTCAATTAGTGAATATGCTACAAGATGTGCGAGGCTGCTTAGATAACAAGGTTTAAGAAATGCTTGCAGCTTTCATGGTTTTCAATTTTCATCAACTTCCACGTGCCGAAAATGCACAATCTGATTTGTTGGCAAATCTAGCATCGTCACTTGATTACCAATTCAAATGCTCAATTCTGATTGAGTATCTCGAATGACATAGCATTGATATCAAGGAAATCAAAGTATGACTGGTTGATTCCATACCAACTTGGAAAGACCCTCTGGTTAACTACTTGGAACATGACACATTGCTTGATGATCGACTAGAAGCCTACAAAATCCAGATGAAAGCTGCACGATACTATTTTGAAAAAGGCCGGCCTTTTCGTAAAAGCTTCTTGGTGCCAAAATTACTATGCTTGAGGCATTCCAAGACATTGAAGGCCTTGTTTGAAATTCACGAAGGAAATTTTGGAAATAATTCTGGTGAAAGTTCACTTTCTTAAAATACGCTTAATGCAAGATTTTACTAGCCAACTCTGCGTTAGGAAGCATTACAATATGCCTAGAAATGAGACAAATATCAAAGGTTCAAGCCTAACCAGTTGGCGCCACTAGAGGATTTGTATGCATAGAAAAGCCTTGGCTATTCATGTAATGAGGGATTGACATTATTAGACCTCTACCAAGCACATCAGCCCCAAACAAGAAATACTTGATCGTTGCCATTGACTACTTCACCAAATGGGTAGAAGTGAAAGCTTTAGCTAACTTTACCTAAGCTGACGTTAATAATTCATTTGGAGCTAGATTATCTGCCGGTTTGAACTTCCCAAAGTTGTTCTGTCAGGACCTGACCCTCCTCGGTCAAGACCCGACTCATCTAGCACCATATTGTCCGCTTTGGGCCTTGCCCTCACGGTTTTGTTTTCGGGAGCTCATGATGCAACTTCCTAGGGGGTCACCTGACAGGACCCATCCCAATCCCCCCGGGATTAGTGCGGGATGACCTTGCTCCCGTCTGACACGAAGTGCCAGACAAGGGATATTTTTGACCTTTGCCCTCCCGGGCTATCAGAGTACGCCAGGATCCGGAGGAGGTATGTGATATCTCGGTCTCTGCTACAGTCCACATCCGATGTCAACCTGAAGGGCAATCAAAACATTAAAAGCTGTGAGTGGACAAAACCAAAGTTTATAAAAACATTTCCATAGAAGACATTTGTACCCTTCACTAAAAAGCATGCATGCATAGTTCCAACACATATGTTTAAACAACCATAAATAGGGTCACAGCCCCAAGTTCCGTAAATCCAAGTCACACGGGCTCCTGCCCAAAACCATTTAAAAAAAAACCCAGAACATAGTAAATATACGTGGGACCTCAGTCCAAATCCATTTATCATTATAAACACAATTTCCGAAACCAATTGAAATCATGTTTATCCATTATATTTCATATCCAGAACCTGTCACGGTAAAATAAAGCTACACGTGTGCTAACTAGGGTCTCAAACCCAAGTCTCTCCAGGGTCCACCCAGGTCAATGTCCGTAGATCAATGACCCTTCCTGGAGGTAACGAACCATGCCCATCCTGAGAGTAAGGAACCCAACTGGGGGGCGACTCCACTCAGTCAGTGCTCCGTGACTACTCCGGGGTCCACCCAGGCCAACGACCCTCCCCGGAGGAGACAATCATATATAAAGGATGGAGTATGAAAAACCTTTTGAAATCATTCTTGAAACCTTTCAAGAATTCATGCTCAGCCCCCATAAGCCGTCATGAACCATAAAATCCTTTCATGGGTTCATGCCGGTTCCCATAAACCGTCATGACCTGTAAATCCATTTTAAGGATTCATGCCGGTTCCCATAAACCATCATGAACCATAAAAACCATTGGTAACACATAATTGGGCCCTAGGCCCGAATCCACATAGAAACTGGACCTCCGGCCCGATTCCGTAAAGCAAATGGGTCTCGAACCCGAGTTTACCTTTTCAAATTCAAAACCATTTCATTAAACTATTTCCAAAACCATAAGAATGGAAAATCAGAGTAAAACCGGAAAATCTCGATTTACGTGCAAGCACGTAAATCGCCTCGAAATACGTGAAACCATATAAATCACAAGCATCCAAATCAACATCATAAAATCATATTCATAATCCATTTGGAAATCTAAAACCATTTCATTTAGACCAGTAAAGACATACAGCCCCGTATAGGCACCGTATAGGGCCGAAACCTCGAAATACGTGCCTATACGTAACCACACATCAAAATGCACTCATGGCATCACAAACAAGTATTTAAAACATATAATAAACATTTATGCATGCACCAATTTAGAAAACAAGGTCCACTCACAGACCGTCCGAAGCCGCGCCTCGATACGCGTGCCATAATCGTCTCCTGGGTCAATCGTCATCACCGGGACTCCCAAACCTGTCCAAATTCATTTAGAGGGTTACTAACTACTTATATAACCCCTCACTAAAGCCCCGTAATTTTCTGGAATTTCTAACTATTTTTAAAATCGATCCTAAACCTTCCGATGCCCCGAAACATATCGAGACGGTGTCCGATCGACTCGAAACCAGTCCCAAAATGTTCGTTACATCGAATAGATGATTTCGTATGTTGGACACATCCCCAAAAACCCTAGCACGCGCCCACACGCGCCCCTGGAAGTTGCTTGCGCGTGGGCCTCACGCGCCGCTACAGTACCGTCTTCTTCCTCGCGCAGCCGGTCTGAACCGGTCGGTCCGGTTTTTCCTGCAAATCCGGTCCGCCTGGACCGGCATGACCGGTCCAAGCGTTTTCCCGTCTCAATTTGGTCCGATTCAACCCCAATTCAATCCTATAATTCCTAGTTTAATCCTAGAAACCTAAATCCATTACTTAAAACATCAAAAACCATCAAAATCTCATGGTTTAATTTTGAACCTCACGGTTCATTTTTCCCGATCAGCCTACACGGCTGCTCAGCCCAAACCGCCACCCAAAACCTTCCTATTACTTTCCTAACAACCTAAAAACCAATTCCTAATCACTCAAAACGGCCCATAATGCAAGAAATTGAAAATAGGAGAAAAAATGGGTTTATCGGGCTTACCGTGTCACGCCCCGGCCCATCTAACACAATATTGTCCGCTTTGGGCCCAGCCCTCACGGTTTTGTTTTCGGGAGCTCACGGTGCAACTTCCCAGGGGGTCACCCATCTGGAATTGCACCAGCCTCAACTCGCTTAACTTTGGGGTTCCAATCCCCCCCAAAGCCACTGAGCTCCCAAAAGGCCTTGTGTTAGATAGATACGTGCCCACACATATAAGGCACTTCACCTTTCCCTCCCCGAGCGATGTGGGATCGTTCACCGATCTTACCTTTCCAAGCTCACTGGTCTTGCTCACCGTTCTTGCTTCTCAAGCTCACGGGTCTTGCTCACCGTTCTTGCTTCCAAGACCGGGTCTTACAATCCACCCCCCCTTGGGGCCCAGCGTCCTCGCTGGCACACTTCCGGTCGGGGTCCGGCTCTGATACCATTCTGTCACGACCCGGCCCATCTAACACAATATTGTCCGCTTTGGGCCCAGCCCTCACGGTTTTGTTTTTGGGAGCTCACGGTGCAACTTCCCAGGGGGTCACCCATCTGGAATTGCACCAGCCTCAACTCGCTTAACTTTGGGGTTCCAATCCCCCCCAAAGCCACTGAGCTCCCAAAAGGCCTTGTGTTAGATAGATACGTGCCCACACATATAAGGCACTTCACCTTTCCCTCCCCGAGCGATGTGGGATCGTTCACCGATCTTACCTTTCCAAGCTCACTGGTCTTGCTCACCGTTCTTGCTTCTCAAGCTCACGGGTCTTGCTCACCGTTCTTGCTTCCAAGACCGGGTCTTACAATATTGTAACAACCCGTCCCGAGAGCCGGGATTAGTAGAGTGAATAAGGTGTGATTATTGAGGTTAAGCAGTGGGTAGGTGGTCCCGATGGGTCCATGAGCGTAGAATGACGATTTTGCCCCTAGTTTGGGCAAATAGTTGACTTTTAGTTGGGAGGTCGATTGAGTGTTGACCGGTGACTAGGACGTAGTTTAGGACGTCACGAATCCATAGGCAGGTGGCACGCCTGATTCCGACATCCGAGGAGGAAAGTGTGATGTTCGGAAGGTCGAGGGCATAACCGTAATTTGGGTAAATTAGGGGGAAAAGTTGACTTTTTGAATAATCGAGTTTTGGTAGGTTGACCTAGGATGGTTAGATAGATTTCGTCGTCCTGAGTTCGATGACAGGCGGCACGTATTCATCGGACTTACGAGACGAGAGTTACGGGTCTAGGAAGTTTCGGTAAAACCGTAAAAATGTGTAAAACAGGAGGGTATTTTGGTCTTTTTGGCTTTTGGGGATTTGTACAGAGAGAAGCAAGATGGACGGCTGGGGTTTAAGCAGGTGGGATAAGGATGGACTGGATTGTGACACATGGCATTTGTGTAGTGGGTTCTGGGGGGTTCTTCTGTGTGTGTGCGGTCCTAACTACTTGGCTGAACCCGTGTGTGCGTGTGTGGTTCTTCGACAAACACAGAGAAATAGAGTGAGTTTGTGAGGGAGAATTGAGGAAGGATCTTGGCTGGTGTTGAGTGCGGGTGAGTGAGGGAGAGACAGGGAGGTCAGTGTGAGCTGGTGGTGGTGACTTGGTGGTGCAATCGTGCACGACGGCACGGCGGAGGTGCGGAGGAGTTTGGGGGAAACAGGGAGCCTGAGAGTTCGAGGTGGTGGCTACGCCGTGAGGTGAGGCAAACCAAGGCAAGGGGAGGCTGAGGAGGTTGCAAGGAGTCCAACGATCACAGTGGTAGGCGGCGGTGCGCACGGCGGAGCTGCAACCGAAGGGTAAGTCTTCCTGCTCTGTTTTTCCCGTGATTTTCATTTGGAAAGTCGTGGGTCTGGGCTGAGAGTCGAGAGGATTGGAGGTCGGGATAGTGTTCAGGGAGGTCCTAGGTGTCGACTAGGATGGTCGCCGTGACGGGGGTGTCCACGGCGGAGCTCGGGCGATGATGAGCACTCTGATGCTCTGTTTGGCCGTGAAGTTCAAACGGTGAGTCGACGAGTTTGGGGGTGAGTCGAGGGTAACGGAGGTTTGGTCTAGGTTCAGTGAGGTCTTAGGGACCGTCTGGTGTCACCACCGTGACGGGAGGTGACCGGAGTAGAGGAGTCGTGAAACAGGGGGACATTGGCCGTCTGGTTTTGAGTTTAGTCGACGGGCTAGGGACAGTGTCGAGGTGAACGGAGTTGGGGAATCGATAGGGTTGGTCAGGACGAAGCTGCAGGTGAAAGAAGGGGCTGAAATGGTGGTCGGACGGTGGAGAATGCTTCTCGCCGGTTCAAGCTACGGTGGCCGGTTCAGTACAGTGCGGGAGGTTGAAGATGGCACTGTAGCTAGCGCGTGAGTGCCACGCGCAGCCACTTTGGGCGGCGCGTGGGGGCGCGTGCGGCGGCGGATGGAAAAGTGATCAACATGGATTTTGGTCTAGGAGCTATCATGAGTTCAATGGAGTTGGTTTCGGGTCAATCGGAAGTCGTTTGAGTTTAGTTCCGCGACGGTGCATGTTTAGGGTCCCGGGTTTTAAGTCTTTGGTTCGGAGAATTTTAAGGAAATTAGGTAGTTGTGTCGTAGACGTATTAGTGACATAATTTGACGGTGTTTGACAAGATCGGGATTTCCCGAGGAAGCCGAGGAACGGGCTGGACGTTCGGGACGCGAGTAGGGCTCAGTACTGTGAGTGGACCCTTTCCTTAAACTCGATCATGCATAACTGTTTTTATATACGTTTTTGATGGTTTTACTTAAGACACTATGTTTATTGCATATGTTATGATGGTTTTACGTGATTATACGTGATTGAGATATTTGCACGTTTTCGATATGTTTTCGGGATTTTGCACGTTTTTCGAGAAAATGCTGGTTTTCGGATTTTGATTCCACATTTGGGGATTTCCACCTATAAAGGTTTTCTGATAATGATAAATGGGTTATGACATATGATTTGTGATTACATGAGGATTTGGTAAATGGTTTTCAAATGGTTTTGGGATTGGATTTGCTGGATCTGGATATTGGGTTTAAAGACCCGGATATATGTGACGGGGGACCGGCCGGATTGGGTTTAAAGACCCGGATTGAGTTTAAAGACTCGGGAGTTTAAAGACTCGGATATATTGATTTCCCCCGTAGGCCTTGAGTTTAAAGACTCGGGAGTTTAAAGACTCGGATATGATTAAGGCCTGGATTGAGTTTAAAGACTCGGGAGTTTAAAGACTCGGATAGGTCCAGCAGGTTCGATCGGGAAATGAGGATTTGATACGGTTTCTGATACTCATGCTATGGTTTCTTATGATATTTTATAGTGTTTCTGTTTCTTATGATGTTTTATAATGATTATTTTATAACTGTGTTCATAACTGTTGGTTATGCATGTGGTTTCAAAACGGAGGGTTAAACTCAGTTTTCATATAAAGTGGTTTTGAACTTTTTGTACTTTCTGGTCCACTCACACCTTCTGTTTTAAATTGCCCTCCAGGTTGTGGAGCTAGCGCGGGGTCTTAACGTCGAGGCAGTGTCTGAGGCATCGAAGTGACGAGCGGGATTTTCGAGTGCTTAAGTTTTCCTCCGCGTGTGTGTATCTATTGTCGGATTTTGTTTCTTTAATTTTTGTACTAGGCTCTGTAAACGATAACTTCGGGATCTTTTGTTTAATTACTCCTGCGTCTGACTGGGTCAGAGGTGAGTTTTACTGGAGTTTTGTGTCGGGGAGTCAGACGGGAGCGGGATTTACCTCGGGTTTCGGGGTGAAACCGGGGTGGGTCCTGACATACCGTGCCTTGCCCCTCCGCCTTCCACGGCGGCGCCGTTCCTGGCCAGTCACCAACCACCTCAGTCCTCCTCTCAATCCCTGGTCCTCACAGGCTTGATAAAATGGGGTTTGGATTGGATTGGTTTGAATGATGAGATCGGGTGGAATGGTTTGAAATGAAAAGAAATGATCGATGATGTAAATGCATGAATGTAGGCTAGTGGCCAGTGGATGAGTGACACTTGTCACTCATCCATTGGTTGCTGAAAAGCAACTGGCCCCACTAAAGACAAACGGTCCTCGTAAAACGTGTCGTCATGAATAGTAACTTGGAACTTCCGTGAACCATAACTTCGCCGTCGAACGTCCGAATTCGACGTGCCGCCTGCCTATGGATTCGTATCGTCCTTATCTACGTAACGGTCTTCGGTCCTCGGCCATCAGACCTCCTGGTCAAAAGTCAACATTTTGACCCTTTTAACCAAAATTACCAAAATGCCCCTAACCTTCCGAACGTCATAACTTCCTCCTCGAACGTCGGAATTGAACGTGCCACCTGTCTATGAACTCGTGACGTCACGAACTACGTCACGGTCATCGGTCAAAGTCCATTTGACCGCTCGAATGAAAAGTCAACGTTTTACCACGATTAGAGCAAAACGGTCATTTCGCATCGTTCGTCCGATTTAGCTTAACTAATCACCGATTAACCTCACTAATCGTGATTAGTCACTAATCTAATCATGGAATTTGGGACGGGTCGTTACATCACCCATCATGAAATTGCACCAGCCTCAACTCGCTTAACTTTGGGGTTCCAATCCCCCCCCCCCCCCCCCCCCCCCCCCCCCCAAAAGCCACTTGAGCTCCCAAAAGGCCTAGTGCTAGATAGGTGTGTGCCTACACCTTTAAGGCACACCACCATCCTCTCCCAGACCATTCCCCCTCGCAGGAATGTGGGATTGTTCACCGTTCCCTCCAGGACACGGGTCTTACAATCCACCCCCCTTAGGGCCCAGCGTCCCCGCTAGCACACTTCTCGGTCGGAGTCTGGCTCTGATACCAAATTGTCAGGACTTGACCCTCCTCGGTCAAGACCCGACTCATCTAGCACCATATTGTCCGCTTTGGGCCTCGCCCTCACCCTCACGGTTTTGTTTTCGGGAGCTCATGGTGCAACTTCCCAGGGGGTCACCCATCATGGAATTGCACCAGCCTCAACTCGCTTAACTTTGGGGTTCCAATCCCCTCCAAAGCCACTTGAGCTCCCAAAAGGCCTAGTGCTAGATAGGTGTGTGCCTACATATTTAAGGCACACCACCATCCTCTCCCAAACCATTCCCCCTCGCAGGAATGTGGGATTGTTCACCGTTCCCTCCAGGACACGGGTCTTACATGTTCTAACGGAAAATGGGACTCACTTCACTAGAGAAATAATCAAATATTTCTTTGAGTCGTGGAAGATAAAACACTTTACTTCAACTGCTTATTAGCCCTAGAGCAATGACGAAGTTGAAGCATCCAACAAGACAATCCTAGATTGTGTCAAAAAGAAACTTGATAAACAAGGCTTGTGGGAAGAAGAGTTGGATGGAACGATTTGTGCCTATCGCAAAACTTCCCGTCGAGTGATGGGCGAGTCTCTATTTACTCTTGCATATGACACCAACACCGTCGTCCTGCCACATGTTGTCATTCTAGTTCTCTTTACCTAACTTGATGATCATGCAGTCAACTCCATGGCCCTGAGGACTTCGCTTGATCTCAATGAGTTAAGGGAACAAGTGGTTAAGTACATCTCTAATTACCAACAATAAGTCAGAAATTTTTACAACAAAAAAACAAGGGTTTAGCACTTCGTCCCTGGTGAACTTGTTCTCAAGAAGAAGTTTGCAACTGCATATCGGCCTGGATCTCAAAAACTCAAATCTTCATGAGAAAGACTTTATCCCGTCTATCAATTAGGTGGAAAATGAAGTTACACTTTGGGAACCATGGACGAGAAATTGGTGTGCGGTTATGGAACACTCATTAGTTTAGAAAATACTATGTTTAGTACAAATCGAAGCACAAAACTAGACTAGTTTTTATTATGTTCTAAATATTGTCTTTAATACTCAAGAATGTTGCATTTAATTTATCAATAAATTTATCAAGTCAGTCTCAATTTATCCATATGCTATTACACATTTTTCAAGATTGGAAAGCACCCAAAGCCTTCCACTAGGAAGCACCCATTGCCTTCCACCAGGAAGCACCTAAAGCCTTCCATCACGAAGCAACTAAAGCCTTCCATCAAGAAGCACCTAAAGCCTTCCACCAAGAAGCACCCAAAATCTTCCATTAGGAAATACTTAAAGCCTTCCACCAAGAAGCACCCAAAACCTTCAAGCTCAAGCCCAGGCTCAGGTTCAAGTTCAAAATGGACTCGTTAAGGGCAACATCTCGTCCACGCAACAAAATGGACTCGTTGAGGACAACATCTCGTTCATTCTCTATCAACATCCACTATGCATAGCTTGTCTCTAGCTCGCCCATTTTTTTCTCAAATGTACGAATTCTCTAGACGAAGATATTGTTTAGTTTGGAGTGTTCTTGACCTTCTCGAAGGCATATGCACTCGCTCTTCATTTGTTTGTTTTCCTTTTCCAGACCAGCATTACCTCAAAGCATGCCAACCAACATATGGGCCCCAGTTTATGCAATTCTAGGGTCTCTAACAACCTTATCATAAGCTTCCTCTGACACATTCTTCACAGTTTTTTCCACCATGATGAGGGCAACTGCCGCATCCATAGTTTTAGATGCTGATCGCATCCTCTCCACTAATCCATCCAAGCCCTCATCCTTCAAGGCCTCAAAATTAAAATAAAAAATCAAACTATTACTAACAGAGTGATTTGAATTTTCAAACTATTTGATTTTTATTCGGTCAAAACTAAGCCATTGGGTTTGAAGCAGATCGATGAATGATTTTAATAGATTTATGTCCACCTTTACTAATAACCATTGCTTGATTCTATAGCATATGTTGTCAGGACCCGACCCTCCTCTGTCAGGTCCCGACTCATCTAGCACAATATTGTCCGCTTTGGGCCTCCTTGCCCTTGCCCTCATGGTTTTGTTTTCGGGAACTCACGTGCAACTTCCTAGGGGGTCACCCATCATGGAATTGCACCAGCCTCAACTCGCTTAACTTTGGGGTTCCAATCCCCCCCCCCCCCCCCCCCCACCCCACCACCACCAAAGCCACTGAGCTCCCAAAAGGCCTCGTGCTAAATAGGTGTGTGCCTACACCTTTAAGGCACACCACCATTCCCCTCCCAGACCATTTCTCTCGCAGGAATGTGAGATCGTTCACCGTTCCCTCCAGCAAACGCCTTAAGTAATATTACCCTAGCAGACGTTCAACAATTTGTTTGGAGCCATATTATTTGCTGATTTGGACTCACCAAAGTTGTGCTAACAGGCAATGGAACACAGTTCACTAGCGCGATAATCAACAGGTTTTTTAAGTTGTGGAAGATAAAGCATTTTACTTCCACTGCTTACTACCCCCAAGGCAACGGCCAAGCTAAAGCATCCAACAAGAAAATCCTAGATTGTATCAAGAAACGACTTGACAACAAAAAAGGGTTGTGGGAGGAAGAGTTGGGTGACACACTTGAGCTTGTTCAACTCCATGTCGTGGGACATGCAAGTCTCTATTCACTCTTGCATATGGCATGAACACTGTCATCCCACCACATGTCATTCTAGAACCTTTTACCGAACTTCACGACCTTGTAGTTAACTCCATAGCTCTGAAGACTTCGCTTGATCTTAGTGAGGAGTTAAGGGAGCAAGTGATAAAGAACATCTCCAATTACCATCAACAAGTTTGAAGCTTTACAACAAAAAGGTAAGGATCTAGCACTTCCTCCTTGATAACCCTATCCTAAAAAAGAAGTTCGTAATAGAAAATCGATGTGGATTCGAGAAACTCAAATCTCCATGCAAGGAACTTATAACATGTATCAAGTAGGTGGGAACATTATCCAACAATTAGACATCAACATCAGTAACACCATCTTTCCTGACCTCAAGCTTAGGTTCAAGTTCAGGTTCAGGCTTAGGCTCCTTCTTTGGCTCAAACTCTAGCTCTTTGGTGGTGACTCCACTGTAACTTATCGTATCCAACTTTTGCCCTATATGTTTTTTTGGTGCAAAGTTATGGGGGCATGTGGCGGCAAAGACTGTTTAGTCCTCAATTTTTGGATTTCCACATCAAAAGTTTGATTTTCTCTTCTGACTCTTCCAAACGTCTATGCTACATAACAGATTCGTTAAAAGTGACATCACGTTCATTCCTCTTCAAGGCTAGCATTACATGAAGTACGCCCACCAACTTATGGGCCCAATATTTTGAAATTCTAAAGTCTTAGACGACTTTGTCGTAAGTCTCATGTGATACACTTTTCACAGTTTTTTCCATTATGATGGGAGCAACCACTACAACCTTAGCTTTTGATTCCAGACTTATCTCTTCCACAAATCATTATGCACCTTCGTCTCTCATAGCCTCTATCACTTCAAGTGAAGTATAAGCAGCTTTCGGATTCTTAGTGAGCTTGAGTAAATGCTCGGAAGGAATGTCTGAAAATTTGCATTTGCTGAATGACTCTTCCGGGCTAGGGTGGCCAAGCACAATGGCTCGAACAGAATGGGAAGGCATCTTAAGATCTTACTTCTTCTCAAGAGGCATGACATGTCCATGTTTAGTGTTCTTCTTCAGGATAACAATTTTTTTCAGATGCAATGGACACTCAACCATTCCTTGACCTAGCTATCAGAAGGCCTTCTACCATCCAAATCTCTTAGTGGCGAAAATAACTCGCTCATATCATGAAATTCTGGATGAATTTTCAAAACCATGTCAATCTTTTTATGATCAGGATGACTTTTAAAAGCACCTTACAACCCATAAAACATATAGAAACGCGAAGCAATTCACAGATCCTTGAAGTAATTTGAGTCCTATTAACCTCCCACCTCGATACAGTCGTACATATATGTTCCATCATCAAACGACGACCTCAAAATTAACTTCATCTTGGAAATAAGTTGAGTGAGTCGTCCACCAGAAATGCCATAATTCGTCCGCAAAAAGCTCCAAGCCAAAGAATTCATTCAACTTCTAGAAATACATGATATGTCAATACGCATCGATGTCCAGTTGAGTAGGACTGCATTCATCCGACCAATAATACCGAAGAAAAACTTTGAAAATGGGAACTTAAAGCCCCCAGTTAATGATCAAAGTATGGAATTTGGTCCATCGATCGCTGATTGGATTCTTACCTTTACCATATTTCAAAGCCTTCATGGAAGAACACTTTTCGCCAAGCTCCACAAGTAAGTCATCCGAAAAGGAAATTTGATTCTGAATCTTCCATGCATTAAGATATTTGGAACCCTCAAACTTTGTGTCCTTCTAACATAATGGTCTCTGACTACATGAACCACCACGCTCCCACAATACAAGTTTTCTAGACCTCTTAGGCAATGTGCCTTGACGCATCTTGAAATGATTGTCTTGGAAAAATAGACAAGTCACCACTTAAATCGTTGCCAACAGATATCCTGAACTCCTAGAATGAGCAAAAAAACGTAGGGCTATAGCAAAGACACATTTAGTTAGTTTCTAAAATCAAATATATATATTCATAATATATACTTATATTATATTGCATATAATTATATTATATTATATATAATATATTTAAAGTCAAGCTGAGCCGCGAATTACAACACGAGCCACCGAGCCTAAAAGAACAAAAACATGTGCAAGTCGAGTCGAATGGTAGCCCAACTGCTCAACTAGACAGGCTTGATAGCCTTTGCAGCAAGTGAGGTCCACTTGCAAACGCGATAGTGAGACTCACCCACACCAGTGCACGTGTGGTACATGCGCTAACCGCACCCAATCAAAACCTGCCACGTGTAAGTAGCAGAATCTTCAGTTGATAGGACTGACGCGCTTGATAGTCCCATTCTTCATTTGCCGTGCGTGAGCATCACGCGCCTGATGCATCCAATCTGTGTCGCCCACATGTCGGTAGGTTGGAGGAGATGTTGATGTCACTTGACATCAGCAAGAAACTTGCATGACGATGTAGGAGACATGCTTACGTCAGCCTAACGTCAGCATACAAAATAGCCAATCCCTTAGCTCGTAGATGATAGGCGCATGACACACGGTCGGTATCATTGCACATTTGTTAGTGTCCCATTGCTAGCTATGAATGTGTGGCGCGCACGTGCCTGACGCCGTTAGCTATCTCTCGGCATGCGCTTGGAGACTCCGTACACTGATCTCCTTGTTCAACTTTACAGAAAGCCTAACTCCACTCTTCATCTCAACTAACCATTAGAGTACCATCTATAATTCTACCATCAAAACAAGAAATTATAAATGTAAAAAAGTGATATTTCCTTACCCACAAATGAAGCTAATGGATCCACTTTTTTTCCTCTTTCTTATTTTGGGAATAAAGGCTATCAACTAGAGAAGAAAGCTTTGGCTCCATTTGAATACTTTTTTACCCTAAAAAATATTTAGGGGTGAATTAATTTTTGAAGATTCTCTTTTCTTTTTCCTCAAGTGTTAAATTAAGGGAAGGGAGTTTCAATTTTTTTTTTTAAATTGGAGGTTACAAACTACAATTTAAAAAATGTATATATAAACAAACTCTAGAATAAAAAAGAGCATAAACCACAAGTGGGTCACAATTTAAACCCAATCACACAAACCCAAAGTTTATTACTTACTTTCATCAATTTAACGTAATTCTGGGACAAGATGAAGTTCTATTCCAAGATGATCTATCGAGACTGCAAAAAATTTACATCTTTTATGATTCCTTGAATTCCTGAGCAATATGGGGTATTTTTGGAACAAAAAATACTCGAAAATTATGGAGCTACCATATGGCCCATAATTTTCATAATGCACAAATTGTCCCCAATAATGATAGCACATTAAATATAATATTTACCAGTTTATATATATTATTTAATTTTTATTATTATTCATTTAATAATAAACAATTATTATTAATGTCAAATTATTAAATAATAGATTTTATTAAAAAAGAATTATTTATTAATTACAATATTTAGCAAACAATCAGAACGTTCTGTGATTCTGAAGACTTTCCTATAAATAATGGAACTCATTTCATTTCCAATATAATTCATTTTTTGCTTATAAAGTTATTTCGAATTTTTTCTCTCAAAACTTATGTAAGTATCTATGTAAGCATCAAAACATTCTCGGTTAAAACCTCCAAAGCTTAAATTTTGACTTCAATCATTTCTTGATTGTTGTTTGTAGGAATTGTAAAAACTTTTTATGGCGGTTACCATTTCTGTTTCAACAAACATCAACTTATTTTGTTATTGAAATAAACTTTTTTGGAAGACTATAAAATGTCTTTGATAATGAAAATCAAGTAATATAAAGAATGTGTAGACAGTTAACCTACTGGAGATCTGAAGAATGGACCCTGTGGTCGGGTAGGAGCTATGTTTGGCAGGGTAGAATGTTGCAGGTGGGCAGCAGCAATCACAGCCGATGGAGGATGTCGTGGTGGTCGTCTGGATGCTGACGCAGCAGCTGACTGTGCAGTTGGCAGAAGTGGTGCATTCTTTCTAGCATCAATTTTTGCCTGCTTAAATCTACTATGTTTCCCCATCAACCTGAGAGGAAGAAAAAAAAAAAAAAAGATATTGCAAAGATGAACTAGTCCATATTTTTTACGATGAATCACGGCATTCCTCAAAGTTCTATTCCCAAAGTTCAATTTTTGGTCACTGATCACAGTTTCTAGTTGTAAAGTAGAAGCAATATCTTTTATTACAAGCCATTTTTCTCCAAAGATGCTTGATTGCAAAGAAAGCCAAATATCCCACTACAAAAATTACATCAACTCTCACAGTAGAACCGGGTTTAAAATAGAAATATCACATCAGCTAGGATTTAGCAAGTTAAGAAATAAATAAATAGAAATTATGACATGAGCTGAAAACTTTAATTAATAAATAGAAATTATCTATGTGCTAAGATATTAATATATAAATAGAAATGATCACACAAGGTAGAAATTGTTAATATTATGCTAGTGGGAGATGAACTAGTAGCTAAGAAAAATAGGAAAACCCCAACTAATCATTTCCTAAGAAACAAACGCAGCAAAATCAAAATGAACTGTTTAAAGAACAAAACATGAGCAATGGTGCGAAGATGAGAGATACCTGGCGATTGCCAAGCTCAGGGAAGCTGATGGAACCCTAGGTGGTGGATCAGACGGCAAATGAGCGGTGGGAAGTGAGCGATGATCGAACTCCTAGTATCCACTACATACGGCGTCGTGTGGGTGCAGCGGGTACGCGGTACAGACCCGATGTTAGAATATATATGGGCCTAATAGGGCCCAAATATTTTGGTTGAAGTTGGGCTGTTCAAGCACGTTTCAAAACTTCACCAGTTCAGAACTTCACAGAAAATTTAGGCTTATAGAATTAGCCATGTACTTTCAAGTGTTTCTAGCAAGTTAAGAGGGTTTACAATTTACCCCTGATGTGTGTTTCTTTTATAGATAGAAGTCGAGAGAACATACAAGAGTAAATCTGCTACAATCCAACATATGAGGAGCACGTCTGCTATAATCGCTGCAGCGTGTCATTAGACTTGGTTTGAACGCTACTTAATAGTTTTAAGACGACTTCACCCGCCAGGGAACTTCTTCGTCTTCCCAGAACTAATCGCCCTATTTTCAATCCGAATGTTTACACGTAATCAGAGCACAGTTATCCGGCGTAGTAAGAGTTCGTTGCAATATATGATTATATATATTGCATAAAATTTCTCTTCATATAAAAAGACAAAAAATTTCATTACAAAACTGAACCACATTCTCTAGGTTCCGTAACAACATTCCATTGCTATGCATTAATTCCTCACTTGAACTAATTGTTGATGTATCAACTTAACATAATTCACGTGTAATCATAATCAACACTAATGAAGAAAGGGCCACACCTGTTCGAATTGTACACCAAAGCAACAATACTCACTGCCATTGCTCTAACAGCTCTACATGCTGCAGCTACTAGTATTATGTGTGTAAATCAAACAGACTGAGAGGGGGCATCACGCATGTAAATCTTTATTTGACTTCCATACGGGGGCATCAGCTTCGGTTACTACCCCGCTTCCATTTTCCACGCCCATTAAAGGATCCGATTCAACTTCCCCTGCCTGAAACCATTTCGAATGTCACTTTGTCATGCAATGTATAAAAAAAAAATGGTTCAAGAATCTGGAAAGCAGATAATGCCATTTAGAGAGGAAATAACAAAGTGGTTAGGAACCTGCAATGGCTCTGTTGCTTCTTCAGCAACCTTCTTTTGACCCTCGCGAGTGCAAAAATACGAATATAGAACCATCCCGAAAAGTGCAACAAATATTCCTAGGATGTTCTTCCAGTCAAATGGATCGTGTAGCAAAATATAACCGAATGCCAGCACAAGGCATGTCTTCAGATGTCCAAGAACTTGATACGTGACAGGAGATGTCTTTCCAATCACAAGAAATGTGCTAAAATTTACAGAGACAGAGATCAAGCAGGATATAATTATGAAAGCCTGCAAAGGGTGAACGGATAATCAGTTATGCATTCAAGGAAAAGGGGAAAAAGATAAACTGTTTATCAAAAATTCTTTCAATTCTCACCACTACTTGAGTCGTATATTTGAAAGCAAATACATTTTGATTAGTCAAAAACCAATCAAGAAATGGGCCAGTGATTAATAAAGTCCCGGATTGATAGGGACATGATTGATACAGAAGTTGAGTTGAAGAAACCTTAAACTTCTTCTGAATGGTATTGGTCATCTAAAAGAAACTAGTTAAGGGATCTCAAACTAATGCAGTCAATATACAAGTATGTTCCTCATAAAAAGATTATCAGAGCAAGGTTCGAAGATTATGCATCCACACACTTATTTAAGCATATTTAGGTCCAGTTATTTTAATGCTTTAATTTTCCAGTAGTTCCAAGTGTCAATGGCATATAATAAGGTGAACAAGCGACATATATTTGTCAAAACAAAACAACTTTATTGAGGATACAATTTGAGCAACGCATGTTGTAATCACTGCAAGTACAGACAAGATACTCCCTAGAGCATTGAGTTGAACATCGGTAACTGTTGCAATCCCCACTCCAAGGAGGAGGACCAGGAGCGCAATCTGAATGTTCCTACTGCAATAACAGTTAAAGTGATGACCATATTAACACAATTAAAGGTAAATAAATCAGAATATAATACTACTGATTTACAAATGAAAATTCACCGAAAATGTTTTAGACTAGAAGAGGTAACATAAAATGCAGATTGCAATGAAGGAGACTTCATTTGAAAAAACACTTGGAACGGTACATCCCCCTGGAATTGCAAGGGTGAGAAAAAACTATCAAGAGGAACATCCAACTGTGATGTGAAAAGAATATAAACGCAACAGTAGACTAAAGGGAAAGTGAATTGAGGCGGTCATAATGCATCTGATAATTTGGGAGTAGATGGTGTTAAAGGATAAAGAACTTTCCTTGACTACGAATGTTTAGATTTCATGAGTTCTATTTATACTTAACATCTACCTCCCCAATAAAACTTAAAAAAAAACAAAATTGTCACTAAAACAAAAAAGTGTCATCTTGCGTATGCAAAAACACAACCCTTTCTCCCCCCACCTTCCCAACCCACCCACCGCCGCCCCCTCTTCTCTCCTTTCTTCCTCCTCCTCCTCCTCACTATTTTAAATTACCTGAGAAATAACAGGCGCACACAAAATGTTGAGAGTTTTTTGAGGGAAGGGTATGGAAAAAGTAATGTAATCAGACTGCATGAATTTGGAGGGAAATAAACGGAATAAATAAAAAACAAAAAGATCACAAACAAACATAAATTTCACCGTAAGAAATTGGCTTCATGACTGGTTTAAAATTTTGGAAAAGAATATCAGTACATCAGCCTCTTAGTTAAAAGAGGGTAAGATTGTTTCAAGAGAAACCTGAATTGCTTCGCAAGGAAAAGGGTCTCCAATAGTACAGTACAGGGGATGATTGCCAGCTTAGTCATCTAGAATGCAAAAACAATAGTATTTCAGAATTCTGATATTTAGTAAGATGCTGAAACACGAAGTTGAAGCTAAAAATAGGTTAAAATAAAGTCAAAGAAGACAAATGTACCTGATAGAAGCCAACAGAATTGAACCCCAGGCTCAAATTTAGAAGTCCAATTGAGATCCCATTCAGAATACCAAACCCGGTGACAGTCTTCTGATCAAGGGGCTTGTGCTCAAAGAATTTCATCTTCAAAGCCCCATGAAGGGAGCAAAAGGTAACCAAAAGATGCCAGCTTGTCAAAGTTGTAGCTGCAAAAATATGTATAACAACATAATCTCAGCTACTTCTGATATAACAAGTTAACAAAAAAACCATACCAATTATCTACCAAATATTAAAAGCAGTGCGTCCCCAATTATCTCTTTAACTCGGAGCTTTTAGTGGTGGGCTAATTGAATTGCTAAAGGACCAGTCAAACCATACCATTTCTCGATGCATATTAAAGTCGAACCACAAGTCGAAAGCTTTTATATGTGGGAACACCAACAATAATCACCACTATAACAAGTAACATCACAATTGCAATTGGTTCAAAATTTACAATTCTGTTACTTAAGTTCGTTATTCAGTGGAAACAACTCTATCAGACTCCTAAAACACCCCACAAAAATTCATATGAAGTGTCCGAAGTTCAATTCCGAAAAGCGAAGCAACCTAAATAAGTTCACCACTGATTGAAATAAATCACATGATCCATAATTTCCATATTTTGGAAAACATCAAAAATAAGGCAACAAGTGTCATTGAAGTTACCAAAGGTGAAACCCAAAGAGCTAATGAGGGCCTTATTGCAGATGACAATGGAGACCGACGAGACGACAGAGAGAAACAACGCCCCCACTGTCCCCAGCTGAAACCTTTCGCCCTCCCCCATCTTCCTTGCCGCTGACCCAACTTCAATCTGACCACAAACAAACCCAAAATTAAATAAAGTCAGTACCTTTCCCGCAAAATGAGAATCAAAATTGCAAAAGAAGGTGAACTCACTGAGAGCGGTAAAAACTGAGAAAAGGGCAGTTGAAGAATTAGAGGTGGCGTTGCTTTTAGGGATCGGAATCTCAGATCTGATTGATGGCTGAGATTAATGGGTAAGGTGATTGGGAATTTGACGATGCGTCAATGAGCGATTGGTTGGCCTGTCCCTGCGCTTTGCTGTGAGTATGGAATTGGAGTGTTGGGTTGGTGAGTAGATTAGAGTTGGAGGTGCATCTAACAATTTGCGTCAAAGAGCAAATTCCGATTTGTAAAGAGAGAGATGGAGGGGAGAGGTCACACCTCGCAGCTCAGTGAGTCAGTGGGCTTCGTGTCCCTTTCCTTCTGCCTTTTCATTTCAACAATGAGGCCTCACCGTCGGTTAAAAAGGTTTTAGTTTTTTTGGGATTTTTGTACGAGATTTTAATCAAGCTGGTGTTTAAAGCGCACGACGTCGTATAGGTGTTTGAAATCACAACATTCCAATTAATACCCTTCCCTTTCTAATATTTATGCAAGTGATTATAAGGAGGAAGATAAATGATTTCGGTTTACATGATTTTAATTACATAAATTACAAGTAATGTATTGTCACAAATAAAAATCGGAGGACCATATTTCTTGAATCCCTTTCATGATTTTCATTTATGAATGACTTATTTTTAATTAGAATAATATAACATTCTATTTACTTCAAAAAAATATATTAATAATTTAATTTAACATAATTTATTAAATATATTATTAAATATGATCAATTTAATATTCAAATATAATTATTTGTTAATTAATATAAATTATATGGTGACTTTTCAAAGTTACTCCCTTGTTTTATTAATGGGTAAAAAAAAGTTCATTATTCTGATGCCCGGTTTTTGTCGTTGGCTAATTTGACAGGTGTCTTGGCTTAGAAACCCGAGTCAACCCAAGTCTTCACACATTAGATGTTCTCCCAGTTGGGAATTCTATTGGCTTTCTTTCAATTCTACGAGAAATAACCACGAATTTTTTGAACTGTTTAATCTTTGGAGGGAGATCATTTATCTTTAGTAGATTTGGGTTTGGAGGTTGAAATTTATGGAGAATACACAAGATTTATGCTACACAGAGGAAGACGGGGATGGAAGAAAGGCGGCGGCGTCCACTTCTTACACCACCACGTCAGGTGGCTCTGCTCATCGGCTTTTTGGCCGTCAAGGGTCAGTGCACAACAGCTTGGGTGGTGGTCAAGGTGAGGAAATATTGAAGCTTACCATTTTCTATAATTTTAATTTTCTGTTATATTTCATTATTGAATTTGTGTGAAATTTCTGACATTTGGGTTTGTGTGCCGTCTCTTAATTTCCTGTTTCTGCTTACAAGTTTGGGTTCTGTCACTTGTCTTCATGATGGGTCTAGTGTTTTTAGCTTCTTGATTATCTGAGACCATGATAGAATTGGTTTGTCAGCTTGTTGTAGTTGTGGGTTGTTACAGAATCTTTGGTTGTTCAACGGTTTATGGCCACAATTGATTTGAAATTATGCTTGGTGAATGTAAGAGCCGGCAGATGAGAGGCATAATTTAGAGTTTGTGGTAAGGAGACAGTTGAAAATTATGTTATATTACTTGAAAAGAATGTGTAGACAGTTAAAACTTCTGAAGAAAATAATATGCCTGAAATTATAGAGGAGAAATAGTGTTTCTTTCGGCATTTGCATATTCCCATAATTGAACAAAAGAAAGATAAACTGTGAAATAGAATGTATGTTTCAGCCATCAATTTGTTGGAGCGGCATTACTTGCATATTTTAGCATAGGAGTTGCAAGGCTTGTGACTTGTGAGGCAAGTGGCTGCATTTCATGTTGGACTTAGGGAAACTGAAGTGCAAGCTGCCTTTGCCCTTTTTTTTTTTCCAAATAATTTGCTTCATAATGATTTTTGCAGCACATTTTCTTTCCAAAAGTTTAACTATATCAGGACAGTGTGGAGCAAATGCCATTGCTTTGAGTGGATAGTTTAAATACTGACTTGAATTAGGTTAGATATATACCAGGCGTCTAGTAATGCTCAGCCAGTTTGGCCAATAGTCTACTGGTTCAGGAAAACCTTGTGTACAGGCGCGAAATATTGCTGGATGTTCATCTTTTAGGTTAAAAGCTGCAGCCTGCCTATCAGAATGTGCATAAAGTTGGTGTCTTTGAAATAGCAAGGCTAGTTGTAATCTCATGATTCATTCATGCATATGTGAACTACTTAAATGTAGAAGTTGAATTTAAGTATCTGAATAACTGAATGACTTCTAATGGGAACTGAAAATGATTTTTGTTCATAAAAGTAGGAATAAGTTGATCAAGCCTAACAATATCATTTTTTTTTTACCCGCGCAGATTTCTTTCTTTACTCTTTCTATTTTCTTTTTAGCTGCTGATGTTTTGTTGTGGAAGCGAGGGCGGGTTTCCTTTGGTGCCATCATTGTTGCTACAATTACGTGGCTTCTGTTTGAGTGCTCTGGATTATCATGCTTATCGATTTGTTCAGACGTCTTGCTGATTTTGGTTGTACTGTTATTTCTTCGTGCCAACTATGCTGTCTATAGAAATAAGTATGATTATTCAACCTTCTTGACCTGTATTATTATCAACTTAGCATTGAAACTGTTTTCAGTGAGGATAACTATAATATTCTTTGAGTAGACAATTGCAAACACTGCCGGAGCTAGTACTATCAGAGGAAATGGTTAATAATGCTGCAGCATCTTTTCGTGTTAAAATCAACAATGTGCTGCTTATGGCTCATGACATCACTCTCGGAAAAGACTTTAGACTGTTCTTCAAGGTTTGTATTATCTGTCTGGCTGAGAGCACAATTTGTTCTATTATGGATTTGCATTTGCATCCATTTCTGATTCAAATGCAAAAAGTTAGTATCTTACCAACTTCTCTGCATTTTACAGGTGGTAGTTTGTCTCTGGCTATTGTCGGTTATTGGAAGCTTTTTCTCATTCTTTACGCTTGCATATATTGGTATGTGCATCATCATCCTTGGGCTATCAAATGAATGATCTTTGGCATCTCGTATTGAGAAATATTGTACTTTCTTCCATATTTTGCTTTGTTATTTGTCGAGTTCCGGCTTAAAACAAGGTCAGGTTTGATTCATGTGAGACTTGTAGGGTTTTATCCTTATCCTTTGTTATGATTGTGGCAGGTTCAATCATATCAATAACACTTCCTGCTTTGTACAGCAAATATCAAGGGCCTGTTGATAGTTGTTATGGAAAGATCCACAGGCAATTCTCAAAGCACTACAAAATCGTGGATGACAGTGTTTTCAACAGACTCCCAAGAAATTTACCCAAGGACAAAGATTCTTAATCTAGATCATTTAGGTTCAAACTCTTAAGTCATCGATACCATACTGTTGAGCTCGGATTTTGTTTGTAGAATTACCAATATGTTGCTTTGCTTGCTGCTGCTTCCTTTTACATAACCTAGCAGATTTTCCCCTTGTTTTTGGTCTTGTTAGTCATCTCTATGTTGCTTTCTAATTTTTTGATCAGGCTGTTAAACTTCGAATCCCTTCAATGAGTAAAATTTTCAGCATAAAACCATTTTTCTGATAAATTGTGGGATGAATAATCAACATGAGTTTAGACGCATATAGCAGGACATCTTGTCATATTCAATATTTCTGCAAATGCATACATATAATATAGTTCCATACAATATGCATAATCATGACCAAGTACATAGGCGATCTAAGAACCTAAGATATGCTTACTTTCTCATCCTATCCTGCACAACGAACTTCGGCTCCACACGAAGAACGAACAGTCATGAATCCACACATAATGCAGAGAGGTAAGTGACACATCTGCCAACTGGATGCGCAGGGTGCATATTAAGCATTTAAGCTTTAAGCAATTCATTGGCCTTGTCTAACCAGACGTTGGAAATTTCGTCTAAGAACAGAACAAAGTGCACCTGCAAGCAACATCGAATGTAACTGCCAGTAACTTACCTAGAATTTTCAAGTGGTGAAGGGATTGATCGCATTATCAATTCAAGAAGATAGTATAAGTATTCATATACCTCCTTTAGGTCATTCGCAAACTCTTTAATTGTAGACAAGGATACTGTGGCTGCTTCATCTTAGGGATATTTGGAAGAACAAAAAAATTATGAAGATATTAATGAGCCAGTCACTTGTTTCCAGTAGGGGAAGCTTAAAACAACCATCAGTCTATATGACTTGGAAGCCTTAAACTCGACGATTTGCACAAAATGGGAAACAGGACTATCTGTGGAAAGGAATGAAAAGACTAAATCAAAGACGCCTCATGCAACAAGATCACTGTTACTATAATGGTTCTTGTCCTTTAATGCAATTGCTTATGTACTCGAACACGAAGGACGTTCCATTGTCAACTTACCCGTATACACCACAAGAAATGGCAGGGAAGGCGATATACTTAATGTTGTTTGATTTGGCTATGCTCAAGCTGTTCCTGTAATCAATTTGCACAGAATGAAATATAGAGTAACAAATTAGCCTTTGAAAGGAAGTTCATTAAGGTTGACAAATTAAATTACTTACAAAGTAGGAGCACGAAAAAGATAACAACCTGTATGCAGCACTCAGATGGGTTTCCGGGTTACTCTCAGAATGGTATACAGGTCCAACAGTGTGAATTACATGAGATACAGGCAACTTAAATCCCCTGCATCATTTACAATGTATTTGGTCATTGGCTAAGTGGTGTACGAATCATAAACCAAGTATAAAGAGTAGTATAAAGAGTAGCTAAATCAAGAGAACTCACGGGGTAATCCTTGCTTCACCGGTGGGACAACGAACACCTGGCCTCACTTCCGAGACAGCATAGCATGCTTGAAGAAGATTTGGACCAGCAGCCCTATGTATAGCTGGAAGATCAAAAAATTCAATACTCGTTCATGTCAAAAGATCGATATAGCAACAAAAATCCATATAAAAAATAGAATTACCTCCATCTGCACCACCACCTCCAAGCATTCTCTCATTTGCTGGATTAACCTACAAAAACATGTCCAATTCAATATACAATACAATATGCTGAAACTGATAGTATTCAATGTACTATTGACGTTACAGAAACAGAATATAAACTATAAAAACCATGGCACAAGTATTCAGTGGGAGCAATTTAGGACATTCATGGGATTGATAATACAGGATACAACGATGGCACTACTATCAATAGGATCCATAATGATGACAAGCGCCAAAAAAAAACTAAATTTTACATATAAATTGGACATCTTAATTTGAGATTTTTATTTCATAGTAAGAAAAAACCAGAAAACATATTGATCATCTTAAGAATTAAGACCCAAAGGCCCAAAAGATCCCTGTTTTTTCTCGGAAACCAAAAAGAAAAAGCCAACAACACATAAATATTACAAAGTAAAGAGAAAGGGAGAAGAACTGACAATGGCGTCGGTAGAGCCATCGATGGACCACTTAGTGATATCTCCCTTTTGGATTACGAGTGTGCTTGAAGCCGATAAAGGGAAGCGAACTGCTGCTTCTCCATGAGACATGGTGGAAATGTGGAATGCTTAACCGAGCAGCAAAATCTTGCACGTGTTGATGCGAGTGTGAAAGCGGAGCCGAAAAATTTGGATGCTTTGCACAGCATTTGCAAATTTGGGAGTGAGGGGGAGAGAGAGAGAGGCACTCGCTGGTTTTGATTTGTTGGTTTAGTTGTGATATGAGATTTGGGCCGGCCTAGAGCCCAGGCCCAGTTATATACTTGTGGCTTTCAAAATGGAGCTTCTTCATCCTCGAATCAAAGCTTCTCATTTCATTCTGACGCAAATAATCAACCAAACCCAACCCCTCCCTCCATTTACAGAGAAGACTTGAGCAGCTATCGATTAGATGCAATTCTATCCACGTTCGTTGCGGTGCACCATCACGAGACCTCAGCTCTGCTCCACTCTTTATCCTGCTTCTTCTTCGTAAGCCCATCTCAACCATCACTCTCTTCTCCTGTAGTCTCCAATCTCTCTGCTCAATTGCATTTCTTTTTTGAGATTCTGAATTGGGTTTTTTGTTTTTTTGGCTTAATTTTGATTCTGAATGCAGATTTTATGCGCTTACTTCGTAGTGCTTCCATTGCGAGATGAGGGTGCAATCTCATTAGGCCTATCGAGCCTTCCGGGTCTGTTTGTGGGGTCTTTGGTCCTCACTTCCATTGCGGCGCCAGTTGCAACTCTCATATTCTCATTGCCTAACCTTTCTAAAGGCAAGGTATGTGTATACCTACAATTTGAATTTTTATTTTAGCTGTAAAAATTATTTCTTTGCATTTACCATGTCTCTGTAACTTCATAATGTTTCTTACAAGCAAAAGGGTAACGCTGTTTTTTACCATAACTTAATTTATGTTTGTTTGCATATCGCCCTGTAATTGTTGCTTCTTCAAATTCCAGGCTTTGGTTTTAATGCACAGGTTTTTTAGTCTATCACTTGTGGTATTCTTTTTCCTATGGCATTCATCGTCGACGGGAGTGCAACATGTGAAGGTGAGATATGAATCAGTGGCTTTTTCAGTGGCTTTTTAAATGGTTCGTAGTTTTCTGATTAGCAACCTTGTCTTTGTCCAGGGTTTGGTCAATATGTCCACCTCAGTAAGTGACCAAAAGGTTGATGATAATCAAGCCAGCAGTGCATATCCCATAGGGTGGGAGAATCTTGGTTGGTTCTATGTCTCTGTCAGAATTGGATTGTTCCTCTGGGTATAATTTATCTCTCACTTTTTTTAGAAATGATTAGGAACTCTTCCGAATGTCAATTCAGTTATAGACATATATATAATGATAATTTTTATTTTTTTTGAAGATTGCCCTACTCAATCTAATTACAATTTCTTCAACTTGGGCTAGAGTGATTGACGTTATAGACAGTGAGGTATGTACATTGTCACACGAATTTGATGAGATTTACAAATTTTTTGTTTTCATTTAACTTGTTCTGTATTCAGTCAGGTTCAAGGTTATTTGGTTTTATTGTTGATGGTGCCACGCTTGGACAGCTTTTTGGGTCATTGTTTGCCACAGGAATGGCTAGGCTGGGGCCATGTATGTTTTCTAAATCAGCTTTTGGAATTTGATAATTCTTCTGTGTGTGTGATGGGTCTTAAGCCATGGATTGATTTGTTGCAGTTCTACTGTTATTTTCTGCTTTTTAATGGAGTTTTCTGCACAGTCATCAAAAGGGATAACCCTGGATGTATCCCGTTTCACTGAGGAATTAACTCCCATCAGGTAAACTATATTATCAAATTTTTAAAGCACTGGATTCTGTTTTATTGCTGCATGGAAACTAAACATTTATATATTTCCCACAAGAGCGAAGATTATGAGTTCTTTGTTACAATTTTGTAGTGATCTCAGTAGTTCTTCCATGCTGAGTGCATTAGGAGCTATGAGTAGTATGTCGTACGTCTTCTTGTCTTCGAATATTATTTACAGGTGACAGTTGTAGTTGCTCAGTGAATTTTTACATTTCTGTCGCACCGGACATGTTAGATTTAAGAAATTAAACCAATCAATGAAAAGTTTCTGTAAATCATTTGCAGTTCGACTAAAGTTCAACAATCCTGAAAACCTATACGCTTGCATTCTTGATGCAACGTGTGTAATATATCTGATGTTATATAAATTCTTATTTCTTGACTTGGTTAGCTTTTTGGTTTTAGAGAAGCTGAGCCTGATTGGAAAAATGAGCCTGCTAGGAAAAAGGAGTCCGATCAGAAAAATGAGCCTGATGGGCAAGCCATTCGCAGCAAAGGAACTTCTCCTAAGTCACCTACTCTGATGGAAAAGCCTCAGATTTGGGCCATCTTAGATGGCTTTTGGCTTATATTGTCATCATCTTACTTGTTGTACGTGTCGTTGTTCCTCTGGCTGAGTGCAGTTATCTCTTCATTCTTTTATTTTCAGGTAAGACCATCCACACACAAGGTCTACCTTAATTCTAAATCAGCCTCGCTATCTGTGTGAACTGACGTGTTTTAAAATGGATCTCACCATGGATATAAAACTCTTCACCAGCATATTTCATTTCCTTTTCTCCTGTTGTCTTTTCTTTTCCCTAAGAAGTACATAATGATTTGAAGTCTTCATATGAGAGTTTGTTAAGTGACTTCTTTATGATTCTTTCAAAGACCAATACTCCTTCCATTTGTCTGATTCGATGGAAGTGTGAATTTTCTGTGTATTGTGCGCCATTAGATGTTCTTGTGATCGCTAATACATGTGTCTTAACTTTTTCGAGGTTGCATCATTGTTAAACTCAAGCAACGGATGTTAATGGCTTTTATCTCTGATTTCCTAAACCTGCAGAAAGTGAGTGTAATTGCCATGACTGATACTAGCTCTCTTGGAAGACGAAAAATGCTGGCTCAGATAAACAGTTTCATTGCTGTTTTCATCCTTGCTGGGCAACTTACCATAACAGTATGCTGCTCTTAGGAGCTTTCGTTGTATAATTGATGTTCTTCTTGTCTAATTTTTAAAGTAATTAACATGATTCCTTTATTGAATGTTTTCCTATGGCACTTCCACAGGGCCGTTTTCTTACTTGTGGGGGTTAATACCGCTATTTGTGCATCTCCATTTGTTGCCTTCTTAAATTTGGTTGCTATTGTTGTCTGGCCAACTTGGGTAGCCGTCGCAGTTTCTGAGACCCTACGGAAGGTTTGTACTCTCTAACTTCTGGGCTTCTGGTTTTACCCTTTCACATTTTATCTTTGATCTTAATTTAACCATGACTTAAATTACTATATACACGTCAATTGTATTAATGTGTGTAGGTGAATTTTCTTGCATTCTGATAGGAAAAATAGTCAAGTCTCAATATGTGAGAACATTGTGAAGTTGGATCTTACATTCTTTTTTTTCTTTTTAAAAAAAAAAACTATGCAGTTTGTTAATTACGTTGTGACTAGGCCTGGCAGAGAACTCCTATTTACCGTTGTCTCACAGGATGAAAAATACAAAGCCAAGGCATGATTTTCTAAATTCTTTTTACCATAGGACCTCTGATTTGGTGTCAAATATTGCTTGTCAGGTGCAATTTTAAGCAAATCACCAAACAATTTGAAACATAATTTATCTGAGGACATGATATTCCAGGTTTGCATCGATGAATTAGTTCAAAGACTTGGAGATGCTACAGCAGCTGGAATGTACAAGCTGCTTGTCAGCACTGTTAATGGGAGAGCGTCAACTGTGTCTCTTTACGGCCTCCCTGTATGTCTGAAATACCCCCCCTTCCCCTTTCTCTTTAACTTATTTTTTCAATTTCGGGTATAAGAAACACAAATTAGGTTCCTTCTTCCCCAAGTATGGTTGTTACTTAAAAAGTTAAAACCCTACTTTGGATTTGTAACGTCTCTCCATCAAAAAGTTAATGAAGGTGTCTCCCTTTGATCTTCACCAGGTCTGTTTGCTGTGGATGGTGATCGCATTTCATTTGGGTCACCGTCAAGCAGAACTTGCAAAGCTGCGGACGCATTCCACATCCTATTGTCTCCTCATCACATTTATTTATTTATTTATATCGTAAAGTAAGCCATTAAAGAACTAACATTACGACAAATCTTTCATACATGATGTTATACGAAACGCCTAATTAAATTAACAAGTCAATGTTAACTTTCTATCTATTGTCTTTATCCTTTACAAAGCTAAACATTGGCGAAAATGAAAGAGAAAATTGCTCTTGCAATCTGAAGTTGCAGACTCATTAATAATATCAGATTTGCAAGTACACAGCTTAGATACCAAGAGTGCTGTCTCAATGCCATATTTACTTCTAATGATGGAAACCTGTCAAGCAGCAGCATGCATTCAACATATTAGCATTCAGAGTACAGAATTGTATGGCAACATGGCAAGTTTCTTAAAATATAAAGATGGTTACTTCATGCTTTATTTGAATCGACGATAAGTTACATTATGAAAGTGCAAAAGCAATCGTTTCAGCGTCTAGAGGAATTAAGTTGTTAGAAATCCTAAACACTGAAACCCAACCCGAGTTATAAAAAGCTCTACTTCGATGCAGGATTGTATGAATTCCATACAAGAATCACTGGTTAGTTCAAGACATGTTTCTCGTAGACAAGAATTGCTTAGTGCTTACCTCTCAAGTTCCACGGAGAGAATGGATACGGTCTCGAATCAAGTTCCTTTCCCAATCTGCAATATCCTCGAATGCATGTTCAGGAAGATTCTCAAAGGGCTCCTTCCATGGATCATTTTTGGTCAGATCATACGTAGCTCCACGTATTGCCCTCTTATTTGGTCCACAAGGCCTCTTGGAAGTTAAGGCATCATATGCTGCATTCAACTGCACATCAATTTTGAACAATTCGTTAACTGAAGAAATGAAAAAGATCTAATTTCTTGATTATTTTTGGCGTTGTGCATTTGCTTGATGAAATGAAGCAGATACATATGGATAAACAAGGACTCACATTCATTCCAAGGAACCAGTACATGTAAGCAATTGCAACAGCCGGTGCCCTTCCCAATCCAGCAGTGCAGTGCACATACACCTTTCCTTTTCCCTCATATACGGCCCATTCCAGAGATGAAACAGCTTTAGGTAAACCATTCCGCAAGGATTCTGGATCGAAATCCTTTGCCTGCAGTGATAAACAAAGGAAAATGCGCAAATCAATTGTATGAATACACTATCTATTAAGTGAATGTTGCAGAGGATATTTGCTTACGGGCCTCCTCATGTGACGGATTCCATCTGCTTTACACTTTTTTATAATTGACTGCAAGTCAATTCCCCAGTATTCGATATCGTTGTCCTGCTGCAAGTTTAGAATATATGCCACATTCTCTTCTTCCTTAAGGTGATCTATATCCTCGGGTTTCTGAGGCTGGGATCCCACGATTAGGTCGTCAGTTATCAGTGTGTAGTTCATGCCTGAACATTGGACAGTAACAATCACACACTACGCAAAGCAAGCAGCAACAACCACACACTACTCAAAGCAAGCAGAACAAATTACATGGCACAATTCTTTTTACTGTCATAGCAAATGCAAAACCAAAGTTACCTTATTCTGAATTGGGAAAAAGAAAACGCAGCAATAAGGTTCGAATTCATTAGTCATTGATTGAAATGAAAATTTCTAATCCTGAACAACTCAAGCAGCTAAAATAGTCAAATCCATTGCAAAGTAATGAATTTGCATATCAAAGAGAAATTATAAGCAGCTAAAATAGTCAAATCCATTGCAAAGTAATGAATTTGCATATCAAAGAGAAACAGATTTCTGGACTAAAAGGTGGGAGGAAAAGAGGCACCAACTTTGCATAAGGTAATTATAAATTAAACTGGTGCCCATAATTTCTTAAAGAAAAGGTGCAATGAAAAGTTAATCAGTAACTATCTCAAAGCACTAATGTTAATAAAGAAACAAGCTTTCCAACTTTTCCATACAGATCATGCGTGCCCAAAAAAAAAAACTCAGTAATAACTTTAAATAGGTACTTAATAAATTGCATTTAGCACTAAATAAATTAAACAAAACAGAGAAATTGATTCTTCAAAACTAAATCAAACTGAAATTACAAAATGGGTAAGAGAGAGACTGACCCAGATCATGATGATACTCATAGGGGTTCCTCATCATCCTCTTCATAGCTGTGTTGTACTCTTCAATGGTATTTTTCGAATTCAAGGGTTTGCTGCTTGTTGGGTTCTTTTCAATTCCACTCTCAGGCAACCCACAAGAAATCTTGTTGAATTTGAAGGGATTATTTGAAACCATTAAATAATTGCACGGAGATTTCTTCTTCTTCTTCAAAAATACATCATTTTCCAGAGGGGCAATGAAGACTGAGCCATAACAACTGTTGCCAATATTTGCCATTTCTTTCCTCCTCTTACTGTCACCGTTAGTTTGGGAAGAAATTTATACCATACATAATATTTGTCCAAAATGCCCCTGGAATTCGATCAAATTCCCAACGTGAGACCAGCGAAATTGTGAATCATCCAAGTTCCAAGATGATATTTTTCTTGTGCAACGGCATGAGATTTGGGGTCATAAAATCAGGTTGCCCGTGGACCATGTTATTGGTTCACTAGAAACGAAACCTTTTAGTAATCGTTTTGGGCATGTGGGTTGCACATTTCAAGAACTGCACCTTTTTTCTACACCCAAAAAACTTTACCTTTTCCCAGCCATGGATAATCAACATTTAATTTTCTAAAATTTTGTTTATGGTGTATAGAAATTACCATTCTCATTTAGTTTTCCTTTAATTATAAATTCTCATATTTAGACATTATATATATATGAATTTAGAAATTATATGAATTTAAAATTTAAGTGTTTAGATAATTTAAAAATATTACAATCCTCAAGTAAAAAACTAAATAAATATCGTCAATGACTTATAATCCTGGATTAAAGGGATAGTTTGGATAGTTTGTATAGGTTGGGGCTCGACTTGCCCTTCACTCCTTTCGGTCGCCCATATATTGCCAAACCCATCAACGGTGTTTGTTGCATGCAAGTGCAAAGTGATTTCTTGTTATCTTATGTCGTTAGATTTTCTTTTTTCTTTTTGGTAAAAATGGAAGCAAATTTTCCCTTTCATCCAGGAAACTACAAGTGCTATCGCAAGTTTTCCCCTTAACTCATGAAACTAAGGAAAAAAACACACAAAAAAAAAACTATTATAGAAAATAGGGCGGAGGGGCGGGGTGGGGGCGGGAGGGGGATGTGTGACATGACCCGTCCCAATCCCCCTGGATTATCGTGGGACGTGCATGCTCCCGTCTGACACTACGTGTCAAATTAAGGATAAACTCGTCACCTGCTCAAGGTCCATCAGAGTACGCCAGGATCGGCGGTGGCATGTGATGTCTCGATCTCCACTACAGCACACATCCGTTATCAATATGAAGGGTATTAAAACCATAAAACCTGTGAGTGGACAAAACAACAATTTATTAAAATCATTTATATCAAAAAGACATTTATACCCTTCACGTAAAAGCATGCATGCATCATAAAACAGTTATTTCAAATACTTTCTCGAAAGCAAGACGTATTGCTTCCCAAATCAAAACACAGTGAAAAATACTTCTCAATCGGAGCCAGTATCACAGTAGGGTTTCAGCCCAAAAACCGATTCATACAGGGCCTCTGCCCAAAACCAAATCAAGCAAAACAGAATGGAACCTCGGCCCAAATCATCGAACACGTGGGAACACATCCCATGGGAACTCATCCCAATGTCAGTCACGATTCTGATCCTAGCACATGTGCAAATAGCTCAGGACCGCTCACAATCCCAGCATGTCACCGTGAACACATCACTCGCCGCGACCGTCTCTAGATCATCGCGAACACATTGCCGATCGATCTCAGAAGATAACGTCAGCACTCCTAAGTCGAGCCTCCCTCGATCATTACTTCCCGCGGCTACTTGACAACAAGTAGTGCATCGTGACCTCTCCGGAAGGAACACATCTTCAGTCTGGAGGTAAGCGTCACCATCATCAATAGGGCCTCAAACGCGGAAGATCACCAAATGGGTCACAGCCCGAAAACTAATGTCCTGCGACACTTCACATCCTAGGATTCCTCGAATCCTATCAAATCCACAAATGGGTCTCATGCCCGAAATATCTTCCATAAAACTTATAACTGGGTCACCGCCCGACTTATCTCACGTTTGACTATACTCTAAGTCAAACTTCAAATCAACTGGGTCATACACCCGAAAGATATTTCTAAAGTTGAAAACCAATTCTCATTTCCAAAACACTTGCAAATCATAGATCAACTGGGACTCGTGCCCGAATCTCGATTTCAAGCATCTCCATGAAATCCCTTAAAATCGTAACTCAATTTCTCGATTTCACGTCTCTCCGTGAAACTTCGGAATCACATAAAACACAAGCACGTAGTATACTCGATCGAAGCCCAAACATCATATAAAATAGAAATCTCGAACTACGTATAATAACGTATTTTCCTCCAAAAATGCCAAACAAATCATATTTAAATCACATGCACTCATGGAATCTCAAAACATGTTCATAAACATATATAAAACATTTATTCATACATCATATTCTTAAAATAAATTCCACTCACAGACCGTCCAAGTTGCGCTTCGATACGCGTGACATAAGCATTTCTGGGCTAATCCAACCTCTCCGGGTCATTCGGACCTGTCCAAAACACACTCAAAGGTTACTACCAACCTAGAAAAGTCCATATCAAAAACTCCAAACATTCTCGGAAAAGTCAACGTGTCCCGAACACGCTTCCCTAGGCTTTAAACCTCAATTTAACCAACCTAACGATCTCTGATCGACTCGAATCCACCACCATTGGATTCGTATCGTCAAAACCTTTAAAATGGTCCTGGTCCTACCTAAAAATGTGTGCCCATGCGTCCCCACGCGCTGGTCAAAGTGACTAGTCGACGTTGACAAAAAAATCAACGATGGCGTCAGAAAAGTTAACGCTAACGTCATCACTTACATCTGACACTGACACGTGTCAATTTGACATGTCAGACCTAGCATGATGACATCATCGATGACATCATCATCGTCCCTATCCTCTGTCTGGGTCGACCCGATTTACTGTTTTGGGTCGCACAGACCCACGAACCCGACCTGGTCTGTTCTTCCAACTCTGACCACCAATATCGATGTCGTTGGTTCCAATATGATCGTCCAGTCCTAGGCAATTGATCAATGGTTCCAAAACACTGAAAAACGGGCTAGAAATTTACCTCTAATTCGAAGAACAGTTACCCAGTTTCCAGCTCTCTGTCTGGGCTGCTCAGCCGTCCTCCTCCGTCCAAAATCATTCACAAACGTTCGTACAAGCCCAATAACACACCCCCAATCATTAGAAACCGCCCCCAACGTTCAGCTCAGCCATCCTCACCGTCTCCATCACAGCCTTCATTTCATTCTCCCTCTCTCAGACTACACATGGAATGGAATGGGGTGGTGGTGTTTTGGGTTGCACATGTTTGGGGGATTTCGGGTTCGAATGAAACCGATGAGGATGAAGGGGTGGGTGCATGTATGTGGGGTGTTAGGCAATGGATGAGTGACACTTGTCACTCCTCCATTGGTCTTGGAAAAATATTTAGGGCCTACTCAAGACAAAAATCCACTCGCCTCGGAAAAATCATGCAATAGTATGTAACGACCCCTCCTGAATTAGCGGGATTAATTAAGGATTAATGATGGATTAGCGAGACTAATCGGGGATTAGACGAGGATTAGCGGACGTTCGGTGCAAAATGACGATTTTACCCCTAGAATGGGCAAAACGTTGACTTTTCGTTCGGAAGGTCAAATGGACTTTAACCGATGATCGTGACGTTGTTCGGGATGTCACGAGTTCATAGACAGGTGGCACATTCGATTCCGACATCCGTGGAAGAAGTTGTGACGATCGGAGGATCGAGGGCATTTGGGTAATTTGGGTGAATAGGGGCCAATAGTTGACTTTTGATCCAGGAGGTCAAATGGCCGAGGCCGAAGACCGTTACGTAGATAAGGACGATATGAATTCGTAGATAGGCGACACGTCGAATTCGGACGTTCGACGACGAAGTTACGATTCACGGAAGTTCGACGGAATTATTACACGTTTTACGAGATAGTGACTATTTGGAAACAAGTGGGGCCCAGATATTTGTCCCAAGGCCCAATGGATGAGTAACAAGTGTCACCCATCCACTGGACACCATTTTCCCTTCATGCATATCCCTTCCCCTTGCATCGATCATTTTTCCATTTTTCTCCCAACCAAACCCAATCACCATTTCCAATCCAATCCAAACCCTTGACCCTATAACCATTTGAGAGGACAGAGCGTGAACTGAGGAGCTGAGGATGTGGTGGCTGGCCCAGGTAGAGCCGCCGTGGACGGCGGAGGAGGAAATCGATTCAGATAATTGGTTTTAACCGATTTAATCCATTTTCGATTTCTAGTCATTATGGGCTTGTTTGGATAATTGTGTTGAATTAAATAGGTTATTAGGATGGTAAATAGATGGTTTTGGGAGTTGTTAGACGGCTGTGAAGCCGTGGGAAGGTTTTGGAATTTTGAACCGTGAAGAAAATCTAGACCGTTCAGGTTTTGAAGGATTTAGGAGGTTTGATTGATTTAGTTAGGTTCCTAGGACAAAAATAGGAAGGATAGGATCGATTAGGGAGGAAAATGGTGAAGATTGGACCATGTATAATCCTGGACCGATCATGCCGGTCCAGTTGCAGAGAAAATCGGACCGGATCGGTTCGGACCAGTCTGACCGAGGTAGGGGATGACACTGTAGCGTGGCCCGTGAGGCCCACGCGCAGTGCAATCCCAGGGCGCGTGTGATAGGTCTTCAAATAAGCATTATTTTATATTATTTTATACCCTTTATACTTAGCTTTTAATATTAAAATAGTAAATAATTAGATAAAATAATTTATTTTGTGATATTTCTATTTAAATAAATAAAATTTGTAATTTGGAGCATTTTGGCGAAAGAATCGTCCCGATCGGATTTATAACGAATAAATTATGGACGAGTTTAGATGAAATTATATATTAATTATTTTTATTTCTATTCTTGCAGACCCAAATTAATAAATAAAAGAGCAAACCCAAAAATTGAATTTGCAAGCCCACCTTCCGCAGCCCAGCCATGTCTCCTGTAGCAAGCCCAGACGCCAACTCGCAGTCCACGGCCCGCCACCTGCCTGGCCCGCACCTCTCTCTAGTCCAATCCGCCTGGCCCGAAATCCACACCTGCACTGCACCAAAGACCCATGCCGCCTGCGCCCTCACCAACCCAGCCGTACCCACCTGCATTTTTCTTCAACCCACCTGCTCGGCCCAGTCCCATCTGCACCATCAACCCACCTGCTCCACCTAACCAGACCAGCCCATCCGCCCTACTGTTCCAGCCACAGTGGCCCAGCCCGTACAGCTGCTCCCATTTTCTATTATTTCTCTAAATTTCCAGCCACAAAACAATTCAAAATCAAACCTAAAATCATCATTCATCATCATTTTTCATCATTTATTTTTGTATTATTTTTATATTTTATTTTGTATTTTATTTTTAGTTCTTTTTGGCCTCCCTCTATAAATAGGGAGGCAAATTCATTTGTAAAGGAGTCCCCATTTTTCCATTTTGTTTCTCTCTTTAGTTTAGGTTTTATTATTTCTCTCTAGTTTCTCTTATCTTTTTTTAAAAAAAATTTGGGGACCATTTTAACTTCTTGTAGTTTCTTTTATTTAATTAACTTTCTTTTAAATTCTTATTCTTAATTTATGTTATAATTTATGTTATTTCTTAATTTCATTTCTTCTTTACTTTGTTCTTGTGATTTTTCTTTGAGATCTCTTAAATACATTTTTATGTTTTCCTTAAGAAATACCTAGGCCAAGTATTTCCGAAATAATTCTAGAATTTAAGTCCGTATTCTTATGTTTTATCCTCCGTCTTCATAAGGTTCTTGCAGCTGTTCGGTGTTCCTTATGAATAACATTCCATTGTTTTCATCCACTTTCGGAATCACAAGCTGTTCTTGGGTTCCAAAAGTGTAACTTTTCTCCATTTACTTAAATTCTTGTTATTGTTGTGGTTTTACTTATAATTCAATATATGTGTTGGTATTTTCTTTCTAACATTTGTAAGTAAAAATGCAATGTCCATGTGTTTTACTTTTTGAATTTCCTTTACTTCATATGTTTTAGTGCTTAAACTTCAATTCTACACTAAGTGTTTATGACCGTTATTCGGTGCACTTAGTAGAAAATTTAAGAAATTTAGATGTTTGACACACATTGAAATCACAAACTTAAGGTGAATCGTATTATAAGTGTTTATGACCGATGTTCGGTGCATTTGTAATATTGAAAAACGTATGCATGTATTTGAGATGATTAAGGTAGGATTTCGTGATTTGTTCAATATAAGCATGATGTTAGAGTGTTGGTAAAAATATGTGCTTGAAGAAAGTTCACATGTACAAAAGTTAAAGTAGAAGTAGAATTAAGTTCTTAATTGTTTTTACTTATTTACTTTATTATATGATTACAATCTTTCAAACCCTCCATCTAATTCTTTATTCTTTAATTCTTTAATTCTTTATTTCATTATTTCATTAATTCATTAATTCTTTTATTCTTTAATTCATTTATTCTTTAATTCTTTATTATTTAATTATTTAATTCTTTAATTCTTTAATTCATTATTCTTTGATTATTCATTATTCTTTTTAACTAACATATTATTAATGTTCCCTAATTTCCCCAGTTAAGAACGATCCCTATTTACCAATACTACAACTGCACAAAAAGGGTTTAAATTGCATAACACCCGAATTACGTGTTTAATTTAATGCGTAGTTTGGGCCTTATCAGCGTGGCGGCACGTGGAGGAGAATTCGGGGGAACTTTCAACATGTCAAATCATCTATTCGATGTAACGAACATTTTGGGACTGGTTTCGAGTCGATCAGACATCCTTTCGATATAGTTTGGGTTGTCCGAAGGTTTCGGTGCGCGTTTAAAAATAGTTAAAAATCCCGGAAAATTAGGGGGCTTTAGTGAGGGGTTAATTAAGTAGTTAGTAACCCTCTAAAGTGATTTGGACAGGTTTGGGAACCCCGGAGACGACGGTTGACCCAGAAAGGCGTACGGCGTGCGTATCGAAGCAGCAGCGCGGACGGTCTGTGACAGGACCCATCCCAACCCCCCCGGGATTAGTGCGGGATGACCCTGCTCCCGTCTGACACGAAGTGTCAAACAAGGGATATTTCTGACCTTTGCCCTCTCGGACTATCAGAGTACGCCAGGATCCGGAGGAGGTATGTGATATCTCGGTCTCTGCTACAGTCCACATCCTATGTTAACCTGAAGGGCAGTCAAAACATTAAAAGTTGTGAGTGGACAAAACAAGAGTTTATAAAAACATTTTAACGAGAAGACATTTGTACCCTTCACTAAAAAGCATGCATGCATTCGAAAACCATTTAACCGAAATAACCATAATGAAAACGACCATACGGGCCATTGCCCAAATCCATAAAGGACTCTGCCTAAACCATAAGAAACCAAACATACGGGCCACTGCCCAAAACATGTGTAAACATACATAATATATCATATCATATAGCATACATCATATATACATATAATTCACACAACCAATCATGTCACGGTTTCCAAAGCTACACGCGTGCTACCTAGGTCTCAATCCGAGTCTTCTCAAAGTTAAGATCAATGTCCGCAGACCGCTGACCCTACTCGAGGTAATAGTAATCATAGCCTTCCTGAGAGTAAGGAACCCAACTGGGGGGTGACTCCACTCAGTCGGTGCTCCGTGACTACTCCGGGGTCCTCCTAGGCCAATGGCCCTCCCCGGAGTAGATAATAGAAGTAAAGGAAGGTATATGAATACATATATATACATAACATAAACATTCATGCACGGTTCCCTTGAACCGTCATTATCCACAACATCCATTAAACAGGGTTCATGCTGGTTCCCATAAACCGTCATGAACCAGAATGACCTAACAAAGGTTCATGCCGGTTCCCATAAACCGTCATGAACCACAATGGCCTTTCCAGAGTTCATGCTGGTTTCCATAAACCATCATGAACTTGGAAATCCATCTAGGGTCCCTGACCCGAAATCATAAACCGTAAAAATAACTGGGTCTCGTGCCCGAACATAGGACATCAGCTGCGCACCGTGCCCGATATCTGAGTCATATGCCCGAGACAAAACCAAATGGGTATCATACCCGAGTTTATCCTTTTAGAAATCCAAAACATTTTCATTTAGACCAATAAAGAAATACAGACCCGTATAGACACCGTATAGGGCCGAAACCTCGAAATACGTGCCTATACGTAACCACATACAAATGCACCCATGGCATCATCAAACATGTAATAAAACATATAATAAACATTTATGCATGCACCAATTTAGAAAACAAGGTCCACTCACAGACCGTCCGAGTTACCGCCTCGATTTGCGTGCCATAGGCTCTCCCGAGCCGATCACCATCACCGGGACTCCCATACCTGTCCAAATTTTAATAGAAGGTTACTAACTACTTAATTAACCTCCAATTAAAGCCCCGTAATTTTTCCGAACTTTTAACTATTTTTAAACCGACCCTAAACCTTCCGACACTCCGTAATCTATTGAAACGATGTCCGATTGACATGAGACAAGTCCCAAAATCCTCGTTACATTGAATAGAAGATTTCCCGTGTTGAACACTTTCCCAAATTATGGTCCACGCGCCCCTAGAAGGTCGAAAACACCATTCATTGTCTTCAACCTCGAGCATACTGTTCACAGTACTGTTCATCTCGGTTTTCTCCTGTTTTCGGACCGATTTTAGGTCCATTTCATCTCCTTTTAATCCTAATATCATCCTAATCCTATTTCCTATCATTTAGACATTAAAAACCGAAGGAAAAACACAAAAGCCATACCTCCTTGATCGGCCATGGTGGTTGCGGCTGCAACCTCCCTCCGCTGTGGTTCCCGGCCGTCCAAGCACTCAAAAACCATCTCATTCTTCCCCCTAGGTCCCCAGAAGCATAACCCAATCAATAGAATTAGCTAGAAACCTCAAAATCTCATTTTTCCAATTTTTGAATAAACCTTACCTCACGGGTTGGCTTTCCCCTCCGTGGCCGCCGCCGTGGCTGGCCGTCCAGCATCTCAGTCCTCCCTCACTCACTCACACAGTCACACTCAGCTCGCACACTCAAAGGATGGATGATGGAGGTGTGGTGTTTGTGTGTTTGAAGAAGAATGAAGAATGAAGAACATGGAGGGGGTTCGGGTTTTTGAGGGAAAATGAAGAAAAATGAACAAAGATGAAGTGATGATGTTTGATCAGATGAGAGATGAGAGAAATAATGGATGGTGAGGATTTAAAGATTAAGTTGAAGTGGAAGGCTCGGATTGATTGTTAGAAGAGATTAATTATAAAATTATAAATATAATATAATTTAATTAACATAGATCCACAATTTAGGGGATTGTCCAATGGGATGAGTGACACTTGTCACTCATCCATGGGACCCACTCAAAATATCTGGCCAATCAGAATTTGCCAACTCAGCCCTGCCTCGAAGTACGTGCATAGTGAAATCGAACTTCCGTGACCTATAACTCTCCCGTTCGAAGTCTGATTTCAGCGTGCCGCCTGTCTATGGATTCGTATCGTCCCGATCTACGTAAGGGTCCTCAGCCCTCGGCCATCGGACCTCAAGGTCAAAAAGTCAACATTTGACCCCTTTTAACCAAAATTACCAAAATGCCCCTAAACTTCCGAACGTCATAACTTCCTCCTCGAACGTCGGAATTGAACGTGCCACCTGTCTATGAACTCGTGACGTCACAAACTACGTCACTGTCATCGGTCAAAGTCCATTTGACCGCCCGAACGAAAAGTCAACATTTTGACGACGCCCAAGGGCAAAACGGTCATTTCGCATCGTTCGTCCGATTTCGCTCAACTAATCACGGATTAGCCTCACTAATCGTGATTAGTCACTAATATAATCTAGGAATTTGGGACGGGTCGTTACAGTCTGTGAGTGGACTTTCTTTCTGAAATCGATGCATGCATACATGTTTTATATATGTTTTAATATGTGTTTTGGGATGCCTTGAGTGCATTTTGGTGTGTGTTTACGTATGGGCATGTACTTCGAGGTTTTCAGGTTTTATACGTGCTTATACGGGTTTACGCTTTCGGTTTTCTTGAAATGATTTTGAAAAGGTAAAACTGGGCATGAGACCCATTTGGATTTGGTTTTGACTCGGGCATGAGACCCTATTGATAACCCGTAGGTCTGAGTCGTGGTCGCGACGGGTTCTGTGTGCACGACGACGGACGACGTGACGCTCGCCTCCGAATTGGGATGCGTTCCTTCCGGAGAGGTCACGATGCACATCCCGTTGTTGAGAAGCCACTTGAGGCTCGACTCTGGAGTGCTGACGGTTTAGAGGATCGATCGGCGACGTGTGCACCATGGTCCCGAGATGGTCGCGGTAGTGATTTGTTCACAGCGACATACCAAGATTGAGAGCGGTCCTGGATTGATGGTTACACGAATCGCTATGATCGGGATCGTGACTGACCCTAAGATATCGGGCTCGATGCCAGTTGATTTACGAGTTCGGGCTCGATGCCCAGTTATTGTGAAATCGGGCTAGAGTGTAACGACCCGTCCCGAATTCCAGGATTAGATTAGTGACTAATCACGATTAATGAGGCTAATCCGTGATTAGTGGGGCGAAATCGGACGAACGATGCAAAATGACTGTTTTGCCCCTAGGCGTGTGCAAAACGTTGACTTTTCATTCGAGCCGTCAATTGAACTTTGACCGATGTCCTTGACGTAGATCGTGACGTCACGAGTTCGTAGACAGGTGGCACGTTCAATTCCGACATTCGAGGAGGAAGTTATGACGTTCAGAAGTTTAGGGGCAATTTGGTAATTTTGGTTAAAAGGGCCAAATAGTTGAATTTTTGACCGGGATGTACAATGGCCAAGGGCCAAGGACCGTTACGTAGATCAGGACGATACGAATCCATAGACAGGCGGCACGTCGAATTCGGACGTTCGACGGCGAAGTTACGGTTTACGGAAGTTCAAGTGCACTATTGCACGAATTACGAGACGAGTTCACTTTCGGACTCTAGTGGGCCCAGATATTTGTCCTGATGCCCAATGGATGTGTGACAAGTGTCACCCATCCAATGGACACCATATTTCCTTCATGCACCGTGCAAACCATTTCATTTTCTCATTTCAAACACACAAACCCCTTTTACCCGATCTCACTTTCTCACCCAAACCATTCACCCAAAACCCATCCAACCTTCGACCTATGATCAGCTGGGAGGACCAGGGAGTGAGGGAAGACAGGAGGACGTGGTGGCCGGCCCAGGAAGGTGCCACCGTGGGCGGTGGAGCCACGAACCCGTGCGGGTGCACGGTAAGGCCCAAATTCATTTTTTAATTGATTTTGATGTTATGGTTGCTTTTGGACGATTAGGATGAGTTGGTTAGGTTGCTAGGATAGTTTTAGGAAGGTTTTGGTGGTGGTTGACGGCTTAGAAGCCGTGGGGAAGGAAATGGGAAAATAGGACCGTGAGGTCCGTTTCGAACCATGGGTTTCGGGTGGCTTTTTCTTAGTTTTAGGGATTGGGTTAGATAGGAAATGAAGAATTAGGAATTTAGGGATTAAAATGGGACCAAACGGACCAAAAACGAAGAAGGAGGAGCGCTGAAATGGTCATGCCGGTTCAGCACAGTGACCGGTCCAAGAAAACCAGGAAAAACCGGTTTTCCAAGGTTAATGATGATGAATAGTAACATGGCCCCTCTTGGGGCGTGTGGGCCATAATTTGGGGAAGTGTTCAACATATGAAATCTTCTATTCGATGTAACGAAGATATTGGGACTGGTCTCGCGTCAATCGGACATCGTTTCGATAGGTTTCGGGGTGTCGGAAGGTTTAGGATCGGTTTAAAAATAGTTAAAAGTTCGGGAAAATTACGGGATTTTGGTAGGAGGGTAATTAAGTAGTTAGTAACCTTCTATTAAAATTTGGACAGGTTTGGGAGTCCCGGTGACAGTGATTGGCTCGGGAGAGCCTATGGCACGCAAATCGAGGCGGCAGCTCGGACGGTCTGTGAGTGGACCTTGTTTTCTAAATTGGTGCATGCATAAATGTTTATTATATGTTTTATTACATGTTTGATGATGCCATGGGTGCATTTGTATGTGGTTACGTATAAGCACGTATTTCGAGGTTTCGGCCTTATACGGTGCTTATACGGGTATGTTTTTCCTTATTTGTTTTAATGGACTAGTTTTAGATTTATAAAAGAATAAACTCAGGTATGAGACCCATTTGGTTTTGTCTCGGGCATATGACCTCAAATATCGGGCGCGGTGCCCAGCTGATGTCCTATGTTCGGGCACGAAACCCAGGTTACTTTACGGTTTTGATTTCAGGTCAGGGAACCTTAAATGGATTTCCCGGTTCATGACTGTTTATGGGAACCGGTATGAACCCTTGTGATGGTATCGTGGTTCATGACAGATTATGGGGACCGGCATGAACCCTGGTTATGTTATTACGGTACATGACGGTTTATGGGAACCGGCATGTTACCTCGGTTATGTTATTATGGTACATGACGGTTTATGGGAACCGGCATGTTACCCTGGTTATGTTATTACGGTACATGACGATTTATGGGAACCGGCATGTTACGTTGGTTATGTTATTATGGTACATGACGGTTTATGGGAACCAGCATGTTACCCTTGTTATGTTATTACGGTACATGACGTGACAGGACCCAGCTAATTCCAATTCCGAATCCGAATCCGCAATTTCGTAGGAAATCCCTAATCCAAACCCATACATCACATTTTTAATTCATGTCCAAATCCGAATCCGAAATCATTATTCCGTAAGCTAGCATTTGGAATAATCATTCCGCACCCAAAGCCAGTATTCCACTTTCAAGTTCTAAAATCGAATCCTGAATCGTCACCCAGAAATTCGATTCCAAAACCCGAAATCTCGTTCACGTCCACACGGACACACCAAAACCGAACCTATCGGTTACCCATTCATTATACTCGGTTGACTTCATAAGGAAGCCAATCCAACAACCACACGGTTAAGGTTGACAAAATCCGATCACTTCGGAAACCTACTCACTTGAGTAACATACCACAAAAGGGCTCCACTTCGAAAAGAAGTTCAGTCCCGTCATTTACGACTCACATACCGGAGTAAGAGTGACAAACTCTCTACCCAACTGGATCATCAGGATTACGGTCCAGATCTATCACGACGTCAGCTGACCATGAACATCACGATCCTAGATCGTCACAATGCCCAATGTCCATGACATCACAAACCCGATCCAGACCACCGAGTCAGAGATCTGGAATTTGCAGTTGGAGATTGGGTATTCTTGAAGTTATCTCCTTGGAAAGGTATAGTGCGATTCGGCAGACGCGGGAAACTGAGCCCCCGTTTCATTGGGCCTTATGAGATTGTTGAGAGAATTGGTCGAGTTGCCTACAGATTAGCATTACCTTCTGAGCTTTCGAGGGTCCATAATGTTCTCCATGTGTCAATGCTACGGAAATATGTGTATGATGAGTCCCATGTGTTGGAGGAACAGCCTGTTGAACTCAGAGAAGACCTAAGTTTTGAAGAACAGCCTGTACAGATCTTGGACCGAAAGGACAAAGTGCTCCGACGAAAGACGATTCCCTTAGTGAAGGTTCTTTGGAGGAATCAGAACGTGGAAGAAGCTACGTGGGAACCTGAGACACAGATGCGAGACCAGTACCCGTATTTGTTTCATTGAAATTTCGGGGACGAAATTTCTTAAGGGGGGAAGGTTGTAACGCCCCGGACATTTAGAAAATGTAATTTTGTAACATAATGAGTAAATGACGTGGTTTATGGGAACCGGCATGTTACCTTGGTTATGGATATTATGGATCATGACGGTTCAAGGGAACCGGGCATGGATATTTGTATTATGTATATATATGTGCATATACCTTCCTTTTCTTCTGTTATCTCCTCCTGGGAGGGTCGTTGGCCTGGGTGGACCCCGGAGTAGTCACGGAGTACCGACTGAGTGGAGTCACCCCCCAGTTGGGTTCCTTACTCTAAACAAGGCTATGGTTACTATACCTCGAGTAGGATCAGTGGTCTGCGGACATTGACCTTGACTTTGAGAAGACTCGGATTGAGACCTGGGTAGCACGCGCGTAGCTTTGGATACGGTGACAGGATTGGTTGTGTGACATATATATATATATATATATATATGGATATATGATATGTGATATGTGGTGTGCACAGGATTTGAGCAGTGGCTCGAGTATTTGGTTTCAGTCTGGTTATGGTTTTGGGCTTAGTCCCTTATTGGTTTTCTTATGGATTTGGGCAGTGGCCCGTATGGTCGATTTCATGGTGGTCCTTTCAACCTTGGTTATTTCTGATTTGGGCTTAGTTCCCACATGTGGTCCATTTGGTTAAATGATTTTCGAATGCATGCACGCTTTTTAGTGAAGGGTATAAAGGTCTTATTAAAATGGTTTACGAAACTTATTACTTTTTGTCCACTCACAGTCTTTCTGTTTTTAATACCCTTCAGGTTGACAGCGAATGTGGACTGTAGCATAGATCGATATATCACACACCTCCTCCAGATCCTGGCGTACTCTGATAGCCCGGGAGGCCAAATGTCGGAAATATCCCTTGTCTGACACTTCGTGTAAGACGGGAGCAGGGTCATCCCGCGTTAATCCCGGGGGGGGATTGGGATGGGTCCTGTCAACGTGGTATCAAAGCATGGTTGCTCGTGTTACTCTGAATTCCAGAGCGTGTTTTGCGTACTACTCCTTACGCAGGTCGAGGATGTGATATCTCAAGGGGCTACAGTTCGTTATCAACCCTATTGTTGGGGTGCCGGTACGATAGTTAGTAGGATTGTATCGTGGAATGTCTTGGTTAGGCACTAGATGCCGGGGTTGCCATAGTTCTGTCGTGGTTGACGGTGTGGAACCCTACGGAGGGTAAACGTATACGTACGTTAGAGTTTTGATCGTGAGACGGTTAGTTGGGATCGTCTTTCATGGTGTCGTAGGATCGGTTCTGACGACTGGTTGGATGTTGTGGCCATTCGATGGTCGGATATTGTTGAGTTAGACGGACATGTTGCATGGGGCAGCCGGATTCGGGGAATCCTAGTTGGATTGACGTCTTTACGATGTTCAGACCGCGGGGTCGGTCAGATTATGGATTATACTGCCTTATGCAGTTGGCTTCAGTGGAACTCTAGGTATGATTGTGGAACCCTACCTTAGGTGTATGATTCGGAAACGTGAGTTGACGAGTGGTTTGACTTGCACGACTATTCGAATTTGGATTCGTTAGTCGGTCTAGTCATGTCAGCTTGTGATGGGACTGCGCTCTGCAGTCGAGGTTGTACTTATCGGTTTGACTTAGTTGGTTGTCGTACTACTTAGTTGTGATGGGTTGTTGGTGCAACTAAGGTCGTGGGCGACCTGTTAGACGACATCAGTTGAGTCGAGTTACGACTGGTTAGTGATTGGTTGGACAAGTTATCAGGGTTGGTACTTGTCGATGGAATCCCGGAGCGGGGATACGAAGTAGTTGGTACGATCGATTGATTCCATTAGACCCGAATCTCGATCGTGATGTCTGGTAGTTGGGTCTGCACGAGTCTGTGGCAGGCACTACTACCGAGGATGGTTGTAGTTACGGTTGTTAGGAATCGGTGACGTTCAGGTGACGTTTCCTTTTCTCGTATGCGTTATCAGGGTGACTGTACCCAGAGTTGTAGGGTACGAGGGAGGCAGAGTTTCTCCCTTTCGAGCAGAGGTACGGGGTCGTCGCTGGGTATGAGCGAAGATCCAGGGTTTTCAGATTCGCACACTGTGTGTGCTGATACTAATATTAATGTTGGTGTGCTGGTACTGGTACTGGTGTTAGTGTGCTGGTGCCGGTGATCGTGATGACGGTGAGTCACGAGTCGGGATGTGACTCCGTCGAGATACGTATATGTTCAGTATCTGTGGTTCAGGAGTGGATCACGGATAGTTAGGACACGTGGTTGATGTCCGAGTAAGTTGTTTCCAAGCTGGTTGGAACTTCGGAATCGCGAGAGGTTGCGATTGAGGTGACGAATGGAATGCGGGTTGTCCGCATTGGTAATGGGTATATCGAAGTCATTTCGGGTGACTTCTCAGATTCTACCATAATTGATGATGGTAGATGATGTTGATGATGTAGATGTTGTTGGTTGCCACTAGTACACCGATTGTGTATTGGATGGTGGACCCGTGATTTGTCTTGGGTCATCAGGTGGAGTGAGTATATCGAAGTTAAGTGACTGAGATTTCTCATTTTCTGCTTGGTGGCAGACGATGTTGGATTACGTGGCGTGGTGAGTGCAGTGAGTTTTGTTTGCATTCACGTAGGATGAGTTTTGATGTAATCATGTTGAATCATCCTTGGTTTTTCCTCGGTGGGATGACAAGGATCGATACGAAGTGATTGGGGAGAACCCACAGTCTCGACGTGTCTCGTCGTTGACTAATCTACTTAGATGTGGGAAATAGTCTAGGACTTTGGGCGTTGTGACGATCCTCGATCGTGACGTCTATGGTCGGTTGACGTAGTGATGGATCTAGATCTTGATTTTGATGATCCAGATAGGTGGAGAGTTTATCACTCTTACTTGAGTGTTGAGTTGAGGATATTAGGATTGAACTTCTTTTCGAAGCCCGTATGGTATATTACTCGGGTGAGTAGTTTTCCGACGTGGTCGGATATGGTCAGCCTTAGAGATGTGTTGATATTGGGATTGGCTTCCCTATGAAGTCAATCAAATGTAATGTGTAGTCGTTTGAACAGGTATCCAATAGGTTCGGATATGGTACGTCTTGGTAGACGTGAACGAGATTTCGAGTTTTAGAATCAGATTTCTGGATGACGATTCAAGATTTGATTTTGGAACTTGAAAGTGAATTTCTGGATTTGGGTTTTGGAATCGGATTCTGGGTGACGATTCAAGATTTGGTTCTAGAGCTTGACTGTGGATTTTCTTTTATGGATTTGGGTTCGGAATGGTTATTCCAAATGCCGGTTTACTGAATGATGATTTCGGATTCGAAATTGGACATGATTATGGATATGATTTCTGGGTTTGGATTCGGAATTTCTTACAAAATTGAGGATTTGGATTCGGACTTGGAAATAGATTATGGGTTGGAGTTTCGATTTGTCTAGTCCGGGATTGGACAACTCCATAATTGAAACGTGATTGACTACGACCTGGATGGTTGTAGGCTAATTGATGGATAGATGTACGTACTTTGTACGTTGTTCAAGGTACGATACTGGGTGTACTTGTCGTGTCAGGTGGCGGTATATAGGTTATACCGGTAGTACGTTGGTGAGCGTGTTGGTAGTCGTATTGGTTCTGATACCATTGGATTAGTTGAGGACGTGGACAGGACATTGGATACTGTGTATTGGGTCATAGTATTTCTGATAGGTCTAGTTACACACAGGTCGAGTATTTTGTTAGTATACGTATACTCAAGTTGAGTGTGCTTGGGGTTAGTGTAACCACGAGTGTGTGTAGTGTTAGTTTTCAACTGACGACTGTCAAGTGGTGACGGTTTGTCGGAGGTGTCAGCGTGGATCGTTGAGTGCAGTTTGGTGACTCCTGAGGGAGCAGACGTTAGGTTATGTTAGTGATTGAGAAAGGAACCGTCTAGTTATTTGTGTCAACGACATGGTAGAATTGACAAGTAGTGTCAATTCGGGACGTATGACTAGCGTTATTCGACGTGGTCGAGGGTAGTCAATGTAACGTGAGCGTTAGTGGTACGTCTTGTGCAGACGAGTATTGTTCTGGTTAGTTGGTGTACGAGTGTACACGTGTTTTGAGGTCAATTGTACTTTCCACAAGGTGGATGTGGAATCAGGATAGTTGGAGTTTCGAGAGCGAAACAAATTAAGGAGGGAAGAACGGTTAGGAATTAGGTCGGTTGGAATTTCGAGGACAAAATTAATTAAGGAGGGAAGGTTGTAACGACCCATCCTGAATTCCAGGATTAGATTAGTGACTAATCATGATTAGTGAGGCTAATCCGTGATTAGTTGGGCGAAATTGGACGAACGATGCAAAATGACCGTTTTGCCCCTAGGCGTGGGCAAAATGTTGACTTTTCATTCTGTCGGTCAAATGGACTTTGACCGATGACCTTGACGTAGTTCGTGACGTCACGAGTTCGTAGACAGGTGGCACGTTCAATTCCGACGTTCGAGGAGGAAGTTATGACGTTCGGAAGTTTAGGGGCAATTTGGTAATTTTGGTTAAAAGGGCCAAATAATTGACTTTTTGACCGGGATGTCCAATGGCCGAGGGCCGAGTATTGTTACGTAGATCAGGACAATACGAATCCATAGACAGGCAACACGTCGAATTCGGACGTTCGACGACGAAGTTACGGTTCACGGAAGCTCAAGTGCACTATTGCACGAATTACGAGACGAGTTCACTTTTGGACTCTAGTGGGCCCAAATATTTGTCCTGATACCCAATGGATGAGTGACAAGTGTCACCCATCCAATGGACACCATATTTCCTTCATGCACCGTGCAAACCATTTCATTTTCTCATTTCAAACACACACACCCCTTTTACCCGATCTCACTTTCTCACCCAAACCATTCCCCCAAAACCCATCCAACCTTCGACCTATGATCAGCTGGGAGGACCAGGGAGTGAGGGAAGACAGGAGGACGTGGTGGCCGGCCCAGGAAGGCGCCGCCGTGGGCGGTGGAGCCACGAACCCGTGCGGGTGCACAGTAAGGCCCAAATTCCCTTTTTAATTGATTTTGATGTTATGGTTGCTTTTGGACGATTAGGATGAGTTGGTTAGGTTGCTAGGATAGTTTTAGGAAGGTTTTGGTGGTGGTTGACGACTTAGAAGCCGTGGGGAAGGAAATGGGAAAATAGGACCGTGAGGTCCATTTCGAACCATGGGTTTCGGGTGGCTTTTTCTTAGTTTTAGGGATTGGGTTAGATACGAAATGAAGAAATAGGAATTTAGGGATTAAAATGGGACCAAACGGACCAAAAACGAAGAAGGAGGAGCGCTGAACCGGTCACGCCGGTTCAGCACAGTGACCGGTCCAAGAAAACCAGGAAAAACCGGTTTTCCAAGGTTGATGATGATGAATAGTAACTTGGCCCTTCTTGGGGCACGTGGGCCATAATTTGGGGAAGTGTTCAACATATGAAATCTTCTATTCGATGTAACGAAGATTTTGGGACTGGTCTCGCGGCAATCGGACATCGTTTCGATAGGTTTCGGGGTGTTGGAAGGTTTAGGATCGGTTTAAAAATAGTTAAAAGTTCGGGAAAATTACGGAGCTTTGGTAGGAGGTTAATTAAGTAGTTAGTAACCTTCTATTAAAATTTGGACAAGTTTGGGAGTCCCGGTGACAGTGATCGGCTCGGGAGAGCCTATGGCACGCAAATCGAAGCGGCAGCTCGGACGGTCTGTGAGTGGACCTTGTTTTCTAAATTGGTGCATGTATAAATGTTTATTATATGTTTTATTACATGTTTGATGATGCCATGGGTGCATATGTATGTGGTTACGTATAAGCACGTATTTTGAGGTTTCGGCCTTATACGGTGCTTATACGGGTCTGTTTTTCCTTATTTGTTTTAATGAACTGGTTTTAGATTTCTAAAAGGATAAACGCGGGTATGAGAACCATTTGGTTTTGTCTCGGGCATATGACCTCAAATATCGGGCACGGTGCCCAGCTGATGTCCTATGTTCGGGCACGAGACCCAAGTTACTTTACGGTTTTGATTTCAGGTCAGGGAACCTTAAATGGATTTCCCAGTTCATGACGGTTTATGGAAATCGGCATGAACCCTTGTGATGGTATCGTGGTTCATGACGGATTATGGGGACCGGCATGAACCCTGGTTATGTTATTACGGTACATGACAGTTTATGGGAACCGGCATGTTACCTCGGTTATGTTATTATGGTACATGACGGTTTATGGGAACCGGCATGTTACCCTGGTTATGTTATTACGGTACATGACGGTTTATGGGAACCGGCATGTTACCTCGGTTATGTTATTATGGTACATGAAAGTTTATGGGAACCGGCATGTTACCCTGATTATGTTATTACGGTACATGACGATTTATGGGAACCGGCATGTTACCTTGGTTATGGATATTATGGATCATGACGGTTCAGGGGAACCAGGCATGGATATTTTTATTATGTATATATATATGTGCATATACCTTCCTTTACTTATGTTATCTCCTCCGGGGAGGGTCGTTGGCCTGGGTGGACCCCGGAGTAGTCACGGAGCACCGACTGAGTGGAGTCACCCCCGAGTTGGGTTCCTTACTCTCAGGAAGGCTATGGTTACTATACCTCGAGTAGGATCAGTGGTCTGCGGACATTGACCTTGACTTTGAGAATACTTGGATTGAGACCCGGGTAGCACGCGTGTAGCTTTGGATACCGTGACGTGATTGGTTGTGTGACTTATATATATATATATATATGGATATATGATATGTGATATGTGGTGTGCACAGGTGTACACGGGATTTGAGCAGTGGCTCGTGTATTTGGTTTCGGTCTGGTTATGGTTTTGTGCTGAGTCCCTTATTGGTTTTCTTATGGTTTTGGGCAGTGGCCCGTATGGTCGATTTCATGGTGGTCCTTTCGACCTTGGTTATTTCTGATTTGGGCTTAGTTCCCACATGTGGTCCATTTGGTTAAATGGTTTTCGAATGCATGCATGCTTTTTAGTGAAGGGTATAAAGGTCTTATTAAACTGGTTTACGAAACTTATTACTTTTTGTCCACTCACAGTCTTTCTGTTTTTAATACCCTTTAGGTTGACAGCGGATGTGGACTGTAACAGAGATCGAGATATCACATACCTCCTCCGGATCCTGGCATACTCTGATAGCCCAGGAGGGCAAAGGTCGGAAATATCCCTTGTCTGACACTTCGTGTCAGACGGGAGCAGGGTCATCCCGCGTTAATCCCGGGGGGATTGGGATGGGTCCTGTCATAGAGGCCCTGTTGAGTCCTACGTTCGGGCTAGATGCCCATTTGCTTTGTGTTATCGAATGTGAGTTCCGTTTTTATGGTTTTTTATACTGGTATGTATATACCCTCCTTACGAGATGATTGATTGGTCTCCTCCAGTCGTCGACCTGGAGAGTCATGATCCACATACCAGAGTGGGTATCCCCATAGGGATCCCGTTCCAAGAGTGGGTGTTATGATGTGGTCCCGGACCAGATTCCCGAGAGATGATCGGACTAGGTTCGAATATGAGCCTCCCAGATGGAGAATTCCTGGGAGAAGACTCGGAGCGAGACCCCGAGTAGTATGCATACTTATATATAGAGAGACATCGTGACTATATCGGGGAAGTGTTCCCTAGGGGCTATGTGCCCCGAGTTGGCATCTTCTCTGGAAGTGCCTAGGATGGGTTATATATGTATATATGTATATGTGTGTGTGATTTCACTGAGATGGCATTGGGCTGAGACCCACATGTATTGTTTTTGGGCTGAGACCCTTATAAGATGGTTTTGGGACGAGTTCCCCCGTGTTTTGGTCTGGGCGGAGGTCCCATGTATTGATTTAAGGATTTCGGGCCAAGGACCAAATGGTTTGATGGTTCATGACGGTTTATGGGAATCGGGCATAAACCCTAGAAATGGTTTTTGAATGCATGCATATGTTTTTAATGAAGGGTATAAAGGTCTTTTACGAAATGTTTTTATAAAATATTTGTTTTGTCCACTCACAGCTTTTGTATTTTGAATGCCCTTCAGGTTGATCGCGGATGTGGCTGTAGCAGAGACGAAACATCGCATTCCTCCTTCGGATCCTGGCGTACTCTAATAGCCTGGTTGGGCAAAGGACGGAAATATCCCTGGTCTGACATGTTGGGACGGGTCCTGTCAGCTTGGTATCAGAGCAGGTTGGCTCATTGGTACTCTAATACCAGTTGGTATCAGATCGTGTTTTGCTCTTAGAGTGCATGCAGATCGAGGATACGATGTATCTCCAATCGTAACAGCCCATCATCAACCTGATAGTTAGGGTACTAGTACGAGGATTCGGTCGAATCGATACTAATTTGTGTACATTTGACATGCGATGCGATCGTGTGAGGTCAGTTTGGCCTCCTCTGCCGCGCAAGCCGTGTTTTTCGAGATGTCAGAATCTCAAGTAGGATCGTTATCCGTGCGAATTCGACGGCTTAGAGCCGCGTAGTTACTAGATCCTATTCCAGTGGATCAGTAGACGCAGTAGGACGACCTGAGAGTCGGGACCGCCGATGCGTCTTGACGGACTTCGAACGGAGCGTAGTGAAATCCATGGAGGTCGGACGTTGGGATTGCCACGATAGAACTGCAAGGATAGAGTTTGTGGTGCTCGAAGCAGTTAGACGCGCGAGAACGTTAGTTGAGGTTTGTTAGAGTAGGACGTTGATCCTATTTGGCATGAGAGGCCACGTTTATAAGTGTCTAATCCCTCCAGGATTTCGACTGGCAAGAGTTACCGGAGTAGTTGTGGAGTGACGCAATAGGATGCGATTACGACGTCTAGCCATTGTGCAGTGTTAGGCACGGAGTATGGCCAAGTTCTTGTGGAGGCCAGCGGTTGAGAGTCGTAGAGTTACGAGAGGACGAGGTCCTCAGGTAGTGACTACTGGTACGACTATCCTTCGGAGTTGAGGCGAGGGATTATGCAAGATGGATGTGCTGCAGGAGAGCAGCCGAGTGGTGTTATAACACGACCCATCCCAATCCCCCCGGGATTACGATGGGATGTGTCATGCTCCCGTCTGACACGAAGTATCAGACAAGGGATAACCGAAAGTCACTGCCTCGGCGAGCTTCCAGAGTGCGCAAGGATCGATGGAGGAGGCATGCAATGTCCCAGTCTCTGCTGCAGTCGCATCCGTGATCAACCTGAAGGGCATTAAAAACAATAAAGGATGTGAGTGGAAGAAAATAAATAAGTTCATAAAACATATTTCACAAAGATATTTATGCCCTTCATTAAAAACGTATGCTTGCATCGAAAACCAGTAAGTAACTATTTACTAAAAACAACCATTAGGGCCTTAGCCCAGAAACCGTAAAACCAAATCATGTGGGTCTCTACCCAAAACCATGAATACCTAAAACCAAACATGTATTATATAAATCCGACATCCAGAATACCAATTCCAATTCCAAGTGGGCCATCGCCCAAAACAATAACCATAAATACCATTTCCAGGAAAACATGTTTAAACCATCCTGGGCATCCCAGATGCCTAGCGTCCCAGACGTCATATCTCACGATATAATAATAAGCAACGCGTGCTGCTCGGGGTCTCTCCGGGTCCATAATTCTGACATCCCAGATGTCTGACGTCCCAGACGTCTAATCATAGTAATCATGCTCCTGAGTCACTATACGGTCTGGTAGCTCCGTACAATTCGCAGGCAATGCACCGTGACTTCCCCAGTGTCCCAGACACCTGGAGGAGACCATCACATATCTTTGTATCAAGATGGTTTACGGAAAACAGTTTATCAATCATTTCAAACATCTCAAGGGCCCTGCACGGAATTTCCATGAAACCATCACAAGTCCAAACATCTGATTTATCAAATCCAAAACCATTTATTCAAATCCATTTACGACCCCAAATCACATTTATAAATAACTGGGCCCCTGGCCCGATTTCATAAAGCAATTGGGCCCCCGGCCCGATTACGTAACTCAATTGGACTCCAAGTCTGAGGTTTCCAAAAAAATTGGGCCTCATGCCCGAGTTTATCTTTCCAATTTCAAAACCATTTCATGAAATCATATCCAAAACCATAAGTATGGAAAATTAGTGTAAAACCGGAAAACCTCGATTTACGTGCAAGTACGTAAATCGCTTCGAAATGCGTGAAACCATATAATTCACCAATATCCAAATCAACATCATATAATCACAATCATAATCTATATAAAATAGTTATGCATGCATAAAATTTATAAAACCAAAGTCCACTCACAGACCGTCCATAATCGCTTGTTTTCGCGCTGCACGCGTTCCCGTAATTTCTGACATTTTTCAGAAAACTCGAATCCTGTCCGAAATCATTTTTTAGTGTCACTAAGGACTCAAATAACAGCATACTAATTTTCCATAATTTCCCCGGAATTAAACGTTAGTTAAAAACTTAACCTAAACATTCGGACCCTCGAAATAACATCGAAACGGTGTCCGATTAATTCGAAATCAACGCTAAAATGTTCGTTACATTGCATAGGACAAAAGTCGTGTTGAACTCACCTTGAGAATCGGCCCATGCGTCGCCATGAGTGGCTACGTGTGAAACTCACGCGCCTGCTACAGTGTTGCTACAGTTGTCTTCCTCACCCGACTCACCTGGTAAACGGGTCTGCAACCCGCGTGTTCGACCCGGTTCAATTCCTGCCATAAACCACCTAATTCCCTCAATTGATCCATCAAGTAGAATCACAATACACTTAATTAAAGGTTTGTAGTAATCATGCCAATCATCACGACCTAAAACCAACTCAATCGAACTCAAATTCTAATCGAAGCTCACCATCCCAGTTTCACTAAACAATCACTGTTTTCATCAATTGAATAGTTAGGGAGCATCACAGGCTTACCATAGAGAGGATTTTGTGACCAATTCCCATAGAACTTACCTCCAAAATCACGACTCAATGCTCGATTTTTTCTGAACTCCGTCGTGTCTGTCCATGGCTTCCCAGGGCTTCAAGCTTCGAATTCCTGATCTGGACCGACTAAGTGAGGTCCCAGAAGAGTGTTTCGAGCCTCAAATCAACTTGGGCTGGCCTATATTTCAAATTCGGATTTGAATTTTCCAAAAATGAATTTCGGGTTTCAGTGTATGTTCTTCACTCAGTCTACCCGTATCTCCTCTCCAATTCGTCTCTCTGGTTCTCTCCAGTTCTCTGTCCCTCTCCAACCGTCCCAGAAATTGATCAAACAATCCAATTAATCCATCCAATGCGACCAGTGCTCTGTTCATAATTCTCAATTGAATACAACAAATCAGCCCGTGCACTGCACCTTACCGTCCCAGGGCATGCTGCTTCCCACTCAGTCCCAATTGCCACAGATTCCAACCCTTGTTAGTGACAATTGTCACTTGGTTTGCTAAACAAAGCACTAAGCGGATTAAACAAGTCACTCACTTTGTTCAACAAGGTTCCACTCACGGCTGTTTCAAATTTCACATCCAAATTACCATTTTGCCCTTCCTTTGGCAATTTACCAAAATGCCCATCCTCGTTCTAGACCCGTAACTTGTCCGTCCGACGTCCGTTTTCAGCGTGCCGCCTGTCGTTGTGCTCAGGGCATCGAGACCTACCTAATGGTTCTCGAGTTGTGTGAAAATCAGTCGTCAATCAAAAAGTCAACATTTTCCCCCTTTTCGTCCGAATTATGAAAATACCCCTCGACTTCCGAACGTTATAACTTTCACCTCGAACGTCGGAATCGAACGTGTCACCTGTCTATGAACTCGTGACGTCCTAAACTACGCCACGGTCATCGGTCAAAGTCCATTTGACCTCCCGAATTAAAAGTCAACGTTTTACCCACGACTAGGGGCAAAACGGTCATTTTGCATTGTTCGTCCGATTGCGCCCAACTAATCACTGATTAACCCCACTAATCACGATTAGTTACTAATTTAATCCCAAAAATCAGGACGGGTCGTTACATGTTAACCCTAGTCGGTGATTGGTTGGACGAATTACCAGGAGTGTGGTGCTTGTCAATCGGATTCCGAGGTGGGACGATTGGTGGATGTTGTGTGTGAGCAGTTAGTACCAGTGGTGAGCTGACCGCGTAGTTTTGGTGTCTTGATAGCAGAGTACTTCTGAGATCGGTTTGCACGAGGTTGTGGCAGACACTGCTATCGATGGACGGGGTCGAGTCTTATCAAGTGGGATAGGCTCAGGTTGCCGTGAAGATTGTGACGATGGGATTCATCAGTCTTGACGAGGATACGAGGATGCGTGGGTGACGCACAGTATGAGAAATGGTTTGGGAGTTGGCTCGGTCAAGACTGAGTGCGATTACAGAAGAAGATGAGCTTCGGAGTTGAGCAGTGTTCCACACTACCTTGTGAGGCAACAGAGAGAAGTGGTGATTGCTCGACAGGAACGAGGTTTTAGGATTGGTTTGATTTGTACTCTGTGTGGCGATGATGCGGTGAGTTAATGATAGTAGACGACGAGCCACGAGCTGAGGATAACTCAATCGTGATGTGCTCATGGTAAGGTTCTACCATTATTCGACGAGAAGGATTCGTCGGATAATATAGATTTGTCTTGGCAATTGGTGATGGTTGGTTGGCTACGGTTGACCGTGCCTCCTGAGTGTCGAGTACACTATTTTGAGGAGAACCTGGTAGTGAGAAATAGAATGGGTCACTACAATAGTTATCGGCAGTTGTTGTTGATCGGATAGAATGGACAACGTAAGGATTACCGTGAGGATCAATAACCGGAGGTTTGGGCAGGACACAAAGAGTTGTCTGCAGATCACAGTAGGAGCCGGTTGTGACCTTGTAGTCTGGTGGCACATCGGATTAGGATGGATTGGCATCCTTTTGGATGTACATAAACGGGCATAAAAGGATAGGCGAATAGGATTGTTTGCGGACATGCGGATGATGTCCGAGTTAGTTGTTGTGATCGAGTTGGTAGTTGTGCCCTAGCGTGGGAGTCGTGCGAGTTCGATGGGCACTAAGCGGGACAGAGAAGATTCCGAGTGGCTCGGTGCGGGATTTATGCTATACCTGCATTGGTGACAAGTACCTTAGATCGTTGTGAACGGACGGTATGAGTGTCAGGCGCTGGTTTTGGATCCCATAAGGATTGGGAAGTGCGAATTAGGTTACCGACGTGAACGGTAAGGCGAGAAGCCAGAAGGAATCACTGGAAGTGTTTAATCCTGAAGGGAAGGATTAACCATTATAGTAATTATCAGAGAAAACTCTTAGTCGGGAAGAAGGACTTCTAGCTCAGGAAAAAAAAAACAGTTGGAAGCATACTCATTTCCAACATGGTTGCAACTACTCTCGACTTAGAGGCCGGTGAAGGAGACTTCTCGTTTTCTGCTCTTTAGCAAATAGTGCGAAGTACCAAAGGATGATGTAAGATGGACTTTGATGTCATCATCTTCAACTTTCCTCGCGTGGATTGATGAGGAAGGAGACGACAGTGATGTCAAATTGGATTAACTTGGAGATTAGATGATTCTTGGTGTCACGTCCAGTGATGTGACAGACGAGTATCCAAGACGAGACAAATTGAGTAATGTGAGAATGATCGAGATGACATAGGTGATTGTGACGACCGTGAGGATGAAAATATCCCTGGTCTGACACTTCGTGTCAGGCGGGAGCAGGCACGTCCCACGCTAATCCCGAGGGATTTGGGACGGGTCCTGTCAGGTATCTGAAACTTCCGTGAACTGTAACTTTCCCGTCGAATGTCCGATTTCAACGTGTCGTCTGTCTATGGACTCGTATCGACTCGATCTACGTAACGGTCCTCGGTCCTTGTGTATTGGACCTCCCGAGTCAAAAGTCAACTTTTTACCCTCTTTTAGGGGCAAAATTGTAATTTCATCATGAACATATGAAAATCCTCAACTAATTCCCGATTATTCTCGCTAATCCATAATTAATTCTTAACAAATCCCAAAAATTTGGGACGGGTCGTTACAATGGGGTTACACCAAAGCACCAAAGGGAGCAACTATTGGAGAGAGAGATACAAAAAAAAATATTGTAGAGGGAGGGAAGAAATCAAAAATTGTTTTCCAATTGGAATTTACCTTTTTATGAATTGTTCAATTACACGTTCACCCATAGAATTTGAAATCCGGAATTTGAGCTAAAAATCAGAAAGTATTTTCCAATTGGAATTTACCTTTTCTCACGCTATGTTTGGCAAATAAGGGATTTTGACAAAGGGAAAGTTGAAATATCATATTTAACCAAACTTCCTCTTTACTTTCCCCCATCCAAACACACTCTTAGAGTTGATGAAATGTGTCATTTAACGACTCAATTTTGTTTTCCAAAATAGTAACTCATGTAAAGAGGCTAATAGAGTACATTTTTTTTACAACTTTCAAGATATAAATTTGAGAAATGTATATTGCAACTCTGATGGAAATGTCTTAAATTTAAATTATATTTTAGCTCAAATACTTACTATCTCTTCAAGTTATCATTGTTTTAATTTTTTTTTAACGAAATTCATTCAATTAATTGTAAAGAGATATGGAATTTCTATTTTCTCTATCTTTTTTGTTAAATTTTGGAATTCAAAACTTTTAAAATAACAGTATTCTAAATAGAAAGTGAGATGGGGATTAAAAATCTCTAAGAGTGTGTTTGGATGAAGGATTTCTAGTTTAATGAGAATTTACAAAATTTCATAATTTGTAATTCCTTATTTACAATTTCCATGATTTGCAAATTCTAACGTTTGGATATCAATATTAAAAATCATGGAAATTGTGGACGGAGGCGTTGCAGTGGAGGGTACACCGTCGAGGCGTGAGGCCCAAAATGCTGCCAGGGGTGATCAGACCGGGGTGTCGGCGTCCGGTTAGTCGAGGGTGGAGAGAACCCCGACCAATAAGAGAGGGACGGCCGGTGCGAGCACGGCTCTGGCCGCTAAAAACCCTACCGAGGAGGCTGGCGGTGGTGTGGTCGATTGACGCCTATGAGAGTCGCGAGACTGAGGCGTCAGTGAAGAAATTCCGGTCGGCGTGGGGCGTACCGGAGGATGTGGAAATGCGGGTGGTCGGTCCCACCGAGTTTCCCAGTGAGGCCCCATAGGGATGGGCCTTGCTCTATACCTAGTTGTTCAGCCACGGCGTCTGGCTGCCCCTGCACCCATGGCTGAGGAGGATGGTCCGAGGGCTGGGCGTGGCCCTCGGCCAGCTGAACCCGAATGTTTAGATCATTCTGGTCAGCCTGTATGCGGCCTTCGCCAGAGCTGGCGAGAAGCCACCGTCCTACGCCCAGGTCGCCCATTTGTACGAGTTTGCGCATCTGTAACACCTCGGAAATTCGAGGATTATGATAATGTAATTTAATGTATGAATTGACGTTTTTACCCTTGTGATTGGTATGACCAAATTGTTGACTTTTTGATTTGAGGGTCAAATGGACTTTGACCAATGACCGTGACGTAGTTTGGGACGTCACGAGTCCATAGACAGGTGGCACGTCCAATTCGGACGATCAGGGTAAAAGTTATGACTATCGGAGTTCAGGGGCGTTACCGTAATTTGACGATAGGGCCAAAATGTTGACTTTTCGTTTGACAACTAATTTTCACACGACTAAGGACCGTTAGGTAGGTCTCGATGCCCTAAGTCCGTTGATAGGCGGCATGCCGAAATCGGACTTCGTATGGCTGAGTTACAGGTCTAGAAAGTAAAGGGCATTTTGGTAATTATTGAACCAGGGGCATTTTGGTCATTTCACCCCTGGTCACTGTAGCAACCGCGGGGGAACAATCGCTGCACCACCGTGTGCGGTGGTTCTGAGTCCCAATTGTTTAATCAGTGTGTGAGTTGGAAAGCTAGGATTGTTTAAAGCCCTATAGACATCAGAACGTGGCTAATCATGGACACCATTTGTTAATTCAAGATTCGAACTTTTGCGGGAAACATTTCTCAGTGGACAGAGAGGCTTCCACGAGTTATTGGCTGGTAAGGATTGTTTAAACTGAATGGGATTTAAGTGTGCTTCACTCTGCTGCAGTGAGGACTGAGAATTGGAGAGGAAAACTAGAGAAAACCATTTCTGGAAAATTGGAGGGAAAATTGGGTTTTGATTTCTGGTGATTGTTGGTCCAAACCAAGGCCTGGTTTAGTCTTCTGGGAGTATTTGGAACTCAACCACATCGAAATCGAGGGCAACCAGCCACAGTTGAGCTGGGACGGTGGCTGCCGTTTTCAGAGAAATTGCAGAGCTTGGGACGACAACCTTCAGGTACTTTCAGGCACAATTGATCATTCATTTTAGTTCGTTTTGATCCTATTATGCTTCCTGTGAAGTTAATTGGATAATGGGTTTGAAACCAGGGAGTTCTGGTGATTGACCTGTTTGGTTGATCACGGGTCGAGGGTCCATTTAAGGGACCAGTGAGGTTAATTTTTGACTCAGAACCTAAATTGGATAGTTAATGAACATGTTAGGAACAAATACGAGTGAAATCGAGTGGAAATTGAGGGTCAATTAACTGGGTCAAGCCGTGGGTGGAAGGCCCTATTACAGACAACGGGAGAAGGTGGTGACATTGTAGCTACAGTGTCAGGCGCGTGACTTTCACGCGCAGCCACTTTGGGCGGCGCGTGAGGGCGCGTTGAGCATCATCTCTGATCACGATCAACATGACTTTTATTCCCCTCATCATTCTGAACATTTTTGGTGAATTAACCATGTTGATCTGAGATAGTTTTGATGGGTCAGCTTAGGGCCGGTTGTCTCGGGAAACGTGTTGGACGGGTTCCCCGAGCCGGTTTCTGTTTCGTACTTTTTGGTTAAATGGTTAAGACTTGTAGTGACCCTTACGTGTGATTTGGACTGACAGGAATTGTACGATAATCCCGGTACAGGTCCGTACGTGAAGATTCACCGCGGGATCGTACTGTGAGTGGGCCCGATTTCATTAAACCCTTGCATGCTTAAATGTTTTATGATTTACTTATATTCACATGCTGGAATCATGAAACGGTTTTGATGATATTGAAATTATGGTTATGGAACGTTGCACGGTATTTGGGTTTGAAACCCGTCTAATGAAACTTAAAGATCGATTTGGATTTTATCTTTTATATATATATATGTTTTGCATGTGGATATCAATAAAAGGTATTTGGTACTGCACTGTATAGATCCATTCTTGTGATACTGTCTCCTCCGAATGTGGTACCCCGGAGTGGTCATGGCGCATTGCCTGCGAGGGGTCATTCTACGGAGGAACCGGACCGTAAAATGACTCAGGAGCAGGATTGCTATAATTGGACGTCAGGGACGTCGAGCGTCTAGGACGCTAGGCATTTGAGATGCCGTACCCGGACAGGGTTCGGGGATTGGATTCGGGATTGAGACCCCGAGTGGCACGCGTAGCCTTGAGACTGTGACCTTATTGGACGTCAGGGATGTCAGGATTGGAGTGTATAGTGCAGTGGCTAAAATTATGTTTATGGTTTTATTACATGCCTTATGGTTCATATTATATGATTTATGGTTTAAAATTCTGATGCATACATGTTTGGAAAACGGAGGGGTAAATTATATGTTTTACTTATTAAACGGTTTTATAAACTTGAGTTTCGGCCCACTCACCCTTAATGTTTTGGTAACCCCTCCAGGCTGTGCTACTGAGGTAGAGGAGGATCCTAAGGCTGAGGCATAGATCTACTTCTGTATACCTGAACCCCTGTTGGGTGGTTTACCCGCAGGTTTATTTTAGAGTCATGCTCGCAACTTGTAATTTTGGATTTCATCCCTTGTCTGACATCTGTTTATTTCGGATTTGATGTAAAACTTTAATTTGGTTATTTATGCATTTGAACGTTTGAGGTTAAAATTGGTATGTTAATTTGGATGTCAGACCGGAGCAAGGCACGTCCCCTTGTGGTCCCCGTGGGATCGGGGCGGGTCCTGTCAGCAGCAGCAGCAGAGCACAAGCTGGGTGCATGCTCGGTGTAAGGATAAGATGACGCGGGGGGAGTTCGTCTACGGCATACCGTCCTCCCAGAAGACGTACAAAAACAAGTTTATCTTCGTTGGTGGGAAATGGGGAGGACGAGGCATACCATCGTCTTTCCAGGACCTGGGTGCTGAGGGTCAGTGGTTACCTGACATTGAACTGCCGTTGTTTCGGGTCGGTGGACATGGCTGACCGACGTGTGTTTTTTTGCAGATACTCTTCCCGAGGCGATCCCTACCGCTGAAGAGAGGAAGGCCTGCAAGCGGGTCAAGGAAACGTGTACCGCCCCGTGGCGCCACCGAGACGTGCTTCGGGTACCCCGACTGTTGCACGAGGTCGGTCTGATCCCCAATCTTGGTAAGTAACCCTGTTCGCCATACCTCACATTTCTGTATGCCCTTTGTTTTTTCCTTTTTTTTTTGACACTTGGTGTTTGGTGCAAGTCGTCCCCAAAGAAGTGAAGAGGAGGATTGACCGAGTGGCTGAGGAGGCAAGGACAGAGCAGAAAATTTCCGGGTCGGAAGAGCAGAGGAAAGTGGCTGGGTCGGCTAGTTCTGCTCATAAGAGAAAGCAGGCGCCGGATGCCAGCTCGGGATCCCAGCAGTCGCCTAGCTTCAACCCAAGGGCAGCCGAGCGGCTTGGCAAGCTGTTCGGTGTTGACGGGGGGAATAAAAGAAGGAAGAGCCAGCGGAAGAATTCGATGAGCCCGTCGGTAGTCGCCTCTACTGCACCAAAACAGTTGAAGAGTCCGAGGCCGGAGTCGGGGGCCGAACAAACCGAGCCGGAGGTTACGGCTCCGGTCATTAATCTGGAGGACCCCGAGCCCGTGCCCCCGGTTAACGCTCCGGTGAGCATCGTGGTTACGGAGAATGAGGCCGAGCGGGAAAGGCAGGTCTGGAACTCCCTCGCCAAGACTGCGGAGGAGGTGAGGACACGGGTCGCCATTCCTGATCCCACCGAGATGGCCTTCGCCGAGCCGCCATTTTCCTTCCGGGGGGTTCCGCCGCCAACCGGACCTCAGCCAAAGGGCGCACTTCTGTAGCAGGCAATGTGTCCGAAGAAGTTCGAACCGTCACGGTCGGTCCCGGCCCGCCCTTCTGAGGCTGCTTTCCTTGCTAAGCAGTCGGCTCAACCGCACCCGAGTCAGGGTAGACCGCTTACTGGAGGAGATCGATGGGAGAATACCCCTGCCTCGGTCCATGATCGGATGCAGCCGGTTGTGGACAACATGGTTGCGGGCGCCTCCAAGGAGCTGCGCGGTCTGAGTACCTGTTCCCGGGTGCGGTATTCCTCGATCAGATCGAGACTGAGCATCATCTAGTCGTCGTTCTGGTTGGAATTGTACGATGTTACTCGATTCGATTCCCGATCGACCTCGGTGGTAACGACAGCCTCGGTTCCAAAGGCCAGAGAGAAAGGCGTCTCGTTGGTGGTCGTTCGATACGACGTCCGATAGGACTAGAGTGCGCTCGGTAGGATGTCAGCCCACTTGCCCTTGGATTCATCGGGCTGGGTTTTCAGAGTGTGTTTGATGATCTTATTCACAGCTTCGACCTGTCCGTTGGACTGAGGGTGAGCGGGAGAGGAGAGGCATAGATTGATTCCATACCGAGCGCAGAATGCTCAAAAACTGGCATTGTCAAACTGTTTCCCGTTGTCCGTGATGATCGTATGTGGGAGGCTGAAACGACAAATGATGTTCTGAAAGATGAAAGTTTCGATCTGAGCAGTGGTGATGGAGGCGAGGGCCTTGGCCTCGACCCACTTGGTGAAGTAGTCAACTACAACGACCGCATACTCGGTCTGTCCCTTACCGGTTGGCATCTTTCCGATGAGGTCGAGCCCCCACTGAGCGAAAGGCCATGGGCTGAGCATTGGCGCCAGATTCTCGGGCGGAAGCAGGATGAACGGGGCAAAGCGCTAGCACGCGTCACAATGCCGAGTGAGGTCGGCAGCGTCAGCGTGCATGGTCGGCCAGTAGAACCCTTGGCGGAAGGCCTTGTGGGCAAGTGATGGGACCCCTGGTGGTTCTGGATCCTGCCCTTCTTTCCCGAGCCGTAGGAGGGAGTGTAGTCTTTCCTTTTTCTGATCGGGGAGTTCTGATGCTGGGTCTGCCCGGATGCGGCCTGCTGAGGGGCCGACTGCTTCTGGGTGGGACTCGGTGTATAGGTGTCGACCGAGTCCCCAGTGTTGGGTCGGTATGTGCTAACCGTCGTTGAGCCGCCCCTGCCTGGTAGCAGCTCGGCCTTGGCGTGGATGGCTGCCTGTTTCATCAATTCATTATAAGTAGACCAACCCTGGGTATGTGCAGCGTACCTGAATTGGGACTCGCGTAGGCCCCCCTTGAACGTCGTGAAAGCGGTCCGGTAGTCGGACTCGATGCACCGGAAGTATCCCAGACTGAACCGAGCAGCATGCGCGCGGAGTGTCTCCGTTTCCCCCTGCTTCAAGAGGAAAAGTTCCTCGGCGGAGAAGAGCCTGTCAGTCTAGATCATGAACTGGTTCAGGAAGACCATGGTGAGTTGGGCGAAGGAGTCGACAGAGCCGGGCTCGAGTCGGTAGAACCAATTGATTGGTGCCTCGATGAGGGTGGAGCTGAAAACTAGGCAGCGGGCCTCGTCAGTCAGGCTCGAGAACGAAACGGCTGACCGGAAGTTGTTGAGATGGTTAATCGGGTCGGTCTGATCGGTATAGAGGGGGATCTTCAGCGGCTTGATTGTGTGGCTGTGCTAGAAGTGGTTGATCCGATCTGTAAATGGCCCCGGGGTGGGTCCGCCCCAAGCATGTGTCGGGGACGTCCCCTTTCTCAGCTTTGAGGCATCGAACGCGGTCAAGGAGCTGCCTTACCACGGCGTCGGCGCTGGGAGATCCGCTTGGACAGGGGGGTCGGCTGTCTGGCGAGGGAACGGCGTGTTCCGTCGAGACGAGTTTCCTCGATCTCGTCGGGACCTTGAGCTGCGCGGCGAGCGTTCAGACCTTCGGGCGCTCAGAATTTCCTGGGAAGAATCCGCCCCCTCGGTCACTGAAATGGTGGGGTTCCCGCTGCGGGAATGCTGGTGTGGTCCCACCTCGGACCTTGTCTGACCGGTTTGCTCCGTGGGTCGGTGGTCCTTGTCCGGAAGGAAATCTAGGCGGACCGAGCTGATTTGCCGGCGCCCCAGCCGGGAGGTTCGGCTCAGGGCCTCGCGAGCGTCGCGGTAGATCCTGATGGCTTGTGTGCCTTTTCCAGGAATGACCAGGAGTTTCTGGCCCTTCTCGGTCGGTGCGGCCGGTGCTGTCGCCTTTCCCTTGTCAGCAACTCGCCAGATCCTTTCTGCGCGCTCTGCGCATTCGGCGACAACGCGGTCGGCCTGGCGGATCTCGTCCTGCGCGCGTCAGGCGTTCAGCTCGACCTGAGCGGCCTGCAGCTGGGCCACGACCTCGGTGTACTGCCCGCTGAGCTCAGTATAGAGCGCCTCGGCCTGAGTGCCGTTGGCGCGAATCTCGGCCATATCGCGTTGTAGCTTTTCCAACGCCCGGAGTACCTCGGGGGAGGTGTCCCTTGGCCCTCAGCCGGGCGCGGGTGTGACTTCGCCGTCCACGTTGTCCTGTATGCTGGCGGATGGGGAGGGTAACGGTGTTTTAGGCTCGGTAGAGTGAAAGGTAAACTTAGTTAGTTTCCCACAGACGGCACCAAACTGTTGATGCACGAAATGTGCCAACTTGGGGAGCAAATGCTGCTCTGCCACGTGCCCTGTGTGAACCTGAAAGAGGAAGGAAACTGGTCGGTCGGTGAGAGTATAGGCACCGGTGTGGTACTGGCCCAAAGGTACTCCGACGCCCAAGTCAGTGGTCGGTATAAGGTTTAGGGGGTAGCAGAAAGTATGTTGTAAGAGTAACAGTAAACAGTAAATTGCTTAGTTACATTTGTACGACAAGTGAACTCCTTTTGTATGGGTGCGGCGAATATAATATTTGTATTTTCCCGATGTGGGACAAATATCAATTCGCTGTGCGACGGACACGTGGAGGTGTCATCCAGACCAAATGGGACTTGTCCGTGTGAATGGGCCTGGACCCCTTGGGCTTGTGGTAGGTGGTGGCACTGGGCCGACCGGTCGGTCTGGGCCGACACACCGACCGACAGGAGCTGGTCCTCTGGAGTCGGCCGGTGGCATGGTGTCTAGAAGAGGGCTGGGCCTCTAGGTCGGTCTGGGCCGACGTGCGGAGCCAGGTAGAGGGCTGGGCCTCCAAGATTGGTCCGAACTGGTGTTATTTCATCGATGGGATGGGCCCGTAGTCAATATGGGCTTCGAGCTCAGTCTGGGCCGATATGGTATGAACAAACAATAATTTACTCTTTTTAAAAAAAAAATTAAGGAAAAGAAAACCAAAAAAAAAAACCTCCAAAACATGGCTTTTGGGATTAGAAGACACATATTCTCTATGTTTGATTTTTCATGTCAGATCAACACTCACTCACTCAACGAAGCCAAGAAAGAATATGTTCTGTCTCAACCCAACTTATTTGAGCTTTTTTGCTTTCTAATTTTCACTCCAGAACTAATGGTTTACCAACTTATCATACATGTAACTGTAATTAAGAAGCAAAAAGGATATTGGGTTCATCATCTGTCAATTATCACCTAAACCCACCCAATCATATATCTATCAAAATTCGAAATTTATGTACGTTTGTTTGTACGCATAATAATCCAAGTACTCTCAATTATTTGTACAACACAGAAAAGATGAAAAGGAGAAAAGGATTAATGCGTTCTTGTTGTGAGTTTGGTGCATATTCTTTGATCAATCACTTAAAATCCCCACTGCAACAACACGAAGACAGGTATTTGGTTTGTGAATGCTACCAAAAATCCCCCACTAACACTGCCTGCTTGAGTTGTGGCTTTCACAATAGGGCAATTAGACAAAGAAAAGGAACGTACTCATCTAGAGATTGCGGTTTTTGGGTTCGTGCTGGATTAGAATATGACATACTTGATATCTCCCTTCCTATAGTATAACGGTATATATTCATGTGTTATAATCAAGAATTGAAATATTGATATCAATGGAAATTATAATCAAGAATTGAAATATTGATATCAATGGAAATATCGCTAGTCAAATTTACAGATATCTCGATGGATATATCCATATCATTTACACTAAACAAAAATGACATAAATTTAGTCTAAAAGTTGAAAATTTTTAATGAAACTTTGGGAAAAATTTAAGTACCCAATAATGGGTATAAAAATTATAAAATGACTTTAATATAATAAATATATGATGAATAATATGATATAATATGATTCTGACGATGACTAATAATATAAAATCTTAAACATAAACATAAATTGAAGTGAATTACTATAATTAAATGTTAATATAGTTAAAAACATAACAATCAGTATAATAATTTAGTTTACATTTACATAATAATTTAGAAAATCGGGAGCTAAAATTTATATAATAATTTAGAAAATTGGACATTAATTACTGAAAATTGGACGTAAAAAGAATTCTTATTAACCGTATGCTCATTGTATATTTTATACGAAAACTTCCATTCAGCATAATTTGCTTCTAAAATCCATTAATATTCAAATCAACCTTATATATATTTACATTCCCAAATTTTCTTATATCAAATACTAATTTAAATATAAAACATGATATATCATATATTCAGAAATATACTCAGATGATATACAATTAACTTAAAAATTGTACCATTATACTCAAAAAAAAATTTAATGGTGAACGGACGGCGAAAGAACGATGCACGCCCTTGTGAAGCTCTTTGTGCGTGATGGGCATGCTCCTGCTTAGTGTCATCTTCTTCCTCCAGACGGATCTGCAACTCGAGTTTTCCGACTCAACGACATGACGCAACTCAAACTCTTTCGTTTTGATCTCAGAAAGAGATATGTAGGCTCAGAACAAGAAATATCGGTCAATTTCTTTCACACCCCCCCCCCCCCCCCTTCCTCCTTGATATTTCAATCCATGGTTATAATAGAGTGACAAGTTTAGTGAGTAAAAAATATCACTAGACTTGGCATTTAAGGGGATGAGATGTAGGAACAACTTATCATTTCTAATTCTACTACTTGGAAGGAATTGTATTGCACAAATTGTTTCTATATTTAGTCCCTTACGATGAAAGCACATGAATTTTACGATAAATTATTAAACATTACTGTATTATAACAACTGATTGCATCTAATTCACATGTTATGATATAGATGAAGAAAATAGTTGATATTTCCTGTTGAATCAAAGATTGAACTCGTTGCGAAAAGTCCTCACAATTCCTGCAAACAGCAAACAATTAGCTATCGTTGCTTCGATCGATTTACCCGGGGGGTTGTTCGACCAAGAACACTCCGATGCTTAAGTTAGCATTGAGAGAGGAAAGGGATATACTTCGAAATGAAGAATAAACGTACCTTAGAAATGAAATGTGCCTCACTATTTATAGGAAAATCTTAGGAGCCTTGGAGCGTTCTGATTGGTCGGTTGAATATATAATTAATAAAAAATATATTATTAATTAAATATACTATTTAATAATTGTAATGATGGTTCATCATGATAGTAATGACAATTATTGTAATTTAATATCAATATTAATTATCCATTATTAAGAATAACGACAATTAATTCTCGGGGAGAATATTGATATTACAGAGATTTTAACCCGATCAAATAACGTATTTAACTGGTAAATAGATTATTTAATATGCGGGTGTTTTCAAATGATCAGCGTTATTTCCAGGGGCGATTTGGTCATTTTTGGGAATTACGGGCCACGTGGCAACTCCATAATTTTCGGATGATTTCGGGTTCCACAAATGCCCCCACATCGATTCGGAGTTCGGGGAACCCGAAGGGATGTACATTGTTTGGAATCTTATATTACCGGGTTTTCCAGTCACCGTTGGATTTCAAGAATCGAGCCAGTGACTTTTTGACGATTTTGCCCCTAGTTACAAGGGCCAAAAGTCGACTTTTTTATTAGAACATTTTTTGGACTTTCCGAAGAGACCGTTGAGTAGGTCTCGAGGGGCTGAATCTGTAGACAGGCGGCATGCATCAATCGGAGGTCGGATGCGAAAGTTATGGGTCTACGAACGCGAGGGGCATTTTCGTAATTTGGAAAGGTAGGGGCAAAATGGTAATTTTCCGAGCGAAGGGCAAAACGGTCTTTTGACAATCGAATGGTGGATGCTGACTCATGCTACCAGCCAATGATACTTTGTCACTTTGCCCAGAAAACATGGATGAAATCATGGATTAGGGACATTAATCCCTTTATTAGGGAAAAACATGGCTTTTGTCCAATTGTGATAGTGTTTAAATAATGGGCTGATTCAGTTGTGGGAATGAGAGATAGAGAGGTTTGGATTAATGAAAACAAACACGAGGGACAGATGGATCACTGATTTTGTATAATTCGAAAATTTTCGAAAATTGAGGCACAAATTCGAATTCAGAGTTGCGATCTCTGTGGATCAACATTGAAGCTGAATTAAGCTTCCTGAGATCATTTTGAGCTAAACCACAGCAAAAACGGAGAGAATTGGAGATGTACTGAGCAAGAACAGAAGCTCCATTCCCTTCCCAAAATCGAGCTTGGGTTCGTGTGGTTGGAGGTAAGTAATTACGAAATTGATTATGTAAAAACGTTTATTTTACTCCCACGATGCTCTCTGTGTGAATCAATTTGGAAAACAGGGTCGAATTAGGTGAACCCGATCATGAAACCCGTTTGGGAGTTCATCGTGGGATTGTTGGATTTTGGTTGTAATTGAAGTAATTAAATGTACAGGACCTAAATTAAGATGGTTTAGATGAAATCAGTTTAAAGAACGGAAGAAATCAAGGTCGAATTGATGGAGATTTTTCCGGGTCTGATCGCGGGTACAGGACCCGTTTATCAGAGAAATGGGTTGCAGGGACGACACTGTTCACTTCGTACTGTAGCAAAACACTGTTCACCGAAGATTTAGGTTATGTTTTTAAATTAATATTTAATTCCCAAAAAATTGTGGGAAATTGATATGATATTCTTAGAGTCATTGGTGACCCTTTATGATGTTTTTTTGGGCAGGATTCGAGATTTTTAAAAAGTGTCAGAAATTACAGAATCGCGTGCAGTTTGGACGGTGCGTGCTTGCATTGGTAGGCTGGCTCACATTCAATGTGACTCTTGCTAGTACCACAAATATGCTTGCTACGTGTCGAGAGTCCGTCGAAGGTGTTTAGAAACTTTGTCGGAGTGGGTGTACAACCAGTGCTACGTGGTGAACGGAGTTTGGCTGAACAGTCGACGGGGATTTGGCGGTGACTGAGTGCACTTGCGGACGTGACTAGTGAGCATTGGTAGGCTAGATCACATCCACTGTGACTCTTGCTAGTACCACAAATATGCTCGCTATGCGTCAAGGTGCCGAGAGACCCAGCAAGCTTGCTTTGTGGGAGCGTGGTGGTTCTCGTAGCCTTAGTCCATTCCGAGGGAAAGATATGGAGTTTGATAAACCTGAAGACTTCAAGGAGTGGAAGGCTCGCAATCAAATTGCTTTTCCAGACGATGTCTTTGTGGAGCTTGGCGACAGATGTTCTTCCATGAAGGCTCTTAAGAATGGAAGAGGAAAAAACCCTGTCGGCGGTCGGTGGACTAAATTCCACCCTTTGACTATTGGGTAGGGTTTCAAATTCCCGTTCTCGAAGTCCTTCTCCAAGATTATTGGCCGGATGGGATGCAGCCCTGCTCAACTTGACGTCGATGCTTATCGACACATCATGTGCTTTGAGAAGTTGAACAAGTTTTTTAGCCTAGGACTTTCGGAAGATGAATTCTGGCATTGCTACTCCGTGTCACACAACGGAGTTACCGGCGGTCAGCTTTCTCGAGTCGTACCCAAAATGAAGCTATTTTTAGGGCGGATTTCAATGACAGCATGTACAGAGCCGACTGTATTGAAGTTGGCGGTGCATGGGACATACACGCCTCCCCGGACTAGAGGATTGCCTCGCACTTCGGCTCGTTTGATGAGCTGTATAGCGGTTTTGAAGGTCATCCTGATCTCAAAAAGATCGATATGGTCCTGAAAATTCCCCCAGAGTTCCGAGACATGAGCTGGCTACTATCTCCACTTAGAGATTCGAATAGTGGGAGACCCTCGGACATCTTAATCAAGGAGTGGTTGAGTGCTCCACTGCGGTTGAAGAAACTCGTTATCCAGAAGAGGAATGATAAGCAAGGACCCATTGGTTCTTTGGAGAAAAAGCATGCAGAGCAGCTTCATTCCAAGCCTGACCGCTCTAGTCCTACGGAGTCATCTAGCAAACGTAAAGCTTCAGACGGTCCCTGTGAGGGTGCATCCAAACAACTTAAGAAGCTGAAGGTGATTCCCACCTCCCACCACCCGGATCATCAAGCATTGAGAGATGAAGTGTAACACCCCGGAAATTCGAGGATTTCAATATTGTAATTTATTGTGTGAATTGACGCTTTTACCCTTGTTATGGGTATGGACAATTGTTGACTTTTTGATTGATGAATTAAACGGACTTTGACATATGACCGTGACGTAGTTCGGGATGTCACGAGTTCATAGACAGGTGGCACGTCCAATTCGGACGATCAGGGAAAAAGTTATGACTATCGGAAGTTCAGGGGTATTATCGTAATTTGGACTTCCGGGAGGGTTAAAATGTTGACTTTTCTTTTGGCAACTAATTTTCAGTTGACTCAAGGACCATTAGGTAGGTCTCGACGTCCTGAGTCCGTAGACAGGCGGCACGCCGAAATCGGACTTCGCACGAGGAAGTTATGGTCAGAAACGTGAAATCGGGAGGTTTGTGTCTCGGTTTTCGTGCCAAATATTTTATTCTGGAAATCTGATTGGAGGACACCTGGTGAGTGACAAGTGTCACTCACCCATTGGCTAGATTGGATCAGATCCACTATGGGTTTAAATACCATTAAAATCCACTTTTGATCTCAGCCATTGATTTGAAGTAACCAGATCTAATCTGAACCATTGATCTCATCCTTGAGATCAAATCTGGACCGTCCATTTCCTTTCCCTCCATTCTTTATATTTCCTACCCGAAATGCACATTCTGCCCATTTGAACAAACACCCCAGCTCATCACCCACTCTCTGTGTCTGTGTGTTGCTGGACTCACGGGGAAGGAGGGAGGCACGGCGGTGGACGGCGGCAGACGACGGCGAGGTAGGGAAACCGGGAAAACCCGAAATGGTTTTAAAACCCAGGATTTGGTAACTTGGTTTCCAACGTTTAGTTTTGTGTTAATTTGACCCTATTCGATTCTACGGACTGATAGGGAACTTTAGGACGTGACTCCGTGGTCGGAGGTGACCTGAACGGTGGCTAAACAGCGACGGGAACCCGGGTCTGTTCATCGAGGTAAGTCTTCGATTCAGCCCTTGTTTATTGATTTTAATTAGCTAGAACTGTTTCTGGGTTTAAGACGAGTAGTTAGGAACAAACCTGAACGAAAATGATTGAGAAATGGTGAAATGGTGACCGGGTCATGATCGCGGGTCTGATCGACCCGAGTTGCAGAGATACGGGTCAACCCGTCTGAGGACAGAGGTGATGACGTGGCACCCTGTCAGACTGTCAGGTGACGTGGACCAACCGTGAGACGACACGTGTCACATGTCAGTGCACAGTCAGCACTAACATGTCAGTGACATGGCCCAATCAGGGACTGCCACGTGTCGCTGACATGTCAGTGACGTGGACCAGTGCCGTGCTGACACGTGGCACATGTCAGATCTGACACGTGGCCTGACAGATCAGTGAGGTGGACCAATCGGATGTCGACACGTGGCACCTGTCAGAGTCTGACATGTCAGACCTGACAGCTGTCAGATGACGTCAGCATGACGTCATGCTGACGTCAGCAGTGACCTCAGCGATGACGTCAGCAGGGACTGTTCCTGCGTTGACCGACGCGTTGACTGGCGCGTGTGGGCGCGTGTGAACAGTACTTTTGGTGGGACCACCACCATTCTTTAGGTTTCGACGATCCGGATCCAATGGCGGTGGTTTCGGGTCGATCGGAGATCATTAAGTTGGTCAAATTAAGGTTTATTGCATTGGGAAGCGCGTTTGGGCGGCTTTCCCGGGCCGGTTTCGGCCTAGGCTTTCATGGTTGAATGTTGGGGGTTTAAATTGACCTTTACGAATACTTTGGACTTGACAGGGATTGTACATTTGTACCAGGACGAGGGTATACATTCGGTTTCTAGCAGGATTGTACTGTGAGTGGGCCCGTTTTCATTAAACCCTTGCATGCTTAAATGTTTTCCGATTTACTTATATGTTCACATGCTGGAATCTATAAATGGTTTTGATGATATTGAGATTTCGGTTATGGCACGTTTCACGGTATTTGGGCATGAGACCCGTTTGATGAAACGTAACGATCGGTTCAGATTTTACCTATGTATACATATATGTTTGCATGTGGATATCAATAAAATGTATTTGGTACTGCACTGTATAGATCCTTCCATATTATATTGTCTCCTTCGGATGAGGTACCTTGGAGAGGTCACGGACGTCTAGAACGTCCAGCGTCTACGACGCTAAGCATCGGGGATGCTGTAACCGAACAGGGTTCGGGGATTGAACTCGGAAATGAGACCCGAGTGGCACGCGTAGCCTTGTGATTGTGACCTTATTGGACGTCAGGGACGTCAGACATCAGGGATGTCGGATTGGAGTGTATAGTGCAGTGGCTGAAATTATGGTTATGGTTTTATTACATGCCTTATGATTCATATTATATTATTTATGATTTTAAATGATGCTGCATGCATGTTTGGAAAAAGGAGGGGTAAATTATATGTTTTACTTATCAAATGATTTTATAAACTTGGGTTCGGTCCACTCACCCTTAATGTTTTGGTAACCCCTCCAGGTCGTGATACTGAGGTAGAGGAGGAACCTGAGGCTGAGGCATAGATCTACTTCTGCGTACCTGAACCCCTGTTGGGTGGTTTGCCCGCGGGTTTTATGTTAGAGTCGTGCTCGCAACTTGTAATTTTGAATTTCATCCCTTGTCTGACATTCGTTTAATTCGGATTTGATGTATGACTTTAATTTGGTTATTTATGCATTTGATATTTTGAGGTTAAAATTGGTATGAATTATTGGGTGTCAGACGGAAGCAGGGCACGTCCCCTTGTGGTCCCTGTGGGATCGGGGCGGGTCCTGTCATGAAGGCCCAGATCGAATAGTGGGGGAGATACGGGCAACATCCAAGATTGCTGATGTGATAGGTGCCCCCATCCTAACAGAGGACAGTCAAAAAACTGTTTCGCGAGGGGCTTTCGACAAGGTAGTCCGAGACCTTAGGATTACGAAAGCTGGGGCCCATAAGTTGGTTGACATGCTTCGTGGAAATGTTGGTTTCGAAGGTGAAAACGAGCGAATGAAGAGCGAAGGTAAACGTCTTCGAGAAGCCCGAGACCACTCTAGTCGGAACAACGAAGTTTTGGTCGGAAGAATCCATTTATTGGAAGTTAAAGTGGGCGAGCTGGAGGTGAGCCGTGCAGAGAGGATTCAGATAGAAAAGGAGCGAGTTACTGCTCAAGGTGAGCTCTCTTTGCTGCGCAGAAAGTTGCAGGACTCAGAAGAAACAATCAGACTGTTGGAGGTAGATATCTAGAGTCTGAAAGTGGGAAGGCTCCTGGAACACGATCATTTACTATCACTGCATGCCCCCACAACTTTGTGTCAAAGACCCACTGAGGCACAAAAGTTGGACATGGCAAGTTACAACGGGGTCACCACCAAAGAGCGGGAACCAGAGTTGGAGCAAGAGTTTGAGCCTGTTCCGGTACCTGACTCAGAGCCCGAGACCGAGACCAGGAAGGAAGCTGCCCCTGAGACTGCTGATTCATTGTTTCATGACGCTTCCCTACTTTCAGCAGAAGAATGGGAAGAGTTTAGAAACACGATGGGATTTGAAGATTTGCCCCAATAGTTCCTTTTTATGTGTATGTTGGCTTTTTCCTGTGTTTTTTATGTATTGTACAACTGGTGTGAGCAATCGTCATGTGTTTTGCCAAACACCCACCAAATGAATAAATAAGAAGAATCACTTAAGTTAAATTGTTGAAACGCAAGTGTTAACTTTCTCATATGTTGTGTGTCGAAGCGAACACTTTTAAATGCTTGTCAATGCATTGGTGTGAGCTCGTTTATATGCCTCAACTGCAACCATGTGTGTATAACAGTGAGTTCTAAATAACTTGTGACGTTTTAGATGATTAAGTCTTTGGAATGATGCCTTCAGGGAAGGGCTTGTGCTTCTTAAGAGAAGGCTTGAAGTGCTTCAATGAAGAAGACTTAGGGAGCTTCCAAGAGGAAGGCTTAGGGTGCTTCCTAAGAGGAAGGGTTGAGGTGCTTCCTGAAGGAAGGCTTTGTGTGCTCCCTGGTGGAAGGCTTTGGATGCTTCCCGGAGGAAGGCTTGAGTTCTTCCCGGGGGAATAAAGTCTTTATTTGGAACCAAACAATGATTAGCTTTATTATTGAGCTCTAGTTTGCATTACACATAATATTTTCGGAGGTGATGAGCGTTCATGGAACCACTCACTAACTTCCCGTCCATGGTCTCCAAGGCATAGCTTCCTTTTCCGTCTACTTGGTAGATTCGGTAAGGTCCTTCCCATGGGGATTTGAGTTTTTGAGACCCTGGACGATTGGGTGCCACAAACTTCTTCTTGAGAACTAGGTCACCTGGGAGAAAGTGCCGGAGTCGAGCCTTCTTGTTATAGGAGTTTCTCACTTGCTGCTGGTAGCTGGAGATACGCTTCACCACTTGCTCTCTTAATTCCTCGCTGAGATCAAGTGAAGTTCTCAGAGCGATGGAGTTGACTACTGGATCATCGAGCTCGGTGAAGGGTGCCGGGACAACAACATGTGGAGGAATGACTCTGTCACTGCCGTATGCAAGGGTGAATGGAGACTCTCCTGTTGCTCGACGCGGAGTGGTATGGTACGCCCAAAGCGTGCCATCCAACTCCTCCTCCCACAAGCCTTTCTTATCATCGAGTCGCTTCTTGATACAGTCAAGGATCGTTTTGTTTGAAACTTCTGCCTGGCCATTACCCTGGGGGTAATATGCGGTTGAAGTGAAATGCTTGATCTTCCAAAGTTCAAAGAACTCGTTGATTATGGCGCCAGTGAACTGAGTCCCATTGTCAGTTAGAATGACCTTGGGGAGCCCAAATCGGCAGATAATCTGGCTCCAGATGAATTTTTGGACATCATCCTGGGTTATGGTGGCCAAGGCTTTTGCCTCCACCCACATAGTGAAGTAGTCAGTGGCGACAATCAAATACTTTTTGCTTGGGATCAGAGTGCTTGGGAGTGGTCCAACGATGTCAAGTCCCCATTGCATGAATTGCCAAGGGCTTACCTGTGCATGCAACTCTTCTGGTGGTGCCAATTGGTTAGGCTTGAACTTTTGATATTTTTCGCATTTTTGGGCATATTGCAGAGCTTCCTGGCGCAGAGTAGGCTAGTAAAATCCTGCACTAAGCGTCTTTTGAGAAAGCGACCTTCCACCGGAATGATTTCCACAATGCCCTTCATGAACCTCTGCCAAGACTTTCAATGTTTCTGGATGCCTCAAGCATAACAAGTTTGGTCCTGTGAAGCTCTTTCGAAAGAGTCGGCCCCTGTGGACATAGTATCGCACAGCTTTCATCTGGACTTTGCGGGCCTCTAATCGTTCATCAGGCAATATTCCATGCTCCAGATAGTTGAGGAAAGGATCTTGCCAGTTTGGAGATGAACCAATTTGTCTCACTTCAATCTCCCTCATATCAATACTCCTCTGCTCGAGATATTCAATCGGGATTGAGCGCTTGAAATGAAAGTCAAGTGATGATGCTAGATTGGCCAATGCAGCTGCTTGCGTATTTTCTGCTCGTGGAAGTTGATGATAGGTAAAAACTGGGAAAAAGGTAAGCATTTCCTGGACCTTGTTATTATATCTGAGCATCCTTGCATCTCGTGCAGCATATTCACCGGTCGATTGGTTAGTAATCAATTGCGAATCCGAATGAATAGTGAGTCGTTTGATTCCCAACTCCATGGCAAATGTGAGCCCACAAATCAAAGCCTCATACTATGCTTCGTTGTTTGAGGCTTTGAACCCAAACTGTACTGCCTACTCCATTATTGAGCCATCTGGAGTGATAAGGACAATCCCCGCTCCTGCCCCCTTCTGGTTTGAGGAGCCGTCAACAAAGAGCTTCCATAGAAGATTGGAATTTGAGGGCTGTAGGGAAGAAGAACTGGCTTCTTGATCCAGTGGCAGAGAAGTGCCGGCGGGCCCGGGGGTTTTGCCAAGCTTATTGCCTCCTTCCAGTGACGCTGGTGTGAACTCCACAACAAAATCCGCTAAGGTATGGCCTTTGACAGCTGTTCGTGGACGATAGAGCAAATCATGCTGACTCAACTCGATGGCCCATTTCAGTACTCGTGTCGATGCATCGGGTGTATGGAGTAACGAACGGAGCGGATATTCGGTCATAACGATCACCCGATGAGCTTGAAAGTATGGCCTCAGCTTCTTTGTGGTAACTAGTAATGCCAGAATCAGCCTTTCAAATTTCGGGTATCATGTCTCAGCATCAAGGAGGGCTTTGGATGTGTAAAATACAGGAAGCTGAATCCAATTTTCTACCCGGATAAGTGCAGAGCTTACAGCAACATCTGAAACCCCCAGATACAGGAACAGGTCCTCGTTATCTTTGGGTTTTGATAGCAATGGTGGAGATGTCAAGTAGGCCTTGAGATCTTGAAATTCTTTCTCACAACCTTCATCCCACTTATCCCTGGATGCCTTCTTTACTTCCTGGAAGAAAGGTCGACACCGGTCAGTTGATTTGGACAGGAACCTATTCAATGATGTCGCTCGTCCAGTGAGACTTTGAATCTCTTTCAGACTTGATGGGGATTTCATCTCGAGTATTGCCTTGATTTGCTTTGGATTTTCTTCGATCCCACGTTGAGTCACAAGGTATCCCAAGAACTTCCCTGCTGACACTCCGAAAGTACATTTCAAAGGGTTGAGCTTCATTTTGTACTTCTTCAGAAGTTGAAGGTCTCTCGCAAGTTGGCGATATGATCCCCTCGCTTTTCTCCTTTGACCATGATATCATCCACATATACCTCCATGGTTTTGCCGATGAGATCCTTGAACATCCGATTGACGAGCCTCTGGTACGTCACTCCTGCATTCTTGAGGCCAAATGGCATGACCTTGTAGTAGTACACACCTCGGTCGAAGACGAAGGCCGTCTTGTCCTTATCTCTTTCGTGCATGAAAATCTGATTATAGCCCGAGTATGCATCCAAGAAGCTTAGCAGCTCATTCCCTGCAGTTGAGTCCACTAAGAGATCGATTCTAGGCAGAGGATAGTGATCCTTTGGGCACGCAAGATTGAGGTCGGTGTAATCAACACAAACTCTCCATCGTCCAGCCTCCTTTTTCTTGACAAGCACGACATTTGCTAGCCATTCAGAGTGCGGAACATCTTCAATGGATCCAGCAACGAGTAACTTGTCAATCTCCTCTTGGATGATAGCAATTTTCTGTCAGGACCCACCCTGGTCTCACCCCGAAACCCGAGGTAAATCCCGCTCCCGTCTGACTCCCCGACACAACACCCAAGTAAAACTCACTCAAACCCAGTCAGACGCAGGAGAAATCAAACAAAATATCCCAAAGTTATCGATTACAGAGCATAGTACGGAACTACAAGGGAAATAAAAAGAACGATAAATTACACGCACACACACGGAAGACTTTAAACTATTCCGGGATCCCTCACGTCACGTCTATGCTTCGGACTCTGCCTCGACGTCAAGACCCCGCACTAGCTCCACAACCTGGAGGGCAATTTAAAACAGAAAATGTGAGGGGACCATAATAAAAGAAATGTTCTAAAACCATTTATCAAAAACCGAGTTAACCCTCCGTTTTGAAAACTACATGCATAACCACCAGTTGTTAACACAGTTATAAATCAATGTTCACAAAACATCACAAAACATCATAAGAAACAGGAACACTATAAAACAGTTATGGAAAACATGGCATGAGTATCAAAACCCGAAGTATAAACCATAAAACTCAAATCATCATTTCCTGATCAAACCTGCTGGACCTATCCGAGTCTTTAAACTCAATCCAGGCCTTAATCATATCCGAGTCTTTAAACTCCCGAGTCTTTAAACTCAAGGCCTACGGGGGAAATCAATGTATCCGAGTCTTTAAACTCCCGAGTCTTTAAACTCAATCCGGGTCTTTAAACCCAATCCAGCTGGTCCCCCGTCACATATATCCGGGTCTTTAAACCCAATATCCAGATCCAGCAAATCCAATCCCAAAATCATTGAAAACCATTTACCAATCTACATCCAAACCCGAATTCGAAATCACTGGTCCGATGCCCTTCCAGCATCCAGAACCGTCATTCCGAATCCAAATCCGGAATCCACTTTCCAACTTGGAAACCATCCATTTTTCTGAAATCCGTTTCTAAAACCGAAAACCTTTAATCATCGAAATCATGTTTCAAAATCCCTTTATACTCATTAGAACTCCTTTATCATTTAAAATCCCAAAACCATAGCATTGTATTCAGAAACCAAACATTTCTCGTAAAACGTGCTAAAAACCGTCTTTTCTCGAAAACCGTACAAACACGTAAAACCATCATAACAGATTCAATAAACATAGATTCATGAGTAAAACCATAAAACAGGTATAGAAAACAGTTATGCATGTTCGAGTTTAAGAAAAGGGTCCACTCACAGTACTGAGCCCTACTCGTGTCCCGAACGTCCAGCACGTTCCTCGGCTTCCTCGAGAAATCCCGATCCTGTTCACAATCACCAAATTACGTCACTAACACGTTCACGAAAGTTCACCTAAATTCCCTCAAAATTCCCCGAATCCTAAACGTAATAACCCGGGACCCTAAACCTTCACCCTTGCCGAACTAAACTCAAACGACGTCCGATTGACTCGAAACCAACTCCATTGAACTCACCAGAACTCCAAGACCAAAAACTATGTTGACCGTTTTCCCCATCGCCGCCGCACGCGCCCCCACGCGCCTCCCAAAGTGGCTGCGCGTGGCCCTTACGCGCCTGCTACAGTGCATCGGCTACCTCGAGCCAACCCGGTTCGCCACAGTCACCTGCAACTCAGACCGGCGTCAGCGGTTCACCGCCGTGCCTGCACGGTTTCTCTCCCTTTCTTCACCAACAGCATCGTCCAGACCAACTCTATAGATTCCCCAACTCCGTTCACCTCGACACTGTCCCTAGCCCGTCGACTAAACTCGAAACCAGACAGCCCCAAATCCCCTGCTTCACGATCCAGCCACCCAGCTCACCTCCCTTCACGATGGCTTCACCAAACTCTTCCCTGGACCTTACTGAACCTAAACCAACCCTCCTAGACCTTCGACTCAGCCCCAATCGTCACGACTTGCCGTTCGAACATCACGGCAAAACAGAGCACCAGAGTGCCTGCCGTCGTCTGAGCTCCGCCGTGTACACCCCCGTTACGGCGACCATCCTAGTCGACGCCTAGGACTCTCCTGAACCTCGCCCTGACCTCCAATTCCCTCGACTCTCACCCTAGATCCACGACTTTCACGTTGAACCTCAACGGAAAAACAGAGTACCGAAATGGGGACGAGGAAATTACCTGCCTCCTGTCGCCGCCGTGGGCTCAGCCGCGAGGTAGTGGCTCCTCCTGTCTTCCTCCGTCCTCTGAGCACTTCCCTTGACCTCGAGTGATCGAGTACGGCTGCACCACCACCCACTTCTCTGTTTTTCTCCCTGAGTTCCTCCCTGGTTCCCGTGGCTCACACCTCACACACACACACACCCGCTGCACTTCTCAACCACCTCACCAGCTTCCTCTTACTCTCCCGTCCCTCACTCACTCACCAGGACTCCTCAATAGCCACAATCACCCTTCCAATTCTCTCAATTTCCTCCCTCTGTTTCTCTCTGGTTGAAGAACACACACACACGATCACACACGGTTGCACCCCAATTAATTGGGCCGTGAATGCACAGGATTCCACTAGAATCCTCTACACACATGCCACATGTCACAATCCACTCCACACACGTCCACATGGCCCAATCCCAGCCGTCCATTCCTTTCCTCTGTGTACAAATCCCAATGTGCCACAAAGACCAAAATACCCTTCTTTTTAACTCATTTTTACGGTTTTGCCACTACCCTTCTAGACCCATATCTCACACCTCGTAAGTCCGATGAATACGTGCCGCCTGTCATCGAACTCAGGACGACAAGAACTATCTAACCATCTTAGTTCAACGTACCAAAACCCGTTTCTACAAAAAGTCAACTATTCCCCCTAATTTACTTAAATTACGGTTATGCCCTCAACCTTCCGAACATCACAACTTCCTCCTCGGATGTCGGAATCAGGCGTGCCACCTGCCTATGGATTCATGACGTCCTAAACTACGTCCTGGTCACTGGTCAAAGTCCATCGGACCTCCCAAACTAAAAGTCAACATTTTTGCCCAAGTCAGGGGCAAAATCGTCTTTCTAAACTTACGAATCTATCGGGACCACCTAACCACCGATTAGCCTCACTAATCCCACCTTAATCACTCTACTAATCCCAGCTCTCGGGACGGGTTGTTACAACCTACCCCCCTAAAAAGAATTTCGTCCCCGAAATTCCACAGCTAGTCCCCGACACCTAGGGTCTCCTACCCGGTAATCAACAGTAGGTCAACAACAACTTTTCCTGGGTTTCCTGTCTATCATCTCCACCTTGGGTATTTCACACCATCTCCAACTACGGTTACCACGGCCAACTCTCGCTATGTAACAACTGCCTGGTGTATACAAGGGAAATTCACAGAGCACATCCTCGTATACAACTACCCTACCTTCCCGAACCAACTCGACTACTACTCACACAATCGACCACCCATCTCCCTCGGCTGCTAATTCGGCCACTACCGGAATAAATCTACAAAGTCCTAAAGGCAAACTCTAGCTTGTGGGTTCTCTCCTTCAATAACCTCATATCGATCAGTTATAGTCACTCCTTTACTGTACCTTCCGTCATCCTCCTACAGAACTCACTGTAACACTCCAAGTCCTCTAGGAAATTTCCTAGACTCTACCCTGGATCCAACAGCCAAACCTAAGTACAGCACAACCAAAGTAAGATAAGTACCTGTCCCCGCATATGGTGTCGACTGGACCTCCTGCTGAGTCATCGAAAACACTCGGGCCTGAGATCCCGATGCTCTACCACGTCCCCTCGAACTACTCGTGGCAGTGCCACCCCCTCCTCTCGAGCCTGTTGTCCCTGACGCTATACTCTGTCCGAGCTCCACTGCTCCTCGACCTACACCACCATCCTGTGGCAACAGTGGACACTCACGTCGGAAATGACCTCGCTCCCCACAGTAGAAACACATATTCCAACCTGGTCCACTGCTCGGTCTCCCTGTGGACGCTACCGACGTCGCACTAGCTTGCGGAGTCGGCGGTGCTCGGTAACCCCAAAATCCTGAACTCTGAAAACTGCCGGGCCGACCAAAACGATCATCGCCTGACGATGACGCTCCACCGAAGTTACCCCTTTTCGGTGTCCGCTGGCTCGAAGTTCCAGGAATAGAGAGTTCCCGGTGGCGCACCGGAAAACTGGCCTCAACCCTCACCGCAGCATCCGACAAGTCTCGGAGGGTAGCAAAAGATCCAGCCGTCACTATGGCTCGAATCTCGCCTCGCAAGCCTAATTCAAACCTACGGTATTTCTCGGCTTCGGTGGCCACAAAAGCAGGAGCAAACCGGGACAACATCTGGAACTTCCGTTCATACTCAGCCACTGTCATATTCCCTTGTTGGAGATGCAAGAACTCCGCCTCCTTGGCATCTCGGAAAGAACGAGGATAGTACTGCTCCAGGAACCGTTCCCTAAACGTCTCCCAGATCACACTATGGGCATCCCAACCGGACAACTCGAGGGTATACCACCACTCATACGCCGCACCATCCAGTAAAAATGTAGCCAACAATACTCGCTCCTCCGGCGGACAATGCATCACCGCAAAAATCCGCTCAAGTCTGGTAATCCACCTCTGGGCTTCCTCAGGATCAGCCCCACCACTAAACGTAGTCGCCCCGAGCCATTGGGCTCGCTCAATAGTAGCACTCTCCATCTCTCTTGCTACTTCTTCAGGTTGTGGAGAGGGTCTACGTCTCGGAGGCATCGTCAACCGCACGCTGAAAGAGGCATAGAAGTAGTTAAGCAACTGAAACACAACCTCACAACCCCTCAAACCCCACAAACCCGACAAACCTATGCTCTGATACCAATTGTCAGGACCCACCCCGGTCTCACCCCGAAACCCGAGGTAAATCCCGCTCCCGTCTGACTCCTCAACACAACACCCAAGTAAAACTCACTCAAACCCAGTCAGACGCAGGAGAAATCAAACAAAATATCCCAAAGTTATCGATTACAGAGCATAGTACGGAACTACAAGGGAAATAAAAAGAACGATAAATTACACGCACACACACGGAAGACTTTAAACTATTCCGGGATCCCTCACGTCACGTCTATGCTTCGGACTCTGCCTCGACGTCAAGACCCCGCACTAGCTCCACAACCTGGAGGGCAATTTAAAACAGAAAATGTGAGTGGACCATAATAAAAGAAATGTTCTAAAACCATTTATCAAAAACCGAGTTAACCCTCCGTTTTGAAAACTACATGCATAACCACCAGTTGTTAACACAGTTATAAATCAATGTTCACAAAACATCACAAAACATCATAAGAAACAGGAACACTATAAAACAGTTATGGAAAACATGGCATGAGTATCAAAACCCGAAGTATAAACCATAAAACTCAAATCATCATTTCCCGATCAAACCTGCTGGACCTATCCGAGTCTTTAAACTCAATCCAGGCCTTAATCATATCCGAGTCTTTAAACTCCCGAGTCTTTAAACTCAAGGCCTACGGGGGAAATCAATATATTCGAGTCTTTAAACTCCCGAGTCTTTAAACTCAATCCGGGTCTTTAAACCCAATCCGGCCGGTCCCCCGTCACATATATCCGGGTCTTTAAACCCAATATCCAGATCCAGCAAATCCAATCCCAAAATCATTGAAAACCATTTACCAATCTACATCCAAACCCGAATTCGAAATCACTGGTCCGATGCCCTTCCAGCATCCAGAACCGTCATTCCGAATCCAAATCCGGAATCCACTTTCCAACTTGGAAACCATCCATTTTTCTGAAATCCGTTTCTAAAACCGAAAACCTTTAATCATCGAAATCATGTTTCAAAATCCCTTTATACTCATTAGAACTCCTTTATCATTTAAAATCCCAAAACCATAGCATTGTATTCAGAAACCAAACATTTCTCGTAAAACGTACTAAAAACCTTCTTTTCTCGAAAACCGTACAAACCCGTAAAACCATCATAACATATTCAATAAACATAGATTCATGAGTAAAACCATAAAACAGGTATAGAAAACAGTTATGCATGTTCGAGTTTAAGAAAAGGGTCCACTCACAGTACTGAGCCCTACTCGTGTCCCGAACGTCCAGCACGTTCCTCGGCTTCCTCGGGAAATCCCGATCCTGTTCACAATCACCAAATTACGTCACTAACACGTTCACGAAAGTTCACCTAAATTCCCTCAAAATTCCCCGAATCCTAAACGTAATAACCCGGGACCCTAAACCTTCACCCTTGCCGAACTAAACTCAAACGACGTCCGATTGACTCGAAACCAACTCCATTGAACTCACCAGAACTCTAAGACCAAAAACTATGTTGACCGTTTTCCCCATCGTCGCCGCACGCGCCCCCACGCGCCTCCCAAAGTGGCTGCGCGTGGCCCTTACGCGCCTGCTACAGTGCATCGGCTACCTCGAGCCAACCCGGTTCGCCACTGTCACCTGCAACTCAGACCGGCGTCAGCGGTTCACCGCCGTGCCTGCACGGTTTCTCTCCCTTTCTTCACCAACAGCATCGTCCAGACCAACTCTATAGATTCCCCAACTCCGTTCACCTCGACACTGTCCCTAGCCCGTCGACTAAACTCGAAACCAGACAGCCCCAAATCCCCTGCTTCACGATCCAGCCACCCAGCTCACCTCCCTTCACGATGGCTTCACCAAACTCTTCCCTGGACCTTACTGAACCTAAACCAACCCTCCTAGACCTTCGACTCAGCCCCAATCGTCACGACTTGCCGTTCGAACATCACGGCAAAACAGAGCACCAGAGTGCCTGCCGTCGTCTGAGCTCCGCCGTGTACACCCCCGTTACGGCGACCATCCTAGTCGACGCCTAGGACTCTCCTGAACCTCGCCCTGACCTCCAATTCCCTCGACTCTCACCCTAGATCCACGACTTTCACGTTGAACCTCAACGGAAAAACAGAGTACCGAAATGGGGACGAGGAAATTACCTGCCTCCTGTCGCCGCCGTGGGCTCAACCGCGAGGTAGTGGCTCCTCCTGTCTTCCTCCGTCCTCTGAGCACTTCCCTTGACCTCGAGTGATCGAGTACGGCTGCACCACCACCTACTTCTCTGTTTTTCTCCCTGAGTTCCTCCCTGGTTCCCGTGGCTCACACCTCGCACACACACACCCGCTGCACCTCTCAACCACCTCACCAGCTTCCTCTCACTCTCCTGTCCCTCACTCACTCACCAGGACTCCTCACTAGCCACAATCACCCTTCCAATTCTCTCAATTTCCTCCCTCTGTTTCTCTCTGGTTGAAGAACACACACACACGATCACACACGGTTGCACCCCAATTAATTGGGCCGTGAATGCACAGGATTCCACTAGAATCCTCTACACACATGCCACATGTCATAATCCACTCCACACACGTCCACATGGCCCAATCCCAGCCGTCCATTCCTTTCCTCTGTGCACAAATCCCAATGTGCCACAAAGACCAAAATACCCTTCTTTTTAACTCATTTTTACGGTTTTGCCACTACCCTTCTAGACCCATATCTCATACCTCGTAAGTCCGATGAATACGTGCCGCTTGTCATCGAACTCAGGACGACAAGAACTATCTAACCATCTTAGTTCAACGTACCAAAACCCATTTCTACAAAAAGTCAACTATTCCCCCTAATTTACTCAAATTACGGTTATGCCCTCAACCTTCCGAACATCACAACTTCCTCCTCGGATGTCGGAATCGGGCGTGCCACCTGCCTATGGATTCATGACGTCCTAAACTACGTCCTGGTCACTGGTCAAAGTCCATCGGACCTCCCAAACTAAAAGTAAACATTTTTGCCCAAGTCAGGGGCAAAATCGTCTTTCTAAACTTACGGATCTATCGGGACCACCTAACCACCGATTAGCCTCACTAATCCCACCTTAATCACTCTACTAATCCCGGCTCTCGGGACGGGTTGTTACAACCTACCCCCCAAAAAAGAATTTCGTCCCCGAAATTCCACAGCTAGTCCCCGACACCTAGGGTCTCCTACCCAGTAATCAAAAGTAGGTCAACAACAACTTTTCCTGGGTTTCCTGTCTATCATCTCCACCTTGGGTATTTCACACCATCTCCAACTACGGTTACCACGGCCAACTCTCGCTATGTAACAACTGCCTGGTGTATGCAAGGGAAATTCACAGAGCACATCCTCGTATACAACTACCCTACCTTCCCGAACCAACTCGACTACTACTCACACAATCGACCACCCATCTCCCTCGGCTGCTAATTCGGCCACTACCGGAATAAATCTACAAAGTCCTAAAGGCAAACTCTAGCTTGTGGGTTCTCTCCTTCAATAACCTCATATCGATCAGTTATAGTCACTCCTTTACAGTACCTTCCGTCATCCTCCTACAGAACTCACTGTAACACTCCAAGTCCTCTAGGAAATTTCCTAGACTCTACCCTGGATCCAACAGCCAAACCTAAGTACAGCACAACCAAAGTAAGATAAGTACCTGTCCCCGCATCTGGTGTCGACTGGACCTCCTGCTGAGTCATCGAAAACACTCGGGCCTGAGATCCGGATGCTCTACCACGTCCCCTCGAACTACTCGTGGCAGTGCCACCCCCTCCTCTCGAGCCTGCTGTCCCTGACGCTATACTCTGTCCGAGCTCCACTGCTCCTCGACCTACACCACCATCCTGTGGCAACAGTGGACACTCACGTCGGAAATGACCTCGCTCCCCACAGTAGAAACACATATTCCAACCTGGTCCACTGCTCGGTCTCCCTGTGGACGCTACCGACGTCGCACTAGCTTGCGGAGTCGGCGGTGCCCGGTAACCCCAAAATCCTGAACTCTAAAAACTGCCAGGCCGACCAAAGCGATCATCGCCTGACGATGACGCTCCACCGAAGTTACCCCTTTTCGGTGTCCGCTGGCTCGAAGTTCCAGGAATAGAGAGTTCCCGGTGGCGCACCGGCAAACTGGCCTCAACCCTCACCGCAGCATCCGACAAGTCTCGGAGGGTAGCAAAAGATCCAGCCGTCACTATGGCTCGAATCTCGCCTCGCAAGCCTAATTCAAACCTACGGTATTTCTCGGCTTCGGTGGCCACAAAAGCAGGAGCAAACCGGGACAACATCTGGAACTTCCGTTCATACTCAGCCACTGTCATATTCCCTTGTTGGAGATGCAAGAACTCCGCCTCCTTGGCATCTCGGAAAGAACGAGGATAGTACTGCTCCAGGAACCGTTCCCTAAACGTCTCCCAAATCACACTATGGGCATCCCAACCGGACAACTCGAGGGTATACCACCACTCATACGCCGCACCATCCAGTAAAAATGTAGCCAACAATACTCGCTCCTCCGGCGGACAATGCATCACCGCAAAAATCCGCTCAAGTCTGGTAATCCACCTCTGGGCTTCCTCAGGATCAGCCCCACCACTAAACGTAGTCGCCCCGAGCCGTTGGGCTCGCTCAATAGTAGCACTCTCCATCTCTCTTGCTACTTCTTCAGGTTGTGGAGAGGGTCTACGTCTCGGAGGCATCGTCAACCGCACGCTGAAAGAGGCATAGAAGTAGTTAAGCAACTGAAACACAACCTCACAACCCCTCAAACCCCACAAACCCGACAAACCTATGCTCTGATACCAATTGTCAGGACCCACCCCGGTCTCACCCCGAAACCCGAGGTAAATCCCGCTCCCGTCTGACTCCCCGACACAACACCCAAGTAAAACTCACTCAAACCCAGTTAGACGCAGGAGAAATCAAACAAAATATCCCAAAGTTATCGATTACAGAGCATAGTACGGAACTACAAGGGAAATAAAAAGAACGATAAATTACACGCACACACACGGAAGACTTTAAACTATTCCGGGATCCCTCACGTCACGTCTATGCTTCGGACTCTGCCTCGACGTCAAGACCCCGCACTAGCTCCACAACCTGGAGGGCAATTTAAAACAGAAAATGTGAGTGGACCATAATAAAAGAAATGTTCTAAAACCATTTATCAAAAACCGAGTTAACCCTCCGTTTTGAAAACTACATGCATAACCACCAGTTATTAACACAGTTATAAATCAATGTTCACAAAACATCACAAAACATCATAAGAAACAGGAACACTATAAAACAGTTATGGAAAACATGGCATGAGTATCAAAACCCGAAGTATAAACCATAAAACTCAAATCATCATTTCCCGATCAAACCTGCTGGACCTATCCGAGTCTTTAAACTCAATCCAGGCCTTAATCATATCCGAGTCTTTAAACTCCCGAGTCTTTAAACTCAAGGCCTACGGGGGAAATCATTATATCCGAGTCTTTAAACTCCCGAGTCTTTAAACTCAATCCGGGTCTTTAAACCCAATCCGGCCGGTCCCCCGTCACATATATCCGGGTCTTTAAACCCAATATCCAGATCCAGCAAATCCAATCCCAAAATCATTGAAAACCATTTACCAATCTACATCCAAACCCGAATTCGAAATCACTGGTCCGATGCCCTTCCAGCATCCAGAACCGTCATTCCGAATCCAAATCCGGAATCCACTTTCCAACTTGGAAACCATCCATTTTTCTGAAATCCGTTTCTAAAACCGAAAATCTTTAATCATCGAAATCATGTTTCAAAATCCCTTTATACTCATTAGAACTCCTTTATCATTTAAAATCCCAAAACCATAGCATTGTATTCAAAAACCAAACATTTCTCGTAAAACGTGCTAAAAACCGTCTTTTCTCGAAAACCGTACAAACACGTAAAACCATCATAACAGATTCAATAAACATAGATTCATGAGTAAAACCATAAAACAGGTATAGAAAACAGTTATGCATGTTCGAGTTTAAGAAAAGGGTCCACTCACAGTACTGAGCCCTACTCGTGTCCCGAACGTCCAGCACGTTCCTCGGCTTCCTCGGGAAATCCTGATCCTGTTCACAATCACCAAATTACGTCACTAACACGTTCACGAAAGTTCACCTAAATTCCCTCAAAATTCCCCGAATCCTAAACGTAATAACCCGGGACCCTAAACCTTCACCCTTGCCGAACTAAACTCAAACGACGTCCGATTGACTCGAAACCAACTCCATTGAACTCACCAGAACTCCAAGACCAAAAACTATGTTGACCGTTTTCCCCATCGCCGCCGCACGCGCCCCCACGCGCCTCCCAAAGTGGCTGCGCGTGGCCCTTACGCGCCTGCTACAGTGCATCGGCTACCTCGAGCCAACCCGGTTCGCCACAGTCACCTGCAACTCAGACCGGCGTCAGCGGTTCACCGCCGTGCCTGCACGGTTTCTCTCCCTTTCTTCACCAACAGCATCGTCCAGACCAACTCTATAGATTCCCCAACTCCGTTCACCTCGACACTGTCCCTAGCCCGTCGACTAAACTCGAAACCAGACAGCCCCAAATCCCCTGCTTCACGATCCAGCCACCCAGCTCACCTCCCTTCACGATGGCTTCACCAAACTCTTCCCTGGACCTTACTGAACCTAAACCAACCCTCCTAGACCTTCGACTCAGCCCCAATCGTCACGACTTGCCGTTCGAACATCACGGCAAAACAGAGCACCAGAGTGCCTGCCGTCGTCTGAGCTCCGCCGTGTACACCCCCGTTACGGCGACCATCCTAGTCGACGCCTAGGACTCTCCTGAACCTCGCCCTGACCTCCAATTCCCTCGACTCTCACCCTAGATCCACGACTTTCACGTTGAACCTCAACGGAAAAACAGAGTACCGAAATGGGGACGAGGAAATTACCTGCCTCCTGTCGCCGCCGTGGGCTCAGCCGCGAGGTAGTGGCTCCTCCTGTCTTCCTCCGTCCTCTGAGCACTTCCCTTGACCTCGAGTGATCGAGTACGGCTGCACCACCACCCACTTCTCTGTTTTTCTCCCTGAGTTCCTCCCTGGTTCCCGTGGCTCACACCTCACACACACACACCCGCTGCACCTCTCAACCACCTCACCAGCTTCCTCTCACTCTCCCGTCCCTCACTCACTCACCAGGACTCCTCAATAGCCACAATCACCCTTCCAATTCTCTCAATTTCCTCCCTCTGTTTCTCTCTGGTTGAAGAACACACACACACGATCACACACGGTTGCACCCCAATTAATTGGGCCGTGAATGCACAGGATTCCACCAGAATCCTCTACACACATGCCACATGTCACAATCCACTCCACACACGTCCACATGGCCCAATCCCAGCCGTCCATTCCTTTCCTCTGTGCACAAATCCCAATGTGCCACAAAGACCAAAATACCCTTCTTTTTAACTCATTTTTACGGTTTTGCCACTACCCTTCTAGACCCATATCTCACCCCTCGTAAGTCCGATGAATACGTGCCGCCTGTCATCGAACTCAGGACGACAAGAACTATCTAACCATCTTAGGTCAACGTACCAAAACCCATTTCTACAAAAAGTCAACTATTCCCCCTAATTTACTCAAATTACGGTTATGCCCTCAACCTTCCGAACATCACAACTTCCTCCTCAGATGTCGGAATCGGGCGTGCCACCTGCCTATGGATTCGTGACGTCCTAAACTACGTCCTGGTCACTGGTCAAAGTCCATCGGACCTCCCAAACTAAAAGTCAACATTTTTGCCCAAGTCAGGGGCAAAATCGTCTTTCTAAACTTACGGATCTATCGGGACCACCTAACCACCGATTAGCCTCACTAATCCCACCTTAATCACTCTACTAATCCCGGCTCTCGGGACGGGTTGTTACATTTTCTCTGGGGAAAAGTTGCATCTTTTCTGCTTAACCGGCTTGTGGTGGGGATTGACGTGTAGCTTGTGGCTAACGATGGTAGGGTCAATCCCTGACATGTCAGACGGAGACCAAGCAAAAACTTCTTTCTCCTCACGAGGAAGGCTATGATTTCTTCCTTTTCTGTGTCACTCAACCGGGCGCTAATACGGGCCTCTTGCTCAGGATGTCGAGGGTCAAGTTGAACGAGGATGACGTCATCCTCCGGCTGCCACCTTTCCGGAGCTGATGGTTCCTCGTGAACGTCAGGATCTTGACCCGCGATTAGTTACTATTTGGGAGATGAAGATGAAATCTTGCCCCTAGTGGATGATCCTGCTTGGGGAATGAATTCTGCCACCTTGACCTCCTTTAGCCCTTCGGTGAGGCACCGTCGAGCCATCGTCTGATCGCCCTTGATTTCTCTGATTCCACCATCGGGAATAAGGAATCTAATCTTCTGGTAAAGGCTTGATGTGGTTGCGAGGATTTTGTGAAGCCATGGCCTTCCGAGGATTCCATTGTATGGAGAGTACTTGTCCATGACGTAAAAGGTATGGGCCGTGACAACGGGGTTCGAATGTACATCCAGCTGGAGAGTACCTACGGTCATACTGGTTGGCCCATTGAAGCCTCGGAGAGGGACATCCCCTTTTACTACGAGGCTTTCTAACCCCATCCTGCGCATTGCATCCAGGCTGAGGATATTTGCCGCACTCCCTTCATCCACGTGAATCCGATCAACCTGAGCATGAGCGATCTGAATTGATACGACTAATGCATCATCATGCGGCCAATCAAGTCCCTCATTGTCCTTCAAAGAGAAACCAACGACAAGGTCGTTGGCCATCCCGGGGGTGGTAACTTGGGAGACTTGAGAGACGGCAAGTGCATCTCGTATTTTTCTCTTTTTCTGCTCGGAGGTGGTTCCTAGCAATTCTAATTCAGCCATGATGGTGTTGATGCGAATCATCTTGGCTGCGGGTTCCTTTGGTCCCTTGTCAGTAGGTCAATCCACAGCCTTCCCCTTGACGTACTCAGTGCAATGCCCTTCCTTGATGAGATTTCGGAGATATCTCTCAAAAGATATGCATTTTCCGATGTTGTGCCCATAGTACTCGTGGAAGGCACACCACTTCGTTTTATCAGCCTTCTCCTGATCTCCTTTGACTGGTTCCGGCTTCTTGAACCATGGGTTGTCCTTAATTTCATTGTGGATCTGATGGACTGGCAAAGATAGTTGCAAATTAGGTTTCCCCACAGCCGGTGTTTGGGAAGGTTGTCCCGCTTTGCGCTTGTTGGACTTTCCAGCCGTAAACTTTCCATGGGACTCCTCCTTCTTGGGGGTCTTCTCATTAGCCCCAGCATGGTCTTGAGCTTGAGTGGCGTTCTTCTCGTCCTCCCAACTTGTATGTCGCTCTGCTAGCGAATGTATTTTGGTGAAACTTCGTGCATTGCTCATGACGATGTCCCTGTAAAGCTGGCTATCTCGAGGAAGTCCTTGTTTGAATGCCATTGCTGCAACAAGGTCACTACAGCCGACAATGCGAGACTTCTCTTCGCAAAATCTCCGTATATATTGTCGCAGAGTATCTTTTGTTCTCTTTCGGACATAGAAAAGATGGTCATCTTGCACCTCGATTGTCCGAAGTTGTGCGTATTCCTTCACAAATGCCAGGGCCAACTCTTCAAAGGACTCAATCGACCTCGGGGGGAGATGATTGAACCAAGTCATGGCTTGGCCTTGAAGAGAAGCTTGAAAAACTTTGCACATAAGTGCATCGTTAGACCTGTGGGGGACCATGACTCCTCTGTAATAATCTATGTGTTTTACCGGATCGGAGGCTCCTTTAAATGGAGTAAAGTTCGGCGTTGCAAACCTCTGGGGGAATGGCTCCTCCTCTATTTCCCTTACAAAGGGTGTAGAGAGCTGTATTTGGCGACGTAGATCATCCTCTAGATCGCCACCTCGCTGAGCACGAAGGTGCCTGTCCAACATCTTTTGAACATCATTGGCCCGCAACGCGCCGTGCTGAGGCGATGAGTTCCGTTGTGCCAGTCGTCGAGAACCACCATGGGCTTCTTCCCTCGATCTCTGGGATCGCGTAGGGGAGTAGGCCTCATCTTCTCATTCACTGTCGTGGACAGATCGTCTTAGGTCTTCGTATAGAGCCTGCGGTTGCCCCCTACTCTCATGTAAGCGTTGTGAGAGCTCTGCCCATGAGGTTGCCTCAACCCTACCTCCTAGCCGTTCACGTACTGATTGCTTTAGGCGTTGTGGACTCTTCGCTCGACGAGCGTGACTTTCTTCTCCAGAGTCGCTTAGCAAAGTATCTCGTGACATTGTTTGGCAGCGGACTTGTTCTTTCCCAGGACGTCTTTGGGAATTCTCTTGTCTTCCACGTGACGTGGATCGTCTGTCCTGCTCCTGGACTGGTCTCCCTGCTAGGAGTTGCTGCAAGAGCTCTGACTGAAGTTGAACTTGGTTGCTCAACCTTTCAACTTATTACGCCAAGTTATCCTGGGGGTGTTGGGGGTGACTTCTCTCTGGGATGTCATGATACCCATCCAGGAAGTCCCTTAGGACCATGTTTGCTGCGGGCTGATCATGTTGTGATGTACTTCCCATCAATCTCCTGCCTGCCTGTTGTAGAGCCGAAGTTCCTTCCCCTGGCGGGGGTATTTGGCTAGCTGGAGAGAGGAATGCTCCAAAGCTGAAGGTTGGTCTCCTTTCGAGTGTCTCAATGGGCGCTTGTATGGACACGCGCCTGGGTTGAGCTGGGCGCTTCTCCGGAGTTTCTACGTGAGCTTCATTCCTCGTCTGAGCTGTTGAGGCAGAAACACCTTCTCCGGCTGATTGAACGGATCGACGAATCTTAGCCATGCTGATTCGAAGAATTTTGAGTTGGAAAGCTTGTTGATGGATGATTTGAACAAACGTTCAAAATCTTTGAACAATGTCAATGAACGACGAACGAAGAAAGATGAAAGATGAAAGATGAAAGATGAACGATGAACGATTTCTTGATGAGCGATGAACAACGTTCAAAATCTTCGAATAATGTCGATGAACGACGAACGAAGAAAGATGAACGATGAACAATTGAGAGAGCTTTTTCTGAGTATTCCTCAATAGCTCTCAATGAAAGCACCAATTGTTGAATCAAATATTGAACTCGTCGCGAAAAGTCCTCACAATTCCTACAAACAGCAAACAATTAGCTATCGTTGTTTCGATCGATTTACCCGGAGGGTTGTTCGACCAAGAACACTCTGATGCTTAAGTTAGCTTTGAGAGAGGAAAGGGATATACTTCGAAACGAAGAATCAACGTACCTTAGAAATGAAATGTGCCTCACTATTTATAGGAAAATCTTAGGAGCCTTGGAGCGTTCTGATTGGTCGGTTGAATATTTAATTAATAAAAAATATATTATTAATTAAATATACTATTTAATAATTGTAATGATGGTTCATCATGATAGTAATGACAATTATTGTATTTTAATATCAATATTAATTATCCATTATTAAGAATAACGACAATTAATTCTCGGGGAGAATATTGATATTACGGAGATTTTAACCCGATCAAATAACGTATTTAACTGGTAAATAGATTATTTAATATGCGGGTGTTTTCAAATGATCAGCGTTATTGCCAGGGGCGATTTGGTCATTTTTGGGAATTACGGGCCACGTGGCAGCTCCATAATTTTCGGATGATTTCGGTTCCACATTTCCCATTTTAATATTTCTTTTTTCTATGAAACCCGCTCACATTATAAATATGTGGACTTGATGTACATATGCTCATGATAAATTACTCTAATAATTTTTTCACTTCTATAGTTAAATTATTTTAAATTTGTAAATATCGAATTAAATTCAATATTTCCAATAGAAAATGAGTCTTTATATTATATTATAAATATTGACCCATATTATAATACATGAATTATCAGAAAATACGCTCTTATTCAAGATTTAAGCAACCTTGAGCTTAGATTGAGTAGTTAAGTTATACCGAATCTGATGTTGATTTGCCTTTCCTGGTTGTCAGGATAGAATGGCTAGGGCCAATATTTGCTTAATTTTAGTGTACTTTATGTCAATAATCTTATCTTGTGGCAACCCCCAGAAAAAAAGAAATAAATAAATAAATAAAAAAGAGAGCATACTATAAGCTTATGCGCAATTAGGCCTCGTTATTGGGCCGGGTCGGGCAAGTCCGGCCCAAAATTTGTGGGCTTGGGCCGGGCCGGGTCGGGCGGGTTTGATCATAAATATGAAAGCCCATGCCCTTTGTCGGGCCAGGTTTGGGCCGGGCTTTTATCGGGCTTTACGGGTCGGGCCTACTAAGCCCATTTGGGCCGAGCCTACTAAGCCCATTTGTAACTACCTAATTATATAAAAAAAAAAAGTGAGTTGAACTTAAATATCATTATCGAATATTAAAATAAGCTAAGGAGGGGTACTATTGGATTTGGAGAATTGACGACTTAACTTTTCGACCATAAAACCGAGATAGGATAAGGAGGTCGATAAGAGAGTCAGAGACCTAGTGAGTTTTTTTGAATTTAGGGTTAGGGTTTGGTTTGAGCATTGGGCTTTTAAATGACACTACGCTGAGATTTGGTTGGAGTTTTGGATTTTGGTTATGATAGTAGTAACAAGATTGGACTGGGTATCAATTCTTAATTTATAATTATTTTATATTTTCGGACTTATGGATCGGGTTTACCTGGGCGGGTCGGGCTGGGCTTACCGGGCTTTATCGGACTCGGGCCTAGCGGGCTTGAATACCCTAAGCCCAAGTCCAGCCCGTCAACATGCGGGTCGGGCTTTTTGTCATCGGGTCTATCGGGTACCCATAAGTCTGTGGGCTTCTGGGCCAAATAATGAGGGCTATGCGCAACACGCTTTCGAGTGATCTTTTACTATTGTTTGAGATATGAACAGACCCACGCAGCTACAATTCAAAGAAGAACAAATCGGAAGGATTGCATGAAAGAAGGAAAGATATATGTCTGGTCAGAGAAACTATTTAGATAAGGTGTTATTAATGTATTGGTTAAGATAAAAAGGTCCACTTGGTCAGGTCACCACACAAAATAAATACCTAAATAGGGTCCAAAATAAAAACAATCCAAGACTAAAAAACGTCTAAACTTATTCTCACAGAAAAGAAAAAGAAAAATTGTCTAACCAAGACTAAAATATGTACTTAGTGTTTGATTTTTTTTTTCTTTTTTTTGGTGCGAAAGTGTTTGAATTCATATACCCAATTTTCGAATATTTAAAAATAGAAAAAAATTAAACTTCAATTTCAAAGACTTTTGGGTTTTCTGCTCTAGTTTGATTATGGGCTCCATTGACCCCAACACCACCTCCACCCTTTACAATCCCAAGCTTCACTAAAAGCTCGTGGCCCCAATCGCCTACGTGCAGCACGATGAAAGTCCCAATTCCACCAATCAGACCATAGGCTATGGAGTAAGTCAACGGCATTAGTATCAGCGTCACAAAGGCTGGGATTGCCTGCCTCATGTCCTCCCAGTCAATCTCCACCACTGATTTCATCATCAGCACCCCAACCAGGATCAGCGGCGGCCCCACCGCCCAAGAGGGTATAGAAGCCAATAACGGCGTGAAGAAAAACGCACAAAAGAAGTACCCCGCCACCGTTAACGCCGTGAGTCCCGTACGGCCGCCCTCACGTATACCTGTAGAGGACTCGATAAATGCAGTCACGGGTGACGTGCCGAGCAAGGATCCCACCACAATTGATGTGGCATCCGACATGAAAGCAAAGTATTGGCCCTCAAAATCGCCGTTTTCGTCCGCAAAACCGGCGAACCGGGCCATGGAGTATAACGTGCCCGTAGTGTCGAGTATGTCTACGTATAAAAACGTAATTAATGCTTCCCAAAAATATCCTTTGCCAATGCTCTTGAAGCTCAATGCGCCCGCCGTACTTTCTATTGTATGTACATCAACGACCTTCTTGAAGTATTTATACGCCGCATTACCGGCGTCCGTATTTGGAAACGCCGTTACCTCGGTGTTACGGAACCAAGAAACGGCCGTGACAAAAATGATGCCGTAAATCATCGCGCCTTTCACATTTTTCACTAAGCAATATGCAATGATTACGAAGCCGACGATGCCGAGCCAAAATGTCGGGCTTTCCATTCGGTCACGGAGGCAGAAAATATCGCCGGACACCGTGCCGCCAGGGATCAAACTGACGGTGCCGTTCACTGCCGTCATGACGGGAGCTAACGAGGCGCGAGAGGAAGCGGGGCAGGCTCCGACTGTCACCAACGTGGACGAGCTGTACCCGATTAATCCGATTCCCTGATTGCTTTGCAACCCGATAAAAGCTAGAAAGAGCCCGATACCAGCGGAGGAGCTGATCCGGACAGGTTTCGGGATCAATTTCGCTAGTTTGGCTCGCAATCCGATTGCGGAGAGGAAGAGGAAAATCAAGCCTTCGAGGAACACCGCAGCCAAGGCGCTCTGGTACGAGACATTACCCGACCCGTGAAACCCGACCACTGTGTAAGCGAAGTAGGCGTTGGAGCCCATACCCGGGGCTAAAGCCAGAGGGAGATTAGCAAAGACGCCCATTATGAGACACCCGATAAGAGAAGAAGCGACGGTAGCGACGATGAGGTCTTTCCGGACTCGGTCTACGCAGGCGGAGTAACCCGGGTTGACCGGGTCGAATTTGCATGATAGCGGGTCGGGTTGGAAGACCCGGAGGTTGGACCCGGTGCAGTTTTGGAGGGACTGTGTGGGGTCGGAGCAGAGTGGCACGCAATCCGATACGGTGCAGGTGCCTCCGGAGTCGGAGAGGATGGAGGCGTTGACGGCGAGGATGTAGGCCATAGTGAGAAACGTGGCGGTGCCAGCGCGGAGCTCGGTGGTGAAAGTGGAATTGCGTTCGGCGAGTTTGAAGTACTTGCCGACTCGCGTTTTCGCGGCATACTTGTTGAGCCGTGTTAAGGGTTTAAAGGGCGTTGGGGGCGGTGGCTCTTGGGGGTCCATTACCATGGAAGTTGGTGGTGTTTGTTGGCTTGGGGAGCCTTGAAAGGTTTGGAAGCTGGAGCTAGCTCGTGCTTGTTGAAGTAGGTTTGTTGTACATGGAGATGGTGATGTTGGCGATATGTGGGTTGGTTTTTGTATGGGTTTGCTTTTATGTAATATTTACATATATTTATGGAGATGAGGGAAAGAAGTGCAAGATTAGTAATGCCGACATGTCATTTTGTGTGTGAAGGGAAGGATTCCAAGGGGGAGGGGGATCTTTTGTGCAATATCCCCAAGTTGGAATGCTATTTCTGTGGAATCTTTTATAGTTACCTATTGTATTATTAATAATAGTATCAATTATAAGTTAGTTTAATTTTTAAGCCTAATTTATAAATTACTCTACTTAACATATAAAATAGTTAATTTATTGTTTTTTTTAAGATTGTTGTTGTGATCTTTTTATGGTTTTGTTTTTTTTTAAAGTTTTTAAATACCGTTTATATTATTTTTTTCAGATACAGATGAGAAAATTTCAAATTTTAAATTTTAAATATTATTATTTTATATTTATTTTTTAAAATTAATTAAATTAAGATAATTCTAACTAAATTTCAGAAGATTTATTTTATATTTGTTTTATCTTATTAATTTTCTAGGTAAATTAAGAAAAACCTGTTTATTTTATTTTCTTTTGAGAGATGTATATTAAAAAAGTATATGCCTATTATGATACAATTAGAATTTTTATATATAAGTATCTTAATTATACTGGAGAGTTAAGTAGGTAATATTATCTAATTTATCTGTAAGTCTAGAATCAGATATTGGTAGGTACATAAATATAACATGTAATGACACACATATAATTGTTTAAAAATTAACGAGCAAAAAAGAATGATATAATTTGAAAAGCAATAAAAAAACATTATTTATTTTTTACTATCTATTTACTATAGTGGATTAATTTATAAGTTGAACTAAAAAATTGGACTTATTTATAATTATTCTTTAATAATATAAGAGCTATCCGGTGGTTAGTTCTTAATAACATAACTATTTATCCAAAACTCATTAACCATATTTTTTAGAACTTTTTAGTCTTCAACCATCATAATAATTACTCAAGATAATTAAAAACAACAATTCTTCAAAAATAGTTTTAAATTTAAAATTTATTTATCATCTGATATTAAATAATTTGGTTAATTGTGTATGGTTTAGGGTTTAATCTTGAATTTTGTGCCCATAATCCAAGAATTAAACCCTATGTCTTACGATTTTCCACCACCATCTCACCCTCTCTTCCCCCCTACAAAAAAAAAAATTATATACTCTAGCGTTGAACTCCAGATAATACAAACTTTATTTTTTATTTCATAGAAACAAATTCAATTGTAACCAAATATAATATATATATATATATATTTATACATATATATATATATATAATATTATTATATGCATAATATAATAAGGGGCCAAAGAGACCAAACACTAAGGGGCACATTGGGCAAAGAGTGCCAAATTAAGAATACAATGCTATTTTTAATTTTTTGAATGTTTTTTCAGTAAAAATAAATTGATAGAAATGTTTTAAATAAAAGTAAAAGTTGTCAAGAGTGTACCAATAATTTACTCATAATATAATCGTACAAACGAGTATGAAATTATGAATGATTATCGGTAATATCCGTTTTAATATATATATATATATATATATGATATTTTTAGGCATTGATGAAGGCATGGAGGATTATGAATAAATAGCTTTACTATTGATTCCTAAGTTTAAATATAAAACAAATAGTTAAATGGATATGGATTATGCTTGTAATGCTTTCCTATTTAGATTCGTTAGAAAGGTGTGTAAAGTTTGAGTCAAGTAATTCCGATTACAAATATGTTGAATTCTTTTGTGATCCGAGATGGTTTCTATAAAGGAGTCCAACAATCTTTCAACCCAAGATAACCCAAATCCCTATTATATAGCAAACCAAAACAATAAGGAATTTACAAAATTCAAAAATCTAAACCCAAAGATCACAACTGATCTACAAAATTGATGTTAAGATTGGTTACTGTAGAATATTTATTTAAATTTGATGTCATGTTTATTCTTGATATTGTTATTTTTTTCCCTTTCAAATCGTATTACTTAAACGTTATAACAAAAAATTTGTATCGCTTCTTCTAGATATGAATTTTATATTGCCTTTTTTTTTTCATTGAACAATATTGCAACAATAATTTCTATAAAAAACTATCGTCAATTTTGGAAATAAATAAGTATTCTTTCTTAATGACCCAAAGAAAATAGCTTCATTGCATCTTTTTTTATAGAAAATACCCAAAGAAACTTTCGTCAATATATATAAGAAAAATGCCAAATTAACCTAATTCTAATTCTATAATATAGAAATTGAATTATTATAGGTGGAAGTTCTGATTGATGACAGACATGGCTTGTGGCTTGTGGATGTATGATCATGTTGAGTGAAGCAGTAATTTTGGTTTGTGGGAACAGGTTACAATGTTGGCGGCTGCAGCTGCTGTCCAGTTGCGAACTTTGTTCCCAAATTTTAAAAGTGAATTGTAGGTTGAGACGAATAAAACACAGCGCGCAATGCCTCGACTCTGGGACGTTGACTTTGTATTTTCTTTCTTATTTTAATATTTTTAATAATATTTTACATTTTGGTTACAAAATGAATAGGGGAAGTGCGGCTAGTTTGTTGTTTACGTGTGTAGGAACCTTCGCCGGCTTAATGATCTGAAATTTGATCGAATTAGAATTTGATATACGTACCGAGAGAGTAATGCTATTTTAAAACTCTAGACATATGGAAAGGTAATTGCTGTGTGAGATCTCCAGTACGTATATTTTCATGCAAAAGTTGATACTGTATATATGCTATGGTTCATGGGACTGATCATTCAGTCAATACTGTGGTGTAATATTATTATTGTGAAAATACATTTGTACATATTATTTTGAATTCCGGAAACCCATAGATATTTAGATGACAAGTTCATTAAGTGTAAAGCTATGTAGATGTTCGATTATTGAGTGGCAACTTCACGAGAGCAGTGTCTTGTTGGTCAGGGCACACTGGCACAGTACGTGGTTTTCAGAATTGAATGCATATCTACTTCCATGGCCAGGAGATCCATATGCGCAAGAAAAGAAGACTCTCTCTGCGGCTCTCTGGTCGGATCAGAATTGCATTATATGCATGGAGCTCAGACATCATCAGACATGCACTATAAATATATATTAGTACATATATACAGATGTGCCCTTAAAGAGCATAGCAATGAATTTGTAGGGCTCAAAGTCGGTCGAGTTAGGTGTGTACCTTTAAATTTATAGCCTATTTGTCTTTGGCGTAGGAAAAAGACTGTAGTTTATCACAGACGACCTTTGATCGACCTTTTTTTTTTTTTTTTTTCATGCCAAAGGCAAGCCGACCTATCTATTCCGTGATCACTTTTTTTCCATGGGCAAATAATAATTTACCTGCTTCCATTGTAATTATAATAACATGTTTAATTATGCACCATCTTCTGCTGGACAGCATTATTTAGCTGCTTTCTGCCGGATTATTATTATTGTATCATGCTCCATCCAAAACTTTCTTCGGATGATCATGACAAGCACGAAGGAATAAGTGTGGTTAGATTCGGATTAAATTTTTTTATATTTGCTATTACTTTACAATGAATATTGACCACGACTCTATTATATTTTTATTAAAGTTTTAGTTCAAAAATTCATTAGATATTAATAGTGATTTGACTATTAATTTTTCTCTTATTGTCGTTCTTTTTTCTTAGTTGTAAATAGTTGAATTATGATTTTACCATTTTATTAGTTTGGTGATAAAAGATAGTTTAGTTGATAAAAAAACACTGAATCCTTATTGCTATTTTTGAACTCCAACATACTTACCGTTAGCTATCCAAAATATTACTATAATATTGCTATTTTACAAACTCATTCACATTTTGAACATTTTCTCATATGTTAATTCTCTCTGTCTCTGTCTCTCTGTCTCTCAATATTTTATATACAATTCATACACACCCACACACTAAAGTTCGGTTCAAAATATTATTTATAAATAGTGTTTTGATTGTTTTGTCCTTATTTTATTTTTTTCTTTGTTGTAAATAGTAAAATTACAATTTTGTCCATATATATATTATTTTTATAGAGAATTCATGTTTATAATCCCTCGGCCACACACAAAATATATCTTACTAATTATACATAATTAAAGAACTTTTGGAAGTCCAAGAAATAAAACAAAAATAAAAATTACGATCCTATATACCATCTAAGACAATTTTTTATTTTATTTATAAATATCTTTATAAGGTTAAAATCGAATGACACCCGAACAAAAAAAATAAATAAATAAAATATACCTTCATATATACAACAAATGGAAAAGGACATATCTCATATTATCATTAGTTTGCTGGACCCGCGTTTTGCCCACTTGTATAATCGTGTCATCTCCACTAATCGAAGATCTCTACTAGTCTACTACCACAATATTATTCATGCCTCATTTTGGTCATGTACGTAATTGTTTTTCTTAAACTTACTGATTAATGTCCGTTCTACTTTAATACATAATATTAGTGAGTGTCTGACGACATTTATATATACATTAATCATTAACGGCTGTTCATATCACGGTCGAAACACTTCTTATTCCCTAATGAGTAATGACAAATGTTTCACTGAATCCCCAACCTACTTAAACAAAGAAGAAAAGGAGATGCACTCATACGCTTAGTACTGGGTCCACAACTTCCCTAAGTGTGGCACTTTTTTCTTATTCATCCATGGTGAGGGAGTGGAGTGGGACTTTCAAATTTCAATGGCAGAGGAAGATGTTAGAATATATTGTGTTTTCGCACATAATATATACACCTATATTTCTTTGGAAGCATGCAGACAAAGCTCTTTCGGCTTTCCTTTGGTTAGTGAGAGTTGATTTGACGGTGAAGTACAAGTTGGTCCAATATCCCAACCTCTCAATGCTCACTTCCACCCATTCAAAATATTTGAACCATCCTTGTTTCGCTTCTTTACCTGTATAATTATTATAATTCTAATTTATTTTTATGTTGAAAAGTATAACTCTCAAATTCTAACGGTAAAAAGCTGCAATGAAAAACTCAGTTTCTCTTCGAACGATTTAGTTATCGAGATTTTAATTTGACGTTAAAACCCCTAATAGCAATCGTAATCAAATATTCATTTGTTTATTGCACATCCTAACTCCCGAGATTTGAAATTTCAAAATTAAAAGCCCTAAAAGTCGATATTGTTATCAAATTAATTGGGTCAGCTAGAAGCAATGGGGATGTACAATGTGTGAAGGTATGTGATTAACAAGTAGTACCTAGAATTGACGTTGATGAAAGAGTAGCATGTGATGAGGGTGATGATAAATGGGGATGTACAATGTGTGAAGGTATTGGCTGCCTTAGCTTCTACGCTTTCTCATGGGTTACATTGCACGTACGTGTGACATAACAAACTTAGCAATCAATAAGAGAATATATATGCATCGTGTGACTCATTCATTTTTGGGTTGGGAATTAAGCAAAAGGAAAGTTAGGAAAATTAGCTAGAAACCCTTGAAAAAGTTTAGATACTCAAAACTTCTAGCGGATAATAAAGTTGTGACTCATGTTTATCATTTTTTGTTGGTTTTTCATTTTTCTTTTTCCTTACATTTGTATTTAACTCGATAGCAATACTTTGAATTTTTAAAGTCCTTATTGGATACATTGTTAATTAAGTTGTAAATATTCTCATGGAGGAAATTAAAAACGAAAAAAGAAAAAAAAAAAACCATGTGAGATGTGTAACATGGATGTGATGTGAGGGATTAGAGTGAAGAGACGGACTCAATGATGCTATAGGTAGTGGAGATGGGTTGGAGACAAATTAGGATGATTAAGATTTAATATACCATCTCTTTCTTCTGTCTTCTTTGTCCGGCTTCAATGGGACAGTGGAGAACCAGTCTTTCTTTTATATTCTTGTCACTTGTTATATTTTAATTTTCGTTAATATTACTCCCAACCCAATCATGTGGGCTCTCTCACTCATGATGATGGCCTCTCAAACGTTTCTAATTGAAATTAGTCGGTTGCAGAAACGGGACTACAAAAATAACAGCAACATGCATGCTCAAGGGATGAAGGAGTTGGCTAGAAATTAATTAAATCGAGTTGATAAGAATGGACCTAATAATATATGAACAGACTCTAGATAACACCGAAAATTAAAACAAGGGCAACATCTATAGTGATTCTGTTTTTTTTTTTTGGTAAATTTCTGATTTACTACCACATATATTGTATTTTTGTAAATTTCTGATTTACTATCACATATACCGTAAGGCCATAAATATTTGACAGAATTCTACTTAATAAGATTGAACCTAATAATGTATGAACGGACTCCAGATTACATCGAAAATTAAAACAAGAGCACCATAGTAATCCCTTAACGCAAGCTTTTTTGAATTGGAATATGAATTTTGAGTCAAATCTCCTACTTTTCTGGTGGGTTGCCAGCAAACTACCTGCCGGGATTCCACGGAGGGTTACGTGGCCAGGCATGTCACGGTCGACCCATCTTCCCCGCCGGATGCTTCTAAATCAGATTCTGATTTAGTAAACAAATTTAAAATGCATGGTTGGTGTTGATGCAGGAAATGGATCAACCTAGTCTTGCCTCGCTGAGCTTCCCTCGAGATTCCCCTCGGAGCGTTGTGGCCTGCACAGGAAGAGGGTAAATGCAAAGGGACACCGGTGTGGTGCCGGCCGAGCAGTCTCCGATGCCTAAGTCAGTTAAGCAGTAGAGCACTGTAGTAATTTAGACAGCGTGAGGGCAAGATTGTCATTACCTTTCGGAGGGGTATGCCCTTGTATTTATAGTAGCATTGAATGTGTTTGTTGGTGTTTGTCAATGTGGGATAAATGTTGCTGCCCCTGGGAGCTGACAGGTGTCTATGGTGGTCCCGGGTAGCAGTTGTGACTTGTTGGTAAGCCTGGCCGACCAGATTTGTTCCTCTTAGGTGATTCTGGGCTTTATTGGCGTGATCTGAGGCTTGCCCGGGGTTGGTAGAGCGGGGACAGGTCTGATCAGTTTGGATCTTTAACTAGGCCGACCAGTTTGGGTATGAACAGTTGGTTTGTAAGGTCTTGGGAAGGAATTGTACAAGTGGCAAACTCAAAACGGAATTATGCTTCAAAATATTTGTGTATTCGTTTTTTCATTTTTTATGTGTATCTTTCTTCACTTGGGTTTCAATGCAGCAATCAGTGGAATATGCTATATGCTAACTTTGTGATGCTAAAAGTTTCCCCAAATTCCAAATCATGTTGATGAAGGAGACTCGAGGGAGACGATAGAGAGAGAGAGAGAGAGAGAGAGATTGATCGAGAAAGACTCAAAATGGAGGCGTCGCCAACTCGTGATTCACGATAGAGGTGTCCTCAACTCAATCGTGGTGTCGTGATGAAGGAGACGATGCTAGTGCGATGGTGGAAGTGCATTTGTAGCGTCGGTGACGGTGAGTAAATCTCAACACTCGATTTCGAGGCTAGGTTCTTCTGCGAATCAGGGGTTGGAACTTTGGTGAGGTGAGTTCCAATTTTTGAGTGAAATTTTGGCTGAAATTTGAGTGAAATTCTTTTCCATTTGCTAATCGGCTCAGCCGTCCAGGAGTGCTCAGGAGCCACCGATCCCATGTAGGTGCTGAGGAATCCCCTACCGCATTTCTCTGCCACGTAGCCCATATTCAGGGCGGCTCAGCCCCGCCAAGCACCTAGGAGTCCCGCGCCGCCTAGCCCATCATTTAGAAGATTGGTTATGAGAAGTCACTCGTCGAGGAATAAGTATTGTGTAGAGGCGTAAGTGACGAGAATTGAGATCCGCTATAAAGGGAAGAAGCACATCCTGCACCTTCACTGCACGTGGATCCTACCTTTTGATGAGTGTTGCCAACTTGCCATATACCGCAGTCTTTTAATTCCTAAATGAATTGATACCCTATATGGCTATATATATATATATATATATATATATGTCAATCCCACCTTCTATGTTAGGTCTCCAGTTTTACTCAAGACTTTCTCAGACTCTCTCCTTATTAACGTGCATGTAGTTAATTGACATAAATATAGGTTGACACCGATGGTTCTTCTTAATTTGAACTTACATAAAAAACCCATCCTCAGTCTAAAAAATTGCTATACGCTCCATCTGGAATAAAAAGTAAAAAATCCAGCGAGACTAAACTGTATAGGGGATCGACGACAGCTCATTTTCCTTTCCATTTCCTCTTCTCTTCTTTCTCTATTTCCCTCACTGGACCAACTTCTACTGTGCTCCTATGCCGAATAGGTGTTGGCGCAACAGTGTGTTTGCGACTAAGGTGGCTCATCTGGACGGCCTGATTATGGACTTGTGACTTGAGTTCTGTTGTTGGGTCGAACATGATGGAAAGTCTAGATGTGTCTGAGATTTGCAGGCGATGAGATCTGGTTGCAACGGCGGTGGTTGCATATGGGACTTGTTGCATCGAAAGTGATTGGGTGTTTATGGCGTGGCCTTGTTTGCAACGACACCGATTCGCAAATGGTGTTACTGCAGCTACAGCTACGCTTGGGAGGTGGCGTTGTTGCGGCTGCGGTGAGGCTTGGCGAAGTGTTGCTGCGGCTGCGGCGATGCTTAAGACTTAAGAGGTGGTGTTGATGCGGCTGCGACGAGGCTTCTTTTGTGTTGATGAGGCTACTGTAAATACCCCAGCGATGGTTCTTCTCAGTTTATCTGCTCCAGTTACTACGATGGTGGCTGCTTCAGTAACTGAGTCTGCGGTGGCAACGACTATTCCGATGTTGAAATATCGATATTGATGGCTATATCGTTAGTCAAATTTACGGATATCTCGCCCTAAATATCGATATCGTTTACGGTTAACAAAAATGACGGAAATTCGATCTAAAAATTGGAAATTTGGAATGAAATTTTGGAAAAAACTTGAAGTACCGAATGATGGTTATATATGACTAATAAAAACTATAAAATGATTTTGATATAATAAATATATGATGAATAATATGATACAATAGAGTTCTGTCGATGACTAGTAATATAAAAATTTAAATATATTTCGATGACTAGTAATATAAAAATTTAAACATAAATATAAATTAAAGTGAATTACTATAATTGAATGTTAATATAATTAAAAACATAAGAATAAGTAAAAAAAAATTTGAATGGAAGAAAAATTATAAAATGAGTAAATATATTTAAAACTGAAAAAGAAGGATTAAAAAAATAAAGTCAATCTTTGTTCAAATTGGAAATGATTGATATATTTAAAATTGGAAAAAAAGATAAATATAGTTGAAAATAAGGGAAAAAAATGAAAAAAAAAACATTAGTAAGCAAAAAGAAAAAATTAGCAAGTAGAAAAAAAAAATTAGCAAGCAGGAAAAAAAAAACATTAGCAAGCAAACGCGCTTGGCTAGGTGGTTTTGAATTGAAACAAGCCACAACCAACTCAACTAACAAGCCCAATTGAAAATATAAGCAATCAAATAATATATAAAGTACAAATACTAACTTAAAAACAGTCATCCCTTACCTCGTGCGGGTCTGCGATTCTGATTTTTTTTACCTGGCGGCATGACCTAACTGGTTTAAGCTCATTTTACGTCTGATTTTCACCCAATTTAGGCCGATCTCGATCGTTTAAAGTAAATAATGAGATATATCTCCTTAAAACAAGAAAAAAGATAGAAATTTCGTGAGATATCTTCCCCCCTCTTGTTATGTGCCGCCAACCAATTTTAACGAAATATAGGTGATATTTCGCCGATATCTACCGATATTTCCATTGTAGCTACAACGGTGACTCCAACAGCGGCTGCCATTGTATCAATGACGTAGGTGAGGATTGGTTTTACTGCGTATGGTGCAGGTGGTGACCTTGGCGGCTATCTTTTCTTCTTGGGCTCTCTGGGATTTGGGATGTGGTGTTGGTCCAGTCCCTTTTTGAGCTGGTCTTGATTTGCTCTCTGGCTTTGTTTTGGGCTTAGGAAGTGAACTTTTATTCTTTAGGGTTTCAACCCTAAGCGTTATAGTCCTTATGTACTAGGTGTTGGATAATTGGTTTTGGTTTGTTGTTTATGAGTTTAGTTGTAAATGTACTTTAAGTTTCTTACTTTTCCTTGGATATGCCCTCTGTGAATTTGTAATTTCAAATTTTTTTAAATCTTACTATTGACCTAACAAAAAATATATATAGGTTGACACCGGACTGTTTGAATAGGGTTGGCCCCAAATTGTTGTCTGGCCCAATGGGCTAGGGTGGGCATTGGTGGAACAGAAGAATGATGTCTAATAAGGGCAGGTTTGTAATCGACTTTGACTGCTCACCAGTCATTGTGAACCGATTCATGGTTTGAACCCAACAACATTTCGTCATGAAAAAGTATAATGAGCCCAAATCAAAATACAATATGCAATCACAATTTACTTCAAGCCTAGCTATTATCTACACATGGCCAATTGGTCCACCATATATAATTAAATACTACTGTTTACAAGAATTTGTAAATTCAACCAAAAATATATTCTTAATTTAAATATACAATAAGTCTAACACTTTCGATTTCTCAACCTGCAACCTTTTTTTGTTTAGAATTTCTTAATTCTAACATTAGAGCGAAAAAAAAAAAATTGCAGAAAAGAACTGAGAAGGTGAAAATCTTACCTAAAAAGATTGAGACCATCCAATGATACTTGGGAAGAATGCATAAGCTTCTTTGTTGTTGTTGTTGCTATTGTTTCTACTCACCTTGCCATGCCCACACAATATCACTAAGAGCCGGTCTTATGTCCTCTTTCACCAGCTTCCCAAACTCCAATGTGTCCCCATTTGATTTCTTCATCTCCACCAAATGAAATGAAGGAGTGAACTCAAATACTTGAGCTTCAATAGCCAATGCCCCCTTCCTTCCATCCACGGACTTCTCCAATTTCAACACCCCTCCATCCTTCTTCATTTTGAGCCTCAGATTCTGTGCAATGCCCTCCAACTTAGCCATAATTGACGAGGCAGGCTTCAGACTAGTAAACTGCACTTCTTTCTTTGTATACTCTTCTCCCATGAATAATCCAGACAAATCAAACCCACTTGAAAGAGAAATTATATCAAAAGCATTCAAATCTCTATGCCTACCCTTCTCTTGCTTTTCCTCAATTATATTGTCATTCTTGTCACATTCATCAAATGCTGAATCCAATGCCGGGTTTTCTACCTCTGTCTTCACCGAAACCAATATGGACTCAACCCCTTTTTTAAACCAGGGATTTTCAACTATACTTGAAATGAAAACTCTTTTATAAGGATTAGGGTTTAGGATCCTTGACAGAAGTCGGCGCGCTTCATTTGGGAACCAATTAGGGCATTTGTACTCTGCCCTACCAATTTTCCTATACATTTGAATCAGATTCTTATCTTGAAATGGGAGATAACCAGCCAAAAGCACAAATAATATCACGCCACAGGACCAAATGTCAGCTTTTGCACCATCATATGCCTTTCTACCTAAAACCTCAGGAGCTACATAAGCAGGAGTTCCACAAGTTGTATGCAAAAGGCCATCTTGCCTCTTGGACTCACAAAGTGCACTCAACCCAAAATCCGAAATCTTCAACATCCCATTTTCATCTAGCAACAAGTTTTCAGGCTTCAGATCGCGGTGATAAACACCTCTGCTGTGACAGTAATCCACCGCGCTGATCAGCTGCTGAAAGTACTTCCTTGCCATTTCCTCCTTGAGCCGGCCTTTTGACACTTTCTGAAAAAGCTCTCCCCCTTTGACATACTCAAGAACAAAGTAGATTTTGGTTTTTGTAGCCATAACTTCGTAAAGCTGCACAACATTTGGGTGCTTAACAAGTCTCATAACAGAGACTTCTCTTTTGGTCTGATCAATTAGGCCAACCTTCAAGACCTTCTCTTTGTTGATTACCTTAATTGCTACACTTTGCCCAGTTTGGAGGTGCCTTGCATGATAAACTTTGGCAAAGTTTTCTTGGCCTAACATTCTCCCAATCTCATATTTTTGCATCAACACCTTCCCTTTATTTTCCATCTCAAATTTTTACACCTCTAAAATGCAAAAGAGAAAAAAGAAGACTGAAAATAATACTGCTATGTGTCCTGGTGCTATGAGAAGTTTAGTCACAGGGCAGGTGACTTTGGTGCCACTGAGAGCAGCAAAAACTCAATCTGTTGCTTCAATTTGCATTTGGAGGAAGCTGCCCTCAATTTCACCTTCGGATCCAGCCTCATTGAGAATGTACTCAGATAGGCCGGATTGAATTCTGTTTCGAAGACTTTAATGGAAAAAAAGCACATCTTATTGCATTCCTCGGTTGCTGCAACAACACAGCACAAAAATAAGTAGGGTTCCCAAAAGGTAAAGGAAGTACCAGGAAAATCCTGATAATAGTAAAACTTAAATATCACGTTTGATCAACATATTCGAATATGCAAATCCACAAGCATCCCGATGGCAACAACAAATCAATTTGAATCAAAACAGAGTAATGGAACAACATAAGTCGAAACAAGCATGATCATCTCTTTAATCGCAAGAACATGTGACGAGGATCCTTTTGCAATGGCCAATGGGGTGACACATATTTTTGGGAAAATAAAGAAGAGAGAGAGTACAGAAGGTTTACCTTTGAAGAGAAACACAGAAGAACCTGGAGAGATCGATAAGTTGTGAGGGTCTTGAGAGAAACAAAGAGGCAGAAGGATTTGTATACGCAAAGGTGATTGTTGTTTACTAAATTTGTATTATGGTTGTTAACTTGTTAAGAGAGGTTACCTACCTCTGTAAGCACGCCTTAGCTGGAACCTATAACCAACCAAATTGCGACACCTCACTCAACCCCCCGTCCGATTTTTTTTGTTGTTTTCGTTACGAAACTACATTTTACACCTGAAGATTTAGGCAACATTTTCAAAATGTTACATATGATTTTCATTTCTTTTTCTCCGTATTACATCCAAGGATGAAAATATCGATATCGACGGATATATCGCTCGCCGAATTTACGGATATCTCGCCCCAAATATCGATATCGATATCGATATCGTTTACGGTCAACAAAAATGACGGAAATTGGATCCAAATGACGGAAATTTGGAATGAAACTTTGGCAAACACTTAAGTACCCAATAATGGTTATATAGGACTAATAAAAACTATAAAATGACTTTGATATGATAAATATATGATGAATCATATGATAGAATATAGATCTGCCGACCACTAACAGTATAAAATCTTAAAGATAAACTTAAATTAAAACATAATTTCATTGATAATATTGCATTAACAATATTGTACACATTGAACTTGATCAAAAACAAGTAGAGTGTCGATCAACTTGAAAATTAGATTGGTCTTGAATCTCTTGATCTACCAAGACACAAAAGTTTTGCCAACTGATGCTATTTGACTAAAAGGAAATGTATTGTTGGACATAGTATTCGTATATCTCCTTTGAATGACCTACTTTTCCTCCATAGATAGGGTAGTTCGGATTTACCCAACTAACTTCTCCATAATCTTCATGTGACATTTGAGGGAGATGGTTGTCTAACAGAGGGTGACGATATGGACCATAAGCATATGGATCATTTGAGTTGTTACTAGGATCGGTGCCTAAACTCATTGACTCAAAACTAATTGCCATGGAATCCGAAGAAGATGGGTTTCTATAACCTTCATATATGTTTCGTGTCTGAGTGTAATCTTTTCCGACACCATCGATTCCTACTTCTCCTTCTCTACACCCATGATCATAATCTTGTGTGGCATGAGTGAAATCCGCCTCTTCAGTAAATGGGCTCAAGGGTGCATATGTATCAGTTACATGTTCATTTCCCCCGTCATCATCCCCTCCGTCATCCTTGTCTTCATCGTTTGTCTCAACATCATCTCCTCCATCATCATCATCATCATCATCATCTGGAGATTTATTTTGATGAAGTCCCTTACTAGTAGCATCAGCTCGTAAGTCACGTCTACCTGTAGAACCAAGCATTGATCTCTCCCATGAAGACATTGACAGCTCACTTCCTATGTCCTCACTCCCCACTTCTTCAGATAGCACTCTATCGACATTAACACCGTGTTCACTAGCAAGATGTGTTACTCGAGGGTCAGGCCTTCCACTATCATCATCCAAGTGAGCTGGCATAATCCATGCTTGAAGTGGATCAAACTCATTACCTTCCACATGTTGACCTGCAATTTCCAACAGGTCAACGTAGTCTTCTTCCACAACTTTACCGGCTTCGGCTTCTTCATCTCTTAACTTGAGTTTCATGTTGTAATAACAGAAAACAAGTTGTTCTAACTTAGAATATGCGAGACGATTTCGTTGCTTTGTATGAATTAAAGCAAATGTACTCCAATTTCTCTCACATGCCGAAGATGATGCCGTTTGTGATAATATACGAACAGCAATTTGTTGCAAGCTGGGAGAAGCTTGGCCATATAGTTCCCACCACTCAGCTGTCAATATCAAGTTTAATGTAAGAGGCATTATAAAGTGCTAAGTCATAGAATATCAAGTTAAATGCAAGTAATATACCTGGGGGCATTTTCGTTCGTGATTGTACAGCCATAGGTGAACGAAATGTTTTCCGACCATCTCTAAAGTTGATCAACTACATTAAGGCTGATGTTAATATAATGCCATAGATGTACAGATTCGAAATAACTCATCAAGATTCAAAATAACTCATCAAGATTCATATATGGTAGTGAACTTACGTCTACTCCAAAATTATGTAAACCCACTTGTCCATTTGGATTCAGTTTGAGGAATACTTGTTGAACTGATTGGACAAGGAGGGAGCCATGCCCAATACCTGCTTGATATTGATATCGGGGATTCAAGTAATAAGCTGCAAATCATGAATGAACTTTTCTTAGTAAACAACAATAAAATAAAATATTAACAAGTTCAATAAGATAGAAATATACCAGCAGCATGTAAAGGATGTACTAATGTTTTTTCCCATCGCTCCTGTATGATTTTAAGGACCCACTTCTTCCCTTTAAGAAGGGTTATCTTTTCTTTCATTCGATTGAACATATCATACAGGATTGACATGGTTGGGACTACCTCTGTATCAACAATTCGGAGGATGCAATATAATGGTTCATATATTGATTGCATCATCTCCAAGGACTCCCAGAATCTTTGGTCGAGGATATGAGCCTCAACCCTCTTGCCTTCCACTTTCCTACTCAATGGGCTACCATGCCATTGATCACTGGTAAACAACCTTCTAAGGCCAACTTTATGTTTAACTATACTGTTTATACAAATATAGTTGGTTGCGAACCGAGTTGCACCAGGACGAACCAAGTCTCCTTGACAAAATTCATGCATCTGAGCAAGTAACCATAGATGATTATAGATGTAGTTAGTTACCTGCCTAGCATTTTTTTATGATGAGCGCCATTGTCTCATTCTTCCCAATATCTTCAAATATTAGGTCGATACAATGGGCTGCACAAGGAGTCCAATAGAGCGGATAAGTCTTCATCAGTTCTTTTCCAGCCTTTTTGAAGTTCGACTCATTATCAGTAACGATCTGTACAACATTTTGTACTCCAACCTCCTGAACAACTTCCTTCAACAAATTTCCTATGTACACATAGTCTTTATGAAATTTGGAAGAATCAACTGACCTGAGAAATACAGTTGAACCCTTACTATATACCATGAAGTTAATTATGGATAACTTCGTTGGACCGGTCCAACCATCGCACATTATGGTACATCCATAAGTTTCCCAGTGTCGCTTTTGTTGCTCCACATACGCCGTCATTTCTTCATACTCCATAGGAAGATATTTATTTTTCACTTCATATGGAGAAGGAGTGGACACGCCTTCACCTGCAAATCAAAACATAAGTTAGCATTTAATGCTATTTCATAAGCTAAATAAACATGTATCATAAATAAATAAATTTATTAAATACCTGCTCGTTGGGCTTCAATGATCATATTCTTAAAATGATGAGAGTTGGCTTTATTTGGAGCCACGCCTTCATATATAAAAAATTTGCTTATGTATCGACCCAAATTCTCTTTCGTCCCTTTCCACATCGATTTTACAGTCTTCTGTTGACTTCGTGCGGTTTTGTAGAGTTCTGGTTCGGGAGGAATTGAAAATGGATCACGCAAACTTTGTGATCGACGCATCTGTTGCGGTGGTTGACGACTGCTACTGCCTCCTTGAGCACCACGCATGGACCCAACTCCATAATTGTCGACACTTCGTCGTGCCTCATCTCTCGATGAATTTACAGCAAAGCGATATGCTGCTCTCTCAGATCTATGCACATCTGGTGGATAAGCGAATCCATCATCATCCTCTTCATCATCACTATCGTTAATCTGAATGCTCTGTTGAGTGTCCAGTGGATCTCCTCTCAAGCCAGCTCGTATATTCTCCCCAATCATATTCTTAGTCTGTTTAGCAGTATCTTTACTTTTGATCCATGCTCTGACCTCATCCCTAATAGCTTTAGGTACGTCTTTGCATTTTTGAACATTTTTTTTCGGATCAAAACCTGCTAAATGAAACTTTAATCGCGTTATGCCTCCACTCTGAAACTGATGTTGACAAAGCGAACAAATGACACCGTTTTTATTTCCAGGAATTGCAATGGCATATTTCCATGCTGGGTCAACTCGTCCAGGTCTTGGGCGGCTATCACTTGCACTTCCACTAGACATTTTATGAAATCTAAGATACATGAAAAATAATGAGAATTTGATAATGACAAATAATAATAATAATGAAAATACAAATAATAATAAAATTATTTCAATTAGAACATATATTCTAAGTTAAAAATTAAGGAGCAAAAACACATATATTCATAATTTTAATATATATTCTAAAATAAAACATATATTAAAAATTAAAACAAATATTACCAAATATATGAATTACCTCATATTTTATATTAAAATATACATTACTAAAACATATTTTTAGTAATAAATGATCAATTTATTATTAATAAATGATTACCAAATATATTACCAAATATATGAATTAAGCCATATTATTTGCATGAAAAATACTTAGAATTTGATAATGACAATTAATAATAATAAAAACACAAATAATAATAAAATTATTTCAATTAGAACATATATTCTAAGTTAAAAATTAAGGAGCAAAAACACATATATTCATAATTTTAATATATATTCTAAAATAAAACATATATTAAAAATTAAAACAAATATTACCAAATATATGAATTACCTCATATTTTATATTAAAATATACATTACTAAAACATATTTTTAGTAATAAATGATCAACTTATTATTAATAAATGATTACCAAATATATTAACAAATATATGAATTAAACAATATTTTATATTAGCACATACATTACTAAAACATATTTTACTAATAAATGATAAATTTATTTTTAATAAATGATTACCAAATATATTTCCAAATATTACCAAATATTACCAAATATATGAATTAAACCATATTATTAACCTAATAATAAATTTTGAATTTTGTTAAAAAAAACGTTTATGGCATATTGTTTACCTAATACCAAATATATGAATTTGACAATATTTATGATATAATTTAAATAATTATTTATTTGACAAATATTTATACCAAATAATAAATGATATATGTAATTAAAAATGATATTTATACCAAATAATTATTTATTTGACAAATATTTATACCCAAATAATTATTTAAATAAATATTTGACAAATAATTAAATAATATATGTAATTAAAAAAAATTAAAGAAATGAAATGAAACGAAACGATGTCGTTTCGTTCCATTTCTTATTTACTCAACGAATGGCTCTCCGCTCTCAGACTCTCAGTCTGTCTCGAAGTCACGAGAAGCTTTGGGGAAATCGATCGATCGATCGGGAGGGTGAGGGCCGTGAGTGAGGGTGAGGGTCAGGGGCGGCGTGAGGGCCGACTTCGATGGTGGTTCGAGCGATGGACGACGGGACGAGACGAGACAAGACCAGAGGTGGTTCGTTCGAGGGAGGTTCGACCGTTCGAGTGAGGTGAGTTGACCGGGCTGGTGAGGGCAGACGACGCGAGCGACGGAGATGCAGACGAGCGGTGGTTCAAGCAGAGGTGGTTCGACCGATTTCGGCCGGCGAGCGAAGAAACAGAGCTGCAGACGGCGTTGACAGATCAGGGGTGGGCTGGGATCGCTCGGTTCGAGCTTTTCTTCGGTTGCCCCCTCCCCCCCGCCCCATTTATGCTTCCGATTTGCGAAGGCTACTGGTGAGTCCGTGAAGAAAAAATTTTGTTTTTTCCCCAATCCTGTTCGTCCGTGACAATAAATGATTTTCTTTTTGAAATTGAATTGAAATTTGGTTGTTTGTTTGTGAATCTTTCTGTTCAATCCGTGAGTTTGATTGTTTGAATTGAAATTTGGTTGGTTGGTTGTCGGGAAATTCTGAAATTATCGACCGAAATCGACGATATGTGTCGATATTGGACGGTTTCGTCGATAATGGGGGAAGATAGGGTTTCACCCCGCCATTAGCTCCCGGACGCCGGAAATCCCGATAGATCGACCGATATATCAGCGATACCGGCGAAATTTCAATCAGTGATTACATCTTAATCCTTTTTTAAAATAAATGCATAATATACTCATGGAAAACACACATGGGGCCTACTTGCATGATTTTTTTAACTGAAGTGACGTAAGCCTAAGTCTTATACTGCTATTCAGAGATGTGATAAAATAATGAAATACGGATGATTTTTTTAACCAATATAAAGATTAGGTCTATAGTTTATTATATAACGATCTTAAGGAGGGAAATATATATATATGTATATATATATATATATGTTGAACATAATACTATTCAGTACACAAAGTAAAAACTAAAAAGGAGGAGTGAATAAGAATACAAGCAATTGTGGGAATGAGGTTGAAAAGACGAACACACAATGAAACTTAAAAAAAAAAAAAAAAAAAAAACTGAAAACCAAAAAACAATCCTCAGTAGATTTTCTTTCCTAAATCATTTTTCTCTCCTCCACTCTCCCTCCCTTGATTCCCCTTATCGTTATCTCTAGAAAAAAAAAAGTTTAAACACTAAAAGCAAAATAATTATGGACTATAATCGGTGTTGATTTATGAGTCTTGAAAATTACAATTATAATCCGTGTTGATTTCGGAGTTCGCCGGTCAAGGCCTCAACAAATTACAATTATAATTTAGGGGAAAAAAGGAACAATGACTAAAATTGGAACTCAACATTACAAAGAAAAGGAGCTCAACTAAGAGGAAAATCATTCAATTTCAATCTAAATGTATTTTCAGTATCTGATTTCTTTAGCAACCTCAAAGAAATGAGCAACATTCTCCTCAGGTGTACCTACTACAATGCCGTGGCCCAGATTCAAAATATGTTTCCCTCTACCGGCTTTCTTCACCGTATCGTTTATTCTACTAGTGATGAACTCTTTTGAACCAAAAAGAACACCAGGATCCACATTACCTTGAACTGCTATGTTTGGTCCCAGTCGCCTTCTACCTTCGGCCATATCAACAGTCCAGTCCAAGCTGACTACATCTACACCCGTCAAAGCCAGCCTCTCAAGCAAACCCCCAGATCCGCTTGCATAAAGGATTAAAGGGAGATTTGGATGGGTCTGTTTCACGGAATCCACAATTTGCTTCAGGTATGGCAAACTAAATTCCTCAAAATCCACGGGACTGAGTTCTGTGGCCCATGAGTCAAATATCTGAACAGCCTGAGCTCCTGCATCGGCTTGGTATCGAATATACTTTGCCATCGAAGTTGTAAATTTCTGAAGTAATGCATGGAGGACCTGAGGAAGATACCATAGACATCAAGATAGTTCGGATCAACATGCAGAGAAGGGGGGATATGGCATTAAAAGTGAAAGAAAATAAGATATTTTTTGGATTAGAAAAAAGATATTCACTCCCGGGAAACACCAAAAGTACTAGTGAAAATTCAGAAGACTATTGAAACAAATTTTTAAAGTTGCACTCACGTTATAGACCTCATAAAGTCACGTAAAACTAGATAGAGCAGCACTGGAATTACCTTTGGTTGAGAGAAGGCTAATCTCTTTATTTTTGAGAAGTGCTTTGATGTACCACCTTCCACCACATATGATGCTAGGGTGAAAGGAGCCCCCACAAAACCTAGAACCGCTGCCATATTATCCACCTGGAAAAGTACAGAATTTTGGGTGAGCATGTCGTAAGCTCTAATGCTGGCTGAAGTAGAGAAGACATCATTCCATATCAATGACAAAACTTTATAAACCTTCCAATTAGAATCACACAATAAACTAATAATGAGATTCAATACATTGTGAGGAAACTCAAAAATCAAAATGAAAAAACAAGTAAATGTTTGTGTAACATTTTAGCGTGTTTTTACATCAAAGTCTCCCCACAATGTAGCATCTAAGACAAATTAACTTGGTATATAGTGTTAAATATTTCAGAATCTATGCAGTTTAACTTCATATACCATGTCATTTTTTTTTTGGTTTTTTTTTCTCAAAAAAAAAAGCTGCTACTTTTCGCGGCTTAAAAGCATCATAGGCATTAGTTTACAACGAAATCAAGAAGATATTCAAAGTTCAAATAGAATAAGGAGACATAGAGTTAGACCTCTTTTCGCAAGATTGTCAATGCTTCCCCAACATATGGAACTGAATCTTGTGGTACAAATTCTCTTACTTGGTCAACATCATCGGAGGTTTGCAGAGGATCAAATATCACAGGACCCTTACCTTTTACAATGTCAAATGGTATGTTCATCCCAGAGAGAGGAGTCAGAATGTCCGAAAATAAAATGACCTGTCACAAACATGACAAGTTGTGAAAAAATGAAACAAGCAATCCATTGAAAGGTATAACAAGATCTCAAAGCAGCAGCTTACACCATCAGGCTTGAAAACCTTCCAGGGCTGTAGTGAAATTTCGACAATGAGATCAACATTTTCGGATCTCTCACGAAAAGAAGGATGCCTCTCGCAGAGATTTTGATAACTCTGCATATTAAAATGCGAAATAAGTTAATAGGCGAATTTAATCTAACTCGCAATTGATAAACATAGAATTAGATGGTAATAGATATGTATAATAGACCTGCCTTCATGTACCTCCCTGCTTGCCTCATGAGCCAAACTGGGGGTCTCTCCACATTGTCCCCACGAACCGCATTGAGCAAAAGAGGCTCAGCAACAGTGGTAACTTGTGGTTCTGCCACACTCCCTGAAATGAAAGACACATTGAGACGGTTGGGCATTATAGCAATAGCAAGCATCGAGTATATGATTATGAGTTGAACAAAGAACCCAAATTGGAATATAATTTAACAGCTAGTTACAAGACGTACAGATGTACAGAAAATTGCAAACTTGTTAGCAAGTAGTAATAAAGAAGCCAAATTGGAGCAAACCCAACATGTATAAGACCATTTCCAACAAAACCCAGTTCGAGTAGCATCAAATTAAGCATGGAAACGACCTAGTTTAATTGAATTACCTCCGAGGGCACAGAGTAATTGCGGCTTGACAGCGCATCGGGATCTTCTCGTAAAGGAAGGCGAGGAGGGAAGGGAGAAGGAGTTTATGGAGCCGTAGGTTTGAATGCAGGACATGTTTAGATTCGATGTGAAGGTGATTAGCTGGACTCTAATTCATATCCCTCTTATCTGTGTATCTCAGCGAAGGAGGTCAAAAGTCTGTCAGAGAGAGGATGACAATAACGATAAGGAGAATTCGCCACCGGTGTCGATTATTGCCATGTCACACCAACACGAAATGGTCAACCGTAACAAAAAGGAACATTTCAACGACTGTCGTTCATTTCTTTATTGGTGACATGTCGTGTATACAGGATAGGAAAACGGTGGCAGAAGATGGAAAACTGGAAAACACATCCATATTTCCGTATCCATTGAAAATTGAGATGACCACCTTATTCATTGAAAATTGAAATACATGGAGAAGAGTGTTGATGTAACAATCAAACTAAAAACTTCTTAATCAAATTATTCGAAACTAACATGAGTAGAAACAAAGGGAATATTTAAAGGTTTATTACTCAAAATATTATCATAATCAGAAATTGAATCTCACTTTATTTTTATAACCTAAAATTGTTCCAATGTACCGGTAGAACATCACTTATGTTACCGCCGTTACTCCAAAACGTTACTTCCTATTAGTGACACTGTCAATAGTGCATACGTGGCACCTATGTGGCAATACTTTAATGGAAAGGATAGATGGTGAAGTTGGGGGTTCGATTTAGGTGGCAAAATCAGTCCCAATTAAGGCGACAACGAAATCCTAGAGGGAGAATTTTGAAAATTTCATCTCATATCCCACGAAAAACGTGTGAATCGGGACTTTATAAACGCTTGTGAACCACAAGACTTCAACATCTTCAATCAATTTGAAGTTAGAATCGAACATGGAGGATAGCGAGAGTGGGAATTACCACCCGCGAAGATGTTTTTGAGGGAAGATTGTAACGACCCGTCCCAAATTCCTAGATTATATTAGTGACTAATAACGATTAGTAAGGTTAATCCGTGATTAGTTGGGCGAAATCGGACGAACGATGCAAAATGACCGTTTTGCCCTAGCGTGGGTAAAACGTTGACTTTTAATTCGGGCGGTCAAATGGACTTTGACCGATGACCGTGACGTAGTTCGTGACGTCACGAGTTCATAGACAGATGACACGTTCAATTCCGACATTCGAGGAGGAAGTTATGACGTTCGGAAGTTTAGGGGCATTTTGGTAATTTTGGTTAAAAGGGGCAAATAGTTGACTTTTTGACCGGGATGTCCAATGGTCAAGGGCTGAGGACCATTACGTAGATAAGGACGATACAAATCCATAGACAGGCAGCACGTCGAACTCGGACGTTCGACGACAAAGTTGCGGTTCACGGAAGTTCAAGTGCACTATTGCACGAATTGCGAAACGAGTTAACTTTTGGACCCTAGTGGGCCCAGATATTTGTCCTGATGCCCAATGGATGAGTGACAAGTGTCACCCATCCAATGGACACCCAAATTGATTCATGCACCGTGCATTCCATTCCATTTCTTCATTTCAAACACACCACCCCCCCCCCCCCCCCCCCCCCCCAATGACCCGATCTCACCATTTCTCCCATCTGTGCAAACCCAAAACCCATCCAACCTTCACCCATGACCAGGACAGAGGACCAAGAGGCTGAGGGAGCTGAGGTGGCCGGCCTGGATGGTCGGGACTGCCGCAGACGGCGGCTGGAAGGAGGGAACTCGTGCGGGTGCACGGTAAGGCCATTTTTCCCTTTTTAATTGATTTTGATGTTATGGTTGCTTTTGGACGATTAGGATGAGTTGGTTAGGTTGCTAGGATAGTTTTAGGAAGGTTTTGGTGGTGGTTGACGGTTTAGAAGCCGTGGGGAAGGAAATGGGAAAATAGGACCGTGAGGTCCATTTCGAACCATGGGTTTCAGGTGGCTTTTTCTTAGTTTTAAGGATTGGGTTAGATAGGAAATGAAGAAATAGGAATTTAGGGATTAAAATGGGACCAAACGGACCGAAAACGAAGAAGGAGGAGCGCTGAACCGGTCACGCCGGCTCAGCACAGTGACCGGTCCAAGAAAACCAAGAAAAACCGGTTTTCCAAGGTTGATGATGATTAATAGTAACCTGACCCTTCTAGGAGCGCGTGGTCCATAATTTGGGAAAGTGTTAAACACGTGAAATCTTCTATTCAATGTAACGAAGATTTTGGAACTGGTCTCGTGTCAATCAGACATCGTTTCGATAGGTTTCGGGCTGTTGGAAGGATTAGGGTCGTTTTAAAAATAGTTAAAAGTTCAGGAAAATTACGGGGCTTTGGTAGGAGGTTAATTAAGTAGTTAGTAACATTCTATTAAAATTTGGACAGGTTTGGGAGTCCCGGTGATGGTGATTGGCTCGGGAGAGCCTACGGCACGCAAATCGAGGCGGCAGCTCGGACGGTCTGTGAGTGGACCTTGTTTTCTAAATTGGTGCATGTATAAATGTTTATTATATGTTTTAAATACTTTTTTGTGATGCCATGAGTTCATTTGGATGTGTGGTTATGTATAGGCACGTATTTCGAGGTTTTGGCCCTATACGGTGCCTATACGGGTCGGTATTTCTTTATCGGTCTAAATGAAATTGTAATGACCCGTCCCGAATATCGGGATTGAATATTAATTAATTATGATTTAGAATGACTAATCGGGGATTAGTTGAGTGAAATCGGACGAAACGTGCAAAATGACCGTTTTGCCCCTAGTGTGGGCAAAATGTTGACTTTTAGTTCGGGCGGTCAAACGGACTTTGACCGATGACTGTGACGTAGTTCGGGACGTCACGAGTTCATAGACAGGTGGCACGTTCGATTCCGACATTCGTAGTGAAAGTTATGATGATCGGATGATGAGGGGTATTTTGGTAATTTGGCATAGTAGGGGCCAAATGTTGACTTTTTGATCGGGAGGTCCGATGGACGAGGGCCAAGGACCGTTACGTAGGTCTCGTCGATACGAATCCAACGACAGGCGGCATGCTGAAATCGGAGATTCGACGACGAAGTTATGGTCACGGAATCGGGCTCGATTAACCGAACGAACCGGGATTAAAATAATATTTTAATATGAACAGTACCCGGTGACTGTGCACATTCGGATGAGTGACAAGTGTCACCCATCCCCTGAAATCTGGTCCATGTTTCCCTCCCAACACCATCATTACAACATCATCATCATCCCTAATCATCCTTGTCCTCCATTTTCTCTTCCTTTTCCTCCATATTTCCTTATACCGTGAACTACATCTATGGAGTGTGTGAGCTGGGGGACTTGGCTGCCTTCTTGTGGCAGAATTGAGGGAATTGTGAGACTTGAAGATTGTATTAATTGAGAGAAACACACGGGACAGAGTGAGGGAGGATGAAATCAAAATCGAAAATTTAGAAAATTGGGGGGAAATTCAAATGTCGAGTGAGGGGTCGTGAGGATCAAATTGAAGCTCACATTCAGCTTCCTGAGGTTGAGACGAGTTGTTTCAAATCAAAAACGAGATGAATTGAGGCTCATTTGGCTCTGAACGGGTTTGGTAACAGTGAGAGAAATCGAGGCTGTGTCGTGATCTTGGAGCGATCAAACGGTGTAATTGATGTGGGGATTGTGTTCCTGAGGATCCCACGATGCTTCTGGATCCATCAATTGGAAGAAACTGATTGAAATTGACTGAACTCCATAGTTGCACAGTGACGAAGAATCGAGTTTGAGTCGTGGCGTTTGAGCTATGAATTGATGCAATTGAGATGGGGAAAGAGTTTACCTGAATCCACTGAAGCTTCTGGTTGCATCAATTGAGAGAAATCGATTGAAATTGAGGGAGTTCTGAGGATGAACAGTGTGCGGGGTGTTCTTCGAATGATCAACTGTGATCATGAGGTTTGAGGTAAGTTCGATTGTAATTGTGTCCACAGATCTTAAATTGAACTTAATTCGAAGCTGTTTGAATGCTCAATTGATGAATTCAGTGTCGAATTGATAGGATTGAAACCGGGTCTGATCGCGGGTTAAACGACCCGTTTACCAGACAAACGGGTTGGGACGGTGACACTGTAGCAGGCGCGTGGATTTCACGCGCAGCCACTCACGGCGGCGCGTGAGGGCGCGTCCGGCCTAGTCTCAAGGTGAGGTCAACATGACTTTTGATCCTCTTAGTGTAACGAACATTTTGACGTTGGTTTCGGGGAAATCGAATATTGTTTCGTTAATGTTCCGCGTATCCGAAGTTTTGTATTACGTTAAAAATACGTATTTAAATCCCGGAAAAATTGGGGAAAATTATATGATGTATTTTGAGATGTTAGTAACCCTCTATAATGATTTTGGACAGGAGTTGTGATTTCCAGATTTTACGGAAAAACGTGCAGCTCGGAAACGGACCGTTTTGGACGGTGTGTGTGAGTGGACTTTGTTTTCTAACCGTGATGCATGCATATATGATTTAAATGCCTTATTATATGATTTTATATGCTTGGGCATGATTTGTGTTTCAATCCGGTAATTTCTCGGTTTTATGATTATTATATTATTATTTTGAGCGATTTTCGAGAAATTACGAAATATGGTAAAAATGATGTTTGGACTTGGTTTATGAGTCCGGGATTGAAATTGATTGAAAATAATGGTTGGACTCGGATTATTGAGTCATGGATTGAAAATGATATTTGGACTCGGGTTATGAGTCAGTGATTGACTTTGTGGATTTACGTGAAAATGGCAACGGATGTTGCAACGCATGGATTTGCGTGATAATGTTATTTTGGGCATGAGAACCCAAGTGAATAGTGATTTTGACTCGGATTTGGAGTCATTTGTGAAATTGTGAAATTAATGATTTATTGGGATTTTATGATTATTTTAATCAGTCTTTCGGGCACGTTTTACGAGGAACGTGCAAATGATGTTTTGGGCTAGGCCCGAAGTCTAAATGATTTCTAAAATGATGTTTTGACTTGGTTGGTGAGTCAATGATGATTTTCAGATTATTTTATTGATTTAAATGTGATTTTAACGGGTTATGTGTAAAAGGTATTTTGGGCTTGAGACCCAGTTGAGAATGACCTTGACTTGGTATGAAGTCAAGATTTGATTGAAATGTTTTGGGATGTAATTCCCGGGATGGTTTTCATTGTGATTGTGATATTCCCAGACGGTCGGTGCTTGGGGGATTACCCAGACGACCGGAGCTTGGGGGATGTGATTGTAGGATCGGGAGTTGATCCTATGGTAGTCAGCTTCTCGGATGATACTGAGCCTGGATGTACCACTCGGAGGTGTCTGATCCTGGGGATGTGTTCGCCCAGAGGTGACTGAGCCCGAGGGGGTTGAGCCCAGAGGTGTTTATTCCCGAGAGAGTGACTGGATATTGGCCTACGCGTAGTGCAGCACTTGTGAGTAGTGCAGTTTGATTGATTGTGCACTTGTGAGTAGTGCAGATGTGATTGGTGATATTTTATGCACTCGTGAGTAGTGCGGATTGATTGGATTGATATATTTATTGTGCACTGGTAAGTAATGCTGATTGGTATTGATTGTGATGTTGTACTGGTATTGAGTACGGGTTTTTGGTCCTTGTGGCCAGGTGATTATGTTTTCACATGTTTTGGCCTGAGAGCCGGGATTTGATGTTGCATAACATGAACTGATTTGGTGAACATGAGTTTTATGGACCATGGGAAAATATGTTTTAATTTTATCGGTCACTCATGTTTTACGATATGCATGCAAGTTTGTGAAAACTGGAGGGTAAGATTGTATTTTGATAAATGTTTTTATAAGAGGTCATTTTTGTCCACTCACACCATTTCTGTTTTGTGACCCTCCAGGCCGTGGTACGACGTTCGGGACTGATCGTGAGGCAGTGACAGCAGCAGAAATCCGCGCAAACATCCCTTGTCTGGCAAGCACTGAAGGGGAGTTTCGGACCTTTAGTTGACTTGTCAGACGGGAGCAGGACCGGGTACGGTTTTTGACGTCCAGTTGGGACGGGTCCTGTCAAATTGGTATCAGAGCATTTGGTTCTTGATTTCTGTTGATACGTCATGCCTCCGAGTCATGCGTCCCGTACACGGTCTGAAGATGGGAGGGGCGAGAGTAGTGTTAGTAAAGGCCCAGATATTGAGCGAGCTCGACGGTTGGGAGCCACTGTGTTTCGTGGTGATTCGGGACCGGATGGTGCCGAAGATTGGCTTACTCGATTGGAAAGGATTTTTGAGGTTATGATATGTCCCCTGGAGGACATGGTACCCTTAGCCACTTTTCTTTTGGATGGCTATGCTTATAGGTGGTGGCATAGTTTGCAGTTGACTGGCTGGGATGCCCGTACCTTGGCATGGGGTGCATTCCGAGAGCGATTTTTGGATCAGTTTTATCCTCGCTCATTTCGGAACGCTAAGGAGGTTGAATTTCTCCAATTGCAGCAAGGGAATCGGTCAGTGGTCGATTATGAACAGCAATTTTTGCACTTATCTAGTTTCGCTCCTCTGTATGTGGCTACAGAGGAGGATAAGTGTCGAAGGTTTGAGCAGGGATTGAGGAATGAGTTACGAGGTGCTGTAACTGTTGGCTCGTATTCCACCCTGAGGGAATTATCGGATGCTGCTATCCGAGTGGAGGCTACTATTGTACCTGTGCCAGAACAACCTTTGGGCTCTGGACGACGCCGAGAGCGTCAGGATACTGAACAGATGAGTCAGGAAACAACGAAGCGAGTTAGCCTTCATAATCTTGTGTCGCAATCCTCGGTGGGCGTTCATTCGGGTGGAACTTCAACCCAGTCGACAAGTAAGCGGCGTGGTGGGGCAAGTCGCCTCAGCACTGCCACTTGTCACTTTTGTAGGAACCTTGGACATTTGCGAAGGAACTGCCCCGATCGACTTGACCGTAGGTCAGAATAATCGTATTGATACATGTTTTCGTGATACCTTGTAAATGGTTTGTATTGTTCATTTGTGTTGTAATTTTGTATCAGGTGTTTTGGGTGTGTCGGACTACTGTGGGTCCGGATGGTTGTTTTTGTTAACAGTTTGGTTTGTAGATGGGCGTGTTGGGCCCAGAATAAACTTGACCTGGGGATGAATATTGGTGTTATTGTTTTGGGATCATCCTTGGTTTTCCCTAGGTGGATCGGGTTTGTGATGTCATGGACATTGGGCATTGTGACGATCTAGGATCGTGATGTTCATGGCCAGCTGACGTAGTGATGGATCTGGACCGTGATCCTGATGATCCAGTTGGGTAGAGAGTTTGTCACTCTTACTCCGGTATGTGAATCGTAAATGACGGGACTGAACTTCTTTTCAAAGTGGGGCCCTTTGTGGTATATTACACGAGTGAGTAGGTTTCCGAAGTGATCGGATTTTGTCAACCTTAACCGTGTAGTTGTTGGATTGGCTTCCTTATGAAGTCAACCGAGTATAATAAATGGGTAACCGATAGGTTCGGTTTTGGTGAGTCCGAGTGGACGTGAACGAGATTTCGGGTTTTGGAATCGAATTTCTGGGTGACGATTCAGGATTCGATTTTAGAACTTGAAAGTGGAATACTGGATTTGGGTGCGGAATGATTATTCCAAATGCTAGCTTACGGAATAATGATTTCGGATTCGGATTTGGACATGAATTAAAAATGTGATGTGTGGGTTCGGATTCGGGATTTCTTACGAAATTGCGGATTCGAATTTGGAATTGGAACTAGTTGATGGGTGGAGTTTCGATTTGTCTCTTGTTGGTTTGGGCGAATGGACTCCATTATTGAAACGTGTTTGGCTATGACCTAGGTGGTTGTAGTCTTGTCAATGGATAGATGGGTGTACCTTGTTTATGGTTTGGGGTACGATACTTTGCAGACTTGTGGTGTCGGGTGACGATATACGGATTATACCAGTAGTACGTTGGTGAACGTGTTAGTAGTCGGCTTAATCCTGATACCATTGGATGGGTTGTGAACGTGAACTGGACATTGAACACGATGCACTGGGCGGGGTGATTCTGATGATTTCAGTGATTGTTTGAGCAGGTGCTCTGCGCCATGGTTGGCTAGTATAACTCTAGTGTTGAGTTGTGTGATCACTGCTAGGCTGGTGTTCAATATGTTCCAGTTACACCGTCTGTTTGAGTGTGATGACGGTATGCATATACTCAGGATGAGTGAGTTGGTGGTTAGTGTGACCGCAAGTTGCTTTGCGGCGAGATGTTACCTTGTCGTGACCTTACCAGCATCTGGGATCGCTGCGGGGGTGACAGTTGTGGATACTGCTGTTGGTATTTGTCGCAGGATTGAGTTTGCCCTGCGAGGGGAGATCATGTTGATGATCATATGCTACATTGACGGACGTTGTAGTATGATGTGTTGTCACTAATTGGTTACTGATTGGCGCTTTACTAGGGTGGTAAAGCTTGGTGGTGACAGTTTGGCTTGTGGTGTCAGCATGGACTGGCAGGTGAGTTTTGGTGACTCTCTATGAGAGCGGATGTCAGGGCACATTAGTGACTACGTGGGGCCGTCAGGCTGAAGGAGTCAGCTTAGTGACGATATTTCCAATTTCCGGTGATCGATTTCACTCGAGGCGGTCAAGTGTAGTTAGTATGACGTGCATTGGCGATGTGACGTCTGAGTGCAGACGAGTTCTGCATTGGCTAGTGGGTGTACAGGTGTACACGTGTTGTGAGGCCCATTTGTTTTCCACGAGGTAGTTGTGGAATACGGATAGTTGGAATTTCGGGGACGAAATTCTTTAAGGAGGGAAGGTTGTAATGACCCGTCCCGAATATCGGGATTGAATATTAATTAATTATGATTTAGAATGACTAATCGGGGATTAGTTGAGTGAAATCGGACGAAACGTGCAAAATGACCGTTTTGCCCCTAGTGTGGGCAAAATGTTGACTTTTAGTTCGGGCGGTCAAACGGACTTTGACCGATGACTGTGACGTAGTTCGGGACGTCACGAGTTCATAGACAGGTGGCACGTTCGATTCCGACATTCGTAGTGAAAGTTATGATGATCGGATGATGAGGGGTATTTTGGTAATTTGGCATAGTAGGGGCCAAATGTTGACTTTTTGATCGGGAGGTCCGATGGACGAGGGCCAAGGACCGTTACGTAGGTCTCGTCGATACGAATCCAACGACAGGCGGCATGCTGAAATCGGAGATTCGACGACGAAGTTATGGTCACGGAATCGGGCTCGATTAACCGAACGAACCGGGATTAAAATAATATTTTAATATGAACAGTACCCGGTGACTGTGCACATTCGGATGAGTGACAAGTGTCACCCATCCCCTGAAATCTGGTCCATGTTTCCCTCCCAACACCATCATTACAACATCATCATCATCCCTAATCATCCTTGTCCTCCATTTTCTCTTCCTTTTCCTCCATATTTCCTTATACCGTGAACTACATCTATGGAGTGTGTGAGCTGGGGGACTTGGCTGCCTTCTTGTGGCAGAATTGAGGGAATTGTGAGACTTGAAGATTGTATTAATTGAGAGAAACACACGGGACAGAGTGAGGGAGGATGAAATCAAAATCGAAAATTTAGAAAATTGGGGGGAAATTCAAATGTCGAGTGAGGGGTCGTGAGGATCAAATTGAAGCTCACATTCAGCTTCCTGAGGTTGAGACGAGTTGTTTCAAATCAAAAACGAGATGAATTGAGGCTCATTTGGCTCTGAACGGGTTTGGTAACAGTGAGAGAAATCGAGGCTGTGTCGTGATCTTGGAGCGATCAAACGGTGTAATTGATGTGGGGATTGTGTTCCTGAGGATCCCACGATGCTTCTGGATCCATCAATTGGAAGAAACTGATTGAAATTGACTGAACTCCATAGTTGCACAGTGACGAAGAATCGAGTTTGAGTCGTGGCGTTTGAGCTATGAATTGATGCAATTGAGATGGGGAAAGAGTTTACCTGAATCCACTGAAGCTTCTGGTTGCATCAATTGAGAGAAATCGATTGAAATTGAGGGAGTTCTGAGGATGAACAGTGTGCGGGGTGTTCTTCGAATGATCAACTGTGATCATGAGGTTTGAGGTAAGTTCGATTGTAATTGTGTCCACAGATCTTAAATTGAACTTAATTCGAAGCTGTTTGAATGCTCAATTGATGAATTCAGTGTCGAATTGATAGGATTGAAACCGGGTCTGATCGCGGGTTTAAACGACCCGTTTACCAGACAAACGGGTTGGGACGGTGACACTGTAGCAGGCGCGTGGATTTCACGCGCAGCCACTCACGGCGGCGCGTGAGGGCGCGTCCGGCCTAGTCTCAAGGTGAGGTCAACATGACTTTTGATCCTCTTAGTGTAACGAACATTTTGACGTTGGTTTCGGGGAAATCGAATATTGTTTCGTTAATGTTCCGCGTATCCGAAGTTTTGTATTACGTTAAAAATACGTATTTAAATCCCGGAAAAATTGGGGAAAATTATATGATGTATTTTGAGATGTTAGTAACCCTCTATAATGATTTTGGACAGGAGTTGTGATTTCCAGATTTTACGGAAAAACGTGCAGCTCGGAAACGGACCGTTTTGGACGGTGTGTGTGAGTGGACTTTGTTTTCTAACCGTGATGCATGCATATATGATTTAAATGCCTTATTATATGATTTTATATGCTTGGGCATGATTTGTGTTTCAATCCGGTAATTTCTCGGTTTTATGATTATTATATTATTATTTTGAGCGATTTTCGAGAAATTACGAAATATGGTAAAAATGATGTTTGGACTTGGTTTATGAGTCCGGGATTGAAATTGATTAAAAATAATGGTTGGACTCGGATTATTGAGTCATGGATTGAAAATGATATTTGGACTCGGGTTATGAGTCAGTGATTGACTTTGTGGATTTACGTGAAAATGGCAACGGATGTTGCAACGCATGGATTTGCGTGATAATGTTATTTTGGGCATGAGAACCCAAGTGAATAGTGATTTTGACTCGGATTTGGAGTCATTTGTGAAATTGTGAAATTAATGATTTATTGGGATTTTATGATTATTTTAATCAGTCTTTCGGGCACGTTTTACGAGGAACGTGCAAATGATGTTTTGGGCTAGGCCCGAAGTCTAAATGATTTCTAAAATGATGTTTTGACTTGGTTGGTGAGTCAATGATGATTTTCAGATTATTTTATTGATTTAAATGTGATTTTAACGGGTTATGTGTAAAAGGTATTTTGGGCTTGAGACCCAGTTGAGAATGACCTTGACTTGGTATGAAGTCAAGATTTGATTGAAATGTTTTGGGATGTAATTCCCGGGATGGTTTTCATTGTGATTGTGATATTCCCAGACGGTCGGTGCTTGGGGGATTACCCAGACGACCGGAGCTTGGGGGATGTGATTGTAGGATCGGGAGTTGATCCTATGGTAGTCAGCTTCTCGGATGATACTGAGCCTGGATGTACCACTCGGAGGTGCCTGATCCTGGGGATGTGTTCGCCCAGAGGTGACTGAGCCCGAGGGGGTTGAGCCCAGAGGTGTTTATTCCCGAGAGAGTGACTGGATATTGGCCTACGCGTAGTGCAGCACTTGTGAGTAGTGCAGTTTGATTGATTGTGCACTTGTGAGTAGTGCAGATGTGATTGGTGATATTTTATGCACTCGTGAGTAGTGCGGATTGATTGGATTGATATATTTATTGTGCACTGGTAAGTAATGCTGATTGGTATTGATTGTGATGTTGTACTGGTATTGAGTACGGGTTTTTGGTCCTTGTGGCCAGGTGATTATGTTTTCACATGTTTTGGCCTGAGAGCCGGGATTTGATGTTGCATAACATGAACTGATTTGGTGAACATGAGTTTTATGGACCATGGGAAAATATGTTTTAATTTTATCGGTCACTCATGTTTTACGATATGCATGCAAGTTTGTGAAAACTGGAGGGTAAGATTGTATTTTGATAAATGTTTTTATAAGAGGTCATTTTTGTCCACTCACACCATTTCTGTTTTGTGACCCTCCAGGCCGTGGTACGACGTTCGGGACTGATCGTGAGGCAGTGACAGCAGCAGAAATCCGCGCAAACATCCCTTGTCTGGCAAGCACTGAAGGGGAGTTTCGGACCTTTAGTTGACTTGTCAGACGGGAGCAGGACCGGGTACGGTTTTTGACGTCCAGTTGGGACGGGTCCTGTCAGAAATGGTTTTGGATTTCAAAAGGATAAACTCGGGTATGAGACCCATTTGGTTTTGTCTCGGGCATATGACCTTAGATATCGGGCACGGTGCCCAGATGATGTCATATGTTCGGGCACGAGACCAGTTATTTTACGGTTTATGATTTTGGGTCAGGGACCCTAGATGGATTTCCAAGTTCATGACGGTTTACGGGAACCGGCATGAACTCTGGAAAGGTCATTGTGGTTCATGACGGTTTAGGAACCGGCATGAACCTTTGTCAGGTCATTCTGGTTCATGACGGTTTATGGGAACCAGCATGAACCTTGGTTAATGGATGTTATGGATCATGACGGTTCAAGGGAACCGGACATGAATGTTTATGTTATGTATATATATGTATTCATATACCTTCCTTTACTTCTATTATCTCCTCCGGGGAGGGTCTTTGGCCTGGGTGGACCCTAGAGTAGTCACAGAGCACCGACTGAGTGGAGTCACCCCCCAGTTGGGTTCCTTACTCTCAGGAAGGCTATGATTACTATTACCTCGGGTACGGTCAGTGGTCTGCGGACATTGATCTTGACTTTGAGAAGACTCGGATTGAGACCTGGGTAGCACGCGCGTAGCTTTGGAAACCGTGACAGGATTGGTTGTGTGAATTATATGTATATGTAATGTATGCTATATGATATGATATATTATGTGTGTTTACACAGGTTTTGGGCAGTGGCCCGTATGGTTGGTTTCTTATGATTTGGGCCGAGTCCCTTATGGATTTGGGCAGTGGCCCGTATGGTCGTTTTCATTATGGTTCTTTCAATCTTGGTTTTGGGCTTAGTTCCCACATATGGTTTCATTTGGTTAAATGGTTTTCGAATGCATGCATGCTTTTTAGTGAAGGGTACAAATGTCTTATAAAATGTTTTATAAACTGGTTGTTTTGTCCACTCACAGTTTTTAATGTTTTGACTGCCCTTCAGGTTGACATCGGATGTGGACTGTAGCAGAGACCGAGATATCACATACCTCCTCCGGATCCTGGCGTACTCTGATAGCCCGGGAGGGAAAAGGTCAGAAATATCCCTTGTCTGACACTTCGTGTCAGACGGGAGCAGGGTCATCCCGCGTTAATCCCAGGGGGATTGGGATAGGTCCTGTCAACGTGGTATCAGAGCATAGGATTGCTTATCAGAGCGGGGTTGTCTCTATTCGAGCGACCGTGTAGCTCTTGGAGTATGTACGCAGGTCGAGGATGTGATATCTTAGTGGGCTACAGTTCGTGGTCAACCTGATTGTTGGGATGCCGGTACGATAGTTAGTAGGACTGTATCGTGGAATGTCTTGGTTCGGCACTAGATGCCGGGGTTGCCATTGTTCTGTCATGGTTGACAGTGTGGGACCCTACGGAAGGATGAACGTATTCGTACTTGAGAGTTGTGATCGTGTGACGGTTAGTTGGGATCGACTTTCACGATGTCGTAGGATCAGTTCCGACGACTGGTTGGGAATTGTGACCATCCGATGATCGGATATTAGTGAGTTAAATGGATTTACTGCAGTTGGTAGCTTTCAGTTGGGTTCAGAGTGACCCTAGTATGTGATTGTGGAACCCTACCTTGGGTGTATGGTTCGAAAATGTGAGTTGACGAGTGATTTGACTTGGACAACTATTCGGATTTGGATTCATTAGTCTGTCTAGTCATGTCAGCTTGTGTTGGGACTGCACTTCGCAGTCGGGGTAGTACTTATTGGTTAGACCTAATTGGTTGTCGTGCTACTTTAGTTGTGATGGATTGTTTGTGCAACTAAGGTCATGGGCGACCTGGTAGACGACATCGGTTGAGTCGAGTTACGACTGGTTAGAGTTTGGTTGGACAAGTTATCAGGGTTGGTACTTGTTAATGGAATCCCGGAGCGGAGTCTAGATTGTGATGTCTGGTGGTTAGGTCTGCACGAGTCTGTGGCAGGCGCTATTACCGAGAGTGGTTGTAGTTACGATTGTTGGGAATCGGGGACATTCGGGGAACATTTCTTTTTCTCGTATGAGTTGTCAGGGTGACTATACCCAGAGGTGTTGGGTATGGGAGAAGCAGAGTTTCTCCTATTCGAGCAGTGGTACAGGGTCGTCGCTCGGTATGAACGGAGATCCAGGGTTGTCAGTTTTGCACATGGTGTGCTGATGCTGACATAATCCGAGTCTTTAAACTCAATAGGCCTACGGGGGTAATATCGTAAATATCCGAGTCTTTAAACTCCTGAGTCTTTAAACTCAATCCGGGCCCGTCCCCCGTCAATCAGAATCCAGGTCTTTAAACCCAATATCCAGATCCAGAAAATCCAATCCAAAACCAATTTAAAATCAATTCTAAATCCACATCCAAACTCGAATCCGAAATCCCCGGTCCGAAGCCCTTCTGGCGTTCAGAACCGTCATTCCGAACCCAAATCCGGAAATCCACCTTTTCCAACTTTAAAGCCAAATTTCGTTTCTCGAAATCCGATTTCAAAACCAAAACCTTGATTTCCAAACTCATACTTCATAATCCACTTATAACCATCAAAAAACAATTCTAGAGTGAAAACATGAAACTTAACATCAAAATCAAAATCCAGCTTTTCTCGAAAAAAGTGCAAAATTCCGAAAATATCTCGGAAAACGTGCGAACATATCAACCACATATAATCACCATCAAAAAGCATAAAAACCATATTTAATATCATAAAACATAAATAAAACAGTTAGGCATGCTCGTAAGGAAAGAAAGAGTCCACTCACAAATCGTAAAATGTCAATCACGCTCTGTGCGCTCCTCGACCGTCTCAGGCGTCTCTCGTCCTGTCAATGGGCACCAAATAGGGTCACAATTACGTCAAATATACTAACCCTAATTTCCCCAATTTTTCGGGAATTTATTCGTAATTTAAACTTAAATCCTAAACTGTCCAGATTCCCGAACTCTCCTGTAATCTCGTCCGATTAACCCGAAAATTACACCAATAGATTCCTTAGAACATTTAGAACCAAAACCATGTTGGAAGTTTGGCCGGAATCCTCCCCACGCGCCCCCACGCGCCGCCCAAAGTGGCTGCGCGTGGGCCTCTCGCGTCTGCTACAGTGCTTCTTCTTCCTCGAGTCACCCGGTTCAACTGTGTTGAACCGGCGTGACCGGTTCTCTGTAAATCCTCCACCACTTCAGTCCCTTCCAATCCCAATAGCTTCGTCCAGTCCCTAGCAATCAAACCCCGTCCTAAAATCGAAGAATCACGGCCAAAAACCCCTCGACTTCACCCTCGAACCAGACGGCCCGTGAGCCCTGTTTTGGCCGCCAGCCACCCAGGTCCTCCCCCGTCACGGCGACCATCCTAGACGACTTCTAGGACCTCCCTGAACCTCACTTCACTCACCAATTTCCTCGACTCTAGCCCAAAGTCCACGACTTTTGAAAACAAAAAAAATGGGAAAACAGGGGATTCGGGGTATACCTTCGATTCCTCCTCCGCCGTCTGCACCGCCGCGTGTCACGGTGCTCGTTGAGTCCCCTGCAATCACCTGAGCCTCCTATTGCCTTGGTTTGAGCCACCACACGGCACAACCACCGCCACAGTGCCACCGTCTCTCTGTTTTTCTCAGAAACTCAACCGTCCACCGCCGTGTCTCCGTGCACAATTTCCACTCCAAAACCCGATCACCAGTCTCTCCTCTCTTCTCTCTGTTACTCTCACAATTCACAGAACTCTCACACACACAGAATCGATCACTCACTCTCAAATTCTTCCTCTCTGTTTTCTGGTTCTCACAGCCAAATGCACGGTTTAATTTTGGACACTTTGTGGCCGTGTACATTTTAGACGTGCCTAGAACCATCCAGCCCTCACCACGTGTCTACATTCCCATGGACAGAGAACAAATATCCCAATCCACTATTGCCACTTGTTCTGATCTGATTGGGCATAAGGGAAAAGACCAAATTGCCCCTAGTGTTAATAATTTACCGTTTTACCCTCAAACTTTCTAGACCCGTAACTATTTCGTCCGACGTCCTATGACAGCGTGCCGCCTGTCGTTGTACTCAGGACGTCGAGACCTATCTAACGGTCCTCGGTCTACATGAAAATCACAAGTCCAATAAAAGTCAACATTTTCCTCAATTGGTCAAAATTTTCCTCAATTGGTCAAAATTATGGTAACGCCCTCAATCTTTCGAACGTCATAACTTTTTCTCCGATTGGCCGAATCGGACATGCCACCTGTCTACGGACTCGTGACGTCCTAACCTACGTCACGGGCAATGGTCAACACTCATCCAACCTGTAAATCAAAAAGTCAACTTTTGACGCACTATTCACAAGGGCAAAATCGTCCTTTTATACAAATCTTTACAAAATTACATTTATACCCTTCCCAAAGGTACGGGTTGTCACACAGGTGGCACGTTCAATTCCGACATTCGAGGAGTAAGTTATGACGTTCGGAAGTTTAGGGGCATTTTGGTAATTTTGGTTAAAATGGGCAAATAGTTGACTTTTTGACCGGGATGTCCAATGGCCAAGGGCCGAGGACCATTACGTAGATAAAGATGATACGAATCCATAGACAGGCGGCACGTCGAATTCGGACGTTCGACGGCGAAGTTACGGTTCACGGAAGTTCAAGTGCACTATTGCACGAATTGCGAAGCGAGTTAACTTTTGGACTCTAGTGGGCCCAGATATTTGTCCTGATGCCCAATGGATGAGTGACAAGTGACACCCATCCAATGGACACCCAAATTGATTCATGCACCGTGCATTCCATTCCATTTCTTCATTCCAAACACACACCCCCCCATGACCCGATCTCACCATTTCTCCCATCCGTGCAAACCCAAAACCCATCCAACCTTCACCCATGGCCAAGACAGAGGACCAAGAGGCTGAGGGAGTTGAGGTGGCCGGCCTGGATGGTCAGGACCGCCGCAGACGGCGGCTGGAAGGAGGGAACCCGTGCGGGTGCACGGTAAGGCCATTTTCCCCTTTTTAATTGATTTTGATGTTATGGTTGCTTTTGGACGATTAGGATGAGTTGGTTAGTGTAACGACCCGTCCCAAAATCCATGATTAGATTAGTGACTAATCACGATTAGTGAGGTTAATCCGTGATTAGTTGGGCGAAATTGGACGAACGATGTGAAATGACCGTTTTGCCCTTGGTGGTGGCAAAACGTTGACTTTTCAATCGGGCGGTCAAATGGACTTTGACCGATGATCGTGGCGTAATTCGTGACGTCACGAGTTCATAGACAGGTGGCACGTTCAATTCCGACGTTCGAGGAGGAAGTTATGACGTTCGGAAGTGTAGGGGCATTTTGGTAATTTTGGTTAAATGGGGTCAAATGTTGACTTTTTGACCGGGAGGTCCGATGGCCGAGGGCCGAAGACCGTTACGTAGATAAGGACGATACGAATCCATAGGCAGGCGGCACGCTGAAATCGGACTTCGAACGGGAGAGTTATAGGTCACGGAAGTTCGATTTCACTATGCACGAACTTCGAGACAGAGACGATTTGGCGAAATCTGATTTGGGCAGATATTTTGGTGGGTCCCATGGATGAGTGACAAGTGTCACTCATCCTATTGGCTAAATCTCCCAATTGGTGGATCTATATAATAAAATATTATTATTTTAATTATTTTATAATTAAACCTAACAACCATTAATCCTAACCATCCATTCCAAATTCATTTTTAAATCCACACCCTCCATCCCATCTCCCTCACATCTGATCAGCCTTCATCCTTCACCATCTTCATCATCACTTCATTCTTCTTTGTTTTTCCTAAAACCCGAAACCCCCCTCCCCCCCTTCACCATTTTCTTCATTTTCTCCAAACAGCACACACACATACCACCATTCCCTAGGAGATAATATGATCGTGAGGAGTGTGAGAGGCGGAGGGCTGAGAGGCTGGACGGTGGGCCACGGTGGAGGCCACGACGGAGGGAAACCCGTGAGGTAAGAAAACTGCAAAAATTCGAAATTGGGTTTTAATGGGTTTTACTCGATTCCATTAATTGGGTAAGGTTTCTAGGAATCCCAGGAGATGATTGGGATTGGTTTCGAGGCGTTGGACGGCCTGGAACAGCCGCGAACGGCGGGAGAAGTCACGGCCGCCATGGCCAAATTGAAGGTACGGGGTTTCGATGTTTTTCATCCATTTTAAGGTCATAGGACTGTAAGTTAGAATTAGAGGATGAAAATGGGACAAACGGGAGGCATTTTGGTGGTCGGACGGTGGAGAACCGACCGGGTCAACCCGCGGGTCTGAACGACCCGGTTGCAGGGTTCGGGTCAACCCGTCGAGTGGTTGAAGGTGGTGACGTGGCATGATGACATGGCACCTCTCAGATTGTCAGGTGACGTGGACCACTTATCAGCCGACACGTGTCACATGTCAGTGCACAGTCAGCACTGACATGTCAGTGACGTGGCCCAATCAGGGGCTGACACGTGGCACATGTCAGACTGCCACGTGGCACTGACAACATAGTGACGTGGACCAATGAGAGCTTGACACGTGGCACCTGTCAGAGTTTGACATGTCAGATGACATCAACATGACGTCAGCGATGACGTCAGCAGGTACTGTAGCTGGCGCGTGAAGCCCACGCGCAGCCACTTCAGGCGGCGCATGAGGGCGCGTGGCAGGGAATCTGGGGAAGGTTCCAACATACGAAATCTTCTATTTGATGTAACGAATATTTTGGGACTGGTTTCGTGTCGATCGGACACCGTCTCGATATGTTTCGGGGCATCGAAAGGTTTAGGTTCGGGATTAAAAATAGTTAAAAATACGGGAAAAATTACGGGGCTTTAGTGGGAGGTTAATTAAGTAGTTAGTAACCTTCTATTACAATTTGGACAAGTTTGGGAGTCCCGGTGACGGTGATCGGCTCGGGGAGCCGTATGGCACACAAATCGAGGCGGCAGCTCGGACGGTCTGTGGGTGGACCTTGTTTTCTAAATTGGTGCATGCATAAATTTTTATTATATGTTTTAAATGCTTGTTTGTAATGCCATGGGTGTATTTGTATGTGGTTACGTATAAGCACGTATTTCGAGGTTTCGACCTTATACGGTGCTTATACGGGTCTGTATTTCTGTATTGATTTAAATGAACTGGATTTGAATTTCAAAAGGATAAACTCGGGTATGAGACCCATTTGGTTTTGTCTCGGGCATATGACCTCAGATTCTGGGCATGGTGCCCAGCTGATGTCCTATGTTCGGGCACGAGACTCAGTCACTTTACGGCTTTGATTTCAGGTCAGGTCAGGGAGCCTAAATGGATTCCCAGGTTCATGACGGTTTATGGGAACCGCCATGAACCCTTGTTATGGTATCATGGTTCATGACGGTTTATGGGAACCGGCATGAACCCTTGTTGGTTATTACGGTACATGACGGTTTATGGGAACCGGCATGTTACCTGATTATGGATATTATGGATCATGACGGTTCAGGGGAACCGGTTATGAATGTTTATGTTATGTATATATATGTTCATCTACCTTCCTTTCCTTCTATTATCTCCTCTGGGGAGGGTCGTTGGCCTGGGTGGACCCCGGAGTAGTCACGGAGCACCGACTGAGTGGAGTCACCCCCTAGTTGGGTTCCTTACTCTCAGGAAGGCTATGGTTACTATTACCTCGAGTAGGATCAGTGGTCTGCGGACATTGACCTTGACTTTGAGAAGACTCGGATTGAGACCCGGGTAGCACGCACGTAGCTCTGGATACCGTGACAGGATTGGTTGTGTGACTGATATGTATATATGATATATGATATGTGGTGTGCACAGGTGTGCACAGGATTTGAGCAGTGGCTCGTGTACTTGGTTTCTTTATGGTTTGGGGCCGAGTCCCTTATGGATTTGGGCAGTGGCCCGTATGGTCGTTTTCATTGTGGTCCTTTCGACCTTGGTTTATATCTGCTTTGGGCTTAGTCCCACATATGGTTTGTTTTGGATAAATGGTTTTCGAATGCATGCATGCTTTTTAGTGTAGGGTACAAATGTCTTATGAAATGTTTTTATAAACTTTTGTTTTGTCCACTCACAGTTTTTAATGTTTTGACTGCCCTTCAGGTTGACATCGGATGTGGACTGTAGCAGAGACCGAGATATCACATGCCTCCTCCGGATCCTGGCGTACTCTGATAGCCCGGGAGGGCAAAGGTCGGAAAGATCCCTTGTCTGACACTTCGTGTCAGACGGGAGCAGGGTCATCCCGCACTAATCCTGGGGGGATTGGGATGGGTCCTGTCAATGTGGTATCAGAGCATGGTTGCTCATGTTACTCTGAATTCCAGAGCGTATTTTGCGCAATACTCCGTACGCATGTCGAGGATGTGATATCTCAATGGGCTACAGTTCATGGTCAACCTGATGTTGGGGTGCCGGTACGATAGTTAGTAGGATTGGCATGCCTTGGTTCGGCATTTGAGGCCGGGGTTGCCATAGTTCTGTCAAGGTTGACAGTGTGGGACCCTACGGAAGGATTAACGTGTTCGTATTCTGGAGTGTGATCGTGAGACGGTTAGTTGGGATCGTCTTCACAATATCGTAAGATCGGTTCCGACGACTGATTCGATGTTATGACCATTAGATGGTCGGATTATGTTGAGTTAAATGGATTTACTGCAGTCGGCAGTTAGGAGCCGGATTCAAGGAATCCTGGTTGGACTTACGGTAGGATTGGATTGACGTCTTTACGATGTCAAGACCGCGGGGTCGGTCAGATTGTTGATTTTACTGCTTTTCGCAGGTGGGTTCAGGGGAACTCTAGGTGTGATCGTGGAACCCTACAGTATGTGTATGGTTCAGAAATGTGAGTTGACGAGTGGTTTGACTTGGACGACTGTTCGGATTTGGATTCGTTAGTCGGTCTAGTCATGTCAGCTTGTGTTGGGACTTTACATTGCAGTCAGGGTTGTATGTAACGACCCGTCCCGAATTTCGGGATTTGATTAGTGATTAATCATGATTAGTGGGATTGATCGGTGATTAGTTGGTCGAAATCAGAAAAAATATGCAAAATGACCGTTTTGCCCCTGGTTTGTGGGTAAAATGTTGACTTTTTGATCGGGCGGTCAAACGAACTTTGACCAATGACCGTGACGTAGTTCGGGACGTCATGAGTTCATAGGCAGGCGGCACGTTCGATTCCGACATTCGAGGAGAAAGTTATGACTATCGGAAGTTCAGGGGTATTACCGTAATTTGGACTTTTGGGGGCGAAAATGTTGACTTTTTGTCTAATAACTAATTTTCAGTTGACTCAAGGACCGTTGGGTAGGTCTCGACGTCCTGAGTCCATTGACAGGCGGCACGCCGAAATCGGACTTCGTATGAGGAAGTTATGGTCAGAAACGTGAAATCAGGAGGTTTGTGTCTCGGTTTTCGTGTCGAATATTTTATTCTTAAATTTCTGATTGGAGGACACCTGGGGAGTGACAAGTGTCACTCACCCATTGGCTGGATTGGATCAAGCTCCACTAAGCATTTAAATAGGGTTTAATCTGCTTTTGATCTCAGCCCTTCATCTCAAAACCCTCAGATTGCATCTCAGCCCTTGATCTCATTTCTGAGATTCAATCTGGGCCGTCCATCATTTCCCTCCATTTCTATATAATTCTCACCCGACACCCTCACTCATTGCTCTTTGATCCAACCCTTGCGCACTACACTTTGTCTCTGCGTCTGTGTGTTGTTGGACCCACGGGGAAGGACTGAGGCGCGGCGGTGAGCGGCGGTGGACGGCGGCGAGGTGGGAAAACCGGAAAACCCGAAACGGTTTCTAAAACTCAGATTTTGGTAACTCAAATTCCCACGTTTAGTTTTGTTTCCTATTAATCCTAATCGACTCTAGGGACTTATAGGAACCTTCTGGGCTTGAGTTCGCGACCGGAGGTGATCAGGACGGTGGCTAAACGACGACGGGAAACCAGCTCTGTTCATCGAGGTAAGCCTTCGATTCCCATCTGTATTTGTCGATTTTGATTCCATAGAACCCTTTCTGGGATTAAGACGAGCATCTAGGAACAAACTAGGACTGAAATGGTTGAGTGTGGAAGAAATGGTGACCGGGTCATGATCGCGGGTCTGATCGACCCGAGTTGCAGAAATACGGGTCAACCCGTCTGAGGACAGAGGTGATGACGTGGCACCCTGTCAGATTGTCAGGTGACGTGGACCAGTACCGTGCTGACACGTGGCACATGTCAGATCTGACACGTGGCCTGACAGATCAGCGAGGTGGACCAATCGGATGTTGACACGTGGCACCTGTCAGAGTCTGACACGTCAGACCTGTTAGCTGTCAGATGACGTCAGCAGGAACTGTTCCTGCGTTGACCGACGCGTTGACCGGCGCGTGGGGGCGCGTGTGAACAGTAATTTTGGTCGGACCACCACCATTCTTTAGGTTTCGACGATCCGGATCCAATGGCGGTGGTTTCGGGTCGATCGGAGATCATTAAGTTGGTCAAAATGAGGTTTATTGCCTTGGGAAGCGCGTTCAGGCGACTTTTCCGGACCGGTTTCGGTCTAAGGTTTCATGGTTAAATGTTAGGGGTTTGTATGGACCCTTACGTATACTTTGGATATGACAGGGATTGTATAAGCGTACCAGAACGAGGGTATACGTTCGGTTTGCAGCAGGATTGTACTGTGAGTGGGCCATTTTCTTAAACCCTTGCGTGCATAAATGTTTTCTGGTTTATTATACTTATTCACATGCTAAAACAATAATGGTTTTGATGATATGGAAAATATGGTTATGGCACGTTTCACGGTATTTGGGCTTGAGACCCGTCTGATGAAAACTTAATGATTGGTTCGGATTTTATCTATGTATATATATGTTTTGCATGTGGATATCAATAAAATGTATTTGGTACTGCACTGTATAGATCCTTCCATATTATATTGTCTCCTCCGGCGAGGTACCCCGGAGAGGTCACGGGCGTCTAGTACGTCCAGCGTCTATGACGCTAAGCATCAGGTGATGCTGTACCCGAACAGGATTCGGGGATTTAGCTCGGAAATTGAGACCCGAGTGGCATGCGTAGCCTTATTATTATTGTGACCTTATTAGGCGTCAAGAACGTCAAACATCAGGTGATGTCGGGATTGGAGTGTATAGTGCAGCAACTAAAATTATACTTATGGTTTTATTACATGCCTTATGGTTCATATTATATGACTTATGATTTTAAATAATGATGCATGCATATTTGGAAAACGGAGGGGTAAATTATATGTTTTACTTATCAAATGATTTTATAAACTTGAGTTTCGGTCCACTCACCCTTAATGTTTTTGGTAACCCCTCCAGGTCGTGATACTGAGGTAGATGAGGAAACTGAGGCTGAGGCATAGATCTACTTCTGCGTACCTGAACCCCTGTTGGGTGGTTTGCCCGCAGGTTTTATTTTAGAGTCGTGCTCGCAACTTGTAATTTTGGATTTCATCCCTTGTCTGACATCTGTTAACTCGGATTTGATGTACGACTTTAATTTGGTTATTTTTGCAATTGATGTTTTGAGATTAAAATTGGTATGAATTATTGGGTGTCAGACGGGAGCAGGGCACGTCCCCTTGTGGTCCCTGTGGGATCGGGGCGGGTCCTGTCATTGTACGTATCGGTTAGACCGAGTTGGTTGTCGTGCTACTTCAGTTGTGATGGACTGTTGGTGCAACTAAGGTCGTGGGCGACCTGGTAGACGACATTTGGGTTAGTCGGAGTACGGCTGGTTAGTGATTGGTGGGACAAGTTATCAAGGTTGGTACTTGTCGATGGAATCCCGGAGCAGGGATACAGAGTAGTTGGTACGAGCGGTTGATTCCGTTGGATGCGGAGTTTGTATATCGTGATTCCTGGTAGTTAGGTCTGCACGAGGTTGGGGCAGACGCTACTATCGATGGACGTAGTCGAGTCTTATCAGGTCGAGTAGACTCAGGTTACCGTGACGATTGCGACGATGGGATTGTCAGTCGTGACGATGATACGGGGTGCGTGAGTAACCCATATGTACGAGCAGTGATTCTGGATTCGACTCGGTTACGGCTGAGTGCGATCGCAGAATGAGTTGGGGATGTTCGGGGACTGTTTCCTTTTCTCGTATGAGTTGTCAGAGTGACCGTACCCAGAGCTGTTGGGTACGAGGGAGGCAGAGTTCTCCTTTTCTAACAGAGGTACGGGGTCGTCGCTCGGTATGAGCGGAGATCCAGGAGTGTCTGATTTGCACACTTTGTGCTGATGCTGACAGGTGATGATACTGGTACTAGTGCTGGTGCTGGTGCTGGTGATCGTGATGACGATGAGTTACGGATCAGGGTGTGACACCGTCGTAATGGGCATATGTTCGGTATCTGTGGTTCAGGAGTGGATCTCAGATAGAGTTAAACTGGTTAGGGGACAAGTGGTTGATGTCTGGGTATGTTGTTTCCAATCTTGTTGGAACTTCGAAATCGCGAGAGGTTACGATTGAGGTGACGAGAGGAATGCGGGTTTTCCGCATTGGTATTGGGTATGTCGAAGTCATTTTGGGTGACTTCTCAGGTTCTACCATAATTGACGGTGGTAGAGGATGTAGATGTTATTGATGTTGTTGGTTGCCACTAGTACACTGATCGTGTATTGGTTGATGGACCCGTGATTGTCTTGGGTCATCAGGTGGAGTGAGTATATTGAAGTTAGGTGACTGAGATTTCTCATTTTCTACTTGGTGGCAGACGATGTTAGGTTACATGATGTGGTGAGTGCAGCGAATGTTGTTTGCATTCACGTAGGATGGATTATTCGATAATTCTTGATTTTTCCTCGGTGGAATGACAAGGATCGATACGAGGTAATCAGTGAGAACCCACAGTCTCGGCGTGTCTCGTCGTTGACTAATCTATTTAGATGTGGGAAATGGTTGAGGACTTTGGACGTCGTGACGATCTGGGATCGTGACGTCTATGGTCGGTTGACGTAGTGTTGGATCTGGATCGTGATTTGGATGATCCAGATAGGTGGAGAGTTTATCACTCTTACTTGGATGTTGAGTGGAGCATGATGGGACTGAACTTCTTTTCGAAGTGAATCTCATATGGCTTGTTACTCAGGTGAGTAGTTGTCCGATGAGTAGTTGTCCGACGTGGTCGGATTTGGTCAACCTAGATGTGTTGATGTTGGGATTGGCTTCCTTATGAAGTCAATCGAGGGTAATGTATAAATCGTTTGAACAGGTATCCGATAGGTTCGGATATGGTGCGTCTTGGTAGACGAGAACGAGATTTCAGGTTTTGGAATCAGATTTCTAGATGACGATTCAGGATTTGATTTTGGAACTTGAAAAAGGATTTCTGGATTTGGGTTTTGGAATCGGATTCTGGGTGACGATTCAGGATTTGATTCTAGAGCTTGATTGTGGATTTCTTTTATGGATTTGGGTTCGGAATGGTTATTCCAAATACTAGTTTACGGAATGATGATTTTGGATTCGAATTTGGGAAATGGATAGGGATACAATTTCTGGGTTTGGATTCGGGATTTCTTACGAAATTGCGGATTCGAATTCGGATTTGGAAATAGATGATGGGTTGGAGTTTCGATTTGTCTAGTCCGGGATTGGATAAATGGACTCCATAGTAGAAACGTGATTGACTATGACCTAAGTAGTTGTAGTCTGGTTGATGGGTAGATGTACGTACCATGTACGTTGTTCGAGGTACGATACTAGGCAGACTTGTCGTGCCTGGTGACGGTATATAGGTTATACCAGGGGTACATTGGAGAACGTGTTGGTAGTCGGACTGGTTCCGATACCATCGGATTAGTTGGGGTCGTGGATTGGACATTGGATACTGTGCGTGGGGTCATAGTATTTCTGATGGGTCCAGTTACACGCAAGTCGAGTTAGATATTGGTATACGTATACTCAGGATGAGTATGTTGGTGGATAGTGTAACCACAAGTGGGTATAGTGTTAGTTTTTGACTGACGACTGTCAAGTGGTGACAGTTTGACGGAGGTGTCAACGTAGATCGTTGAGTGCGGGTTGGTGACTCTCAGTGGGAGCAGACGTCAAGATAGGTTGGAGATTGAGGAAGGAACCGTAGAGTTGTTGTGTCAACGAAATGGTAGATCTGACAAGTGGTGTCAGTTCGGAGCGTATGACTACTGTTCTTCGACGTGGTCGAATGTAGTCGATCCGACGTGAGTGTTAGTGGTACGTCTGGCGGCAGACGAGTAAGTATTATTCTGGTTAGTTGGTGTACTAGTGTACACGTGTTTCAAGGTTGATTCTACTTTCCACGGGGTGGATGTGGAATCAGGATAGTTGGAGTTTCGAGAGCGAAACTAAATTAAGGAGGGAAGAAAGGTTGGATTTAGGTCGGTTGGAATTTCGAGGACGAAATTAATTAAGGAGGGAAGGTTGTAACGACCCGTCCTGAAATCCATGATTAGATTAGTGACTAATCACGATTAGTGAGGTTAATCCGTGATTAGTTGGGCGAAATCGGACGAACGATGCGAAATGACCGTTTTGCCCTTGGTGGTGGCAAAACGTTGACTTTTCAATCGGGCGGTCAAATGGACTTTCACCGATGACCGTGGCGTAATTCGTGACGTCACGAGTTCATAGACAGGTGGCACGTTCAATTCCGACGTTCGAGGAGGAAGTTATGACGTTCGGAAGTGTAGGGGCATTTTGGTAATTTTGGTTAAATGGCGTCAAATGTTGACTTTTTGACCGGGAGGTCCGATGGCCGAGGGCCGAAGACCGTTAAGTAGATAAGGACGATACGAATCCATAGGCAGGCGGCACGCTGAAATCGGACTTCGAACGGGAGAGTTATAGGTCACGGAAGTTCGATTTCACTATGCACGAACTTCGAGACGGGGACGATTTGGCGAAATCTGATTTGGGCAGATATTTTGGTGGGTCCCATGGATGAGTGACACTTGTCACTCATCCTATTGGCTAAATCTCCCAATTGGTGGATCTATATAATAAAATATTATTATTTTAATTATTTTATAATTAAACCTAACAACCATTAATCTTAACCATCCATTCCAAATTCATTTTTAAATCCACACCCTCCATCCCATCTCCCTCACATCTGATCAGCCTTTATCCTTCACCATCTTCATCATCACTTCATTCTTCTTTGTTTTTCCTAAAACCCGAAACCCCCCCCCCCCCCCCCCCCCCCTTCACCATTTTCTTCATTTTCTCCAAACAGCACACACACATACCACCATTCCCTAGGAGATAATATGATCGTGAGGAGTGTGAGAGGCGGAGGGCTGAGAGGCTGGACGGTGGCCCTCGGTGGAGGCCACGGCGGAGGGAAACCCGTGAGGTAAGAAAACTTCAAAAATTCGAAATTGGGTTTTAATGGGTTTTACTCGATTCCATTAATTGGGTAAGGTTTCTAGGAATCCCAGGAGATGATTGGGATTGGTTTCGAGGCGTTGGACGGACTGGAACAGCCGCGAACGGCGGGAGAAGTCACGGCCGCCATGGCCGAATTGAAGGTACGGGTTTTCGATGTTTTTCTTCCATTTTAAGGTCATAGGACTGTAGGTTAGGATTAGAGGATGAAAATGGGACAAACGGGAGGCATTTTGGTGGTCGGACGGTGGAGAACCGACCGGGTCAACTCGCGGGTCTGAACGACCCGGTTGCAGGGTTCGGGTCAACCCGTCGAGTGGTTGAAGGTGGTGATGTGGCATGATGACGTGGCACCTGTCAGATTTTCAGGTGACGTGGACCACTCATCATCCGACACATGTCACATGTCAGTGAACAGTCAGCACTGACATGTCAGTGACGTGGCCCAATCAGGGGCTGACACGTGGCACATGTCAGACTGCCACGTGGCACTGACAGCACAGTGACGTGGACCAATGGGAGTTTGACACGTGGCACCTGTCAGAGTCTGACATGTCAGACCTGACAGCTATCAGATGACGTCAGCAGGTACTGTAGCTGGCGCGTGAAGCCCACGCGCAGCCACTTCAGGCGGTGCGTGGCAGGGAATCTGGGGAAGGTTCCAACATACGAAATCTTCTATTCGATGTAACGAACATTTTAGGACTGGTTTCGTGTCGATCGGACACCGTCTCGATATGTTTCGGGGCATCGGAAGATTTAGGTTCGGGATTAAAAATAGTTAAAAATACGGGAAAAATTACGGGGCTTTAGTGGGAGGTTAATTAAGTAGTTAGTAACCTTCTATTACGATTTGGACAGGTTTGGGAGTCCCGGTGACGGTGATTGGCTCGGGGAGCCGTATGGCACGCAAATCGAGGCGGCAGCTCGGACGGTCTGTGAGTGGACCTTGTTTTCTAAATTGGTGCATGCATAAATTTTTATTATATGTTTTAAATGCTTGTTTGTAATGCCATGGGTGTATTTGTATGTGGTTACGTATAAGCACGTATTTCGAGGTTTCGGCCTTATACGATGCTTATACGGGTCTGTATTTCTGTATTGATTTAAATGAACTGGATTTGAATTTCAAAAGGATAAACTCGGGTATGAGACCCATTTGGTTTTGTCTCGGGCATATGACCTCAGATTCTAGGCACGGTGCCCAGCTGATGTCCTATGTTCGGGCACGAGACCTAGTCACTTTACGGCTTTGATTTCAGGTCAGGTCAGGGAACCTTAAATGGATTCCCAGGTTCATGACAGTTTATGGGAACCAGCATGAACCCTTGTTATGGTATCATGGTTCATGACAGTTTATGGGAACCGGCATGAACCCTTGTTGGTTATTACGGTACATGACGGTTTATGGGAACCGGCATGTTACCTGATTATGGATATTATGGATCATGACGGTTCAGGGGAACCGGTTATGAATGTTTATGTTATGTATATATATGTTCATCTACCTTCCTTTCCTTCTATTATCTCCTCCGGGGAGGGTCGTTGGCCTGAGTGGACCCCGGAGTAGTCACGGAGCACCGACTGAGTGGAGTCACCCCCTAGTTGGGTTCCTTACTCTCAGGAAGGCTATGGTTACTATTACCTCGAGTAGGATCAGTGGTCTGCGGACATTGACCTTGACTTTGAGAAGACTCGGATTGAGACCCGGGTAGCACGCGCGTAGCTTTGAATACCGTGACAGGATTGGTTGTGTGACTGATATGTATATATGATATATGATATATGGTGTGCACAGGTGTGCACAGGATTTGAGCAGTGGCTCGTGTACTTGGTTTCTTTATGGTTTGGGGCCGAGTCCCTTATGGATTTGGGCAGTGGCCCGTATGGTCGTTTTCATTGTGGTCCTTTCGACCTTGGTTTATATCTGCTTTGGGCTTAGTCCCACATATGGTTTGTTTTGGATAAATGGTTTTTGAATGCATGCATGCTTTTTAGTGGAGGGTACAAATGTCTTATGAAATGTTTTTATAAACTTTTGTTTCGTCCACTCACAGTTTTTAATGTTTTGACTGCCCTTCAGGTTGACATCGGATGTGGATTGTAGCAGAGACCGAGATATCACATGCCTCCTCCGGATCCTGGCGTACTCTGATAGCCCGGGAGGGCAAAGGTCGGAAAGATCCCTTGTCTGACACTTCGTGTCAGACGGGAGCAGGGTCATCCCGCACTAATTCCGGGGGGATTGGGATGGGTCCTGTCAGTTAGGTTGCTAGGATAGTTTTAGGAAGGTTTTGGTGGTGGTTGACGGCTTAGAAGCCGTGGGGAAGGAAATGGGAAAATAGGACCGTGAGGTCCATTTCGAACCATGGGTTTCGGGTGGATTTTTCTTAGTTTTAGGGATTGGGTTAGATAGGAAATGAAGAAATCGGAATTTAGGGATTAAAATGGGACCAAACGGACCGAAAAAGAAGAAGGAGGAGCGCTGAACCGGTCACGCCGGTTCAGCACAGTGACCGGTCCAAGAAAACCAGGAAAACCGGTTTTCCAAGGTTGATGATGATGAATAGTAACCTGGCCCTTCTAGGAGCGCGTTCAGGCGCGTGGTCCATAATTTTGGAAAGTGTTCAACGTGTGAAATCTTCTATTCGATGTAACGAAGATTTTGGGTCTGGTCTCGTGTCAATCGGACATCGTTTCGATAGGTTTTGGGCTGTCGGAAGGATTAGGGTCAGTTTAAAAATAGTTAAATGTTCGAAAAAATTACGGGGCGTTGGTAAGAGGTTAATTAAGTAGTTAGTAACCTTCTATTAAAATTTGGATAGGTTTGGGAGTCCCGGTGAAGGTGATCGGCTCGGAAGAGCCTACGACATGCAAATCGAGGCGGCAGCTCGGACGGTCTGTGAGTGGACCTTGTTTTCTAAATTGGTGCATGCATAAATGTTTATTATATGTTTTAAATACTTGTTTGTGATTCCATGAGTGCATTTGGATGTGTGGTTACGTACATGCACGTATTTCGAGGTTTCGGCCCTATACAGTGCCTATACGGGTCGGTATTTCTTTATCGGTCTAAATGAAATGGTTTTGGATTTCAAAAGGATAAACTCGGGTATAAGACCCATTTGGTTTTGTCTCGGGCATATGACCTTAGATATCGGGCACGGTACCCAGATGATGTCATATGTTCGGGCACGAGACCCAGTTATTTTACGGTTTATGATTTTGGGTTAGGGACCCTAGATGGATTTTCAAGTTCATGACGGTTTACGGGAACCGGAATGAACTCTGGAAAGGTCATTGTGGTTCATGACGGTTTATGGGAACCGACATGAACCTTTGTCAGGTCATTCTGGTTCATGACGGTTTATGGGAACCAGCATGAATCCTGGTTAATGGATGGTATGGATCATGACGGTTCAAGAGAACCAGGCATGAATGTTTATGTTATGTATATATATGTATTCATATACCTTCCTTTACTTCTATTATCTCCTCCGGGGAGGGTCGTTGGCCTGGGTGGACCCCAGAGTAGTCACGGAGCACCGACTGAGTGGAGTCACCCCCCAGTTGGGTTCCTTACTCTTAGGAAGGCTATGATTACTATTACCTCGGGTAGGGTCAGTGGTCTGCGGACATTGATCTTGACTTTGAGAAGACTCGGATTGAGACCTAGGTAACACGCGCGTAGCTTTGGAAACCGTGACAGGATTGGTTATGTGAATTATATATATATGTAATGTATGCTATATGATATGATATATTATGTGTGTTTACGCGGGTTTTGGGCAGTGGCCCGTATGGTTGGTTTCTTATGATTTGGGCCGAGTCCCTTATGGATTTGGGCAGTGACCCGTATGGTCGTTTTCATTATGGTTCTTTCAATCTTGGGTTTGGGCTTAGTTCCCACATATGGTTTCATTTGGTTAAATGGTTTTCGAATGCATGCATGCTTTTTAGTGAAGGGTACAAATGTCTTATAAAATGTTTTATAAACTGATTGTTTTGTCCACTCACAATTTTTAATGTTTTGACTGCCCATCAGGTTGACATCGGATGTGGACTGTAGCAGAGACCGAGATATCACATACCTCCTCCGGATCCTGGCGTACTCTGATAGCCCGGGAGGGTAAAGGTCAGAAATATCCCTTGTCTGACACTTCGTGTCAGACGGGAGCAGGGTCATCCCGCGTTAATCCCAGGGGGATTGGGATGCGTCCTGTCAAAGATGACGAGAATGAAAACGTCAGGGACGGATGAAAATCTAGAATAAAGGCTTGTTGTCCGTCCAGATGCTAAGGTAATTGGTAATGAGTTTCAATTTTCAGTCCAGATGCTAAGGTAATTGGTAATGAGTTTCAATTTTTGTTTGGCTTTCTTTTGTTTCTGGGTTTTGTTTATGTGTTTCGTTTATCTGTCTTTTGTTCCTTGCTTCGTTTTTCCTCAAAACAACAATTTGTTCCTGAGGTTATGGGTTTTGTGTATGGGTTATGGGTTATTGATTATGTTTCTACATATGTGTTTTAGGTTTATGTAGGTTTTCAACTTTGTTCCTTGCTTGTGGATCTCTTTTTGGGCTTATGTAGGTTTTAGGTTTCAATTTTCTACATATGAGAAGAATATGAAATGCGTAATGTGTTTTGATGGATTGGTGATTTTTGTGAATTTGTGATGTGTTTTGCTACAGGTTGGACAACGTAAAGGTGGAAAAAGAGTTATGGGTTGTGATTTGGTTTGATCTAAATATGTGCATGAGATCAACGACAATAATTCTGCGATCATTAAGAAAACTTAATAAATGTGGAGCAACTGTTGAATCCGAAGAGGAAAGTCACTCGGCTTTGGATTTCACTCTTGGTTACTTCGGTCGTAGTGGTTGGAATTATCTTCAAACCTTCACTTTAGTCATGTATTAGGGTTATCCTCAATCCTTTACAATCATCTTCAATCATAATTTTCATAGTATTTTGTAATATATGGTGGATTGTGGAAATATGTAAGATTTGTATGCAATGACTTTTCTATCTAGGATGAATGGAAGCATCAATTCCTATAACATCCCATAGTCATCATTCTTATATCAAGTGATCCCAAATGGAGCACTAATTCCTCAAAATACCAAGTGATTTCATATGTGAAAGAAACATCTCATATGTGAAAGAAAATATCCTCAAAATACCAAGTGATTTCATATGTGAAAGAAATATCCCATATGTGAAAGAAAACATCCTCAAATATCAAGTGATTCCATATGTTAAAGAAACATGCTTCATATATAAAAGTTGTTTAAAGTTTCATAACTAAGACTTAACAAAACAGAACAATAGTTTGAAAGTTATTTCTTCACACATTTTGCGGGCGACTTGAATCTCAGTTTCCTTCCACTTGCAACGGGTGATTGGTATTGTGAACTGTCACTTGGCTGAGTGTCATGGGTAGTAATGGGAGTGGCTGGAGATGGAGTTGGAGAAGATTGTTGGTTGGGGACTGTTGGAGTACTAGGTGTAGTGGATGTGAAGGGGTTTGCTAGTGCAATTGGTGTAGGATTGGCTATTGGTGCAGGATTGATAGTTGTTGTACTCAAGGATGGAAGAATTGGGCATAAGCGTTGTCTTGGGGCAGTGAAGGGGTTTTCTACTGGTGGAGGATTTGGGCGTGCTTTTAGGCTTGCTCTTGCTACTGGTGCAAGTCTTGTGCTTGTTATTGGTGCAGGTCCTGTGCTTGCTGCTAGTGTAGGTCTTGAGCCAATTGTTGGTTCATGTTCTGTATTGGCTGCTAGTGTATGTTCTGTGCTAGCTGCTGGTGCAGGTCTTGTGCTAGGTGCTCATTAAGGATTGTCAGCCATGACTTCCTCATTTTCTCGGGTCCTGCTTCTTGTCTGCCTTTGAACATAATCAAATACAATCACACATCACAAACCACTTCAATCACACTTGGCACACTACTTCAATCACAGTTAGCACCTCACTTCAATTACACATCATAAATTAATTCAATCACACTTTACACTATTAAGTCACACTTCACAAACCACTTCAATCACACTTAGCACACTACTTCATTCACACTTAGCACAACACTTTAATCACACATCACAAATTAATTCAATCATACTTCACACTGATTTAGTCAGTTGCACTTCATAAACTAATTCAATCACACTTCACAAACTACCTCAATAACATTGAAAATTAGGGTTGTGTAAGTTATGTGGGCTCGACCCATGTTGGGTGTTTGGGTTTTAAGTATATGATTCGATGAGTCTGATCCAATATGATGTCTACATAAAGAAGAATGCAATGCTTTCGTACAAAGTTAAGTTAGAGAGATGAGTGTATTTGGATGTGGGGAATGTCTAAGTGAAAGAGTACGAAAGCTGAAGACTGGAGAGGGTAAGACTACTTACGCAGGGTGGGCACCTCTGTTCCATGGCCATCACTGTACCTGCAGTTGGGAGCCGCAGTTATACCTCTAAGCTCTAGGAAAGAAAGGGCTACATATCTTCTTCTGAGGCAAACTGCTTCCAAACTGCATTTCATTTTAAAGTTGGAGTACCAGCATGATACACAAGATCATATATGCGTTTAATAATTAAACATTTACAGCTTTTGCTTGGCCATTGAGGAATGTCCTATCATAAATAAGCCTTTCCACACAATTACACCTTCATTTTTATACAGAAATTACCACAGCATTTTCAAAAGAGAAATAAGCCCATAAGCTGCTTCAACTGGTTTCATGGCATACTGTATGCGCTGAAGGAAACCTTCTTGGACATGGAATAAGAATTAATAGTTCAAGCTCTAAGTGCACCAGAAAGTATAAGCATATAAATGTGACATAAATGATAAAAACAAGGGCTTTGACCTGGACATATAGCCATAAGTTCCTTACCATATCAACCTTAAGAGGTCCACCTTGCCTAAAAGCCTCAAACTTTCGACACATTCAGCACCAATTGTCTCAAAACCCCCAAAAAACCACAGAAAAAAATAAATAAGCTCCATCAAAGTTTCGTACCCAAAGTTAAAGAAAAACAAAAAACAAAACAAAACAACAACTAGGATCTCTGGTCTGGTCTCTTAAACTCGATCAAGTTTACCAATATCTTCGGAAATAAAATGAAATTATAGCAAACCCAAAATTTCCTATCTTTCCACTCATATGGTACATAAATACCCAATAAATGAACAAAATATTAAAAAGGACATGAGAAATCAGCAACTCTTGCATGAAAAACTTGTTGGATGTGACAGGAAATCCCTTGATGCCGCCATTGAACCCACAAGAACTCCAAACCATCCGGTGATACTTAGCTATGTCCAAACTCTCTACTCTCTATGAAATGGAAAGCGAAGGCAAACCCAACACTTTACCCTCTGGCTCCTAAATGATAAAGAGGTGAGCAGGTGGAAAATAAAGCACATAGCAGGACATTTCATCCTTAGAAAGTTTACAATTTGCTCTTCAGTCATGCCACTTCTCTTCATGTCGATCATATGTACCATACTTAAGATTTGTCTACCCCACCCCACTTGATATGCCCATACCAGAAATATTGGACAAAGTAATTAGTATTTTTTTTTTGCGAGCTCATCCAGACAACCCCATTTTTTCTCTCAAAGGCAAAGGCAAAGGCAAAGGCGAAGGCAAACCCAACACTTTACCCTCTGGCTCCTAAATGATAAAGAGGTGAGCAGGTGGAAAATAAAGCACATAGCAGGACATTTCATCCTTAGAAAGTTTACAATTTGCTCTTCAGTCATGCCACTTCTCTTCATGTCGATCATATGTACCATACTTAAGATTTGTCTACCCCACCCCACTTGATATGCCCATACCATAAATATTGGACAAAGTAATTAGTTTTTTTTTTTTGCGAGCTCATCCAGACAACCCCATTTTTTCTCTCAAATGTGAATCTTGCAAAACAAAACTCAAGTCTGGAGTGTAACCCATAGATTTGAGCTTCTCCCTCAGCTCTTCTAACTTTGCATGTATATCATGTTTTTCTGGATGTTGTTGATCCCCAGCATAAAACTTGTGGATTCGACCATTCACAGAAATCCAACTACACCCTGGTTCCTTTTTGACACCTCGGTCTTTCATCACATCTCTCAAGGTAAGTCCATTTTCATAACTCCCTGTCTTGATATAAGTGTTCGATAGAAGAACATAGGTTGCTGAGAATTCTGGCCTAACAGAAAGGATCTTCTCAGCTGCAATCTCCCCCAAGTCAACATTTCCATGCACTCTACATGCTCCCAACAAAGTCTGCCAAATCATTTCGTTGGGCTCCATTGGCATCCTTTTGATGAACTCCACTGCATCATTAAGACGGCCAACACGACCTAAGAGATCAACAATACAAGCATAGTGTTCCATCTTTGGCACTACCCCGTATGATTTTTCCATTAGGTGAAAATAATAGAGACCTTCTTCTACCATACCACAGTGGCTGCATGCAAACAGAAGACACAATAAGGTAACATCATTGCCCTCCACACCCATCTGCTCCATTCTCTTAAAGAGTTCAAGAGCATCCTGTGCAAGCCCATGTTGAGCATAGCCGGATATAAGAGCAGTCCACGAAACTGTATCTGGTTCAGAAATCTTCTCAAAGACCTCTTCTGCCTCAGCTATATTGCCACATTTGGAATACATATCAATTAGTGAACTTTCTAGACACTTTTCTGTGTCCAAGCCGGCCTTGCAAATGAGGCCATGAACTTGCTGACCACACTCAAGTAAACAAAGGTTCGCACATGCAACAAGCACACTAGCAAGGGTAAATTGATTCGGTGTAAAGCTTTCTTCCCTCAAATTTGAGAAAATTTTCAGTGCGTCCTCCCATTCAGAACATTGAGAATAGGCAGTCACCAGAGTTGTCCAAGACACTATATCTCTATCTTCTATTCTGTCGAAGACCTTCTGTACATCATCAAGCAACCCACATTTGGCATATGCATCCGCAATTGCATTGGAAACACTTGTAACTTTCATTTCTATCCCAGACTTTAAAACCATACCGTGAATTTCCTTCCCTAAATGCAAACATTTTAACGTAGCTATTGCATTGAACACGCTGCAGTAAGTGTAGATGTCTGGTTGTATATCATTTATGCACATTCTCATAAAGAGGTCCAATGCTTCTTGGCTGTTACCGCAATGTGAATAGCCAGAAATCATCGCATTCCAAGGAGCATTGACCTTACACCTAGTGAAATGCAAATCAAACACCAATTTTGCACCAGAAAAATACTTGCATTTGGAGTACATATCAATAAGAGCAGTTCCTACAAGAACACTAGACGCCATGCCCAATTCAGATGCATAACTGTGGACAATTTTGCTCTTGCTAACATCACGTAACTTCCCGACTGCTTTTGAGACACTGATGAGCGTATACATATTTGGAGTAATTCCTTCTTTCTTCATTCTTAGAAACTGATCAAATGCTTCAAAATGAAGACCATTTGATGTTAACCCGGAAATCATTGCATTCCAAGAGACTTTATTATGTTCTGTCATGGTATCAAACATCTTAAACGAATCCTCAATGTTTCCGAACTTAGCATACATGTTAAGAAGAGATGTACCAACAAAAGTATCAGATGCAAAGCCTCTCACAACAACCTGGGCATGCACCATTTTTCCCAATTCAATACAATCTAAGCCAATGCATGTCTGGACAATTGCAGAATATGCAAATTTGTCAGGCAAAACTCCACTATCCACCATCTTACAAAAGAGCTTAACCCCATCGTGAAAGAAGCCATGCACTGTCGATCCAACAATCATGACTGTCCAAGAGAATATGTTCCTCCGGGACATGTCATCAAACACTCGACGAGCTGTGACAAAATCCGAACATTTTGAATAGGCATGGGCTATATGGTTTAACACCACCAGCAAGTGTTGGTCCGAAAGCTCGGATTTTAACACGAACCCATGAACAGATTTGACATGTTTTAAAGAACTCGTGCCCTCGCAGCCACGGAGGATATCAATTAAGGGTTGAATTTGAGACTTTTGCTGAGTTTCATCAACAGCAACAGAAGTGAGAAATTTGCTTCCATTTGGTGCCCGGGTTGTTGGAGATGAGTGCGTTAAAGTTGAATTTTTAGTCTGCGAGAAATTAATTTGGTTCTCTTGTTACTACATGGTTAAACGAATATGCAAAACAGAGAGAGGAACAACACAAAAGGAGATAGAGATGGTGTCCCTTACTTTGTTTTCGGAAGTTGGGCTGGGAAGCAGGGGAGCAAAATGGAAGTTAGTAGACTATTTGCACTAACTCACACATAATAAGCATAAAATGAGATCGAAATATATATAAATAATAGACCTGCCTTCATGTACCTCCCAGCTTGCCTTATGAGCGAACTTGGGGGTCTTTCAACATCGTCCCCACGACCCGTATTGAGCAAAAGCGGTTCTGCAACAGAGGTAAAAGTGAGAGACACATTGAAACAATTCGGCATTGTCAAACTGAACTAGCAAGCATTAGGTATAACATTGAAAGACACCCACCAACAGTACTTATTAATTAGACTGTATCCAACGAATGAGATACATTGAGCAATTGGGTATTAGCAAGTACTATTAAAGAACCCAAATTGGAACGAAACCAAATTGGAACGAACCCAAATTGGAACGAACCCAAATCAATTACACCACTTCCCACAAAACCCAGTTCGGGTATTATCACATTAAGCATGGAAACCATACAGTTCAATGAAAATACCTCCGGCACATAGGAAACGGGGCTTGGCCGTGCATCTGGATCTTCCGATAAAGGAAGGCGAGGAGGGAAAGGAGAAGAAGATCACCGAGCCGTAGCTGTGAATGGAAGACATGTTTGGATTGGATACGAAAGGTCATTAATTAGTCTCAAAGCTGAAGCTCGCATCTCTTCCTGTCTCTCTGTATTCTTCTTTCTCAGGAAGCCGAAGAATAAAAGTTCACGGAAACGAAAATGAGGCGTCTATCCATATTCCATATGCCGGCGACATGTCGTTTAAGGTCATATAGGGTCACAATACGGAAAAGGATGAAAAGGACACATCATTTATCTTTTTCTTTTCTTGAAGAAAACTACGTCAAAAAATGGATTCTTTTTAAGATTAAATTTGGTCCTTTTAATCTTATTAATAAAAAAATTCGGCATACTAACATACGATGGAGGGCGAATAGTTTATACTTTGAAGTATCCGATACTATTCCAGATCAAATTTGAAGTATGCGTGTATTGTGGCATAGACTATAGTAACGTCCATTGATGCTTTTCTCACCATAATGATTTGTATAGGAAAGGTAAAAGCAAATTTACGAGTTCAAGTAACCACAAACCGTGAAAGAAGAAAGGAAAAACTTATCAATTACAAAGAGGAAGAGTTAGGGCTAAAGAAAGAAATGAATTGAGATCAGAAAATAGTATCAATTGTAAGCTTCCTCTTTGGTGGAGATTTCTCTACAATCTGCTTTTGCAAGTCCATGAACGTAGAACCCTTGTTTGCAAATAATCTTCGAAGATTGATCACCGAAAGTTCATTAAAACTAGCAACTGCAAGATCAGCTTGTACTAGGTCATACCTGCAGCATATGCCAGTTGTAAATCAAGATCAGCTTGGAATTGGACGAGTGAGAGTCTCTACGTGAACAAATGCACATCCATATGTTATGCGGCATATGGCCGAAGGATAACAAGGATGATAAGATTACTTACGCAGGGTGTGCGCCGATCAATGCCACAGCCATCATTGTACAGTTGTGAGCAGCAGTTATACCTCTAGGCTCATCCTCAAACACTACGCACTTGGATGGCTTCCGATCCAACTGAAAGAAGTAGAATACATTTGTTGGTGAATGATCCCAAGCAAGAAGATCCCTAAGGATTTGCTTTGTGATTGTATCATCATATAACATGTGAAGATACAACTAGTGACAGACTTAACTCTAGACATGCAGAGGGCAGCTAAGTGGAGAAGTGACCTTATAATCATAGCGGCAAACTAGAAATTGCAAGTTGAAGATAATACCTTCATAGCTGCGGAAAGAAACCGATGAGCTATTGAATCCATTCCATCTTCCTCTGTCACAATTGCCTGTAACCCCCCCAAAAGATCACAGATTTACAATCAGGTTAGGAAGATGTGTGATGTATGAGGAAATATTTGTGTGATTCTGAAGGACACCAACCTGGAAATACTTCTTGAGTCCCATTAGTTCTAGGGCCTCTGTCATGTTTCTTCGATCGAGACTTGAAACTACAGCACAAGGGATACGAGCTGTAGATACAGCATCTAGCCATTCTTTGAGCCCCACCACAGGTTTACCAAGCTGGAAAAGGAAAACGTAAGTACCATTGGCAGTTGCAATCTAAGAAACAAAGAGAATCCTGAGAATATCAGCAGCAGTTGCAGCTAAGGACTCACCCTGAGAAGATTGTCATGGTATAGTTGTGAAAACTTTAACGCCAATCTATCCAGTTCTCCCTCTGCTTTATCCCAGGGTAAAAGCTGAAATATTTGGAGATACATTTGAAATAAGTATCAGACAGATGGTTTGTAAAGAGTAATAATAATTTCCTAGACTAGAAGTACATAAATACAAGCAAATATAGGGAGTCATAGAAGAAGAAAGTTGAGTTCCAGGGACAGCATCTAATCCCAGATTGCATTGATTGGTGGTGACATGTAATTTTATTTTATTTTTTTGGTCTTTTCTTATAGAGTTATGAAGAATAAGATTATAAAGAAGCAATGATGCATAAACTAAGCCAATGGGAAGAATTATTGGCATGATCAACAGTCAACTGAACTGAGCCTCAGAAGCAATACATTCCATGAAATGCCTTAATCATATGGTTCCCGATCAATATTGCTTTTTTCAAGGATAGAATCCTTTTCAATGATAACTACATTTCTTTAAATATTGCCAAGGTTTACATAACTACGAGCAAATCTTGCAGATTTCGTTTGCATAACATTTTCTTATTAAAACCAGCTACAATTCCATTGTCTCCTAAGGTCACTATACATATTCATTGATTTTCTTATTTCCCACTCTACGCGATCATGCCACTTGTCAAAAGTAAAAAACTACATTCTATCTGATTATTTAGTTAACTGCAAAATTTTGAAATGAACAGTAATCCAGACCTTATGCAGCACATGATCAGCACCTGCATAAAGCATCCAACGTTGCACACTCACGTCTTCTGGAATCTCCTTTCCTGAACGGAAAATCAAACAAAATAATGTATATTATGGTTCAAATTTACAACAAACTGATAACCAAACTAAGACCGTCACGAATCGAGATAGTGTCAAACATCTAAACCTCTAGAAAAAAAAAAGTTTTTACAATCTCACAAGATAGCAATCAAAATAAGTTAACATGTGTTCCAACGTTGAAAATGAATTGAATGGCCTGCACTGGGCTACTGAAGAAAAGAAAGTACCCTCTTCCGAGGCAAGCTGTTTCCAAGCATTTAGTTTCAAAGTTCGAGTATCAGCCTGAAACATAACATATGCATTAATAATTAAACATTCAAAGCTTTTTCTTAATCATTGAGGAATATAGTAAATACACCTTTCCACACAATTACATTTTCATTTCTAACCAACGACTCTGGGAAAAAAAAATTCCTAACCAACAAAACTTGAAACAATGGTTGTGACAGAAATTTACCACAACATTGTCAAAAGAGAAAATGAGACCATAAGCTTCATCTGGTTTCATGGCATATCGTATCCGTTGAAGGAAGCCTTCTTGGAGTTTGTCGTTCAAAAAATCCTACTCGGAATAAGAATTAACATTAGCAACTTATGGACTATGATTTAGAGAGCCCAAAAGTATAGCAAGGAAGATAAATTTGACAGAACATGATAAAAGTAATTTGACTAATATAAATATAGCTCCACAAGTTCCTTACCACATCAATCTTAAGAGGTCCATCTTGCCTAAAAGTCTCAAAACCTTCTCCATATTCAGCACCAATCGCCTGAGATGCCAAAAAATGGAAGAAAAACAGGAAGCTCATCAAAACCAACTACTCCTAAGGAAGAAAAACAACAAGCTCATCAAAATTGCCTAACCCACAGGAACCCAAAAAAAAAAAAAACAGGCCCATCAAAATTGCCTACCCTAAAGATAAGTCAAAGAAGGAAAAAAAAAAAAAAAAAAAACCCGCCCAAGAAGCTCTGGTTTCTTGAACACCATCAAGTTCACCAATATCTTCGGAAGAAAAAAAAACGTAAATTAGAGAAACCCCGAAATTCAAAACCAGAAATTTCCAACCTTTGCACTCAATCCGTACACAAATACCCAATAAGTGAACAAAATATTAAAAGGGTATGAGAAATCAGTACCTCTTGCATGAAAGGTTTATTGGGTGTGACGGGAAAGCCATTTCCATTGAACCCAGAAGAACTCCAGACTATCCGGTGATGCTTAGCCATGTCCAAACGCTTTACTCTCTAGGAAATTGAGGTAATCAAAAACCGAATTAAAACAAGAAATTACGAAAGATAGAGATAGGCTTACCAATAATTTGAGCTTGGAAGCAAGCAAGAAGTGTGGATGAGGAGATGGGGATCGCCATTGAAGAAGCAAAGTCGAGCTTCCGAAATTGCTGCAAGCACAGTCCATCAGAGACGAACACAGAGCTACGTCGAAGCCTTGGAGGTAGCTCGCTTTAATTTGAGAATTCGTTTTTTTTTTTCTTTTTTCTTTTCAGTAAATATTTTTGGTCAAATTTTATAAAAATCCTTTTGTAGTTGGGGAGGCTCGTTTGAGATTGATATGAAGTCCACGTGACACTACGCAGCTGATTTCAGCTGAACTCACGTGATTCTTTTTTCTTTTTCTTCTTCTTTTCTTTTTTTGAATAATGAATTATTGAATTATGAAATCCCAAAAGAAAAAAATGAAGAATATTTATAATTCGTTTCGCTCCAAAATAGAATATCTCTTTCTGGAAATTTCCTTGGTTTTTCTTCCTTAATTTCTCATTAGTTTTCCAAAGAAATAGTTTATGAATGTTTGAAAATATCTTAGAATCGAAATCTCTAGCATCCTTATTAGAAAGATAATTTATAAAATTCAAATTCAAATATAAAACATTGAATATACTATCTTAATTAACTCACGCTTATTTAGATAAATATTATTAGTCCAGCTAACCTAACCTCATTCCAAATTATTAGAGGGGAAATTAAGAAATTCTTAGAGGAATAAAATTTAAGAAATTCATAAAACCCAATTTGATGCTTAATAAGATGAGCTTCCAAATATGAGGACAATGCATTGGATAATACCAACTTTTCTTAGTAGGTGGGTACTAGGAAGGCTAATCAAGAAGGTTTGACATGAAGTAGGTTGAATCTTTGGGTCCCATCTTGTAGCTTTCACCTATTTTGAATTAAAATTCAATTTAATTCACTTATAATTTTTGAATTGACATTTAAGAAATAAACAAGTAAACAAGTTTCAAGTTCAAAATAAAGAGAAAAATAATTAATGATCCGCCCTAATATTCGATTGAAATACCTAAAAATGGTATTTTTTTTTACAAATAGTATTATGTTGTATAGTTTAGTTCTTATGTCTATTCATATAAGAGCTTTTATGTCATTTGTATTTAATCTTAAACCCTAACTCTATAAGTGGGTTATCTAATTAATGAGAATAATTAATTAGATATGCACTTACTTTCTTCTCTATTTATATGCACTTACTTTCATTTACAGCACTTTATCGATCAGTACGAACATTTTAGAAATTAGATATTGCTCAAAAGAATAATTAATTCAACCAAGTATGTTTTTCGAATTCCAAACTTTAATACGTCGTTCATCAGTATTTCTATGATATTAAAATTATTTTTATTATTGATTCAAATTTTAGAAACATATAAACCCTAGGATTATGAATTGTTTATTTTGGTTGATTGATTCAAACCCTAGAAACATGAATTTTAGATTAATTGATTCATATATATTTTTCTGAATTATTTATGAAAGGAAATTAGTGTTTATGAATTATTGAAATTGAATTGTTAAATTGGTAAAGATAAATGAATTTTGTAACGCCCTGAAAATCCAAAAAAAATGTAAAATATTAAAATAATGTGAAAATGACGTTTTTACCCTTGGAGGGATATAGCTAAAAGTTGACTTTTTGTTTGGAATACTTTTTGTACATTTTGCGAGGACCGTTGTGTAGGTCCCGAGACGCTAAATCCGTAGACAGGTGGCACGTCGAAAATGGAGCTCGTATGAAAAAGTTATAGGTCTGGGAAGTTCAGGGGCAAAATGGTCATTTGTGGCCTCAAGGGTAAAATGGTAATTTTATGTGGGCCTTAATTAAACGGTGCTGAGGATTGCTATTAAAGTGCTGATTCAATTCATTTGAATTCAGCTAGTGACACATGTTATATTAAGAACCCTCTTAGTGGCACTTGGTTGCATTACTCACATTAAACTACCTTAATTAATCTATTGTATAATTATCATATGGTTTGTCTTCGACTAAGAACAGAGAACACTAAACTTCCTCAAAAAACCTTGTGATCGATTAGCAGCCAAACAAAGGAAAATCGGTGCAATTAAAGTGACCAATTAGTGTATATTGGAGAGAAAAACCGAAAGGAAACAAAGAGAACCCAAGGAAAACACATACTGGACATACCCGCAAAACCACCCAAAACCTTAATTATCGATTTTGATTTCTGAGACGGTTTTGTGTGAAAGTGAGGTGATATTTCATCTTCTGGGAGCTAAACGAATCAAACTGAATCGATTGGGAAGGAAATTGGTGGAGAATAGGTGACGAACAGGCCCTGCGACTGTTTTAAAAATTGGAGCTTGAGTTCGATTACTTGGAGGTAAGGAACTGTGAAATTGACTTCATAATTGTGTTTATAATAGACTTAGGATACTTCTGGTGTGATAAATTGAAGGAAACAGGTCGATTTGGGGTCGAACCCGAGTTAGGATCCGTCGGGTGTTCATCTTGAGTCGAGGAGTTTTAGGGTTTGTTTGATTAAATTGAAGTCACAGAACTGTAATCTAGATTGAATTGATGCTAATGAGTGAAAGAATGGACAAAATTAAGTTTGAATCGAAGGAGATTGCACCGGGTCTGATCGCGGGTTGCAGACCCGTTTATCAGAGAAACGAGCGAGGGAGAAGCACTGTAGCAGTGCACTGTTCACGGCGCGTGGCTTTCACGAGCAGCCGCTTGCGGCGGCGCGTGAGGGCGCGTAACAGGGAATCTTACCTTGAGTCCAACATCAATTTTGATGCTCTCGATGATACGGACCTATTAGCGTTGGTTTCGAGTCAATTGGATATGAACTTAGAGTAGTTTTGCATACCCGAAACGTATAGATTATGTTTAAAATAATAATATTTTATTCCGACGATTAGGAAATTCGTACAGCGGATTATGTGATAAGCTAGTGATATTATATTACTTGTTTGACATGCCCGAATATTTCCAGGACGTCGGAAGAGAACGAACAACTCGAAACTGAACAATCTGGACGGTGTGTGAGTGGACTTTTGTTTTCTACCCTGAATGCATGCATATATGTTTTAAATGCCTTATAATATGATTTGAAATGATTTAGTATGATTAATGTTTCGATGTGATGATTTTCGGATTTTTGGAATATTATATTATTTTATATTCTTTTGGGCACGATTTTTGAGAAAACTATAAAACTGATGTTTTGGGCGAAGGCCTAGGATTTGAGCTTGATTTTGACTCTGGCACTAGATTTGATGGATTTATATTATGATTGAGATTGTGATTGCACAGATTTGCGTGAAACTGGTTTACGGATGTTGATAAATGGTTTTGATATTAAATGCAACTGTTTTTCACTGATTTTCATGATGATGATATATTAGGGCTTTCGGTATGGAATATGTTTCCCCCGAAATGAACCCTGGAGATAACGCTCGCCTCCGGGATGGAAATGTTTACCCCGTAGAGGTCACGTAGCACGGTCTGTTGTCGTGCAGCCAATGGAGGCTTGAATCAGACCAGATGTGCTGGATTATATGGAGGTCAGTCAGTGATATGTTCATGACGACTTGGATTGCCGGCTGGTGATGTGTTCATAGCGGCGGATGCTCGGGATTTGAGCGGTCCTTGAGCCTATTGATTTGCACGCGTTGCAGGGATAACGTGACTATATATTGGACCTGGATCCTGTGATTTTATTGATGTTTGAGATTTATGTTCATATCTTACTTATTTGATTTATAAGTTATAATATGCATGCATGTTTGTGAAAACTGGAGGGTAAGACTATATTTTGATAAATATATTTCTAAACTTTATTTTTGTCCACTCACACCTTTGATGTTTTATTTTCCCTCCAGGCCAGTGCACAGGTACTGAGGCTAATATCGAGGCAGAGGAATAAACAGACCGTTGCGTACTCAGACACTTTGCAGCGTCGGATTTTGATCCCTACTTGTAAATATTTCCTATGCTCTGTAAACCATGTTGACTAGGTCAACGGTCTCGGAATACTGAACTATCCCTTGTCTGACAATGTTTATCGTTTGTATGTTCTATATGTATATATTTGAAACTACTTTTGGTACTTTCGAGTTATTGTCAGACGGGAGCAGGATCTTTCACGGTTATCGAGGGATAATCGGGATGGGTCCTGTCAAATTTGGAAAATGATAATCATGTACGATAATTGATTATGATATTTGATTGAGGATTGATCATCATCATAATGGCTGAGGAATCCTTGCGACTATGTTGCACCTGCCGAAATTTTGCTTTTAACTTCACGTAGGTACGGGTGGTAATGGGTCGTGTCGTGTCGGGTTCGTATCGTGTCATGAATTTTATTTTACCCATTTATGCCCAACCCGAATCCGGCCCATTTAATAATCATGTCAAGAATGTCCAACTCAAATATGACATGTTAATGACCCGTGTAACTTGTTCAACCCATTTAATAAACAGGTCATACTCAAAACCCAATTAACCTATGACCCGTTTAACCCATTTAACATGTTTAATGTATTTAAATTATAAGATTTAATAGATATTTAGGTAGGTAAATGGGTAGATATATGAGTTAGTAATGACACGTTTATTAAATGAGTCAATATATAAGCCAATATACGAGTTAACTTGTTAACTAGAAGTCTACCCATTTATTAAACGGGGTTAACAAGTTGACCCGAAACCCACCCGTTTAATAAATGGGTCATAACGGATTGACTCGAAAATGACCCGAAATTTTAATCGTGCAGGTTGACTCGGATAAATTTCGTGCGGGTTTCGAGTCGTGTCAAAAATTGTCACCCTTACACGTAGGGCAGCTTAGACCTCAGAAGGTTGACCCAAGAAAAAAAACAAAAAACAAAAACCAAAAAGACCTCAAGCCTTCTATAATGAAGCCCACTACACCAACCCAACCCAGAAGGTTGGAAGCCCAAACAGCCAAGAAGGCTAAGCTTGTGCCAACCCAACAGTTCAGCCTGAAATCCCATAGGCTAGGCCTTGAGCTTGGCTCGGCTCGGCTCTACTTGGCTCCGCTCAGCTCAGTCAGCTATGTGTGGTTTGATTAAACGTGATAGGATCTGTCTCAAATTTCCTTGAAAGTCAGGTTGATCATGCTTTTGTCTGACAACTCATGTCAGATAAGAGATATCACCAATTTTATGCATGTCCAAATTTAATTAACTGAACCAAATTTAACCCACCCTTATTAGGTTACCACCCACGTCCAACCCATTTCCCCCGACAATTAGTGGTATTTACCAATTCGACCACATTCAAATTTACTTGCCACCATTTGATATTATTATAGTTATAAACGTTGGTGACATTCATATATCATTACATATAATCATATGCTACAAACATAAACATATACATCACAAATATATACAATTTTATGTCAACATGTCACCACCATATCATTATCTTTATATCATCATCATAAATTCACCGATTCATCATAACACACCCTTAAGGTTCGTTAATCTCTACTTAGTCACATAAATCTATAAATTCAAATTAAATTATAAACATAACCTTCACATAACCAATTTGCCCTAGTATTCCTTTAATTATTCATATGAAGATTACCATGTTAAATCACTGACTGTTCAGGTCCAATTATCACCATACTTTCAAAATAAACATGATTTAAATCAAAGTAGATTACATAACCATAATCATGCACATAATAGATTGGATAACCAAAACTATATTTGACAGGACATGTCCCTAAAATTCGTGAAAATAAGACCAGTTATGCTCCCGTCTGACATTTCTTATCGAACAAAGAATCTTACCAATTTTATTTACGTCTATATATTGCTAAAATAACCAAATCACCACCTCTTTGGGGTTAACGTCCATGTCCAGCCCATTTATCCCGACAAATAACGGAGTTTGTTCAATCAATTTTCTTATTATTATAGTCACCGCAATTATAATATCAACTATATAATAAGGTTATGAAAATACTAGGTTTGAAGCAAAAAATGTTCCAACGGTCAATTACTCGTCGTCCAATCACCAAATGACGCGTGTCCTTCCTTATAACCTGTCAACTAGGAGAGAAGCAGGTCTTCCGTTAGTACCGGAACCAGTGTGGTGCTAGCCTAAAGTTCTTCGACGGTCAGGTTAGTAACTTGTTCGTAAGAGGAAATGATAAATGGTAAGTTTGGCAGAGTAATAATTAATAGTAAATATTCATTATCTTTATTAGGAAATGTGTACCCCTTATGTATGGGTAAGTGAGATGTTCGATTTCCATAGTTTCGATGTGAAAAAAATGCTCCTCGATTTTCATGCAGGCACGTGTTACGCAGATCAAGGATGGAGGTGTTCCCACGTGTCATCCCGTCTTAGACCCATTGTTGGGGATATATGGGGATATGGGCCTAGGCCGTGTTTGGTGTTTGGGCTTTATGTAACGACCCGTCCCGGAAATCGGGATTAGCTTAGGGATTAGCGACGAATTAGCTAGGTTAAACGGTGGTTAGTTGGTTACCTTTTGGACAGTTGGCGCAGAATGACGAATTTGCCCCTGGAATGGGCAAAATGTTGACTTTTAGTTCGGACGGTCAATTGGGCATTGACCGATGACCGTGACGTAGTTCGGGACATCATGAGTCCGTAGACAGGTGGCACGCCCGATTGATGGAAGGGTTGTCCACAGGGATCTTGACGCGTGGCAGGGGCTGGATGGCTGTAGAAGTTTCATCATCGTCTGCCTTGTTTTTAAGTGTGATGCACGATCAAACAGAGAAGAAAAACAGAGGATGAGAGTGTGGCCGTGACTCTAAGTGCTTTTCAAACTGTTCAAAAGGCCTCAGTTGCCCATGGTTAGTGAAGCAAAGTGAGGAAGAAGGTTGAGAGGAACGTGGTGGTGACCACGACGGCCCATGGCGGCGTGTGAAGGTAAAGGAATCGGGAAAAACCCATGAGTCCCTGGTTGCAATCCAAAAATCAGGAACCTTGATTTAGGAGTTGGGATTCAAATTGAGTGATATGAGGTTATTGAAGAGAACCTACAATCTAGACGTGCGGTATATAAGTCGATTGGATTGGATGCAGTGGCTTGAAACCTAGTCAGTAGGAGGAGATGACAAGACAGAGGTTGGATATGTTGAGGAAAGTGCTATGTCTTGTAGCGGTGGTGCGTACCTAGTGATAGTCGAGCTGTGAGAATCGGTTGGTGTGGTGTTGGGAATATCACGGGAATGAAACGAACATTTTGGCGCTGGTTTCGAGTCAATCGGATATCGTCTCGATAGTTTTCGGGATGTCCGAAGGTTTTAGGGCTCGTTTAAAAACAGTTAAAAATCCGGGAAAATTACAGGACTTTCGTATAATCTTATGAAGTAGTTAGTGACCTCGTTATGGGATTTGGACAAGTTCGGGAAAGCCAAGGATAGAGAGACGGAGACATCACACGTACGATCCACAGTAGTTCGGTATACTCTAGGAAGTCCTGTACTTTTCGGATGGTTGGATCGAGAATCCCATGTCCGACTTACGTGTCGCATGAAGGTTGGACGTTGGTTTAGCCTTCGTGTCATGCGTAAGTTAGACGAGATCCGGATTTAGCCCGTAATCCCGGGAGATTAGGGGTGGGTCCTGTCACTTTAGGTATACGACCTAATGAGTCTGGTCAGATATGGTGTCAACAGAAGTCCCCCTCTTGACTGAGGTGGAATTTATCAGTCGGGGACTTATCTAATTTTTTCAGACTCGATGGGAAGTATGCATGTAGTCCCCCAAGTCCTTTACCGAGAGAGTCCGCCGTGATCGTCTCGGCCATGCGGAGGTAGTGGCGTGTCGTCAGCGGGCCGGAGAAGGTGGCTCGGTAAAGGTACTTTGGTTAGTCGTCGGAGAAGGTGGCTAAACAGAGGCACCTGGGTCGGCCGCCGGAGGAGGTGGCTTGGTGATGACACCTTGAGCAGTCGCCTGAGATATGGACTCAGTGGAGGTACCTTGGTCGGTCGCAAGAAGGGGTTCGATATTTGATGAGTGGCCTAGATCCTTAGTTGGGTGGCGGGTACCGAGTGGTGTACATGGCTCGGTGAGGTCTTGACAGGTCGGTTATACGAGCATGATCGTCTGTGGAGAAAGAGGTAGTGTGAGGGATGGTTGGTCTCCCTCGACTGGATGTGTGACACATGTCTGTTGGATATGTATGGGTCGTGACATGTGTCGGCCACTAAGGGTGGTGATGCTTCGTAGTCCGTGTCGAGCTCTATAAATAGTGCGGGGGTCTCCACCGATTTCCTCACTTGTGTTTTTGAGAATTTGGATGAAGTGCTGTCAAAGTGAAAAGCGATTTTCGATCAGCTCTCAGTGACGGCATTCTCGGTGGTACGACTTCCGATTCACAGCTTCGTCGCGAAAAAACACGTTAAGCATCACTTTCTCAGAGTTTTAAACTAGTAGTTGGTGAAGAACTAGTATGAAGTTGATAAATTTTGTGGCTAGATCTTCCGAGATCCAAGTCGGTCTTTGAGTTGTGTTCTCCCGATTTTTTATAGATGTCCGAGGATAGTAACTCGGTGACGGATGAGAGGTGCTACGACTCAGAGGTCGGTGAGTAGTCAAGTAGTAACGTGAAGGTTCTCATTCCCTTGTCTGGGAGTGAGGACGATGACAAGACCCATCCCGAGTATCCTTCGATAGTCGTTATGAATCCTGCTCCCGTATGACAATAGCTAAAAATACCAAAAGTAACCAAACTTATATACATACACCACACAACAAAACCCGAAAACATTGTCAGACAAGGGATAATTAAGTTTTACAGACCAATGACGTCACAAGTTTGACTAGTCAAAGACAATACAGAGTATAGGTACTATTACAAATAGGGATCAAATTCCTACTCTGTAGAGTATCTGAGTGCGCAACGGTCTACTTATTCTTTTGCCTCGCTTGCCTCGTTTCTAGCCCCCGTACATGTGCACTGGCCTGGAGGGTGCATAAAACAGTAAAGGTGTGAGTGGACAAAAATAAAGTTTGATAAGTACATTTACCAAAACACATTTCTTACCCTCCAGTTTTCACAAACGTGCATGCATAACAGAAAACACGAGTAATAATAAGAAATCAATCAAATATGTTCAGTGGACCAATAAAATCAAAACATTTTCCACAAAATCACGGGACTTATTTCCATATCTTGTTGCTTAGAGTCACGTTTATCCCTGCAACGCGTGCATATCAATAGGCTCAAGGACCGCTCAAAATCCGAGCATCTGCCGCTGTGAACACATCACCAGCCGGCAATCCAGATCTAGTGAACACATCACTTACCGATCTATGTATATCCAGCACATCTGATCTGAGTCAAGCCTCCCTCGGCTGCTCGACAAAGATCGTGCTACGTGACCTCTTCGGGGTAAACACTTCCATCCCGAAGGCGAGCATCATCTCCAGGGTGCACTCCGGGGAAAAACATATTTTCACCCGAAAGCCCTAAATATCCGCAACATATCATCATCAAAAAAACCAGTGAAAAACAGTTGCATTGAAATCAAAATCATTTAACAATAGGGTCGCAGCCCCAAAATATAGTGTCCTCAAATCCGGAAAAGCCAAAGTCCCGATTTACATTATACTTCCGCAAATCATCAATATCATCATAATATCACATGGAAATACAAATCCAATCAAAATCACAATTCCATTGGGTCTCAAGCCCAAAATATCATTTTCACGCAAATCCGTGCAACCGTAAACCCGAGTTTCCATGATCACGTAAATCCATGAAATCAATCACTGACTCATAATCCGAGTCCAAATATCATTTTCAATTCCTGACTCATAACCCGAGTCAAAACATCATTTTCAATCCCGGGCCTAGCCCCAAAACATCAATTTCATCACTTCTCAAAAATCGTGCCAAAATATAATATAATAATCATAAAACCGAGAAATCACCAGATTGAAACATCAATCATGCCAAAGCATATAAAATCATAGAATAAATCATTTAAAATCATATATGCATGCATCACGGTTAGAAAACAAAGTCCACTCATACACACCGTCTGGATTGCTCAGCCTCGAGCTGTTCGTTTTCTTCCGACGTCCCGGGAATATTCCAGCCTGTCAAACAAAGTGATTTAAGGTTACTAGACCATCATATGATCCTCATATAAGAATCCCTTAATCGTCGGAATTTTATAATATTATTTTATTCTAAATTAAGCGCGTCAGGTACTCAAAACTACTCCGAAACCATATCTGATTGACCCGAAACCAAAGCGGATAGGTTCGTATCATCGAGAACATCAAGTTTCATGTTGATCACTTCGCCGGATTCCCATCCACGCGCCGTCACGCGCCGCCGCAAGCGGCTGCGCATGAAAGCCACGCGCGTAGTACAGTACTGCTACAGTGCTTCGTTCTCACCCGAATGTCTGATAAACGGGTTGGAAAACCCGCGATAGAACCCAACTCAATCTCAGTCAATTCGACCTCAAATCGATCCATGCTTTCAACTGATCCCATCTAATCCAACTCCATTTAAGTTCTGTAAGTTCAATTACCTCAATTAAGGTCTAAAACTTCACGACTCACGATTGAACTTTGACGGGTCTCCTATTCGGGTTTCTCGATTTCGTCCCTGATTTTCCAATTAATTCATTCAGTTAGTCTCGTGAGAGCATAAGGAACGTTTTTACAAGATCAATTTGAAAATTCCTTACCTCCAACTGGTAGAACTCAAGCTCGATTTTCAGCAGCCATGGAAGCTTCTGTTCTTCCTCAATTCGACACGATTCCTCTTCGTTTTTGTTGTAGGGAGCTTCGTTTTGATCCCAGAAGCTTAACTCAATCCTCAATTTCCCTTCTCCTAGCTCACAAATTCGAATTCGAATTCGAATTTCCCTCTAATTTCAAGAATTTTCGATTCAAAATTCTCCCAGAGGCCTCTCTGTATCTCGAGTTTTTCTCTCAATTCAGCTTCCTTAAGCTCTTAATTGCACAATGACGCTGACCTAGTGGTTTATCACGGATCAATTGAACAAAATGATGAGGTCAATCCATGATTTAGGGGTAAATGTCAAAAGTGTATATCATTGTGTTTTCCATTAAATCTGGTTTCCGTATTGTTTGAGGCAAGATGAAGACAAAGGACAGGTGTCATTGTCTGAGCATGGTTAAAAGACCATTTTGCCTCTGGTTGGACAAATTACCATTTTGCCCCTAGGCTTCCGTGACCCGTAACGTTCGTATCCAAACTCCGTTTTCGACGTGCCGCCTGTCGTTGTACTCAGAGCATCGAGACCTTCCTAACGGTCCTCGAATCGTGTGAAAATTAGCTGTCAAACAAAAAGTCAAAATTTCCCCCTTTTCGTCCAAATTACAAAAATGCCCTCGAAATTCTGAACGTCATAACGTTTTCCCTGATCGTCGAAATTGGACGTGCCACCAGGCTATGAACTCGTGACGTCCCGAACTACGTCACGATCATCGGTCAACGTCCGTTTGATTCACCAATCAAAAAGTCAACAAATTAACCATACTATTCACAAGGGTAAAAACGTCATTTATTCATTATTTTACAAAATTATATTTTCCGAATTTCCGGGGCGTTACAACCTTCCCCCTTAAGAAATTTTGTCCCCGAAATTTCAATGAAACAAATACGGGTACTACTCTCGCATCTGTGTCTCAGGTTCCCACGTAGCCTCTTCCACGTTCTGATTTCTCCAAAGAACCTTCACTAGGGGAATCGTCTTTCGTCGAAGCACTTTATCCTTTCGGTCTAAGATCTGTACAGGCTGTTCTTCAAAACTTAGGTCTTCTCTGAGTTCAACGGGCTGTTCCTCCAACACATGGGACTCATCATACACATATTTCCGTAGCATCGACACATGGAAAACATCATGGACCCTAGAAAGCTCAGAAGGTAATGCCAATCTGTAGGCAACCCGACCAATTCTCACAACAATCTCATAAGTTCCAATGAAACGGGGGCTCAATTTCCCGCGTCTTCCGAATCGCACTATGCCTTTCCAAGGAGATAGCTTCAAGAATACCCAATCTCCAACTGCAAATTCAAGATCTCTGACTCGGCGGTCCGCATAACTCTTTTGTCTATCTTGGGCTGTCTTGAGTCTGTCTCGGATGAGTTTAACCTTCTCCGTCGTTAAGTCTATCAATTCGAATTTAGAAAATTTCCTTTCGCCCACCTCAGTCCAACACAAAGGGGTTTTGCACTGTCGTCCATATAAGGCTTCATAAGGAGCCATCCCAATACTTGCCTGGTAACTATTGTTGTAGGCGAATTCCATCAATGGCAGATGCGACTCCCAAGTACCCTGGAATTGCAAAACATATGCTCTCATCATGTCCTCCAAGGTCTGGATGGTCCGTTCCGATTGCCCGTCGGTCTGAGGGTGGAATGCCGTACTAAAATGCAGTCTCGTCCCAAAAGCTTCCTGTAAGCTTTGCCAGAATCTGGACGTAAATCGGGGATCTCGATCAGATACAATAGAGACAGGAGTGCCATGTAGTCGAATAATCTCGTCAATGAATAGTCTAGCATACTGCGTCATCTGAAAGTCTTCCCTCACAGGTAGGAAATGTGCTGATTTAGTAAGCCTATCCACAATTACCCAGACTCCATCGTGTCCTTTAGGCGTTCTGGGGAGTTTTAAACATAAAATCCATTGTTATATGATCCCATTTACATTCCGGGATCGGTAGTGGTTGTAGTGCTCCAAAGGGTCTTTGCCTTTCAGCCTTCACTTGTTGACATACCAAGCACTTACTAACATACTCTCCAATCTCCCGTTTCATACCCGGCCACCAATAATGCTCTCGTAGCGTACGATACATTTTCGTCCCACCTGGATGCATAGCATACGCCAAACTATGGGCCTCTTCCAGAATCTCTTTCTTTAATGTTACATCTTCGGGCACACACAGCCGTCCTTCCTTTACTAAAGCTCCATCCTTTCTAATTGCAACATCCTGCCATTCCCCCGCATCAGCTTCAATTCGGAGGACACACAAGATAGGGTCTTCAAGTTGGGCTTCAATGACTCGATCAATCAGAATCGATCGCACCTGGAAACTAGCCAGCAAGCCACCTTGGTTATCCAATCCCAAAGCAACTCCAGTCCTACGGAGTTCAACCAATAAGGGCAAGCTCACCATTCGTAGATGTGCCACAGTATGAGCTGATTTCCGACTCAATGCATCAGCTACCACATTAGCTTTTCCCGGATGATACTCAATCGTGCAGTCGTAATCCTTGATTAGCTCCAACCATCGTCTCTGTCTCAAATTCAATTCCTTCTGTGTGAAAAAGTACTTCAAACTTTTATGATCAGTGAAAAGTCTACATGTCTCACCATACAAGTAATGTCTCCAAATCTTCAGGGCGTGTACCACCGCAGCTAATTCCAAATCATGGGTAGGATAGTTACATTCATGCGGTTTCAGTTGTCGAGAGGCATATGCAATCACCTTTCCATGTTACATTAACACACACCCCAAACCTTGTAGGGATGCATCACTGTACACCTCAAACTCCCCAATATCACCCGGAAGGGTTAAAATAGGAGCAGAGGTCAACCTTTTCTTCAGTTCCTGGAAACTTTGTTCGCAGTCTTCACCCCAAATAAACTTGATTCCTTTCCTGGTTAGGCGGGTCATTGGAGCAGCAATCGCAGAGAATCCTTCCACAAAACGTCTGTAGTAACCAGCCAAACCCAAAAAGCTCCTTACTCCGGTCACTATTTTCGGCTGCTCCCAGTTTTCTATTGCTTCAATCTTCTGGGGATCAACACAAATTCCATCCACGGAAATCACATGTCCCAGAAAACCAACACTAGTCAACCAAAATTGGCACTTACTCAGTTTGGCAAAAAGCTGGTTCCTCCTTAGCGTATCAAGCACAATCCTCAAATGTTCCTCATGTGCCTTCTTACTGCTTGAATACACTAGAATGTCATCAATGAACACAATAACAAATCGGTCAAGGTACTTCCGGAATACTTGGTTCATCAAATCCATGAATGCTGCAGGTGCATTAGTCAATCCAAATGGCATCACCAGAAATTCATAATGACCATATCGAGTTCGAAAAGCTGTTTTTGGAATGTCCTCCTCTCGAATCCTTAACTGGTGGTACCCCGAACGAAGATCAATCTTCGAAAAATACTTAGCTCCCCTTAATTGATCAAACAGGTCATTAATCTGAGGCAAAGGGTACTTATTCTTTATCGTGACTTTATTGAGTTGCATGTAATCCATGCATAGTCTCAAACTTCCTTCCTTCTTTTTCACAAACAATACTGGGGCTCCCCATGGCGATACACTCGGTCGAATGAACCCCACATCCACGAGATCTTGCAACTGTACTTTCAATTCCCTTAACTCAGCCGGTGCCATCCGATAAGGTGTCAAGGAAATAGGTTGTGTACCAGGAATTAGTTCGATGGTGAACTCAATCTCCCGAGAAGGTGGTAATCCTGGTAAATCCTCAGGGAATACATCTGGGAATTCACACACTACTGGGATATCCTCGGCCTTGGCTGGTACATCCCGTACATCAATAACATAAGCTAAATAACCCTGGCAGCCCTTCCTCAAAAATCCATCTGCCGAGAGGGCTGATATGACTCTAGGGGGTAACACCCTCCGATCTCCCTGAAATATCACTTCAGGTAATCCAGGGCTCCGAAGTACCACCCTCTTATCGAAACACTCGATAGAGGCATGATGGGTTGTCAGCCAATCCATCCCAAGGGTAACATCAAAGTCACACAAGTCTAGGAGTATCAAATCAACCTCTAGATGCACATACTCTATCACAATATGGTATCCTCGTACCACCTGGTTTACTACATACAACTCTCCAGTCGGTGTACCGACTCCCATCTCACATCCGATCGTAGAAATCTCTCTATCTGCTAACAGTGCATACTCCCGAGAAACAAAAGAGTGGGTAGCTCCCGGGTCTATTAAAGTACGTGCATGATGACCGAAAATAGTAAGCATACCTGTCACCACTTCCGGGGCTGCCCGGGCCTCCTGTTGAGTCACTGCATAAACTCGAGCATGTGGTCCCGAAGTCCGACCACGCCCTCGTGATCCACCAGATCCACCACGAGTTCTGCCACCTCCTCTCCCACTTGTAGCATTTGAAGTCGAGGTTGTACTAGGGCCCCGCTCAGTAGAGCCCCATCCGGTACCACTACTACCGACTAATCATGGACAGTCTCTTTTGAAGTGACCCGGCTCCCTACAGTAAAAGCAGACAAGAACATTACCCCGGTCATTACTCTATCGGTCAGTGGATCCCACCGATGCCTCACTGAACTGTGCAGTCGCTGGTGGTCGATACCCAAATGTATGTGTACTTCCACCTCCATATCTCGGACGAGCGCCACGAGAAGATCCAGAGCCATAATTACCTCTCTTGGACGACCTCTGGTTCGCAGATCCCTGGTACTGACGGTCCCGGCGTCGACCAGAGCCTGAGTACTGCTATGGCACTGGCAAGGTCACCTCAACTCGAGCGGCTGCATCAGACAACTCTCGCAGCGTGGCATAAGTTCCTACAGTCACAGCTCCCCGGATGTCATTCCTCAGTCCTTGCTCAAACCTTTGGCACTTGTCCTCCTCGTTGGCTACGTATAGAGGAGCAAAACTGGACAGGTTCAGGAATTTCTGCTCATAGTCTGCCACTGACAAGTCCCCCTGATGTAGTTGTAGGAATTCAACCTCCCTAGCATTACGAAATGAGCGAGGATAGAACTGATCCAGGAAACGATGGCGGAAGTCCTCCCAACTCAGGGTGCAGGCATCCATCCCTATCAGCTGCAATCCACGCCACCATCGGTAAGCTTGGCTACTCAACATAAATGTGGCTAGTGGAACCATATCTCCTGGTGTAACGACCCGTCCCGAATTCCGGGATTAGTTTAGTGACTAATCTCGATTAGTGAGGTTGAACGGTGCTTAGTAGGGCGGAATCGGACAAATTGTGCAAAATGACCGTTTTGCCCTTGGTCGTGGGCAAAATGTTGACTTTTCGATCGGGCGGTCAAATGGACTTTGGCCGATGACCGTGACGTAGTTCGGGACGTCACGAGTTCATAGACAGGCGGCACGTTCGATTCCGACATTCGTAGAGAAAGTTATGGTGTTCGGAAGTTGAGGGGTATTTTGGTAGTTTGGCATACTAGGGGCCAAATGTTGACTTTTTGACCGGGAGGTCCGATGGACGAGGGCCAAGGACCGTTACGTAGGTATCGTCGATACGAATCCAATGACAGGCGGCATGCCGAAATCGGAGATTCGACGACGAAGTTATGGTCAAGGAAACGAATTTACGAACCGAGGCTCGGATTAAAATAATAATATAATAATGAATAGTGACCGTTGACTGTGCACATCCGGATGAGTGACAAGTGTCACCCATCCCTTGTTTCTAGCTCCATGTTTCCCTCCCAACACCATCATTACAACATCATCATTTATCCTTCATCATTTCCTCCATTTTCTCCCTCATTTCCTCTTCTTTGTTCCTAAACCGTGCACAAATTTGGGATTCGGATTAGGGAGAATTGGCTCCCTCTCTCTGCCGTTCTTGAGAGAAAAATGAGAGACTAAGATGATTGAATTAACAGGGAAACACGAGGGGTTGTGAGAGTGCTGAATTTGGGATTTTGGATTTCGGGAAAATTGGGGGGAAAATTAGAAATGAAAGAATTAGGCCGTGAGGATCGCAATTGAGCTTACCTTCAGCTTCCTGGGATCACAACGATCATAATTGTCGAAGAAACGAGGTGAATTGGTGCTGTTTTGGCTCTGATCACACTTGGTGACAAAGGAGGAAAATCGAGCTCGAGTCGTGGAATTGGAGGCTTCGTTGGATGAAATTGAGGTGGGGAAAATACTTCTCATGATCCCACGATGCTTCTGGGTTCGTCAATTGAAAGAAAACGGTCGTGGTTGATGAAGCTCCATGGTTGAACAGTGACGGTGTTCGAGCTTGAGTCGTGACGTTTGAGCACTGGATTGAAGCAATTGAGTTGGGGGAAAGGTTTATGGGAGTCCATGGAAGCTTCTGGTTGAATCAATTTAAGGAAATCGATCGAAATTGAAGGAATCCCATGATTGAACAGTGACCGGAGTGTTCTTCGTGTTCATCGTGGAATCGATGAAATCTGGGTAAGTATTCATGTAATTGAGTTTACAGAACTTAAATTAGACTTAAAACGAAACTAACTAAATGATCAATTGAAGGAATTAGGATCGAATTGATGGACATTGAACCGGGTCGTGTCGCGGGCAATTTGGACCCGTTTACCAGAGATACGGGTTAGGCTGGTGACACTGTTCACGACGCGTGGATTTCACCCGCAGCCACTCACGGCGGCGCGTGACGGCGTGTGGGCACGAATCTCGAGGTGAGGTCAACATGACTTTTAATCTATTCGATGTAACGGACATTTTGGAATTGATTTCGTGTCGATCAGACACCGTCTCGATATTGTTTGGGATGTCCGAAGGTTTTAAATTAAGTTTAAAAATAAGTAAAAATTCGGGAAAATTACGGGACTTTGATAGGATGTTAATGATGAGGTTAGTAACCTTCTAATGTGATTTGGACAGGATTGGGAGTCCCGGTGATAGTGGTGTGGCCCGGGAGGGCCGGTGGCACGCGTATCGAGGCATACCATTAAAACGGTCTGTGAGTGGACTTTGGTTTTATAAATTCTATGCATGCTTAAATGTTTTATATGGATTATGGTTGTGATTGTGTGATGTTGATTTGGTTGTTGGTAAATTGTACGGTTTCACGTATTTCGAGGCAATTTACGTGCTTGCACGTAAATCGAGGTTTTCCGGTTTTACATGGATTTTCCATATTTATGACTTGGATATAATATGATGAAATGGTTTTGAAATTGGAAATATGAACTCGGGCTTGAGGCCCAATTATGTTGGAAATTTCGGACTTGGAGTCCATTTGAGAATCGGGCCGGGGGCCCAGTTGGTTAATGAAATCGGGCCAGAGGCCCAGTTGGTATGAAATCGGGCTGAGACCCATTTGAGTTATGTTATAGGGCCAGGGGCCCAGTTGATTTACGAATTCGGGCTGTGGGCCCAGTGGGTTTATAAGTCGGGCTGCGGGCCCAGTTGGTTTACAAATCGGGTCGTGGGCCCAGTGGTTCATAAAATCGGGCATGAGGCCCAATTGGATTATAATGGTGATTTCGGGTCAGGGACCCTATGTTTAATAATTGTGATTTTGGGTCAGGGACCCTAAATGGAATTACATGGTTTTATGGAAATTTCGGGCAGGGCCCAATTGTAATGATGTGATAAAAGGATTTAATAAAATTGTTTTCCATATACCATCTGGATACAAGAATATATGATGGTCTCCTCCAGATGTCTGGGACACTGGGGAAGTCACGGTGCATTACCTGCGAGGGGTCATTATACGGAGCAGCCGGACCGTATGATGACTCAAGAGCAGGATTGCTATGATTGACGTCAGGGACGTCAGACATCAGGGATGTCAGATATATAGACCCGGAGAGACCCCGGGAAGCACGCGTAGCTTATGAAACCGTGAGATATGACATCAGGGACGTCAAGCGTCTGGGACGCTAAGCATCTGGGATGCTGGTGATGGTAATGGTAAAATATGGATTAATGGATCTATGAAATGGCTTTTCGGTTGGATATGTGTTATGTGGTAAAAATGGATTATTGGTTATGAAATGGTATGTCGGGTCAGGGACCCTAAATGGTTTTGGATTTATGGATTTATATTTATGGCTTTGGGCGGTGGCCCACATGGTTTTAATATGTATAGTTGTGGTATTCCACTGTTTTGGGCTGAGTTCCCACACTTGGTTTTTGGTTAACGGCTTTTGGGCTAAGGCCCTAATGGCTCGGTTGAGCAAACGTTTTGGTTACTGGTTTTCGTGGCATGCATACGTTTTTATTGGAGGGCATAAATGTCTTATAAATGTATTTGGTAAACTTATTGGTTTTTGTCCACTCACAGCTTTTGGTTTTAATGCCCTTCAGGTTGATTACGGATGCGATTGCAGTAGAGACTGGGACATTGCACACCTCCTCCATCGATCCTTGCGCACTCTGGATGCCCCGTTGGGCAGTGGCTCTTGGTTATCCCTTGTCTGACACCTCTTGTTGGACGGGAGCAGGGCACATTCCACGGTAATCCCGGGGGGATTGGGATGGGTCCTGTCACCTGGTGGACATTGCATAATCTCGAAGATCCGCTCAAATTGAGTAATCCACTCATAGGCCTCTTCTGGGTCAGTCAGGCCAGTGAATCCAATGGCCCCTAAACGTTGAGCTCTGTCTACGTCTGGACCCCCAAACTCATCACCAGCCTGGGTACGGGGCTCACGTCACGGAGGCATATTGTGATGTTCTGTATGAGAAACATATCAGTATCACAACTCGTGCATACTAATGTGCAAGACTCAGACCGTAACCTAATGCACTGATACCAATTTGACAAGACCCATCCTGATTATCCTTCGATAGTCGTGATGAATCCTGCTCCCGTATGACAATAACTAAAAATACCAAAAGTAACCAAACTTATATACATACACCACACAACAAATCCCAAAAACATTGTCAGACAAGGGATAATTAAGTTTTACAGACCAATGACGTCACAAGTTTGACTAGTCAAAGACAATACAGAGCATAGGTACTATTACAGATAGGGATAAAATTCTTACTCTGTAGAGTGTCTGAGTGCGCAACGATCTACTTATTCTTTTGCCTCGCTTGCCTCGTTTCTAGCCCCCGTACCTGTGCACTGGCCTGGAGGGTGCATAAAACAGTAAAGGTGTGAGTGGACAAAAATAAAGTTTGATAAGTACATTTACCAAAACACATTTCTTACCCTCCAGTTTTCACAAACGTGCATGCATAACAGAAAACACGAGTAATAATAAGAAATCAATCAAATATGTTCAGTGGACCAATAAAATCAAAACATTTTCCACAAAATCACGGGACTTATTTCCATATCTTGTTGCTTAGAGTCACGTTTATCCCTGCAACGCGTGCATATCAATAGGCTCAAGGACCGCTCAAAATCTGAGCATCTGCCGCTGTGAACACATCACCAACCGGCAATCCAGATCTAGTGAACACATCACTTACCGATCTATGTATATCCAGCATATCTGATCTGAGTCAAGCCTTCCTCGGCTGCTCGACAAAGATCGTGCTACGTGACCTCTTCGGGGTAAACACTTCCATCCCGAAGGCGAGCGTCATCTCCAGGGTGCACTCCGGGGAAAAACATATTTTCACCCAAAAGCCCTAAATATCCGCAACATATCATCATCACAAAAACTAGTGAAAAACAGTTGCATTGAAATCAAAATCATTTAACAATAGGGTCGCAGCCCCAAAATATAGTGTCCTCAAATCCGGAAAAGCCAAAGTCCCGATTTACATTATACTTCCGCAAATCATCAATATCATCATAATATCACATGGAAATACAAATCCAATCAAAATCACAATTCCATTAGGTCTCAAGCCCAAAATATCATTTTCACGCAAATCCGTGCAACCGTAAACCCGAGTTGCCACGATCACGTAAATCCATGAAATCAATCACTGACTCATAATCCGAGTCCAAATATCATTTTCAATTCCTGACTCATAACCCGAATCAAAACATCATTTTCAATCCCGGGCCTAGCCCCAAAACATCAATTTCATCACTTCTCGAAAATCGTGCCAAAATACAATATAATAATCATAAAACCGAGAAATCACCAGATTGAAACATCAATCATACCAAAGCATATAAAATCATAGAATAAAGCATTTAAAATCATATATGCATGCATCACGGTTAGAAAACAAAGTCCACGCACACACACCATCCGGATTGCTCAGCCTCGAGCTGTTCGTTTTCTTCCGACATCCCGGGAATATTCCAGCTTATCAAACAAAGTGATTTAAGGTTACTAGACCATCATATGATCCTCATATAAGAATCCCTTAATCGTCGGAATTTTATAATATTATTTAATTATAAATTAAACGCGTCAGGTACTCAAAACTACTCCGAAACCATATCTGATTGACCCAAAACCAACGCGGATAGGTTCGTATCATCGAGAACATCAAGTTTCATGTTGATCACTTCGCCGGATTCCCATCCACGCGCCGTCACGCGCCGCCGCAAGCGGCTGCTGCGCGTGAAATCCACGCGCGTAGCACAGTACTGCTACAGTGCTTCGTTCTCACCCGAATGCCTGATAAACGGGTTGGAAAACCCGTGATAGAACCCGACTCAATCTCAGTCAATTCGACCTCAAATCGATCAATGGTTTCAACTGATCCCATCTAATCCAACTCCATTTAAGTTCTGTAAGTTCAATTACCTCAATTAAGGTCTAAAACTTCACGACTCACGATCGAACTTCGACGGGTCTCCTATTCGGGTTTCTCGATTTCGTCCCTGATTTTCCAATTAATTCATTCAGTTAGGCTCGTGAGAGTGTAAGGAACGTTTTTACAAGATCAATTTGAGAATTCCTTACCTCCAACTGGTAGAACTCAAGCTCGATTTTCAGCAGCCATGAAAGCTTCTGTTCTTCCTCAATTCGACACGATTCCTCTTCGTTTTTGTTGAGAGAGCTTCGTTTTGATCCCAGAAGCTTAACTCAATTCTCAATTTCCCTTCTCCTAGCTCACAAATTCGAATTCGATTTTCCCTCTAATTGCAAGAATTTTCGATTCAAAATTCTCCCAGAGGCCTCTCTGTCTCTCGAGTTTTTCTCTCAATTCAGCTTCCTTAAGCTCTTAATTGCACAATGACGCTGAGCTAGTGGTTTATCACGGATCAATTGAACAAAATGATGAGGTCAATCCATGATTTAGGGGTAAATGTCAAAAGTGTATATCATTGTGTTTTCCATTAAATCCGGTTTCCGTGTTGTCTGAGGCAAGATGAAGACAAAGGACAGGTGTCATTGTCTGAGCATGGTTAAAAGACCATTTTTCCCCTGGTTGGACAAATTACCATTTTGTCCCTAGGCTTCCGTGACCCGTAACGTTCGTATCCGAACTCCGTTTTCGACGTGTCGCCAGTCATTGTGCTCAGAGGATCGAGACCTACCTAACGGTCCTCGAATCGTGTGAAAATTAGTTGTCAAACAAAAAGTCAACATTTTCCCCCATTTCGTCCAAATTACGAAAATGCCCTCGAACTTCCGAACGTCATAACTTTTTCCCTGATCGTCGGAATTGGACGTGCCACTAGGCTATGGACTCGTGACGTCCCGAACTACATCACGGTCATCGGTCAACGTCCGTTTGATTCACCAATCAAAAAGTCAACAAATTGACCATATTATTCACAAAGGTAAAAACGTCATTTATTCACTATTTTACAAAATTACATTTTTCGAATTTCCAGGGCGTTACAGACGAGGCCAGCTCGGCCGATGTAGAGAATATGACTCAGTTGGCACATGGGATGGCTGAGAGTTCTGGTTGAAAGAATGAGTCAGTAACGGAGGTGGAAGTGGCAAACCGCAAAGGTGGTGACACGACCTATCCTCAAATCCCCCTTGGATTAAGGGATGTGCCATGCTCCCGTCTAACCCACGCGTGACACGAAGGCTAAACACCCGTGTAACATGTAGATCAGACAAGTGATACCCAGGTTAACGTACCCAACCTAACTTCCGGTTCCCAGAGTGTGCAGAAACCACTTCTAAGCACCTTCACGCGCCAGCTACAGTACTCGTCCCTGTCACCCGTTTGGCTCTACAATTGGGTCCTTCGACCCGCGGTTCAACCCGTCCAGAACTCCACCAATTTGGCATCATTTTCACTAATTAAAACGTCGAATTGTATTAGTTTAAGCCTAATTAAGGTTCTGTGGAATCAATTACATCAATAGTTACCTTAAACTAATTCAACTTAATACCCATATTTTCGAAGAATGTTCATCGTCTGAGTTCATCAAATACTCATTGAGTTCTTCAATTAATTAGTCAGGGGACATCGTAGGTTCATTATAAAGACGATTTTAAAATGAATTTCAAGCTCCTTTACCTCCAATTACCTGAACTCCACCTCGAATTTTCGAGGGGCTTAGGACTTCTGTTCACGGCCAAGACACCATCGATTTCCTTCGTTCTTGATTGGGTGCGACTCCAATGGATCTCAGGAAGGTAAATTCCAAATCAATTTATGTGTTTATGATCCTAAGTTTCAATTTTGAAATTCAATCAATTTCGAATTAGATGAATTTTTGGGTATTGAGCTTACGGTTTCCCCCTCATTTCCTGTTCCTCAATCTCATTTCCTCTCTTTCTCTTTCAGCAGGATCAATAAGGAAGGAATTGTCACTGCCTCAGCCGTTCTGTCAGGACCCACCCCTAATCCCCCGGGATTAAGGGCTAAATCCCGATCCCATCTAACTTACGCATGACACGTAGGCTAAACTGACGTCCAACCTTCATGTGACACGTAAGTCGGACAAGGGATTCTCAATCCAACCATACCGAAACTTTCGGACTTCCTAGAGTATGCTGAATCTACTGTGGATCGTGCTTGTGATGTCTCCGTCTCTCTCTCGACCAACAGCCCGCGCCGCAACAACCTGGAGGGTAACGAAAACACGAAAAGACTGTGAGTGGACAAAAATAAAGTTTAAGTTCAAAAACATTTCATAAAACAATGACATTTATACCCTCCGTTTCAAAACCAATGCATGCATATCAATTTCACGTCATAAAACCTTTCAATATTCCGATTAAACAAACCATATAAGAAACACCGAACACAAGTTCCTTTTTCCAAATCCCGGGCCTCAGCCCAAAACCACCGAAAACCATTTCATTCGGGCCACTGCCAAAACATCGGAAAACCTTGTTGAAAACCATATCATATTCCATTCACCGAACCTGCTGGATCTATCCGAGTCTTTAAACTCCCGAGTCTTTAAACTCAATCCAGGCCTCAATATAATCCGAGTCTTTAAACTCCCGAGTTTTTAAACTCAACAGGCCTACGGGGGAAATATCAATATATCCGAGTCTTTAAACTCCCGAGTCTTTAAACTCAATCCGGGTCTTTAAACCCAATCCGGGATCGTCTCCCGTCAAACATAATCCGGGTCTTTAAATCCAATAACCAGATCCAGCAAACTCAATCCAAAACCGTTTGAAAACCATTTTCCATTTCCGAATCTGAATCCGCAATCTCATCAGGATCCCGAATCCAAACCCAGAACTCATATCCATCTCATTTCCAGATCCGAGTCCGCAATCATCATTCCGTAAGCTAGCATCCGGAATAACCATTCCGAACCCAAACCCGGAAATCCACTTTCAAGTCCCGAATCGAATCCCGAATCGTCATCCGGAATTCCGATTCAAAAACCCGAATTCACGTTTCTTAAAACCACTTTTCTGAACTGGGCCTCTAAGTCCGAAAACCCTTTTTTGAAAACAATTTTTCGAAATCCTTTTACTTTCTTTGAAATCAAATCGTATTTCAAATCCCGAAATCAAATCATTAAAACCAGGTTCAAATCACAAGATTCCCTGAAATCTCGTAAAACGTGAAATACCGTCATTTCCTCTAAAAACGTGCAAAATCGTAAACCATCACAATCATAAATCAAATCATAGAATCAAGTATAGAAAACATATAAAAACATATATGCATGCATCATGAGTTAGAAGGCAAAGTCCACTCACAGACCATTCCGATGTCGCCTCGATACGCGCGCACTTACGCCATTCCCGACCATTCCGTTATCCTCGGCTTTCCCGAACCTGTTCAAAGCCCATAACGAGGTTACTAACTACTTCATAAAAGTCCTACTCAAATCCCATAACTTTCCCGAACTTCTAAGCGTACTTTAAACGGAACCCTAAACCTTCAATCCCGCAGAACTAACCCGAAACAACGTCCGATCGTCCCGAAACCTATCCCAAAAGACTCGTTATAACATCTAGACCAAAAACCTAGTTGAACATTTCCCCAGAAAACGCTCCATGCGCCCCCACGCGCCGCCCAAAGTGGCTGCGCGTGGGCCTCATACGCCGCACAAAGTGGCTGCGCGTGGGCCTCACACGCCTGCACACAGAGCATTGTTCATCGCCATCTTCGATGGGTCGACCGGTCTGAACCGGCGTGACCGGTTCTCTGCCGTCCGTCCACCATTTTCCTTCCTTCCAAGCCCAAAAGCTTCGTCCCGTCCTAAGCAATTTGTTCCCCTCAACCAAACACAAAAACACGGCCTCTAACCCGTCGTCCCTAGCTCAAACCCGTGACCAACAAAAACCCCTGTTCTTCAATCCGACCACCCGTGCCACCCCCCATCACGGCTTCGACACCAAAAGGTTCCTAAGGACCTAAGGAGTCGATTAGAACCTACCAGGCACCTCGACTCAGCCCCTAACTTCACGACTTCTAATTTGAACTAAAATAGGAAAATAGAGCAAACAGGGGAAAGAAGAGCAATTACCTGCTGTCCGCTCCACCGCGAGCTCCGCCGTGTCCACTGGATCCCTAAGGCTCCATTACGGTCCCTGACCACCACCAGCAGCCTCGATTGATCGATTACACTGCACCACCACCAAGACTCCCTCTATGTTTCTCTGGTTTTTCCCCACCACTCACACACTCAGTCACTCCCAATTCCTCTCAAACACGATCACACACTTCCTAACTCTCACTAAAACACAATAGAATCCCTCAACACTCACACAAACACTCAATTGGATCGATTTCACCTCTCTATCTTCAGTCTCTGTTTTTCTTTCTTCGCACAAACACGACTCACACACAGCCCGTTTAATTGCACCGTGCAATTGCCTAGAACCCACTAGACACTCCCCATGTGTCCAACATCCCCTGGACCAAACTCAAAATATCCAAGCTTTCCTGTACACTTGACCTTATCAGATTGGCTTAATTCCCAATGTGCCAAAAAGACCAAAATGCCCCTCTTGTTTAATTTTACGTTTTTACCCCTCACGTTCTAGACCCGTATCTCGCTCGTCCGACGTTCGATGAAGGCATGCCGTCTGTCGTTGAACTCAGGACGACGAGATCTACCTAACGGTCCTAGGTCTACGTGTCGTACGGAAAGTCAACTTTTCCCCCTTCGTTTACCCAAATTACAAAAGTGCCCCCAACCTTCCGAACATCACAACTTCCTCCTCGGATGTCGGAATCAGGCGTGCCACCTGTCTACGGACTCGTGACGTCCCGAACTACGTCACGATCATCGGTCAAGATCCAATTGACTGCCCGAACTCAAAGTCAACATTTTGCCCAAACTAGGGGCAAAATCGTCATTCTATGCCCAAAGTCCCACAGTAACTAACTAACCACTGATTAGTCTCACTAATCCGTCACTAATTACTTCCTTAATCCTAGCTTCCGGGACGGGTCGTTACACGTTCCTGGTTTCTCCTCCCCTGTTTTTCCCTCAACAACCCACATACACGATTTTTTCCTTATTTTTAAACCTCAAGCCACTAATTGGGCTATTAGAGTGACAGATGTCACTGATTTGGCTAGGGGAGTCATCATTCAGGGTTGAATCAGCCAATTACCCGTCCAATTCTCCTTGCTGCCCCAAATTACCATTTTGCCCCTACATCACATAATTACCTAAATGCCCCTCATGGTTCTAGACCCGTAACTTCCACATCCGAACTCCAATCTCGACATGCCACCTGTTTACGGACTCGTGACGTCTCGAACTACGTCACAGTTTTAGGCCAAAGTCCGTTTGATCGCCCGAACTAAAAGTCGACAATTCGTCAATTTCAAGGGCAAAACGGTCATTTCGCACCGTCCGTCCGAAATCACCCAACGAATCACTGATTAATATCACTAATCCTTTATTAACCACTAATCTAATCCCGATTTTCGGGGACAGGTCGTTACAGGTGGTGGCAGTATCTTGGTAGACGCTGAGACTATAGTGAAGGTAGATGTGCACAAGGCACTAAAGCTAACACATGGCCGGTAAAAGGGGTCGGTGCGGATGAACAAGGGAAAGTCAGCTAGTGATGGGTCGATGTTGGACGCGGTGCCAATAGAACAGGCCTCCTTCACCGTGGATGCGATGGTAAATAAAGAGACCGAGAAGGGTCTAATAAAGATGCGTATTGAATTCGGCGTGCTGGAGTCGATGACCATGAGGTTACTGAGGAAGGGTGAATTATTGATAGGTCTTCAATTAAATATTATTTTATACCCTTTATACTTGACTTTTATTATTAAATTAATATGGAGAAAATAATATATTTTGTGGATTTTTGCAGAAATAAATAAAGCATGAAATTCAGAGCATTTTGGCTAAAGAATCATCCCAATCGGACTTTTAACGAAAAATATATGACTAAAAGAAGGGAGGCCACTGAAATTTTCTTGGAATTTCGATGGGAAGCTGCTGAAATCTAGAAGCCCAAGCCAAAAATCAGCATCTTTCCCCAAAATCAGCATATTTTCCCCAAAATCCACCCAATCTCATCATTTCCATCACTTCTTCATGTATTATTTTATTGTTATTTTTATATTTTAATTTTGTACTTTTATTTGAACAATTGTGGCACTCCCTCTATAAATAGGGAGACCATTTCATGTATTTGGGGTGTCCCCATTAGTCTCCCTTAGTCCTCATTTTCCCCATTTTGTTTCTCCTTTTAGTTTAGGTTCTTATATTTTCTCTCTAGTTCTTCTCTTCTTTTAGTTCATCTTCTTTATTTTGTTCTTTATTTTTGGGGACCATTTTAACTTCTTGTAGATTTTCTTATTAATTAGTTTCCTTTTAATTCTTATTCTTAATTTATGTTATTTTTATGTTATTTTCATTTCTTCTTTACTTTATTCTTGTGATTTTTCTTTGAGATCTCTTAAACATATTTTTATGTTTTCCTTAAGAAATACCTAGGCCAAGTATTTCCGAAATAATTCTAGAATTTAAGTCCGCATTCTTATGTGTTATCCTCCATCTTCATAAGGTTCTAGCCGCTGTCGGTGTTCCTTATGAATAACATCCCATTGTTCCCATCTACTTTCGGAATCACAAGCTGTTCTTGGGTTTCGAAAGTGTAACTTTATTCCATTTACTTAAATTTTTGTTATTGTTTTGGTTTTACTTATAATTCAATATATGTGTTGGTATTTTCTTTCTAACATTTGTAAGTAAGAATGCAATCTTCATGTGTTTTACTTTTTGAATTTCTTTTACTTCATACATTTTAGTGCTTCATACTTCAATTTGATGTTAAGTGTTTTATCCGCTGTCGGTGCACTTAGAGTAGAATTGAAGAAATTAAATGTCGATCGCTGTCAGCGCATTTAATTATAAACTTAAGGTGAATCATGTTGTAAATGTTTGAAGCATATTGATGTTTGACGTACATTAATGGTTGATGCATTTATAATATTGAAAGATATATGTAAGTATTTGAGATGATGAAGGTAGGATTTCGTGATTGGTTTATTATGAGCAAAATATTAGAGTGTTGGCAAAATTTGTACTTGAAGGAAGTCTATTTTTAGGAGTAGTTTAATTAATGTGATTGTTAATTCGAAATTACTTACGTAAAAGTGCGAGTTTTGTCTATAAAACTACTCTATGGTTTGTAAGTTCTAATTAGTATGAGCATTTGCATTTTAATTCTTAGTTAGTGTTTTCTTTAGTTTAGATTACAAATCTTTTCAAAACCCCCCTTTTTAATTCTCTATTCTTTATTCTTTTAATTCTTTATTCTTTTATTCTTTTATACTTTTATTTTATTCTTTATTCTTTTATCCCTTTATTCTTTAATTAATTAATTATTTGATTAATTAATTCTTTGATTATTTTATTCTTTAATTCATTAATTTATTCATTATTCTTTTATTCATTATTCTTCTCACTAACATATTATTAATGTTCCCTAATTTCTCCGGTTAAGAACGATCCCTATTTACCAATACTACATCTACACAAAAACGGTTTAAATTGCATAACACTCAAATTACGTGTTTAATTTCATGCGTAGTTTGGGCGTTGTCAATTACCGAGTAATCCATCGGCCGGTATGGCCTTGTTCTATACCGAGCTGATGCATCATGGGGTGAGGTTACCGTTGCACCCTTGGTTGCGGCGGATGGTAAAGAAAATGGGGGTGTCACTCGGTCAGGTCAACCCGAATGTCTGGATTGTGCTTTGCTCCCTCTACATGACCTTTAATTGGGCCGAGCAACCAGAGTCGACCTACCCCTAACTCATGTACCAATATGAGTTTGGGTTCCAACAACAGAGCACCATGTAAGTCTTCGTGAGGCACCGCAAGAAAGGCAAGCGAGGCGAGTTCATACTCGACATACCGACGTCCCAGAAGTCTTACAAGATAAAGTTTTGTCTAGTCGGGTGGGATTGGCAGGGGGACACTGAGGGGGTCCAATACCGAGTAAGTTTCAGACCAAAGGTGTCTATATGTTGTGGTGTAGTATATGACAACCTTTGTATTTTATGTTTTTGTCTAAGTGTTCATGTGTATACTGACTTTTGTCTCTGTTTGCAGGTTTGTTTCCCTCCAAGGAGATCAGAGTGGAAGAGAAGGAAATCCTCCAGTTAATAAGGGCAAGCTTGGACGACTTGGAATTAAACCGACATGTCCTTCGGTTGCCAGGGTTTCAGCATAAGGACATGCTAATCGATACCGACGAGAGTAAGTCTATTTGACCGAGTGGGTTTTGTTTAGTTTGTGTTTTCTCTACTGACCTGATTCTCGGTGATGCAGTTCCAAATCAACTCGGTAGTAGGATTTATAGGGACTTCCTGTCACTCAAGATGAGGGTCGACCAAAATGAGAAGGAGTCAGCATCACTCACGAAAGCCGCGCAACGGTTAGAGCAGATGTTGAAGAGGAAAAAACTGAGGGAAAAAAGGGGCAGGGTGAGCATACCCAGCGCCCAAGCCAAGACCGAATGCCTACGCCAAGGCCGAAATGTCCACCTCGGACTCCCAAAAAGAAAAAAGAGTGAGGTCGAGGAGGGTCGTGTGCTTTCTCTGGTCCCCAGGTGGACCAAGGTGCGGTTGGAGGCCGAGGCTATCCTGTCGGCCCAGGAAGCTATCGGTGGTAAGAGAACCATGCCGACCCCAGATTTCAACCCTCCTCCGTTATCCCCTCGTCTAGATATGAGGATTTTGGAGATGCTGAAGAGGCGTAGGGATGTGAATCTGGGAGTGTTCACCGAGGGTAAGTCGGTTGGTGAGTCTTCCAACCCTAAGGCAACCTTTTGTTGTCTGAGGTAGATGGTATCGTTGCTTAACGGTGTTTGTCAAGGAGAGATAAGGATAAAATGAAGAAAAAGCAGGAGGAGCTGACACCCAAGCTTCAGGAGGCCGAGAAGGCCATTAAGTTTGCCTCCGACTTGACTCGGCAGCTAGAGACCGAGAAGTGGAAAGTGCAAGAAGCAATGGCTGCCAAGGAGGAGGTAAAGGCCGAGCTCCAAGCCAAGGAGAAAGACCAAATGCGCCACTGGAAGGAGTTATGTCGAGTCAAGGCTGCAAGGAAGGCCGACTTGGAAAAGGCCCGTGAACAAGCGGTGGTAGAGTTCAAGAAATCCGGAGGGCTGAAAAGGATCAAGAACGACTATGCCATCGATTATCATATTCATTCCTTTATACAACGTACCAAACATAACCTTAGAGAAATAGATTTCCTTACATATTTTTTTGTGGCACCATTGGGTTCTACAACCTACTTTTGTAAAATGGGCGCCTATTTTCACGTTTTTAATATGTGTATATGTTCTCATTTAGTTACTAGCTATCACTAATATCTATTGTCGTTTTCTTTCGTTTATATGCTTCAATTACTTGATATTTCGTTTTTTTCTTTTATTTATTTCGCTTATAATTTTTTTTTGTCAATTTTATTTTCTATAACCTAATATAGAGTCTCTTTCTACGGTAGTACCACACCACATTACAATTCAAAAAGGCCCACTATCCATGCCATTATATATATAGTTCATTACTCTTTACTTTTTAAAGTATCGACAATTTTAATTGCAAGTAATGCAATTCCGGCTATTTTATACACTATAATATAATTAATTTATATATTGTAGAGTTATGATTTATTTTTCTACATATGATATATTTATGATAATAGTTTAAACATAATCATAGATATGTACAGTTTGAATTTATGTTCAAGAATTACGATTTATCTTTTATATATACTGTAGTTTCCATCTCAATCTATCTTGCATGCAATATATTTTCAGTCTCAATTATTTTGCACATATAGTTCAATTTTAATCTCAATCCATCTTGCTCATATAATGTAGTTTCAATCTATTTGAGGCACTATAATCTATATTGCACATGTAGCGTAGTTTTCAATAAATCTTTAACATATAGTACAATTATAACCAACTTTGAACGTATAGTGACGTTACAGTCTATTTTTCACATGAATACATTTTCAAAAAATTTGACATATCATGCATTTTTGGACCAATCTTTAACATATAGTGCAATTTCGATTTGCATGTATAAAATGATTATGATATAGTTTGAACATATATAATACAATTGCCATATGTGTTGCACATGCAATAAAAATTTACACATATATTGTAGTTATATTTATGCATATAATGCATTTCAATTACATATAATTCAGTGAAATATTTGCACCTAATAATATTATTTCTTCTATTTTTAATTCATTTTAGAACAAAATTACGCAATGTTTAAAAAAAATTCTTCATTTATGTTATATAATATAAATTATATTTAGTAGAAATAAATGTAAAATATATTTAATAAAATATAGGATACATATTTTTCTTTTAAAAATACACAAGTATATTTTGTAGATATAAAATGTACATTAATCCAAACAAAGAGAGAATTGACGAAATGATCCCACTCAAAAAATAAAGAAAATTGATGGAGTGATATTGATAGTAATTGCGATTTGCCCATTAATTTCAAGCTAAGAAATATAATTGCATGTATTACCAGTTTACCACAAAGTTGAAACACCAACATGATGCCAAAAAGGCACCTAGAACATGAGGGTATTATTAGTTGAATCTAGTTAATCTAGAACGGTTATTTGATACTTAAGTGGTGGACGCAAATGTAACTATTGGTCTTTAATAATATTCATACCGTTTGAGAAAAGATAAAGAAAAATATTATGCCAAAGAAGATAATGTAGCAATTTGACATGAGTCCATGACATATCAAGCTTCATTCTTGTAAATCTTCACTCCATTTCATCTCACAAAATAAAAAAAGAAAAATCAAGCCCCAATGCCAAAACACATATAAATAAACCACCTATACACAGATTGATCATCACAAACAAGAAAACACCGCCTTCAAGACAAATTGCAAAACCATAAATTAAACAACAAGAAAATTGAAAACAAACTGTTGGTGCTAAAATAATGTGTCACATTGGGTTCAAAGTCTGCATCTTTTTCTTACTTGGCTTTGACAAAGGCAGCGATATCTGGATGAACCCGAATCTCTTTCTATGTGTCAAGGCCGGCTTCTGATCAGTTCCATCTTTTTCAGCTTTCGAAGGAAATGTTAAATCATCCCTCAGAGCATGAATCATTTCGCTCAAAGCAACTCTGTGCGTTTCGTGGCCATGATCCATTTCCTTGTTCGCCACCATATCTTGAGGCAGAACTTGCTTCCTGCCAAGAACATCCCGCATTGAGACTGTTGATTTCAGATAAGGCTTTGAAGTTGGACCATCATTACTCGCTATAACAGATTTATTCATCTCATTCATGGGAGACTTGTGATTATAATCTGGTGATCGAAAATTGTTTAGGTTGGTGGGGGTACTGTAAGTTGCAGTCTGTCTCTTGTGAGCATGCTCGGGCCCCCAACTCTGGAGAGCCTCCTCAGCCGCGAGTTGCTTCCTATGCGCAAGCTCTACTTTGTTCATAGCCTCCTCCAAGAATTGCTTACTGTGCTTAACTTCTTCTGTTGCTTCTTTCATCTTCCTCAAAATCATCATTTTAGAAGTGTGAGCTTCGTCAATTTGGCGCATGGCATCCACAAGCTTCTTCTTGAACCACCCCTCAGCTTCTTGAGCTTTCAAGCTCAGAGGAGATCTCATTTGAGAACCAAAACTAGTCATTTTCTCAGCAGGCTCTGGAAGGACATACCCCGACGACGAAGAGGAGTTCCCATAGCTTGTTAGAGCCTTGATTTCTTCAAGAGCAACGGCTTCTGCTGCCCTCGCTGCTTCTTCCATCTTTTTAGCCGCAACCCATCTCATTTCAGCAGTCTTTCTTGATGCATCAAAATTCGCAGCTTCGGTTATTTTCTTAAATTGCCTTTCCTCCCTCGAAACACAAGCTGATTTCTCACATCTGCTCTTAGTATTGTTCACTTCTGCAGCATCAACATGTTGTGCCTTCACTTTCATGCTCTTCATCTCCTCCTCTAGCGATGTCACCCCTGCAAACTGCGAAGACAGCCTCTCTCGGGTTTTCTCCAGCAGGATTTTCTCATTTTGCATTTTCTTGTTTAGACATTCAACAGAAGATTGAATCAAACCGAGATCATTGATGGTTTTACCAAGGTTTGATTTTGCTTGCTTCAACTCCATCAATATCAGGTCAGGAGTATTAGAGTAGGGGCTTGAATTTCCCATAATTTGATCATGGTAGTTGTTGGCAACATTTCTGTGATTTTCCTTGTTCATTTCCTTGACAGCAGCAGGCGATGAAGATGATGATGAAGAATTTTGTTCTTCCAAATGAAAATCTGGCGTCGAAACTTGCAAGCATTTCAAGGCTTCTTCCTGCAGCTGCCGCTTTAGCTCTTCCACGATCCTCTTGGTTGTAGCTAGTTCTTCAAGTACGTCAAGTGTCTCCAGTTCTTTCACAATCAGATCCTTCTCCAACTCTGTTGCCTGTTCCTCCACTTTCTTCAAGTCAAACTCTTCAACCCCATTCTGCTTATCACATTGACATGAAGACACAATTATTTGCTTAAAATTTAAAATCTGAAAGAGATTACTTGAATCAACTTGGAAAAAAATTTACTTCTTAAACAAAATGTGCAAAGCTATTAAATGCTTCGATTTCCAAATGTACAAATTTATGAGAAACAAAGTTTTTTTTTTCTCCTCCTACATTTGTTACATTGTTTTTATTCGGTGACAATTTACATGTTCCCAAGCCAAATTCGAATGTAAGAAAAAATTAAGCACGTTCATATGGCACAACTTACATAGTTTTCTCCGAGCTTGTAAAAGGGTATCCAAGAGCCTCTGCCACCAAAACGGGTCACAGCCTCCTCGACCGACCCGAAAGGCGGGGAAGTATCAATCTCGGCTCTCAGGCTCACTCTCCTTATCCCTGGCGGACACGGAGACCCGGGCGCTCCACGCCCATGAGTCGAACCCGTGATAAAATGGAATTCGGATCCGGTTTCGGACCTCATTTCGCTTATACCGGGTGTACCCGGAACCGGTTCGGCGGCCATTGCGAAAATCCCCAAAATATTTTGAGCAAGAGGAGGAAGAAGAAGAAGGCTTTAAAGAGGATATTTGGGGCCAACCCATCGTGGAGAAACCGAACATTCTTCTCTGGTTTTATGGGGAAGCGAGGATCATGGGAGTGTGATGATGATGCTGCTGCTGGTGGGGGATCGAGTCGTGACTAGGTTGGTAAGGCCGGGTCCACTCGGTGAGTAAAAGTGGCGTCAGTGGATACTGGAAAGCTTTTTTTGGTTTTCAGTGTGGGTTGGGAAATAAGGGAATGGGCGTTGTTGTAAATGACGTGGCAGGTTTATATTGGCGGGAAGTAAACATAGGCTTGTTGGAGTTTGACTTTTTGGTGGGTTAGCCAATGAGGGGTCGAGTGTACAGTGGTACAGTGGGCGACAGTGAGTCGATCTGTTGATTGACTCTGCGCTTTATGATTTTGAGCGTGAATTGCGGTCTTTGGGAAAGTCATTTACCCAGTTGCGGTTATGATTGACTTTTTAAAGGCAATGGAAAGCTCGTTTGGTTGGTAACTTTATGTTGCTTTGTTTCTTTGCTTTTCCATTTTAGGTACATTTAAAAAAAAAAAAACAAAAGTAAAAGTGATCAATGTAAAATAATTCAAGTATTTGCCATTAAACTGACAGGAATGCTAGGGTATTTTTTTCTTCTCTTAATTGATTTTTTAGTGTGTCCAAATTTGCAGTATGAGATTTTAATGAGACATTATTTGTTCCATATGAGAAATTGGGTACTCACTCTCATAGTTGACGTACTAAGTATTAACCTTCTCTTCCAAATCCTCGTTTCTATGAGCCAAATTAGTTTTCTTGGGAATTAACCCTTTAATTACCCTATTTTTCACTTTGTTATCTAGACACACATTATGAGTTATCTCTTTTTATTCAGCATTGTCTAGATTTAGCATATTTGTATTAAATAAGCATAATAAGTATATCGCTAGATATTAAATTCAATCAGTCGGCCGTAAACCAGCATCTAATTAATTCTTCTTTCTCTAAAAATTCTCTCTTCCTTCTTTCTAAAAACCAGCATCTAAACCCTAATCGGTGATCACCTTTGGACTCGGCAACATGCCCTCATCTCACTAGCTTTCCTTTTTTCTTCTTATTCTTATCTTCTTCTTTCTTTCACTTTCTTTCTCTTTCTCTTGTAACACCCAGGAAATTCTTCGAAATAAAAAATTGACGAGTTTGCCCTATTAAATCAAATGTTGACTTTTTTATTGGGAAATCTTCTGGTCGTATCGTGAGGACGGTTACAACGCTCTCGAACTCATGAGTTATTAGACAGGCAGTATACCAAAAATTGAGTTCAGAAAAGTACAATTTGGGTCTAAACAAAGTAGGGGAATTTTGGTAATTTTACACATAAGGGTATGTTGGTAATTTTGCAAGAACACTCTAGAGTAACCTAGAAGCTTCTAGTTTTCTCCTTTATTTCCACCCTTCACCGACTTATTACATGGATAAATATGTGTGTTGTGAATTGGTGGGAGAGTTCGGTGGTGCTTGGCCGAACTAGAGGAAAAACAAAGAAACTGGAAACTACGAAAGTGAACCAGTCAGGGAGAGGGAGAGAAGAAGAAGGAAAAAGAAAGGGAGGAGGCAAGTGATGAATACGAGTAGAAACTGGGGGAGACATGGAATCCCAGACTTGCAACCATGATCAACCCGTGAAGGGTTAAAAAATGGCCTTTAAGGGTTCAAGTCGTTTTGTGATGTTGTAATTAGAGAACAAGGACCCTGGGAGGCTGCACACGCTCCCATGGTCATCTTAAGCTAAAGAAGTGACGATTTAGGGCAGAGAACACGAAGGAATAACTCTGGAAAACCAGAGATGAGAAGGGTGCGATTAGGTCGTGTTATGAGGTATGTTTTTCTTCCTTCTAAGACCATAGATCCTCTTCTACATCCGAATAAGTAAGGTTGTTTAAATCATGAAAAACGGTCGTGGAATGACGGATTTTTACTCGGGTCAAGGTCGCGGGTCAAAAAATCGTGTTGTAGGAACCGAGTCGACTCAGTTCCAGGTTGAAGATGACCCCTGTGATGCGCGTGAAGCCCACAAGCAGAGGCTTTGGAAGGTACGTGAGGGTGCGTCTGGCCGAATTTGAGGAAGTGTCCAACATGATATTTGTAGTACTCTTCGATACGAATCTAATGGTATAAATTTCAAGGTAATTGGAGGTAGTTTGAGTGTAGTTATGACTATTTGAAACTGTATGCTTATGTTTAAACTTAGGTTATTACCTTAGTCTTCTGAAGTTAATACCTAGGATTAATATTGATCCCTAATTGGAGATTTTGGTTTGTTTATGATATGATACCCTCACAAATATGGTTAATTGTTCCATAAATATAAGTGTATGCTATATTATCAATCCAAGACTAATATGGGAAAATCAAGGAATGTAGAATAGGATTTTGTGGAAGTGTGAAGAAGTATGGTGACAAGACCCATCTCAATCCCCCTGGGACCCCATGGGGATACTCCCTGCGACCCCATGGGGATACTCCCTGCTCCCGTCTGACACAACCCCAAAGAAAGACCAAAATGACCTTAACATGTTTAAATAATTCAAATATAAGTTTAAATATAAATAAATCCGAATTAGGGTTCAACAGTGTCAGACAAAGGATAGAGCACTACATAACACAAGCACAAATATCATTATACAAAATGGTGCTCGACCTACCCAACACGGGTAATCAGGTACGCAACAATAATTAACTATGCCTCAGCCTCAAGATTCACCTCTACCTTTGTGCCACGTCCTGGAGGGGTTAAGAAAACAATAAAAGTGTGAGTGGGCCGAAAATAGAAGATATTTCAAAACCATTTGTAATACATAGTAAAAATTAATGTTTTACCCCTCCGTTTTCAAATCATGCATGCATTTGAGTCAAAATATATATAATAATATCCGAATCATAAATTATATAATCACACACAGTATAACATAGATACATCCACCATAATAGTATTGCACCATATATTCTAACCCTGACATCCCAGATGTCTGACGTCCCAGTCGTCTAATAAGCTCACGGTCCTAGGCTACGTGTACCGCCCGGGGTCTCAATCTCGATTCTTATCCTCGAACCTAGTCTGGGTATGACATCCCAGATGTCTGACGTCACCGACGTCTAATACAAGCAATCATGCTCCTGAGTCACTCTACGGTAAGGTCGCTCCGTAGGATGACCCCTTGCAGGAAATGCGCCTTGACCACTCCAGGGTACCACTATCTGGAGGAGACAGTAATCCATATGGTAAATATATACCGTGCAATAGTACGAACTAATGAAATCCCTGGATGAATCCTAAAATCAACAGTATAATATCCAGACGGGTCTCATGTGTAAGACCCAGTCTTGGAAGAAAGAACGGTGAGTAAGACCTGTGAGCTTGAGAAGCAAGAATGGTGAGCAAGACCTGTGAGCTTGGAAAGACAAGATCGGTGAACAATCCCACATCGCTCGGGGAGGGAAAGGTGAAGTGTTTTATATGTGTGGGCACGTATTTATCTAACACAAGGTTTTTTGGGAGCTCACTGGCTTTGGATTCCTTGGGAACTCCAAAGTTAAGCGAGTTGAGACTCGTGTAATCCCATAATGGGTGACCCACTGGGAAGTTGTACGTGAGCTCCCGAAAACAAAACCGTGAGGGCTGGGCCCAAAACGGACAATATTGTGTTAGATGGGTCGGGCCGTGACAGAATGGTATCGGAGTAGGACCCCGACCGGAAGTGTGCCAATGAGGACGCTGGGCCCCAAGGGGGTGAATTGTAAGATCCAGTCTTGGAAGTAAGAACGGTAAGTAAGACCCGTGAGTTTGAAAAGCAAGAACGGTGAGCAAGACCCGTGAGCTTGGAAAGGCAAGATCGGTGAACAATCCCACATCGCTCGGGAAGGGAAAGGTGAAGTGTCATATATGTGTGGGCACGTATCTATCTAACACAAGGCTTTTTAGGAGCTCGCTTAACTTACGGCCCGGAAAGGAAAAATATGTAAATTCGAAAAATTTGGTGTAAAATGACGTTTTTGCCCTTAAATATATTGTGGTCAAAGTTGACTTTTCTTATGACATATTTTTTGCACATATTTCGAGGACCATTGTGTAGGTCTCGATCTCCATAGTACATAGACGGGCGACACGCCATTAATAGAGTTCGTATGGATCGGTTTTTGGTCTAAAAGATGTAGGGACAATTTGGTAATTTTTGTGCAAGGGTATTTTGGTACATTCACCTTGCATTCAATTTTGGAAAAATTGGACAGGGACACCTGTCCCTTATCTTCTGAAACCTTGTGCTGCCGCCTTACTTAATACAATTAAAAATGGTGTGTGATTTTTGTGACATGGTTGAATGGTTTTGGCTAAGAAGAACAAGTGATAGTGTGTGTGAGTGAAAATAGTAGAGAGCCTGTGTGTGAGTGAAAATAGCAAAGAGAAGAGAGAGAGGAAATAAAATAGAAGAGAAAGGAAGAAAGAGAGATCGATTTGAAGATGTTCGGTGGTGAACCCATGAAGAGTTTCGGGTCTGAGCTCACAAACACGTTCTTAAGGTCCCTATGATCTTAACTGGGTTGTTGGATGCAGTTTTGGACGTGAGAAGTGCCTAGAAAGTGAGAAGGAACGTCAACCGTGAGTGTTTGAAGAACAACCAAGTTTTAGGTGAGTTTTGCTAGATTTGATTGTATAGAACTCTTCTTAACTGGGTCGGGTCGTCGGGTCGAGCAACCCAAATACCAATGAATCGAGTCGCGATGGAGGTTGAATATGACACTGTTCATGGCATGTGGCTCCCACACGCAGCGCCTTTGGGCGGCGCGTGAGCTCAAATTTCAAGATGTGGTCAACACGTGTTTTCATCTTTTCGATGTAAAGAACATTTTGGTACAAGTTTCGAGTCGATCAGACACCTTTTCGGGGTATTTTTAGGTGTCCAAAGGTTTAGGATTTATTTTAAATACGTTTAAAAATCCCGAAAATTAGGGGATTTAATGTTAGGTTATTTAACGTAATAGTGACCCATATTTGTGATGTTTAACAGACCATGACATTCCTGAGACGTCTGAGGAGCGTACGGGTCACAATTAAAGCGTTCGGACTTAGTGAGTGGACTTTTATTTTCTATCTGTGCATGCATAACTATTTTTTCCTATTTATATGTGATTTGCATTAAAATGATTTGCTTGATGATGTTGAATTTTCATGATTTACTATGGTTACGAATTTCTGATTAGTATTTTGCAGATTTCTGTGAAAATGATGCTTTAGGCCTGAGACCCTATTCGACTTTGGTTTTGACTCATTTTGTGAATCCTTTGGACAATATCGTGCTAGTTGAGTCGGGTCATGACCGAAGAGGGTTGGGTCCTGACATAATGGTATCAGAGCTGGACCCCGACTGGAAATGTGGTAGCAAGGACGCTGGGTCCCAAGGGAGTGAATTGTAAGATCCAGTCTTGGAAGTAAGAACGGTGAGCAATACCTGTGAGCTTGAGAAGCAAGAACGGTGAGCAAGACCCGTGAGCTGGGAAAGGCAAGATCGGTAAACAATTCCACATCGCTCGGGGAGGGAAAAGTGAAGTGTGTTATATGTGTAGGCGCGTATCTATCTAACACAAGGCCTTTTGGGAGCTCACTGGCTTTGGATTCCTTGGGAACTCCAAAGTTAAGCGAGTTTAGACTGGTGCAATCCCATGATGGGTGACCCACTGGGAAGTTGCATGTGAGCTCCCGAAAACAAAACCGTGAGGGCTGAGCCCAAAGCGGACAATATTGTGCTAGATGGGCCGGGCCGTAACATCATGCCCAAGACAATGTAATATGTATAAATACCCATAAATACGATCCCAAGTAATCCACACACAATAATATAATAGTAGAATGAAAACAGTTATGCATGCAATCAGTTTAGAAACCAAAATCCCACTCATAGTACTATCCTGCTGCTTAATCGAACGCCTAAAACCTGTTCTGAAACTAGATCACAGTCTCTGACCTATCCAAAACATATCCAAGGGTCACTAATGGTCTCTATAAACTCATTCCTAAACCTAGGAACAATGTCGACCCGGAAACACTTCCTGAGGCTTTAAACCTCATTTTGACCTATCAAACGATCACTGATCGACCCAAAACAACCACCATTAGATCTAGATGGTCGAAACCTTTAAAATGGCACTAGTCCCACCTAAAAAATCGTTCCTATACGCCCCCATGCGCTGGTCAAAGTCATGGTCCTCGTTGACAAAAAAGTCAACATTGAAGTCAGCAAAAAGTCAACGTTAACGTCAGGTCAATGGTCAAAGTCAACGGTGACATCAGCTTAGCGTCATATGACAGTGTCAGGTCTGACACCTGTCAGACAAACAAGTGCCACGTGTCAGCTACTGGTTAGTCAACGTCACTGACATGTCAGTGAAACGTGGTAGCCCTAATTGGGCCACGCCACTAACATGTCAGTGCAGACTGTGCAATGACATGTGACATGTGTCATCACTCCATTGGGCCACGTCATTTGACAACCTGACAGGTGATGACGTCAGCTGATGACGTCATTACCCCGAACCTCTCGACGGGTCTGCAAACCTGGTGGCATAGACCCCCGACCCAACCCGGCCATCATTTCGTCATTTTTTCAACCATTTTCGATGGGGTTTCTTCCTATATGATCGTCTATCCTTCTCTAATTGATCTGTATGATCAGAACTAAGAAAATCGACTTAGATTTATACCTTCGATTTGATGAACAGTAGGTCGTAGCTTCCCCCATCGATATCTCTCAATTTCGGCCACCATAGCTCCTCCAACCAAGCCCAATGAGATCATCTGGGTCTCTAGAACAGTTTAGGGTCCATTAGATCGTTCAACAAATGTTGGAAATCAAAGTTCCATTTTTGGAACCAAAATGGGTGTTTCGGGTTTCTCACCTCTCCGTGGTGTCTCTGTGCTCAGCCGTCGTCCTTGTCCTCGTCTGCTCCCTCAGGTATCACTCTCAGCCTCAACAATGATCAAGAAGTGATGATAGTGAGATGATGATATGGTTATGGTGGGGTGTTTGTGTGTTCACGTTTTAGAGAGTATGAAGAGTAATGAGAGATGATGAAAATGGAAATAATGAAGAAAATGTCAGTTTCAGGAACCCTAATCACAAAACGTTTGGGAGAATGCAACAATGGGATGAGTGAGAAACCACATACTTTCAACACATACCAATTCCACGAAATTATATACTTATAACACATACCGTTTTTACAAATCAAATCCTTGATTCAAAAACCGAACCTACACCCAAAACACACTTCACACTAAACCTCGTAAAACGTGTACATATGATATTTTTCGTGAAAATCATCCAAAAATCATACATAATCATGACAATCCCACATAAAAAAATATTTCCATCACAATTACCAAGAAACACATTTTAACCATACTTAACCTAAATCCACAAATTGGGGAAAATCTGGAAACAAATAAAAAACTCGTAAAACACGCAATAAAACAATTTTCATAAAATCGTCAAAATCAAAATCATTCTCAACCAATCCAACATCAGGTAATAATTTGGACTCGTATTTTCAAATCAAACCAAATTCACCGGAATCCTGTTTAGAGATCGCATAAAACGTGTGTTTTAATAATTCTATAAAGTCGTCAAAAACCGTTAAAAGTATTCAAACCATGGCAAATAATTAGAATATGCTATTCGTTATTGATACCTATGCTCTGATACCAACTTGACAAAACTAGTTCCTAAATTCTGTGAAAACTGGACCGGTTTTATTCCCATCTGACAACTCTTTGTCACACAAGGGATATTACTAATCTAACCTCATCGGTCTTAATTTATTGTTACAATTTACAGAAAGTGAAATGTCACAATAATCACGAAGAAAATATACATACTTAACCATGTATTATAATCTCATCTCATATCTCATAACATGGTAGGTATCATAAACACCCTACACGTATCATCATCAAAACATCAACATATATTATTCACCAATATCCTTAACTACTTTATAAAAGTCTAATTCCATTATAACCCATTTAATTTATTCTTGAAATTGATGTGAATAAAAGAAAAGGTCTACAAGTTACATCAATTACAAGTCACATTTTTATAGGATTTGCATAATCAATCTTAAACAAAACAGTACTATAATCAAGTTCAATAATTCTCATAATTCCCCTTTTATCACAATTAAATTCAATAAGATCCAAATGATGTTATAATCAAGTACTTATTTTTTCCCCAAATTAACGTAGGATTTAAAGTATGTACATGAACTTGGACCCTTAAAACTATACCCAATTAATACCCAATTAGCTTCGAGATTACGTACCATTAAACTCATAAAATCATCACAAAGAATTTTAATGTTGACCGGACGGCCAAAGGAGGCAGCATGAGCTCACATACATTACCTGAAGCCTCTGCGCGTGGGTTTCATGAGCATAACATGTTGTCTTCTTCCTAGAACCGGATCGATCTGGTTCCTGCAACTTGGATCGCTGACCCACGACTTGACCTGACTTGAAATTCTTCATTTTACAACGAAATTTCACGTTCTAACTATTCATCTACTTCTATACTAACCCAAAAGAAGATCTTTGATGATAGGACCCTCCCCCAAATCCCCCTAGAGTCTCGTGAAAGGCCCTTTTTTGGTCTGACGCAAATATACTCAAATTGCCAAATTACCCTCAGATCGATTATATATCAAATCTCGTGTAAGACAAGGGATAGCTCCCCTTGTCAAGCACAACTGTAACCCATGAAACAATAAGCATACACATACGCAGAGCACTGGACACAAAATAAAGCAACTACCAGAACCTACTCTAGTTAACTAGAGTGCGCAGGCCCACGAGGATGCCTCAGCCTCAATACAGCCCACATTTTGAGATCAACTTGGAGGGTGCCAAAAAAAATAAAAACTGTGAGTGGACAAAAATAATGTTTTGAAAAACCATTTTCCGAAATCATCCTTTAAACCCTCCATTTTAGAAAAGCATGCATGCATAAACATATATAATTACATAAATGCCTTTGACTTATATTTTCCTTGAAAACCCGGTTGTAAATCATTTGAAAACCCGGTTGTAAATCATTTGAAAACCCCTGGACACACCACAAATCAATAAATATCAAACCTGATCCCGCTGGTCAAACCAGCAACAAAATCAAACCTCGTCCCACTAGTCCAACTAGCATTCCCTTTGTACTATAAGTAGACAACAATGGATTCCACGGAGTCTAACTCCGGCGGTACGTTTCGAGTCCTACTCAGACCACGTCCGAGTCCTTCCCTGGGAATCATCGGAGTTTAACTCCGGAATAGCAATCCAATTGCCTGAGGTTGACCCAACCAGAAAACATAACCATAAATAAACCAAAATATGTTTTGACCTGGGCACCAGCCTAAAACATTTACCCCCCGGAACCAGCCTAAAATCCAGTTTCCAAAATCACTAGTAAAGCATGTGCTCAGAAAACCATAATTGAATATACATATGTGTATATATATATATACCAAAAATCCAACCTTTATCCAGAAATCATACCATATCATATAACCATACCATCGACATCCAAACCATGTCATAAAACCATAGAAATATGTAAATATGCATGCATTAGAGTTATGAAAGAAACTGTTAACTCATAGTACCCCCCATCGCCTGAAACCCGAGTCGTAAGCTAATATGAAGTCTTCTGGACGTATTGTGACAAGACCCGCCCCGATCCCCCTGGGACCACCCGGGGACGTGCCCTGCTCCCGTCTGACACCCGACCTCAAAATACTAAAATTACCCTTAGGAATTCAAATGCATAAAGAAAATCCAAATTTAAGTCATACATAACCCAACACACAAACGTCAAACATAAAATCCGAATACAAATAGTGTCAGACAAGGGATAGTTCCCGAATACATTTTATTAAGCACGACTCTAGACACTCTACGTGCCAACCTACCCAGCAGTAGGGTTCAGGTGCGCAACTTAAACCTATGCCTCTTCCTCGGGATCCTCCTCCTCTTCCTCCTCAATAGCACCACCTGGAGGGGTAGTAAAACAACAAGGGTGAGTGGGCCGAAACTCAAGGTTTACAAAATAGTTTACCATATCGAAAACATATAGATTTTCCCCCTCCGTTTTCCGAAAAGCATGCATCAGTATCAAAAGCCAAAAAATCATATAATTGTAAGCAGTATAATATCAACATAATATAATCTCAGTCACTGCACTATACATCCCAACCCTGACATCCCAGATGTCCGACGTCTCAGACGCCCAATTAGGTCACAGTCCCAAGGCTACGCGTGCCACCCGGGGTCTCAATCCCGAGTCCAGATCCCGAATCCAGTCCGAGTATGGCATTCTAGATGCCTGACATCCCAGACGTCCAATAGTAGTAATCCTGCTCCTGAGCCACTCTACGGTCCGGTCCCTCCGTAGAATGACTCTTCACAGGCAATGCACCGTGACCACTCGGAGTACCTACCTCCGGAGGAGATAGAATCCTAGGGTAGATCTATACAGTGCAGTACCAAAGATAAATATCGAAATCCATATACATATACATGACTCAAAACCGTGCATAATCAACCAGATGGGTCTCATGCCTAAACATCGTAATACGTGCCATAAATCATACTCAGGTTAAATAGATACTTTTTCTTGAATCACATATAGATATCATAGAAAGTAAAACAGTTATGCATGCCGAGGTTTAGTGAAATCAAAGGCCCACTCACAGTACAATCCCGCTGCAATCCCGAGCGTAAAGCTCGTCCAAGTGTTAAAGTACGATTCCTGTCATGTCCAAAGCATACGTAAAGATCACTTTAAGTCCCTACTAAATAACTAAGAAACCCTAGACTGAAACCGGCCCGGGAAAGCCGTCCGAACACGCTTACCAAGGCTTCAAACCCTAATTTGACCAACCTAACGATCTCCGATCGACACGAAACCACCGACATTGGATTCGTATCGTCAAAACCTTGAAAATGGTCCTGGTCCCACACAAAACACTATTCACACGCGCCCCCACGTGCCTGGTCAACTCTCTAGTCAACTATGCTACAGTAATGATGACGTCAGCATGACGTCACGGCTGACGTCAGCATGATGTCATCACTGATAGTGTCAGAGGACACGTGTCAACAGTCCATTGGTCCATGGTCTGACTGTTTTCTGACATGATGACGTCACTGCTAACGTCAGCATGATGACGTCATCAGCTACAATAACCGGGTCTGAAAATTGGGTCACCGCTGACCCACGGTTCAACCCGATCAGTTCTCATCAACCCGACCACCATTTCTGGTGAGATTTGATCCTATGAACTCGTCACAACATGTTCTATGGTTCTGTGCAATCGAAACAAGGCCTTAGGTTCAAGAAGTCACCTGAAAATCGACGGGAAGACTGGTTGCCGGCTCTGGTTATCTTCTCCGGTGAGTCGTCGAGTTTCCAGTCACGGTTCTTGGTCCAAAATGGTCGTCTAGGTCCCCTAGGTCTGTCTCAAAAGCAACCAAACAATGTCAACGTAAAAAACAACCGTTTCGAGGCAGGGAAGAAAATCGGTGTCTCTCGGGTTTCAGAGCTTACCGCCGCCGTGTCGCCGCTGTGGCCCGTCCAGTCAGGGTCTGAGTCGTCCAGCCGTCCTAGTCTACCTATCCCCATGTTTGTTCGAGTCTAGGTGTGAAGGTTTGGACGGTTGGATGGTTTTGGACTTTTCGGGTTCCTTCTTGGGTCTGGGAGATTTCCCGGCCGTGTAGGGTGGCCGTGGTGGTGGTGGCCGGTGTCTGGTGAAGGTGGTGGGTGGTCTGGTGGTGTCTGATGCGTGGGTTGAGACTGAGAAGTGGTGGAGTGTTTGTTCGAAGGGTGAGAGGGTACACGGTTTTGAGAGAAATGAAGATGTAAGTGTATGGTCTAATAGGTTTAAAACTGATGGAGCAGATGAGATCAAAGGATGAGATTCAATCTGACTTTAGAATCAAGGGTGAGGATTTGAGGAGAGAAAACTAATTAATTAATCCAATGGCCAACAAGGATCCTGGTTTTAGGGAGTGTAGGGGATGAGTGACACTTGTCACTCATCCAAGGGTCCAGATTAATTTGATTAAAGTAATCAGATTCTAATAATTTAATACTATTTTAATCCGGTTCTCGGTTAGTTCGGTTAATTGCGTTTACGTCCGTGACCATAACTTTTTCGTCGTACGTTCGATTTCGGCGTGCCGCCTGTCTACGGATTCGTATTGACTCGACCTACGTAACGGTCCTCGGCCCTCGTCCCTTGGACTTCCCGGGTCAAAAGTCAACATATGGCCCCTCTTTGACCAAATTACCAAAATACCCCTAGACTTCCGAACGTCACAACTTCTTCCTCGAACGTCGAAATCGAACGTGCCACCTGCCTATGAACTCGTGACGTCCTAAACTACGTCGCGGTCATGGGTCAAAGTCCTAAATATTTCACGGGGTAAAAGTCAACTTTTTCCCCCTTAGGGGGCAAAATGGTCACTTTATAATAAAATAATATTTACGAAAGTTCGGGTCGTTACATCTTGACCTATCAAAGTCACACCTGGCAGTTTCCAAAAATCCATATGAGTCCATACATGAAACCCCCAAAAACCCCGGGAGCCGAAGACACGTCCTGAATGCGCTTCCCGAAAAGAAAAACCCCCACAACTACCATCAAACGACCTCTAATCGACCTAAAATCACCACTAGGATTTAGGAGATCGAAACCTTTCGAACAATATCAGCTTCACCTCAAAATTTGAGCCCCACGCGCCAGTCAAAGTTTCCATGCACTTGGTCAATGCATTACGTCAGCTGCTGAAGTTAGTCCTAGTAGACGTGGCACTAACAACCCTTGACACCACTACCACGTGCATCCACTGACACGTGACATGTGGCACCACCCATCCCCTTCCATGTGGAACTTGACACGTGTCAGATGACGACCGCGCGCACTGACGTCGCTGGTCGGAAAACCTCCACTAAAGGTCCAATCTTCAAACCTGCATATCTCCCTTATTTCTCAACCAAATCTTACAAAATTTATATCAAAATTCATCTACTTAGCCTAAGTATTCCAAAACTGAAACCATAATTGAGAAATATCATTTAGAATCAAAGATATGAGCCTCGAAAGCTTCGGCCAAAGTCCAAACTCTCACACTGTACAATCCCAGCTATTCCTCCTTTCAAACCTGACCTCCAAAGGATCGTGAGAGTCCCATGAATAAGTTTCCAGCCTTGTTTTCACTCAAAAAACCCCTCAAAGTGGAAATGGAAAATCAAAGTGTATATTGTGTGTGTGTTTTGTATTATTCACAGGAAAGAGAGAGAGAATGGGGAAAATGTGGATAAAATTTTGATGATAAACCTTATCCATTCTTCCCAAAATATCTCCATAATTCCAAGTTCCCAATATGCCCCTCCCCATTATAAAAACCTAAGTAAAACCGCAAGGGTAAAATAGTCCATCCTATGGAATAATTTCCGACAAATCCCATAAAATTCTTGAAAAATCTTCGATAATTATCGTAAATCCCATATTTTCGAGTTGGGTCATTACAATATACCTTCCTTATAAGAATTTTGCCCTCGAAATTTGCACATGTCCTGCAAAAATTGTAGAAAACAAGTCTCGCCTCCTAACCTTGGCTCCCATGTGGCCCCTTCCATGTTGAAATTCTTTCATAGTACCACTACTAGGCAAAGGTCGCCAACATTCTACCCAATTTTTCTGATCACGGATCTGGACAAACAACTCACTAAGTTCAAAATCCGTCCTGAGTCCTTCTGGAAACCCCAAAGGTCAACCAACCTATGTCAACCAAGACGTACCATCTCAGACCCTACTAACATGTAGCCAACCAAACCAAAAAAAAGAATACGCACCTGTTTGTGTACCCGCAAACACACGTGTTTGCCCACCCGCGATCCCGCCGCATCCCTTCTGGCTACCACCTCCTCGAGCCAGACTCCCTGATGCTATTGTTAAAGAATGTGACCACTTCTGACCTTGCCGTGCCCGACCTTGACTCGTAGCATAACCGTCCATACGATATCCCGCTTGAAATGTCTCAACTCCCCACAGTAGAAATAACCTTCGCCGCTGCTCCGAGCAGCCCAACCACCCTGACCAAACCCTCGGCCATCAGAACCAATACAGTTCCCACCAAAAGAGCCAGAAGTAGACCGTGGGTAAACGAATCCTCTTGATGCCCTAGGCATTGCCTAGAATCACCCAGTTTCTGCTGGGATTCTAACAAGCTCATCTCCACCTTAGATGCCACATTTGATAGAGTCCGAAGTATGATGAATCCTCCAGCCGGCACAATCGCTCGAATCTCATTCCGAAGGTTGGATATGAGTTGACGAATCCTCATCACCTCAGGCGCCACCGCACCCTGTACGAACTGGGCCAAATCCAGAAACCTCTGCTCATACTAAGAAACCATCATGTCCCCATGTCAAAGCGTGATATCCACTGATCTCCTACCACAGGATCCGATCCACCAACAAACTCAAAGGCTCCAAGCCGATGTGCCCTCTCGATATCCGGCCCGGGAGATCCTACCCCTCTATATCACGACATCCAATGCCTGGCTAAACCAGTCCATAATATCTCCCCATCTAGCTTCCCTATCCTCATCCTCGTTACCAGGTTGATGATGGAGTTGTTGTCATGGAGGCATAATTTATAATAAGAGGAAAACGTCAGAAACAAGACCACTCTGCACAACACATGTACAACTCCACATGAAACATCCTAGTGTTCTGATACCAAATTTAAGACCGTCCCCGGAATCCACCTTAATTCCCATGCAAGGCCCTGCTCCTGTCTGATGCAAATATACTCAATTACCAAATTACCCTAAGATGGATTATATTACAAACTGCGTGTCTGACAAGGGATAACTCCCCGTGTCAAGAACAATTGTAATACAAGAAACAATAAACATACACATACGCATATCATAGACATGGAATAAAACAACTACCAGCTACTCAGGTTAACTAGAGTGCAAAGACCCGCGAACATGCCTCAACCTCAATACATAAACATATAAATTATAGAAATGCCCCTGGCTCACATTTTCCCTAAAAACCCCAGTTGTAAATCATTTGAAAACCTCTGGACACACCACAAATCAATAAATACCAAACTTGATATCGCTGGTCCAACCAGCCACAAAAGTCAAACCTTGTCCTGCTGGTCCAACCAGCTCGCTGGAACAACAAGCATTCCCTCCGTACTATCGGGAGACAACCATGAATTCCACGGAGTCCAACTCCGTCGACATGTGTCGAGTCCAAATCCGTCGACATGTATCGAGTCTGACTCAGACCACGTCTGAGTCCATCCCTGGGAATCATCGGAGTCCAACTTCGGAATAACGATCCAATCGCCTGAGGTTAACCCAACCAACAAACATAACCATAGATAAACCAAAATGCTTTTTGACCCGTTGTACCAGCCTAATATCCATACATATATATATATATACATATCGTCTGTATAGAAAACCACAATCGAATATCAATACGCATATATATATATATATACTAAAATCTAGCCTTTATCCAGAAATCATACCATATCATATAACCATACCATCAACATCCAACCCATGCCATAAAACCATCGAAATATGTAAATATACATGCATTAGAGTTATGAAAGAAACTGCCCATTCACAGTACCATCGATCGGCTGAAACCCGAGCCGTAAGGTAATCTAAAGTCTCTAAGAGGTCCTAACCTGTCTAATTCACACTCGGGGGTTACCAACAAACCATATGAGTCTATACACAAAACCCCCAAAATGACACAACCCATCCCAATACCCTTGGATTATTGCGGGATGTCCCATGCTCCTGTCTGACACCACGTGCCAGACCAGGGATAAAACCGTAACTCGCTCGGGTTAGCAGAGGTGCGCAGTGATTTCCAGAGCGTTGCAGCGACATGTGATGTCTCGGTCTCTACTACAGTCTGTATCCGTGATCAACCTGAAGGGTGTCAAAAACCATAAAGTTGTGAGTGGACAAAAATAATCAGTTTATAAAAATAATTGATCGAAAACACATTTATACGCTTCAAGTAAAAATGCATTGGAAAACAAGTATTTCAAATACTTTCTTAAAAGCAAATCACATTACTTTTCAAATCAAAACACAATGAAAACATGGCTCAATCAAAGCCATTTCCTTAGTCGGGGTCTTAGCCCAAAACCAAATCACATAGGGTCTCAGCCTAGATACAAAATCACGTGGGATCTTAGCTCAAAAAAATCTCATCAATTATCTCAATAGGGCCAATGCCCGAAACTTAGACTCGCATCTGGAGTCTCATGAAAACATGTTCACCAATCCTCTTTATCTAATATCCAATCATCTCACATCATCACTAGTCACGATATCAGCGCTACGCGTGCGACTCGGGATTACACATCCAAATATACACCAGGATCGAAACCTGTGCTCGATGTCTAGGTGCTCTAACTCAAGATCACACATCACGCACGATGGTCAACGTCTGAGCGATGGAATCTACAGGATCACACATCACACAAGATGGTCGAAGTCTGAAAAATGTCCATCTCTGACACTTCTGCAGGCAGTGTCCTGTGACCTCTCTAGGATCACACATCCCACTGGATGGTTGACGTCCGAAGGCTATCATCACATCATAAAGGTTGGTCGTGTGGAAACATTTCACATAATCTCAAAACATCTCAATAGAGTCTACGCCCGGATATAATTTCATCAAATCAGTTTCCACAAAACCATCATAAAAATAGTGTTAAAAACACTTCATAAATCCAGGATTCCTCGAATCCTATCAAAACCAATTTCGTAAATCCATAATAGGATCACAGCCCGAAATCTCATTAATCATAATTGGGTCACAAGCCCGATATATTCCACGTTTGAGTATACTCTAAATCAAACCACAAATCAACTCGGACACAAGCCCGAGACATATTTCCAAATTCAAAAACTATTTCATTATTCAAATCACTTTTCCAAACCTCATTTGACTGTAATCCAAGTGAAAGTCAACATCCAACTGGGACTCATGCCCGAATACTAATTTCACGCATCTCCGTGAAATCATTCAAAATCTATAGTCAAATCCTTGATTTCACGCCTCTCCGTGAAACCCTCAAAATCATATAAATAACATGCACGTAGAATACTCGACCTCAGCCCAAGTATCATATAAAACAGAAATCTCGAACTAGGTGCAATATCACATTTTCTACGAAATTACCAAACAAATCATATAAAAATAATAAGGAATTTATGCATCTCAAATCATGTTCATAAAACATATAAAACATTTATGAATGCATCATATTTATAAATCAAAAGACCACTCACAGACCATCCGTGTTGCGCGCTCATAATCCGCTTCGTAAGCCACTCCAAGGCTAATCCACAGTCTCTGGGACGTTCAGACGTGTCCAAATCATATTCAAAGGTTACTATCAACCTATACATGTCCATATCAATGACTCCTAACTATCTCGGAACAGTACACATGTCCCGAATGTAACGACCCGTCCCGAATTCCGGGATTAGTTTAGTGACTAATCTCGATTAGTGAGGTTGAACGGTGCTTAGTAGGGCGGAATCAGACAAATTGTGCGAAATGACCGTTTTGCCCCTGGTCGTGGGCAAAATGTTGACTTTTGATCGGGCGGTCAAATGGACTTTGACCGATGACCGTGACGTAGTTCGGAGGAGGTCACGAGTTCATAGACAGGTGGCACGATCGATTCCGATATTCGTAGAGAAAGTTATGGTGTTCGGAAGTTGAGGGGTATTTTGGTAATTTGGCATACTAGGGGCCAAATGTTGACTTTTTGACCGGGAGGTCCGATGGGTGAGGGCCAAGGACCGTTACGTAGGTATCGTCGATACGAATCCAATGACAGGCGGCATGCCAAAATCGGAGATTCGACGACGACGTTATGGTCAAGGAAACGAACTAACGAACCGAGGCTCGGATTAAAATAATAATATAATAATGAATAGTGACCGTCGACTGTGCACATCCGGATGAGTGACAAGTGTCACCCATCCCTTGTTTCCAGCTCATGTTTCCCTCCCAACACCATCATTACTACATCATCATCATCTAATCCACCATTTCCCCTAATTTCCTCTTCTTTGTTCCTAAACCGTGCACAAAATTGAGGGAATCAGATTGAGAGAATTGGCTCCCTCTCTCTGCCGTTCCTGAGAGAAAACTGAGAGACTAAGATGAGGGAATTAACAGGGAAACACGAGGGGTTGTGAGAGTGTTAAATTTTGGATTTTGGATTTCGGGAAAATTTGAGGGAAAATTCGAATTGAAGGAATTGAGCCGTGAGGATCAAATTGGAGATTACCTTCAGCTTCCTGGGAGTGCCACGATCATAATTGTCGAAGAAACGAGATGAATTGGTGCTGTTTTGGCTCTGATCACACTTGGTGACAGAGGAGGAAAATCGAGTTTGAGTCGTGGAGTTGGAGTTGGAGGCTTCGATGGAAGGAATTGAGGTGGGGAAACTACTTCTCATGATCCCACGATGCTTCTGGGTTCGTCAATTGAAGGAAAACGGCTGTGGTTGACAGAACTCCATTGTTGAACAGTGACGGTGCTCGAGCTTGAGTCGTGACGATTGAGCACAGGTTTGATGCAATTGATGTGGGGGAATTGTTCCTCATGGTCCATTGATGCTTCTGGATGCATCAATTGGATGAAACCTGCAGCAATTGACGGAATTCCATGAATGAACAGTGTTCGGAGTGTTCTTGGTGTTCATCATCGAATCGTGGGAATCTGGGTAAGGATTTGTGTAATTGAGTTTACAGACTTGTAATTGGACTTAAAACGAAACTAACTGAATGATTAATTGAAGGAATTAAGGCTGAATTGATGGACATTGAACCGGGTTGTGTCGCGGGTGAATTGGACCCGTTTACCAGACAAACGGGTTGGGCTGGTGACACTGTAGCAGGCGCGTGAGTTTCACGCGTAGCCACTCACGGCGGCGCGTGACGGCGCGTGGACACGAATCTCAAGGTGAGGTCAACATGACTTCTGTCCTATTTAATGTAACGGACATTTTGGAATTGGTTTCGTGTCGATCGAACACCGTCTCGATATTGTTCGGGATATCCGAAGGTTTTAAATTAAGTTTAAAAATAAGTAAAAATTCGGGAAAATTACGGGACTTTGATAGGATGTTAATGATGAGGTTAGTGACCCTCTAATGTGATTTGGACAGGATTGGGAGTCCCGGTGATAGTGGTGAGGCCCGGGAGGGCCGGTGGCACGCGTATCGAGGCATACCGTTAAAACGGTCTGTGAGTGGACTTTGGTTTTATAAATTCTATGCATGCTTAAATGTTTTATATGGATTATGGTTGTGATTGTGTGATGTTGATTTGGTTGTTGGTAAATTGTACAGTTTCACGTATTTCGAGGCGATTTACTTGCTTGCACGTAAATCGATGTTTTCCGGTTTTACATGGATTTTCCATATTTATGACTTGGATGTAATATGACGAAATGGTTTTGAAATTGGAAATATGAACTCGGGCTTGAGGCCCAATTATGTTGAAAATTTCGGACTTGGAGTCCATTTGAAAATCGGGCCGGGGGCCCAGTTGGTTAATGAAATCGGGCCAGGGGCCCAGTTGGTATGAAATCGGGCTGAGACCCATTTGAGTTATGTTATCGGGCCAGAGGCCCAGTTGATTTACGAATTCGGGCCGTGGGCCCAATGAGTTTATAAGTCGGGCTGCGGGCCCAGTTGGTTTACAAATCGAGTCGTGGGCCCAGTGGTTCATAAAATCGGGCATGAGGCCCAGTTGGATTATAAATGTGATTTCGGGTCAGGGACCCTATGTTTAATAATTGTGATTTTGGGTCAGGGACCCTAAATGGAATTACATGGTTTTATGGAAATTTCGGGCAGGGCCCAATTGTAATGATGTGATAAAAGGATTTAATAAAACTGTTTTCCATATACCATCTGGATACAAGGATATATGATGGTCTCCTCCAGATGTCTGGGACACTTGGGAAGTCAGGGTGCATTGCCTGCGAGGGGTCATTATACGGAGCAGCCGGACCGTATGATGACTCAGGAGCAGGATTGCTATGATTGACGTCAGGGACGTCAGACATCAGGGATGTCAGATATATGGACCCGGAGAGACCCCGGGCAGCACGCGTAGCTTATGAAACCGTGAGATATGACGTCAGGGACGTCTAGCGTCTGGAACGCTAAGCATCTAGGATGCTGGTGATGGTAATGGTAAAATATGGATTAATGAATAAATGTTTATTGGTTGGATATATGTTATGTGGTAAAAATGGATTATTGGTTATGAAATGGTATGTAGGGTCGGGGACCCTAAATGGTTTTGGATTTTTGAATTGATGTTCATTTATGGTCGTGGGTGGTGACCCACATGGTTTTAATATGTATGGTGGTGGTATTCCACAGTTTTGGGCTGAGTTCCCACACTTGGTTTTTGGTTAACGGTTTTTGGGCTAAGGCCCTAAGGGCTCGGTTGAGCAAACGTTTTGGTTACTGGTTTTTGTGGCATGCATACGTTTTTATTGGAGGGCATAAATGTCTTATAAATGTATTTGGTAAACTTATTGGTTTTTGTCCACTCACAGCTTTTGGTTTTAATGCCCTTCAGGTTGATTACGGATGCGATTGCAGTAGAGACTGGGACATTGCACACCTCCTCCATCGATCCTTGCGCACTCTGGATGCCCCATTGGGCAGTGGCTCATGGTTATCCCTTGTCTGACACCCCTTGTTGGACGGGAGCAGGGCACATTCCACGGTAATCCCGGGGGGATTGGGATGGGTCCTGTCACCGAACACGCATCCAGAGGCTAAAAACCTCTGAATGACCTATCAAACGATCTCTGATCGACCCGAAACCACCACTATTGGATTCATAACTTCAAAACCTTTCGAACAAGACCAATTTAACCTTGAAATTCGTTCTCACGCGCCCTTACACATCGTTCAAATTAGGTCAACAAAAAGTCAACGGTCAAAGTCAACGCTGATGTCATCAAAGTTAATGCTAACGTCAACAAAGTCAACAGTTAAAATCAACGATGATGTCATCAAAATCAATACTAACGTCAGCAAAATCAACGATGATGTCATTGATGATGTCATCGTGCTCGCCGGAGATGACGGCTGGCGCCGCCGTGTGCCGCTGTCTAGTTCGACCACTTGTGGCTGGAATCCTCCATTTTTGTCCAATTTTTCAAACCTTCATAACTCTCTTATTTCTCAACCAAATCCTACATTCTATATATGAAAATATATCTACTCAAGCCATGAATCCAAATTTGAACCCATAATTGAGAGGAAGTACCTGGTTTTGAAGATATGGCCTCCCAAAGTTTCGGCCAAACTTTGAACTCTTATTTCGGCCAATCCCGTCGTCCAAAACCTTTCCTTTTTTGCACCTACATGCTAGTATGAGCTCCAAGAACATGAATATGGGCTTAGAATCGATCTAAAACATCAAATGTCAAGCCAAATTAAACACCCCCCACGACCTTACCTTTTTCCATATTTCCGGCCACCTCCTCCGTGGCCTCCGTCCATCCTCAACGTCTCTGTCCTTCGTCACTCTCTTTCTCTCTCTCCCTGGTTCTGAAGATGAGGCAAGAAGATTGAATGGTTTGGGTTTGGGTGGGTGTTCGGGTTAGAGGAAGAAGATGAATGAAAATGATGAAAAATGAAGATGATGCATGATGTGGGGTAATGGGACAATGGGATGGGTGACAATTGTCACTCATCCATTGGTCCATGTGAGATATTTTGGGTCCCACTAAAGACAAACCAGATCCACATATTTCAAAAATCGTGCAACCAAGAATAGTCCCTGAAACCGTCTTTGACCTGTAACTTCTTCGTATGATGTCCGATTTTGACGTGCTGTCTATCTATAGACTCGTATCATCTCGATCTACATAACGGTCCTCGTGTATTTGACCTCTCATGTCAAAATTCAACTTTTCCACCTTTTCTAGGGGCAAAATCGTCATTTTACCCTGATAATTCTCGATTAATCCGAATTAATCCTTAATTATCCCTTAATTAATTATTAATTACTTCTTGTTAATCACAAAATACAGGATGGGTCGTTACACCAAAAACCCCGGAACTGAAAAACACCTCCCGAATGCATATCCCGAGGGGAAAAAACTCCAAAACTACCATCAACCGACATCCAATCGACCTGAAACCACTACCATTATAATCAGAACATCAAAACATTTCGAACAAGACTGGTTCCACTTCAAAATTCGAGCCCATGCACTGACACCCGCCGGTCAAAGTTCCCACACTCCTTGTCAATGCATGACATCAGTTGCTGATGTCAGCCTTAGCTGATGTCGCACTAACAAGCCCTAACACCAATACCACGTGGCACCCCCAAACATGTGCCACATGGCACCACCTGACAGGACCCGTCCCCAAAGGACATAGATAACCGTGCACGGTCCTACTCCCGTCTGACAAGTCCACCGAAATTCCGAATTACCCTCAGCACTTGCCAAATAAAGGATAACCGCACCTGTGCTTACTCATACCTCCACCTCCCAATCAGCCTCGATCATCGCGCCACTACCTGGATGGTTAATAAAACAGAAAAGGTGTGAGTAGACAAAAGAAAGTTTTAGAAATACATTTATCAAAATACGTTCCTACCCTCCATTTTCAAAAACATGCATGCATATCATAAATCATGAGTAAAATATATCTGGGCACAAACATTTATAAATCACAGTTCTCTATGAAACCATGGGACTCATTTTTATATCCAGTCTCATATCCAATCTCATATAGTCACGTTATCCCTGCAACGCGTGAAAATCAATAGGCTCAAGGACCGCTCAAAATCCGAGCATCCGCCACTGTGAACACATCACCAGCCAGCAATCCGTCGCTGTGAACACATCACCAGCCGAAAATCCAGATCGTCGTGAACACATAACCGACCGATCTCCATATAATCCAGTACATCTGATCTGAGTCGAGCCTCCCTCGGTTGCACGATAACAAACCGTGCTACGTGACCTCTCCGGGGTACACACATCCACCCCCGGAGGCGTTATCTTCAGTGTTCATCCCGAGAAACACATTCCCAACCGAAAGCCCTAATATCCAGGGTGCACTTCAGGGGGAAACATATTCCACCCCGAAAGCCCTAATATCCACAACATCTCATCATCATGAAAACCAGTGAAAAATAGTTGCATTTGAAATCAAAACCATTTTCAATACAGGGTCTCAGCCCAAAACATAGTGTCCTCAAAATCCATGAAACCGGAGTCCCGATTATTCCATAAATCCGAAAACCATCAATATCATCATGTAATCACATGGAAATATAAATCTAATCAAAATCACATTTCCATTGGGTGTCACGCCCAAAATATCACTTTCAGGTAATTCCGCGCAACCGCAACCTCAGTTGCCATTTTCACATAAATCCATAAAACAGATCCACAAAGCATTACAAATCCATCAAATCATTTCCTGACTCATAATCCGAGTCAAAACCAATCTCAAATTCCGGGCCTTCGCCCAAAACAGCAATTTCACGGGTTTCTCGAAAATCGTGCCCAAAATCATATAAAACAATATAATACTCCCAAAATCCGGAAATCATCATATCAAAACATCAATCATGCCAATTCATTTCAAATCATATAATAAAGCATTTAAAACATGTATGAATGCATTCTGGGTAGAAAACAAAAGTCCACTCACACACCGTCCATATCGCTCGCTTTCCGAGCTGCACGTTTTTCACCATTCCTGTCCAAAATCATTATCAAGGGTCACTAACATCTTAATATACTTCCCATAATTTTCCCTAATTTTTTTTCGGGATTTAATTACATATTTTAAATGTATCATAAACCTTCGGACCCTCGAAACAATATCGAAACAGTGTCTGATTTGCTCGAAACCAGTGCCAAAATATTCGTTACATTAAATAGGACAAAAGTCATGTTGAACTCACCTCGGGATTCCCACTCACGCGCCCCCATGCTCTGCCGCAAGCGGCTGCGCGTGAGTCCACGTGCCTGCTACAGTACATGGTACTGTTCTTCTTCTTGACCCGGATACCTGTTAAACGGGCCCTTTAGCCCGAGAGACGACCCGACCAGTTCTCTGTCAATTCTCGATTGAATTTCAAAATTGATAAAGCCAATAGAATCGTTTTAGGTCCAATTAAAGTTCTGTAAATTTAATTTCAATGAAACTTACCTTAATCCAGTGGACTTTGAGTTCGAAATATCAAAGAACATGTAACCACTATTCATCTTCGAACTTCATCCATTTCAATCGAATTCGTGCAATTCATTCACTCAGAATCTTCGCATGAGCCATAAAAACATACTTCCAAGCTCAATTTCAACATCCAACCTCTCTAATCACACGACCCAATCCTTGAATTTTCCAATTCTTGCTATGTCTGTTCTCAGTTAAAACGACGTCCTTTTCTTTCGTTTTTGATTGGGTTCGACTCGAAATGATCTAAGGAGGCTTAATTTCATGTCAATTTCACTCATAAATGGCCACAAAATTTAATTTCAATATGAAGGTTTATCAAGGGTTTTCGGGTTTGAGTCTAGGTACAACTGGGTTCAAAGCCCATCAATCCTCCTTTGATATCCTTTCGTTTTTCTCTCTGGAATTCATTTGATTCCTCACAATCCCAGCTCAAAAGTTCAACCTGTCGCCTGTGATCAATTATAGCTTTTGTTCATACTCTGTTTTGCACACACACACACGATTTGATAATTCAAATCAGCACCTAAGTATATCTTCAAGCCACTAATCTCTCTTTGCCAGGTGACATGTGTCACTTAAAGAACAACGTGAGTCACCCAATTGCTAATTCATCAAATTAGCTAAAGGACAAAGTTGCCCCCCTACAATTGACCAAAATGCCCTTTCATGGCTAATTACCAAAATGCCCTTCGCATTCCAAGGTTCATAACTCTTTCCCTCCGAACCCCGATTGACGCATGCCACCTGTCTACGGATTCAGCGTCTCGAGACCTACCCAACGGTACTGATGGAAAAGTCCAAACACGGTCCCGATCAAAAAGTCAACAAATGGCCCCTTTTAAACTAATTTACCAAATTACCCTTAAACTTCTGAACATCATAACTTTCTCCTCGAATGTCGGAATCGGACGTGCCACCTGTCTATGAACTTGTGACGTCCCGAACTACGTCACGGTCATTGGTCAAAGTCTGTTTGACCGTTCGAACCAAAAGTCAACCGTTTGCCCAATTCCAAGGGCAAAATCGTCATTTTCCTCAAATTTTCCAAAATTTCCTTTTTGGAATATCCGGGTCGTTACAACCTTCCCCCCTTAAAAAATTTCGTCCTCGAAATTCCAATTAGTAGTATCATAATAGTCCTCTCGAGGAATAAGTATGTGAACCAGGAACATAATCAACCGCATACCCTTCTAGTTCAATCAAACCGAATATCAGTCCAAATTAGACTTATGGAATCCTCAATAATCCAGTCCCCGTCCCTAGGTCAACATCGGGACATATCTCTGTAACCCCTGCCCCCACGGGCAGTCATATGCATGCTTACTCGGGATACGGAGCCTCGCTCAACGTCTGAGTATATATAACCCAAAAATCACAAGTACCAGTATCATCATCCCATTCACATGTCATCCACTCATGGCATGGTCCAACGGCTTAAATCACCACGGATATGCCATCAGGCCACCAGGCCAATAACCTCATAAGGTCCAATAAATTGGGAACTCATTCCCCTCATTAAATTAATCACTTTATACCCCTTTCCCAGGGTCACTCAATATCATGAATTGAACATTTTCTTCCATTATGTTTATTATCACAGACCTTACTGATGCCTACCTCCTGCCAATAACTGGCACTCAATACCATCATTCATACGATATCGTAAAGCATATTCATTCCTTAACCTCAATTTCATCCAACATCATACACCAACTTCATACACCAAGTATGATCCTGGAGTTAGACTCCAGTAGTCCAAATGATCAAGAATCATGTACTACTCCAATCCTATGGAGTTCCATTAATCACAGGATTTCACCAATCCTTACGTTATCAAATATACCAATTTTCGGCCGGCTATCTTATTAGCCTCCCCGCGAATGATACCTGACCCGACAATGCGGTCTTAATTTCAATGTATCCTGACCATCGCCTCATCACACATTAATCTTTTATGTTTATCAATCATTATCAATCTTGATGATCTATACAGTACTCGTACATTCCTTCCTAACGGTATGACCACTGCATACTCGATCCATGGGTCTCCATGGTCGATCCCAAATCAAGCAAGGAAAGTAAAACTCCTGAGGGTTCAACTAGCATCGGCAATCCCAGCCCCATGCTACCGAAGCATACCACACCAAATCCCAAATCTCATAGTGACATATCACTATGCACACAAAAAGGATCACATCGAACATAAGTCACGGTTTCTCCACTTTGTAATTATTCTATTTCAGTTTTTATTTCCAATAACTCTGACCTCCTTCCAAGTCAATCACCATAACTGGAAAAACATTGTAGAGAGCCCCTCTACAATCTCCTGTGGTATCCATCCAATCTCAAACAACTCATGTTTCCCCGTGACAGTTTCCATTGGCCAATACATCTGTTTCTCATGGGATTCACACTAATCCCGATCGTTATTTGTATATATTTCACAAACCTACTCTGGTTGACCAGGCCTAACACTTACTCAACCATATATTTTTCTATCTGAGAGCATTCAATACATATGTCCAGTATATCACATGCCCATCCCGTACATATGCGTACACCAATCAAGCATTAATCATGGTACCATACATCATCCAATTATGGTCAGAATGCCTAACTCATCATCTCACAGACATAACCGGTTCATTTGCCCCATCCAAAGGCATCACCATTGGCTAACCTTAGCCACATCAATTCCGGATATCATGTTTTTCTCTTTTACTCATGACGGTTAGCTATCACCATGTTGGCCACTCTCATGAGGCCCCATAATCACATATTTCCAACATAACCACAAATCATTAGCTCGTGATAAGGGATACTTATCCCATACTGTTACCTCATTAAGTTGTCCATAATCGACATGTAAGCTAGGACCATCATTCCTTTTTCCTCTTTAACACCACTGGGTTTCCCACGACAACACTGAGTCGAATGAACCCGTATCGATCAAGTCCTGTACTTGCACCTTTAGTCCTTATGACTCCATATGTGCCACATAGAAAAGTTTCCGAGAAGCAACTCGTATACTCGACATGATCTTCATCATAAATTCAATCTCTTATCCTGGAAAAATCTCAAGAAACATAGTCCAAAATCTGTACATCTTCAACCATCACTAGGCATCTCATATACGAATCACATATGCCCCACATCTGACCAGCAAACTTTGATCACCTCATACCAACAGTCCATCAATTGTGAGGTTCAATATCATCCTAGAGGGTAATATCCTCGAGTCCCCCATGAGATACAACCTCTGGTAATCCTGGACTCCATAACTCCATATATCACTCTCTAATCGACATACTCGATAGAGGCATCGTGAGTCATCAATCAATCCATCCCAAGGATTACATCCAAATCATCCGAGTCCAAGAATACCCTAGGTCACCCACTAGGTGAATAACACCTGTCATCCTGGGTAGCCACACATCGATAGGTCTACCCTCCTTAGGTCTCACCAATTTCACCATATATAATTACCTTACCAAGGTTACCCCCTAAAGATCATCAATTTTATCCCCTATCTAGTAAGGTTTCTGTTAGACGGGAGCTGGTCCCGAGTGTATTATTCTTGTGTTTTTCAGGTGGGGTCCTGTCATGGCACCTGGTACGTGTCAGATGACTTCATCACGTGTCATCACTCCCCTGAGAAGATGGTTGCGCGCGTCGCCTTCACAAGCTAGAAAATCTCCATTAAAGGTCTAATCTTCAAACCTTCATAACTCCCTCATTTCTCAACCAAGTCTTACAAAATATATATAAAAATTTATCTACTCAACCCAAAGATTCCAAAACTAAAACCAGAATTGAGAAATATGACTTGGATTCAAAGATATAAGCCTCGAAAGCTTCGGGCAAAGATTAAACTCTCACACTGTGCAATCCCAGCCATTTCTCCCTTCAAACCTGACCTCCTAAGGATCGTGAGAGTCCTTTGAGTAAGTTTCCAGCCTTGGTTTCACTCAAAACCCCCTCAAATGGAGATGGAAAATCAATATGTATATGTGTGTGTGTGTGTGTGTGTGTGTGTGTGTGTGTGTGTGTGTGTGTGTGTGTGTGTGTTGTATTTTTCACAAGCAAGAGAGAGAAAATGAGGAAAATGTGGATAAAATTATGATGATAAACCTTATCCATACTTCCCAAAATATCTCCATAATTCCAAGTTCCCAAAATGCCTTTCCCTGTTATAGAAACCTAAGCAAAACTCCAAGGGAAAAATGGTCCATCCTATGCAATAATTTCTGACAAATCCCCCAAAATTCCTGAAAAAATCTCTGATAATTCCCGTAAATCCCGTATTTACGGATCTAGTCGTTACAATTGACGTTGAAATCTAAAGAACTTACCTGGTTAACACGATTTACTTTCACGGAGTTCCGGCCATGGCAGCAGGGTCCATTTATGGGACTTTTCCACGCCCAACCCATCGTAGCTCTAGCTTAACATGGTCGTAGAAACTCCAGGACTCTAGGAGAACAACAGAATGCATGTTTCTAAGCTTCTTGGATCCAAAACTGAGAACCCAAAAATAAGGCTCATGGGTTTCACGCTCCTTTCAGGTCTTCCTCATATTCCCATGATTTTCCCTTCTCATTCTCTCCCTCTTTCTTTCTATTTTCTCCTTTCCTCTTTCCTGGCCTCATTAATATTTCATGGGGTAGTGTTTTGGTGGTTTTTCACCATTCGTCCATTGTAACGACCCGTCCCGGGAGTCGGGATTAGTGTAGTGATTAGTGACGGATTAGCTGAGTTAATCGGTGATTAGTTGGGTTACTTTCGGACGTTTGGCGCAGAATGACGATTTTGCCCCTAGAATGGGCAAAATGTTGACTTTTGGTTCGGACGGTCAATTGGGCATTGACCGATGACCATGACGTAGTTCAGGATGTCACGAGTCCGTAGACAGGTGGCACGCTCGATTCCGACATCCGAGGAGGAAGTTATGATGTTCGGAAGGTTAGGGGCGTTACCGTAATATTGGTTAACTAGGGGGAAAAGTTGACTTTTTGCACGACATGATTTTTACAAGTAGACCGAGGTCCGTTAGGTAGATCTCTTTTTCCTGAGTTCAACGACAAGCGGCATGCTTACATCGGACGTAGGACGAGCGAGATATGGGTCTAGAACGGCGAAGGGCATAATCGTAATTTGGACTCACAAGGGGTATTTTGGTCTTTTTGCGCATTGGGAATTGTGCAAACCAGATTGGGACAAGTGTACAGGTTTAATTGGATATTTCGAGTTTGGGACCATGAGATTGTGACACGTGCCCTATGTCTAGTGGGTTCTAGTTTGTGCACGGGTTCAATTAAATTGGATTGTTCGAGTGTGTAGCCATGTTTTTTGTGAGAGGGAAAACAGAGACTGGGATTGTGAGGGCACTCGATCAGTTTCTGGGCGAGGGTGTGAGTGTTGGTGACCCAGTGAGTGAGAGTAGAGAGGAATTGTGAAGCTGGTGAGCGTTGCGGTGAGAGTCGTGTGAGGAAAACTTATGTGTACGAGGTGTGAGTTCTCAGGGAAATAGAGAAGTGTCGAGGGAGTTTGGTGGTGGTGCTCCTATGCGTCGATCAATCGTGGCTGCTGGTGGTGTTCAGTGACCGTAGAGGAGCCTTGGGGACTCAGTAGGCACGGCGGAGCTCACGGTGGAGGACGGACAGCAGGTAATTTCTCTTCTTTCCTCTGATTGCTCTGTTTTTCCGTCTGGTTTCAAACGTAAAGTCGTGAAGTTTGAGGCTGAGTCGAAGTGTCCTGTGAGTTGTAATCGACTTAATAGGTCCCTAGGAAAATTCTGGTTGTGAACCTGTGACAGGGGGAAGCTTTGGTGGCCGGGAACCGAAACAGGGGTTTTCGGGTGGTTTTTAGTTCGAGTGGGGAGACGAGTTGTGGGCCGTGTTGTCATGTTTCGAGTAGGGGAATAGTTTTCTGGGATGAAGACGAAGAGACTGGTGGAAAAAGGAACGAAAACGGACGGCGGACGGCGGAGAACCGGCCACGCCGGTCCAACACAGTACACGGGCTCGAGGAAGAAGATGAACAGTGCCACTGTGCAGGCGCGTGAGGCCCATGCGCAGCCACTTTGGGCGGCGCGATAGGGCGCGTGGCGGCTGTTCTGGGGAAACTTCCAACATAGTTTTTGGTCTAATCGAGGTAACGAATCTTTTGGGACAAGTTTCGAGGCAATCGGATGTCGTCTCGGGTTAAGTCTAAGTGGTCGAAGGTTTAGGATGTCTGGTTAATTACGTTTAAAAATCCCGAAAATTGGGGAAAATAGGAGAAGCTTAGTTGACGTGTTAGTAACTCGTTTTGGTGACTCTAGACAGGTTCAGGAAAATCGGGGATAGCGAACTGGCCGGGAACGGCGTAAGTGCGCGCGTATCGAGGCAACGTTGGAATGGTCTGTGAGTGGACTTTGCTTTCTAACTCTTGATGCATGCATATATGTTTTAATATGTTTTCATACGTGATTCCATTATTTGCTTTATGATCTTGATGGTTTATGGTTTTTGAACGTTTTTCGAGGAAACTACGGAATTTACGTTTTATGGGATTTGACGGATGTTGTGATTTGAACCTGGTTTCAATGGTTTAATGTCGGGATTTGAAATATGATTTAATATCAATGATTTAAAAAGGATTTCGGAAAAGTGTTTTCGGGCTTCGAGGCCCAGTTCAGAAAAGTGGTTTTGAGAAACGTGATTTCGGGGTTTTGAATCGGAATTCCGGATGACGATTCAAGATTCGATTTGGGACTTGAAAGTGGATTCCAGGTTTGGGTTCGGAATGGTTATTCCGGATGCCGACTTACGGAATGATGGTTGCAGACTCGGATCTGGAAATGAGATGGATATGAGTTCTGGGTTTGGATTCGGGATCTTGATGAGATTAAAGACCCGAATTATGTTATGACGGGGGACGAACCCGGATTGGGTTTAAAGATCCGGATTGAGTTTAAAGACTAGGGAGTTTAAAGACTCGGATATTGATATTTTCCCCCGTAGGCCTGTTGAGTTTAAAGACTCGTGAATTTAAAGACTCAGATTATATTGAGGCCTGGATTGAGTTTAAAGACTCAGATAGATCCAGCAGGTTCGGTGAATGGAAAGATGATATGGTTTTCAACAAGGTTTTCCGATGTTTTGGGCAGTGGCCCAGATGAAATGGTTTTCGATGGCTTTATTGATTTGAGGCTGAGGCCTGGATTTTGAATAACAGGTTTGACACGATCTGAAAAAAAAAAAAAAGGTTTTCGTTGATGGTTTTTGATATAAATGGTTTCATAACTTGAATGGATATGCATGCATTGGTTTTTACGTGGAGGGTAAAAATGTAATTGTTTTATTGAACTATTTTCACACTTATACTTTATTTGTGTCCACTCACAGTCTTTTCGTGTTTTCGTTACCCTCCAGGTTGTTACGACGCAGGCTGTCGGTCGAGAGAGACGGAGACATTACACTCGCGATCCACAGTGGCTCGGTGTAACGACCCGTCCCGAATATCGGGATTTAATAATATTTAATTGTGATTTACTAATCTGGCATTAGTTGGGCGATTTCGGTCGAATTGTGCAAAATGACCGTTTTGCCCCTAGGCGTGGGCAGAACGTTGACTTTTAATTCGGATGGTCAAATGGACTTTGACCGATGACCGTGACGTATTTCGGGGCGTCACGAGTTCATAGACAGGTGGCACGTTCGATTCCGACGTTCGTGGTGAAAGTTATGATGTACGGAAGTTCAGGGGCATTGTCGTAATTTGTACGAAATAAGGGAAAATGTTGACTTTTTGATCGGGAGGTCCGATGGCCGAGGACCAAGGACCGTTAGGATGGTCTCGATGCCCTGAGTTCGTAGACAGGTGGCACGCATCAATCAGAGTCCGTATGACCGAGTTACGGGTCAGCATGCGTGAGGGGCATTTTGGTAATTTTCTGCACAAGGGCAGAATTGTAATTTCACACGGGGGCACTGTTTCATTGAACTGGCCGTGAGATGGAATGTTGGTGCGATCGATCCCATGGATTGTTTACCAATTAAATGATTGATTTGGGCCAGTTTGAGGTGGAATTGCACATGGGGTTGAGTTGGCATCGATTGCACGACATGGGCACTGGGTTTTTCTATTGTTTTTGGGTCAGTGCAGGGGAACATTACACAGTGGATTTTGGACACTTTTGGATGCCTTTAACGGCTGAATTGGATTAAAGGAATGGTGTGTAAGTCGTGTGGGTTCCTCTGTGAGTGAGAATGGAAGGATTGAGTGAGTTTGGGGTTGGATTTCTCTGAAAACCCGAAACTGGTTTCTGGGAAATTCAAATGCAAATTTCTAGTTTTAGGCCAGCCCAAGCCTAATTGATGATGGATTGAGCTTCCTGGAACTTCAACGTGTCGAACCAGATCAAATGGGGCAAGCTTTGGGGCTCCTAGGGCCGTGAACGGACGAGGTGGACGGCCGGAAAACTCAAGCTTGAGTCGTGGTGATTGAGGTAACGTCGTGTTCAATTAATCATGTGAATTGGTTCGTATTAATCCTTATAAGTTTCCTGTGAAGTTAATTTGGCAATGGTTGAGGATTGGAGGAGTTTTGGTGATTGACCCGTTTTGGGTGATCACGGGTTGATGGCTTGTTTAAGAAAGGGTTGACGTTGATCGATGTCACAGAACTGAAATTGGTTGGTTGATGATTGTTATAGGATCAAGAACGGATTGAATTGATGTCGAATTGGGTGTGATTGAACCGGATCCTATCGCGGGTAATCAGACCCGTTTACCAGTCATTCGGGTGAAGAAGGAACACTGTAGCAGTCACTGTAGCTGGCGTGTGGCTTCCACGCGCAGCCGCTTGCGGCGGCGCGTGGGGGCGCGTGATTGCGAATCCCGAGGTACGGTCAACATGACTTTTAATCTATTCAATGTAACGAACATTTTGGCGTTGGTTTCGTGTCGATCGGATTCCGTTTCGATATTGTTCGGGATGTCCGAAGGTTTTTAATCCAGTTTAAAAATACTTAAAAATTCGGGAAAATTACGGGACTTGAATGGGATGTTAATGTGGAGGTTAGTGACCCTCTAATATAATTTGGACAGGATTGGGAGTCCCGGTGATAGTGATGTGGCCCGGGAAGGCCTATGGCACGCGTATCGAGGCACTCGGTTAAACGGTCTGTGAGTGGACATTGGTTTTATAAATTCGATGCATGCATAATTGTTTTATGATTGTTATAGTTATGATTAAATGATTTACTTTGGATATCGGTGAATTTATATGATTAACCGGATTGGTTCCGATACCATTGGATTAGCCGAGGTCGACATTGGATGCTATGCGATGGGTCATGGTATTTCCGATAAGTCTAATTACACACAGGTCGAGTGAATTGTTGGTAGGTATATATTTGAATTAAGTATGTTGATGGCTTGAGTAGCCACGAGTGAGTCTAGTGTCAGTTTTCGACTGACAAACTTCTGAATGGTGACAGATTGTCGGGATGTGTCAACGTGGATTATTGAGTGAGGTCTGATGACTCCCAGTGGGAGTAGGTACCATGATGGGTGATTGAGAAGGGAATCGTTGAGTTGTTGCGTCAGTAAAAGGGTAGATTTGACAATCGGTGTCAATCCGAAATGGGTAGTTTCAGTCATTCGACGGGGTCGAATGGAGTTAATACGACGTGCGTACTAGTGGTACGTTTAGGTGCAGACAAGTGTGTTCTGAGTAGTTGGTGTACGAGTGTACACGTGTTACGAGGTCAATTTTACTTTCCACTAAGTGGTTGTGAAATTGGGATAGTTAGAATTCTGAGAACGAAACAAATTCAGGAGGGATGAACGTTGAGACTGGATCGTTTGGAATTTCGAGGACGAAATTAATTTAGGAGGGAAGGTTGTAACGACCCGTCCCGAGTTGCAAAAATACGGGTCAACCCGTCTGAGGACAGAGGTGATGACGTGGCACCCTGTCAGATTGTCAGGTGACGTGGACCAGTGCCGTGCTGACACGTGGCACATGTCAGATCTGACACGTGGCCTGACAGATCAGCGAGGTGGACCAATCGGATGTTGACACGTGGCACCTGTCAGAGTCTGACACGTCAGACCTGACAGCTGTCAGATGACGTCAGCATGACGTCATGCTGACGTCAGCAGTGACGTCAGCGATGACGTCAGCAGGAATTGTTCCCGCGTTGACCGACGCGTTGACCGGCGCGTGGGGGCGCGTGTGAACATAACTGTTTGGTGGGACCACCACCATTCTTTAGGTTTCGACGATCCGGATCCATTGGCGGTGGTTTCGGGTCGATCGGAGATCATTAAGTTGGTCAAAATGAGGTTTATTGCCTTGGGAAGCGCGTTCGGGCGACTTTTTTCGGTCTAGGGTTTCATGGTTAAATGTTAGGGGTTTGTATGGACCCTTACGTATACTTTGGATATGACAGGGATTGTATAAGCGTACCAGAACGAGGGTATACGTTCGGTTTGCAGTAGGATTGTACTGTGAGTGGGCCATTTTCTTAAACCCTTGCGTGCATAAATGTTTTCTGGTTTATTATACTTATTCACATGCTAAAACAATAATGGTTTTGATGATATGGAAAATATGGTTATGGCACGTTTCACGGTATTTGGGCTTGAGACCCGTCTGATGAAAACTTAATGATTGGTTCGGATTTTATCTATGTATATATATGCTTTGCATGTGGATATCAATAAAATGTATTTAGTACTGCACTGTATAGATCCTTCCATATTATATTGTCTCCTCCGGCGAGGTACCCCGGAGAGGTCACGGGCGTCTAGTACGTCCAGCGTCTATGACGCTAAGCATCAGGTGATGCTGTACCCGAACAGGATTCGGGGATTTAGCTCGGAAATTGAGACCCGAGTGGCACGCGTAGCCTTATTATTATTGTGACCTTATTAGGCGTCAAGAACGTCAAACATCAGGTGATGTCGGGATTGGAGTGTATAGTGCAGCAACTAAAATTATACTTATGGTTTTATTACATGCCTTATGGTTCATATTATATGACTTATGATTTTAAATAATGATGCATGCATGTTTGGAAAACGGAGGGGTAAATTATATGTTTTACTTATCAAATGATTTTATAAACTTGAGTTTCGGTCCACTCACCCTTAATGTTTTTGGTAACCCCTCCAGGTCGTGATACTGAGGTAGAGGAGGAAACTGAGGTTGAGGCATAGATCTACTTCTGCGTACCTGAACCCCTGTTGGGTGGTTTGCCCGCAGGTTTTATTTTAGAGTCGTGCTCGCAACTTTTAATTTTGGATTTCATCCCTTGTCTGACATCTGTTAATTCGGATTTGATGTACGACTTTAATTTGGTTATTTATGCAATTGATGTTTTGAGATTAAAATTGGTATGAATTATTGGGTGTCAGACGGGAGCAGGGCACGTCCCCTTGTGGTCCCTGTGGGATCGGGGCGGGTCCTGTCACCACTGTCTTTTTCTGAGCAGCAGTAACCCAGTTTGACACAACGAATGGTTGGTGGTACGATTTTTGTCCAATTTGTTACAAACAAGTCAAATCAAAAGCACAAAGTGACATATTCGTCCGCAATGATCATAATATCCAAAATCCACTACCTTGGTAAAACTCTTTTCAGAATTTACTACTTCCACATCTTCCCACAATTTAAATCATTTCGTAATATTCTATTCACTCAATTTCACTTCTATTCTATGTTATAATTCAATTTTAGATTCTAAAACTAAGACTACTTTTAAAAGCAATTGATAGTCTTTGAATCTTTACAAAGCTAATACTTTCATGTCAAATTAAATTGCAATTTCATTGTTATATGGCTACCATTTAAGTATTTTTTTCCATTCATTTTTCTACTGCGCTATTCTACAATAATTTCACAATGAATTTGACCACTTTAAATTCTTTAATCTTTCGAACCAATAGTTACGCAATTCATACTTATATTAAGATGCTATGGTATTAATGTTGTTTCAAATATGTACTATAGTGTTAATGGTGTTCCTTCCTAACAAATTGATTGTAATGACCCTCCCGAATTATCGGGATTAATTAAGAATTAATGACGGATTAGCCTTGCTAATCGGGGATTAGACGAGGATTAACGGACGAGTAGGGCGAAATGATGATTTTGCCCCTTGAATGGGCCAATCGTTGACTTTTTGTTAAGGCGGACAAATGGGCTTTGGCCAATAACTGCGACGTAGTTCGGGACATCACGAGTTCATAGACAGATGGCACGCCTGATTCCGACGTTCGAGGAAGAAGTTATGATTTTCAGAAGTTCGAGGGCAATTTGGTAATTTAGTTAAAAGGAGGCAAATAGTTGACTTTTGACCCGGGAGGTCCGATGGCCAAGGGCCGAGGACCATTACATAGATCGAGGCGATACGAATCCATAGACAGGCGGCACATCAAATTCAGACGTTCGACGGAGAAGTTACGGTTCACGAAAGTTTAAAAGTGCTATTGCACGAAGTTCGAGATAGATTGACTTTTATCCTAAGTGGGGCGCAGATATTATCCATTGCACACTCAAACATACTCATGCATATCCTCCCTTAACCGTGTTCGACCATTTCCCCATTTCCAACCAAACCCGATCGACCATCCAACCCCAAATCCAAACCCTTACCCCATATGATCATGTCTGAGGAACTAAGAGAGTAAGAGGAGCCTGATGAAGCTGAGGATGGTGGCAGGAGGCGGCTGGGCCGCAGTGCACGGTGGAGAGTGGAGGTAAGCTCAGTTTTGAATTTTGAATCCAATATTTCGATTTTGACGTTATGGACGGTTTTGGATGTTTATAGTGAGTTTATTTGGTTGTTAGGGAGGTTTTAAGATGGATTTGAGAGTGGTTCACGGCTGAGGAAGCCTAGGGGGTGGTCGGGGAGTTTGAACCGTGAGGAAGAGTTTTGTTTAGTTGGGTTTTTCATGGTTTTCCCTAGATTTGATTATTGGAATAGATAGGAAATGACAAAATAGGAAGATTGGGATTGAAAAGGAGGAGATTGGACGAAAAATGAAGAAAGGGGAGCCCTGGACTAGTCACGTCGGTCCAGTTACAGGGCTGAACCGAACCGGCCGGTCTGGAGCTTGAAGACGATCCACAGTGTCCTGGCGCGTGAGGCCCACACGCAGGACCTTCATGGGGCGCGTGAGGGCGCGTGAGGGCACGTGAACAGTTCTTTGGGGAAATTTCCAACACGTGAAATCATTTATTCGATGTAATGAACATTTTGGGACTGGTTTCGTGTCAATCAGATATCGTTTCGATATAGTTCGGGCTGTCCGAATGTTTAGGATCGCGTTTAAAAATAGTTAAAAATTCTGGAAAATTTCGGGACTTTAGTGAGGGGTTATTTAAGTAGTTAATAATCTTCTATTATGATTTGGATAGGTTCGGGAATCTCAGAGGCGACGATTGGCCCGGGAAGACGTTTTGGCACGCGTATCGAGGCGCGACTTCGGATGGTCTGTGAGTGGACTTGTTTTATGAATTCGATGCATGCATAAATGTTTTATAAGTGTTTTAATATATTTTTTGTGATTCCATTAGTGCATTTGTTTGTGGTAGTCTAGGATTTACGTATTTGCATGTATTTCGAGATTTCCGATTTTATACGATGCTTGTACGTGCTAGGTTTTCAACGAGGGTTTAATAAATGGATTTTGGATTTAGAAATATGAAATCGGGCACGAGACCCATTTGATTTACAAACTCTCGGATTTGGAGTCCATTTGATTTGACGAGGAATCGGACCGAGGGTCCATTTGGGTATACGATCGGGCCGAGGGCCCCGTTGATTTATGATCCGGGCTTGAGGCCCATTTGGTTGTAATATCGGGCTGGATGCCCATTTGACTGTAGTATCGTTCTTGAGGCCTTATTGGTTGTGAAATCGGGCTTGAGGCCCCGTTGATTTATGGTTTCGAGCTTGAGGCCCCGTTAGTCGTGATATCAGGCTAGATGTCCAGTTGATTGTGAAATCGGGCTTGAGTCCTAGTTCAGTTTGTGAAATGAGAATTCGGGCATGAAACCCTATTGAATTGTGGATTTAGGCCGAGGCCTATGAAATGGATTTGAATCGTATTCGAGGAATCCTGTTGAGATAAATCGGGTATGAGACCCAATTGAAATATGTTTTGAGAAAGAAAGAAAGTGTTTTGGAAAATGTATATATACCCTCCATATGATTATATGGTCTCCTCCAGACGTCGACTTAGATTAATTGTATGATTAATTAAAACATTTTACCCCAACTTAGATTAATTCAAGTTAAATGTTAGATTAAATATGTAGCCAAACAAAATTTATGTTAATTATTTATACTTGTTAAGGTAACTAAAACTTAAAGAAAAACCCCGGAAATTTCCCAAAACCCACCCCGACTTGCCGAGAGCCCCTCCTCCAGACTTAGACAGTTAGACCTTCCAATCAAGGGCTCTGGCTGCGCCACAAGCTATCCAGCATATTCGTGGCTGTGTTGGCTCTGATATTTTCCTCCGTAGCGTCCTGGTGCGGGCAATGATGCTGGGTCGTGACTGAGCTGAGATGAAGCTTCCCAGAACCTAGTGCTCTGCTCCTTCATCATCTATCGCATGCAACAAATCCCATTTCGCGAAAATTACTTTCTAACACTATGTGACTGGTGTAGGATTAGAGAAATTGGATGCTCATTTCTATCGGTTGCCGGCTGGGTATTGCAATTCGATCGCCTTCCAAGATTGGATCGTTTGTTTTTTAAAAATAATTTATTTCTTTGATTTTAACGAATTTTGGCTATTGAATTATATTTCTAAACTAGTTTCCTCATGTACAATTTCACTGAATGAGGTAAAATCAAGTTATAGATACAAATTAAGATGACGTGGCTTGTTTTTAGTTTATTTTAAGTAATAAGTTATTTTTATTTTTTTTACTCTAGTTCTCAAGATCTCAGTTACGGATTCAAAATTCTCTAGTCTCTCTCCTCCGTTTCTCCATCGCTAGCATTCTTCTTATTTTAAGTGGGATGTATTCAATTGAGATTTTTATAAAGTTTAAATATCACTAAAAATACGATAAAATTTTATAAATAAATCTATAAAAATTGATAATTTTAGAAAAATATATAATTATCTGTATAAATCTGAATCCAACTCCCTACGTCTCCATGCTCTTATTCATTCCAATGTTGCCCTCACAGACTTCACATGGCAAAAATCATCATAACAATCATGTGTTGTGAAATCATGTGTTGTGAAACATCTTAAATCTTGGCGATCATTTTGTTTGAAGTTTCAAAATCGCTTAAATTATTCATGCTTAATTAAAATTTTAATGAAGGCATTAAGGTAAAATAGTAAAATTCAAATATATGGATGGTTTTTTTTTAAAAAAAAAAAATATCCAAATCTCTATTGATTTTTTCTTTCTACAAGTCTGGACTCAAAAGCCCATATTGGGTTGCTACCCACTAGTACCCTATTTACCCAATCAAAGGTAGAATGGGTTTGCCATATTATAAGCCCGGGGAATAAAGATAGATATATAAAATGTTTTTTTTTCTTTCCAAATTTTCTTTTATTTTTTATATAAGGATTCTCAAAAGAGATCAATATCCAATATACTGATTTGATGAGTGTGATTATATTGGATAACTCGCTCAATAAAAAAAAATATCCAAATCAATCAACTCAAAATAGAAGGATTAAAAGAAGTAAGTTTCCTTGTATGTCTAATCATATATAATCCTCTTACAGTTAAAACATATCTTTTTTTACATTTAAGAGACATCAAAATTTGATGAATTATCCAACCCAATCTTACTCACCAAACGTGAAAATTGGATATTGATTTCCTCTTTTATGCTAGCCGAACTCGAGACTTTGCATTGCATATTGGGTACGAATACTACTAGTGACTTCCCATTGCACTGTGGGTGGGAATACTACAGGCTAGGTCTGTGAGTAGAGTTTGATTGAATAGGAAAACCCTTCAAATTCAATGTTTTTTGTGTTGAGTTCATGCCTCCATAGTGAATTATTAATGCATTGGAATTTTAATGCATGAGATTATGTATTGGGAATAAATACACAGTGTTCTTCATTCATGGTGGAACCTTATAGAAGAATATTGACGTGGAAGCTTCATAAAGAAGAATAAATATGGAAGATTCATGAAAGAGCATTAATTGAAGAAAGTTCATGAATGGGCTTTAATGAAGGGATCCAGAGACTTTCTTAATCACTATATAAGGAGGAGATCTTAGTCACGTTTGAAAATCAAGGAGAACACATCACAAGTAAGTGAGTGAGAGCAACTATAAGGGTCTTTGGGTATAGAAGTAAGGTGAGTTGTGAGTGTTTCAAGAGTGTGCATAGCTCTTGGAGTAGAGTGATCTTCTAGGTTGAGAGATTGTGTACAAGAGGTATCCTATTGGATACAAGGGTTCGAGTTGGGTATAAACTTGAGTTGTGTAATGTTGTACTTTATATTCTCTCATAATGAAGGTGAAAATTCTCCGAGGAGGTAGGAAAATTATTTGATCGAACCTCATTAAATATGTTGTGTTTTTGGTTTCTTTATTTCCTTACTCTATCTTTATTTCTAGTACTTGTGTGGCGGATGATTAATTTCCTAACAAGTGGTATCAGAGCTCCAGCTATTCGATCGTGGGCATTTTGTCATAGCAAGTTCTAGCGTCTTACATTTCAAGGTAGAGTAGTTTGATAGAAAATGAAATTTCGCTCTATGTCAATGAAGGGTGAAGGACAACCTAGTTCAACAAGGCCTTCCAAGACAGTTGAAGGGAAATGATGCGAAGTCGAAAAAGATGTTAGATGGAGATTGGGACGAGTTGGAGCCTAGGTGTGTTATCATTATTAGGCTTTATATTGCTGACAATATTATAAATAATGTTAATGATGTAGACTCCGTGCTAGAGCTGTGGAAGAAAATAGAGAAGTTTTATCTTAGGAAAGGCTTGTAGACGAAGGTGAATTTAAGATGAAATCTCTACAAGCTCAGGATAAGAGAATGTGCAAATCTCATGGAGCACATGAACGTGTTCAAGGGATTGGTAAATCAACTATCGAGAGTTGAGGTTAAAATTAAGGAACCTCGCTTCCCCATACATATGAGAATATTATTACTACAATTGTATATGGTAAGGATACACTGAAGATAAGGAAGGTAGAATCGACTCTCTTATCACATGAGAAGAAGAGGAAAGCCGATGATTCTCAAGGTTCCGTCTTTATTGCTCATGAATAGAATCGTAGTGGAAAGTCAACTCCTAGGGGATTTAGTGAGCATAATAGGTCTATATCCAGAGGCATGGGAAAGGGCAAGTAATGCTGCAAGTGTAAGAAGTGGGGACACATAAAACCTGATTGTCCGTCGATGAAAAAGAATGACGATAAGGGCTCATATTGCTCCTTGGTTGGTGTAGCGAAGATGTCTAGAGATTTTGGAGAACTTCTCACAGTCTTCAAAGGTAATTACACTTTTTCTCAAGATGATTGGATATTAGATAGCGGTTGTTCTCATCATCTTTGGTCTAGGAGAAAATATTTTGATACGTTCCAAGAAGTCCAAGGAATTTTTACTTGGGGTGATGGCACAAGACGTCGTGTCATGGGTACGGGAATTGACACGACCGATCCCAATCCCCCCGGGATTACCGTGGAATGTGCCATGCTCCCGTCTGACACAAAGTGTTAGACAAGGGATAACCTAATGCCACTGCCCACTCGGGGCTTCCAGAGTGGGCAAGGATCGATGGAGGAGGCATGCGATGTCCCGGTCTCTGCTACAGTCGCATCTGTGATCAACCTGAAGGGCATTAAAACCAAAAAAAGCTGTGAGTGGACGAAAATCATTAAGTTCATAAAACACATTTATAAGACATTTATGCCCTTCATTAAAACGTATGCATGCATCGAAAGCCAGTAATCAAAACATTTGCTCAACAAGCCAATAGGTCCTTAGCCCAAAAAAACTGTAACTGAAAACCAAGTGTGAGAACTCATCCCAAAACTGTAGAATACCAAATCTGTAATTACAAAACCAAGTAGGCCACTGCCTAAATTCATAAACATAAATCCAACCGAAAAATCATTTCATAGATCCAATAGTCCATATTTACCACATTACCATCTTCGGCATCCCAGATGCCTAGCGTCTCAGACGCTTGACGTCCCAGACGTCATATCTCATGGTATAATAAGCAACGCGTGCTGCCCGGGGTCTCTCCAGGTCCATATCTCTAACATCCCAGATGTCTGACGTCCCAGACGTCTAATCATAGCAATCCTGCTCTTGAGTCACTATGCCGTCTGGTAGCTCCGTACAATGACCCATCGCAGGCAATGCACCGTGACTTCCCCAGTGTCCCAGACACCTGGAGGAGACCATCACATATCCTCGTATCAAGATGGTATATGGAAAACATTTTTATCAAATCATTTCACAACATTTCAATGGGCCCTGCCCGAAATCTCTAAAACATCACAATTCCATTTAGGGTCCCCGACCCGAAATCACGTTTATGAAACATAGGTTCCTAGACCCGAAATCACATTTATGAAACATAGGGTCCCAGACCCGAAATCACATTTATGAAACATAGGGTTCCAGACCCCAAATCACATTTGTAACCCAACTGGGCCTCATGCCCGATTCTATAAACCACTGGGCCCACAGTCCGAATTTGTAAATCAACTAGGCCTCTGACCCGATAATATAACTCAAATGGGTCTCAGCCCGATTTCGTAAACAACTGGGCCCCTAGCCCGATTTCATAAAGCAACTGGGCCCCTAGCCCGATTACGTAACTCAATTGGACTCCAAATCCGAGATTTCCAAAATAATTGGGCCTCATGCCCGAGTTCATCTTTCTAATTTCAAAACTATTTCATCACATTATTCATGAAAACACAAGCACGTAAAACCACAATAAAACCGTCAGTCTCGATATACGTGTAATACGAAAAACATCTCGAAATACATGCAACATATGTGAAATTAATAACCACAATCATCACCATAGAAATCACGTGTATAAAACATATAACACAGTTAGGCATGCATAGTATTTATAAAACCAAAGTCCACTCACAGACCGTCCAACGATACGCCTCGATACTCGTGTCATAGGCCTTCCCGGGCCATACCACTATCACCGGGACTTCCAAACCTATCCAAATCACATTAGAGGGTCACTGACCTCTTCATTAATCTCTTATTAAAGTCCCGTAATTTTCTCAAATTTTTAACTATTTTTAAACTCGATTCAAAACCTTCGGACGACCCGAACAATATCGAAACGATGTCTGATCGACACGAAACCAATCCCAAAATGTTCGTTACATCGAATAGATTAAAATTCATGTTGGAAGTTTCCCCAAAATACCCTCCACGCGCCTTCACGCGCCGCCCAAAGAGGCTGCGCGTGAAGCCCACGCTCCAAACACTGTTCATCGTCAACCACAAGTTGGACCCGGTTCACTAGTTTGAACCGGTTCAACCGAACCGCTGAACCGAGCTGGCTGGTTCTCAGCCATTACTCAACCATTTTCTATGGGGTTTCTTCCTACGTGTTCGTCTAAGTCCAACTAAGAGGTTTATGGAATCAAAAACAAGAGAACACGTTTAGATCTTTACCTCTGAATACAAACCCGAAACCCAGATTTTTCGATTATCCTCCCCGTCGATCCAGGCCACCTTGAGCCTCGAATTCACGTCCACTGGGTCTGTTTTTGTCCCTAGGTCTCATAAGAATCAACCAGGAGTTTAAAATCACAACTAAAACTCGACTCTTAAAGTTTGAACACAAAAGAGCTCTCGGGTCAACTTACCATTGCCGTGAACCACCGTGATCGCCGCCGTCGTCCTTTCTGTCTCTCAGTCCCTCACTAACTTAGTCTCTCACACACAAACGCAGAGGAGATGGGTGATGGGCTGGTGTGTTTGTTCGAATGAGTGGTGTGTGTGTTACGGGTTGGAAAATATAACAGAGTGAGAGAGAGATGATGGACTAGATGAGAGGGGATGGAGGGTGCAGATTCAATCTTGGAAATGAGATGGACGGCTGATATTAAAAGGATGAACAAAATCATATTTAATAATTTAGTGGAGACATGATCCAGATTTTAGGGAGTGTGGGGATGAGTGACACTTGTCACTCATCCAAGGGTCCAGATTCATCGATCACTATTCACTAATTTTAATATTATTTTAATCGAAATCCCGGTTCGTTTGGTTAATCGATTTCGCTTCCGTGACCATAACTTTCCCGTTCAATGTCCGATTTCGGCGTGCCGCCTGTCTACGGATTCGTATCGACTCGATCTACGTAATGGCCCTTTGCCATTGGACCTCCCGGGTCAAAAGTCAACATTTGACCCATTTTCAGCCAAATTACCAAAATACTCCTCGACTTCCGAACGTCATCACTTCTTCCTCGAACGTCGGAATCAAACGTGCCACCTGTCTATGAACTCGTGACGTCCTGAACTACGTCATGGTCATCGGTCAAAGTTTGTTTGACCGCCCGATCAAAAAGTCAACATTTTGCCCATTCTATGGGCAAAACAATCATTTTGCACATTTCGTCCGATCTCACTCATCTAATCCCAGATTAGTCATTCTAAACCATAATTAATTCATATTTAATCTCAATATTCAGGATGGATCGTTACAGGAATTGTGAAGATCAAGATGTTCGATTGAGCAGTTTGCACATTGGGTGATGTGGTGTATGTCCCAAAGTTCCAGAGAAATCTAATATTCTTAAATCAACTAGACTCCATAGGTTGCAAGGTTTCGTCAGCAAGTGGAGTTATGAAAGTGTCACGTGGTTGCATGGTCCTAATGAAGAGATAAAAATGTAAAAGTATGTTCCGTCTGATAGGAAAAAACTCAGACCTCGAAGGTTGTTGGGAAACAGCATGCATATGAGAATAGGTACTTGAAGCGGGTCTTATTTGCGAGCACAGCAGAGACGCTATCCACATGTTTCCTGGTCTTAGACGATGGTGAGAAGGAAAATCCTGCTAAGGAAGAGGTAAAGTCAAGGTCCCTCTTCGGAGCCAACTGGTGATTGTTGACTCGGAGCAGCTGCACATAGTATTGACCATTTTGAATTAGGGGGAACTAGGACCGTATGCAACTAATTCGGGGTATGTGTAGCTGATACAAGAATAAGGCTAATGAAATGCTTATGGGTATATCAAGCGGTATGTCAATTTGAGATGGACTTTAGGGATTGAAGTGACGGTGCAACATTATCCACCTAAGTCGGCAAAGGGAGATTGTTGAGTTTATGCCTCCTTAGTGAATTATTAATGCATTGAAATTTTAATGCATGAGATTAAGTATTGGGAATAAATACATGTTATTTTTCATTCATAGTGGAACCTTGTAGAAGAAGATTGATGTGGAAGTTTCATGAAGAAGAATAAATATGGAAGATTCATGAAAGAGTATTAATTGAAGAAGGTTCATGAATGAACTTTAATGAAAGGATCTAGAAACTTCCTTAAGTACTATATAAGGATGAGATCTTGGCCATATTTGAAAATCAAGGAGAATACATCACAAGTGAGTGAGTGAGAGCAACTATAAGGGTCTTCGGGTATAGAAGTAAGGTGAGTTGTGAGTGTTTCAAGAGTGTGCATAGCTCTTGGGGTAGAGTGATCTTCTAGGTTGAGAGAGTATGTACAAGGGGTATCCTTTTGGATACAAGGGCTTGAGTTGGGTATAAACTTGAGTGGTGTAATCTTGTACTTTATATTTGGCCGAGCCTCATTTAAATCTGTTGTGTTCTTAGGTTCTTTATTTCCTTACTTCAATATTTATTTTTAGTACTTGTGTGGCGTATGATTTATTTCCTAACATTTTGTATGTGACATGAATGTGGTTTCATTGTATGATAGGGTTACATATGATTAATTTAGCAGGAAACTTAACGGTTATAATCATGCTTAACTTTTATAATCATAATATTTTAAGGGGATTGGATTGGACACATTTTTTTACTCTCTAATTTCTCTAATTCCCTTACCGTGAAAACACATTCATTTTAGATTCAGAATACATTGAATTCGAGGCGTTATCGAATCCAATTCAATTCCGCTCTCCAAACCGAGCCTAGTGACTTCCCGCTTTACAATGTTTAGGAATTACCACTACACCAATAAGACTAGTAGCAAAGCATTTACAAACATCATGTATTCTGTAGTTTGTTCCGTATATAAATTAGCCAAAAAGAATGGGATATCTCTTGGTCATTGACTACACAAAATGATCAAAAGTTGACATTACGTACTAAGTATGCTTGACAACTGCAAGTTATTTGAAATAACATTGCCGACTATAGTTTCTCCAATGATAAAATTGAGTAGAATGAATACTTCTTTCATGTATTTAAACTCGAATTTTCCTTTCCATCTGCACCTGAACCATTGTCTTCAGTCAGAAGAAATTTAGCTGAAAATAATGAGTTAGCGAAGCTACTAGAAGACCATTAGAATTGACAAAGAATTAACTCATGTCAACCACAAGATAATATCATCAAAATAATGCACTAGCCTACCATTAATCAAGGGCCCTAGGATTTGATTAACAATTAAGACACATCGACAAATATCATCAAAAAAATTATGGACGTCTACGTCACTCTTCTATATTAATAATTTGATTCTATGTTTAGCTACCAATTTTGTCTTGTGTCTTTCATGGACCACAATAATCCATTATTTATCTTAGTAAAAGAAAAAAAAAAGTTGATTAATTATTAACTTATGAGATCCCTTCTTTGCAATTGCATGCATACTCCCACCGTCCTGCAAATTGAGTCACATTTTGGTGCTAATAATTTCACACTTCCATTTCACATTCAATTCAGCATGTGGAAAGTAATTATATAGCAAGCCTCAAGAGTTAAAAAAAAAAATGTATTTATAGGTGTTGAGATGTGAGGAAAATGTTCCACATCAGAAAAATACAACTACAATTTGTGCCTTATATGATCTTGAGCTACTCTCCCATTGCTAATTAATTTTGTGGTGAAACCTAATCTTCTTACATGGTATTCATTCAAATCGTCACGTGATAGGTTGAAAAATCTGTCACATGTGAAAGGGCGTGTTGAGATGTGAGGAAAATGTTCCACATCGAAAAAGCACAATTATAATTTGTGTCTTATATGATCTTGAGTTACTCCCTTCATTACAATAGATACCTCATTGTATAGGATGACACCTATACATAGGAAAAGCATTTTGTTTCCACGGAGCTAAAAAATTTGTCGATGTCTCTAGTAAACCAAAGTCATTGTTTAATAGCTACTTTGCTTCAATTTTTAGATGTTCAATGCTTCCAGCTTTTTAAATGCCTTATAATTACCAGAGGCCGAGGCAAGGGAGGACGACCAAGGGGTCCAGAAGGTGCTGGCCGCTCCTTACCAATATTAAGTATTTTTTGAAAGCCGCTCCCGCCTATCCCCACCGCGGCCCCTACCTCTGCCAGAAAAAAAAAAAAAAAAAATCTGAGTACCGTCACACATTATAACCCTTCTTACTTGGAGAAGTTCCCTAAATTAAAAAGTATAAAAATTAGAGCGCAAGGAGGAAATAAATTAATGAAAACTATGCATGGAGAGGAAACAAAAAGCAACGATAAGTTGCATAATAATAAGCCTTATAAAAAATCTAAGCTCCCGTTAATTACGCACGGCAACATGGTTACTTGGTCATCGTATTTGATCAATTGATCGTACTCAACCGACCACAATCCAAACAAGGAACATTCGAACAACAGAAAGATATACTATTTAATTATATTATTTATTTTTTTGAAATGAATATGTAATTTTTTTTTCTTACAGCCAAATATAGATTTCAAACGGTGATTTTAATAAATAAAAAAATAAACTTAATTTAATTTAAATTACTAAATTATTTGTTATAAATTTATTTATTAATTTATAATAAAAATGTGGAATAGAAGCCCATTTAACAGGGTACCATGGCCAAGACCAGACAGCCAATGATACTTGATGCATGCGATCGAGATTGCGATCGATTACAACCGGCCCGGAGAGAAAAACAAAGAGAAAGCAGAGCATATTGGTTTTTTGTTTGTATGAGTGGCCAAAATTGGGACGATTTTAAGGCCGTGGGTCATGAGGTCATAATTGATGGGGTACACCGACTGATGGGAGTTGTTGAACGTTTTAATGAGTGTGCGCAACATATATAGTAACATACGGTGCATTACAAGGTGAGCTAGCTAAATTGCTCGAACAAATTTCATCAATGTTGGGGTCGACTAAGCCAATACCTACTAATAGTCTAATACTATCCTCTATCATCTACAGATCACCTACACATGTTGTAATTGTTTACGGACTGAATCACATGCAACAACAACAACATATTTTTTTAATATAATTGGAAAATTATATATTATCATCTAATTACCTATATATTAATTATAAAATGTGTCCATTTTTCTCACACGTACATATTCATTTTTCTTACCGAAATAGATACACACCAGGGACGGATCCTGAACCCATTTGTCAGATGGGCTAAATTTAATTCCCCAATTCCAACTTGAGAGTAGCCTGTTAAAATGGCTACCTCGGGTCCCCACCTTGGGGGACCCCTGAATTTTTTTAACATGAATGTTATGTTAATTTGTTATAAAATTTACGGTATGCTTGAATTTTATGCGGACGTAATGAGCCTTACTTCTCGAGCCTATTGATGATGATTAAAAATTTATATAATCATACATATATGCAGAGTTTATCAACACAATTTATTATATGAATTTCTACAATAATAAAAATTAAGAATAAGAAGGCTACGAGTTCATCTACTAGCTAACTAATCAAGAAAACCAATCAATTCTATTTCGCCATTACAGTATTATACATTAAAAAAACATTTTTACTTAATTAAATCAAACATTCAATATCAACAATTTGAAAAAAAAAAAGCACTTATTTATGCTTAAAAATGCTAATGTATCTTTTTTAAAACTTAAATTTAATTGGGCTAATTAAATTGAGTTGTTTTGATAAAAAAATTAAATTATATTAAATTAAATTTATAATTCTAAAGGATCTAACCTTGGGTGGGAGGGGCTATAGCCCTCCCAGCCCAAGGAAAGGATCTGTCCTTGATACACACATATATAATATATTTTTTCATTTATTATATTTGCAACAAATAAATAGAATTATATCTATCAACACAAATATGTTTTTATTACATTAAATTATCATACTAAGTGTTGAAGCAAAATTCGTCATTTACACTCAAAAGTCTTCTAGACTCCTGTAAACAGCAAACCATAAGTTATCGTTCGTTCGAAGTCGATATCACGAGGGTTGTTCGATCAAGAATGCTCTAATACTTAAGTCAGCTTTGAAAGAGAAATCTCAAGAGTTTAAATAGCGTTGAATCGAATTACCTTGGACATGAAATGAGTTCCGCTATTTATAAAGAAACCTTAAGAGTCTCGGAGCGTTTTGATTGGTCAGTTGAATTTGTAATTAAATAATATATTTAAATATGATTTAATAATCATAATAATTGATCATTATGATAATAATGAAAACTAATGCTAATAACAATTATGATAATAATGATAACTAACACTAATATTAATTTTGATAATAATGACAATTAATATTAATAACAATGGTTTATTATTATGAATATCAATTATTTCTCAGGGAATATCATTATTATCGAGGCGTTAACCTGATTTAATAATGTACTTGGCTGGAAATACATTATTTACTGTGGGGGGGTGTTTGTGAGTCATTAATGCCATTACCAGGGATAATTTGGGCATTTTGAGAATTATGGGCCACGTTGTAGCTCCACATTTTTTAGGAGATTTTAGGTTCCACAAATATCCCCACATCGCTTAGGAATTTAAGGAATTCTAAGGGATGTACATTTTTTATTTATTTACTGTTTCCATGTCTGTCGGTATTTTTTGTTTTGCTTCACTCCCGTGCTGCAGGAAATTGTTGATGATTGTATTTTCATTCTAATATTGATTACTTGATTTGAGCAATCGATATGTGAGTTGCCAACCGTTTTTCGAATAAAGAAATAAAAAGATTGCTCATGCAGAATTTTGAATTCATGTATGAAGTTTCTTTTGCAAACTTTTTATTAACTTTTGAACTTGTACGTTTGTCGTATGTCCTCATTGCCGCCATGAGCATCCACTGAGACCCTTTTTACTCCAATTGCCTTGTCTTAGAGCGACTTCCAGATAGAGGCTTGGATTGCTTCTAAGAGGAAGACTTAAAATGCTTCTTGAAGGAAGACTTTTGTACTTCGCATAGCGAAGGCTTCGATGCTTTGCATGTTGAAGGTTTGAATGATTCACATGGTGTAGGTGTAACGACTCGTCCTGAATATTAGGATTAAATATTAATTAATTATGGATTGAGAATTCGGACGGACGGTGTAAAATGACCGTTTTGCCTCTAGAATTGGAAAAAATGTTGAAATTTGACCCGAGGAGTCAAACATATGAGAAACGATGACCGTGACGTAGATCGGATGTCACGAGTCCGTAGACAGGCGACACGTCGAAATCGGACATCAAACGGGAAAGTTATGGTCACGGGATCGAAATCGATTTAATTAGTGCCTCGGGATTCGAATTAAATAATAATTAAATCTGATTTGGTGATTAATTATTGTGGGCCCTTGGATGAGTGACATCCCATTGGTGGGTTTCCTTAAAAAGGGGATCTATGTTTTGATTGGATGGTTTTTATTAAAATATATTTTTATTTCCTCACATCTCTCTTCCCTTCCTGTGTATGTCAGGATCCGACCCTCCTCGGTCATGACCCGACTTATCCAGCACGATATTGTCTGCTTTGGGTCTCATTGCCCTTACCCTCACGGTTTTGTTTTTGGGAGCTCATGGTGCAACTTCCCAGGGGGTCACCCATCATGGAATTGCACCAGCCTCAACTCGCTTAATTTTGAAGTTCCAACCGAACCCAAAGCCAATGAGCTCCCAAAAGGCCTCATGCTAGATAGGTGTGTGCCTACACCTTTAAGGCACACCACCATTCCCTTCCCAGACCATTCCCCCATCGCAGGAATGTGGGATTGTTCACCGTTCCCTGCAGGACACGGGTCTTACAATCCATCCCCCTTAGGGCCCAGCGTCCTCGCTGGCACACTTCTCAGTCGGGGTCTGACTCTGATACCATTTGGTCAGGATCCGACCCTCCTCGATCATGACCCCACTCATCCAGCACGATATTGTCCGCTTTGGGCCTCCTTGCCCTTACCCTCACTATTTTGTTTACGGGAGCTCACGGTGCAACTTCCCAGGGGGTCACCCATCATGAAATTGCACCAGCCTCAACTCGCTTAACTTTGGAGTTCCAACCGAACCCAAAACCAATGAGATCCCAAAAGGCCTCATGCTAGATAGGTGTGCCTACACCTTTAAGGCACACCATCATTCCCCTCCCAGATTATTCCCCCATCGCAGGAATGTGGGATTGTTCACTGTTCCCTGCAGGACACGGGTCTTACAGTGTATCATCTTTATCTTCTTCCTAACTCAAACATACAAACACACAAACCCCATATCACCTCACCCTTCTATTCCTCCATTATCTTTATCTTCATTAATTGGACGTGTAAGTGAGTATGTGAGAGTGAACCAAGGAGTTTGGAAGGAGGTTGAGTAGCCACGGTCACGGCGGAGGTCAGTGAGAACCCGAAACCCATGAGCCTATCCTATACAACACCCTAACCTCGTCTAATGTTGGTGGCCCCGTGAAGGAAAATGGAAAGGAAAGGTGAGACGATCACGGCGGAGCAACGACTGTGAGGTATGCCCAAACCCGTGAGCTCTATTTTTGGGTAAAAAATGGTGGAATTAGTTTTGTTTATTGCTGATTAATTTGGTGATTGGAATGATGTTCCTGAGGTCAAGACGAACTCAGTGGGATAGTATCGAAGCAGAGGTGGCTGAATCGAGGGAACTTGACGGAGGAATCTGGGCTCACTATTCTTGGATCCAAAAGGGTAAGTTTACAGTTCAATTTCATGTTTTTAAGGTCATAGATCGATTAAGGACAGTGGGACGAGTCTGTAGGAAGAAATCCCATCGATTTTGGTTGAGAATCGAAGGAATGGGGACCCAATCGAGTCGCAGGTACTGTGCAACCCAATTGTAGGACCCTTCGAAGGACAGGGATGACATGATGACGTCAGAGATGATGTCATCAGGGTGACGTCATCATGTCAGGTCTGACATTTTCAGATAGGGACCAATGGGAGCTCGACACATGGCACTGTCAGAGTTGTTAGTGCTGACGTCAGCGTTGACTTTTAGGGGACGCCAACATTGACTTGTAGGGTTGACTTTTAGCATTGACTTTTGGTTTGACTAGGCGTGTGGGCTCATATTTCGAGGTGGGCCCAGTGTTATTTTAAAGGTTTCGATGATCCGAATCCAGTGGTGGTGGTTTTGGGTCGATCAGAGATCGTTAAGTTGATCAAATTGAGGTTTTTCATCTCGGGAAACCTGTTTGGGACAAGTTGACTTTTTCGGGAGTTTTGGGGGTTTATCCTATAGACTTGTTTAGTTGATTAGTGACCTTCAGGTGTGATTTGGACAGGTCCGAACGTTCCGGTGATGGTGATTTTTCCCTGGAAGGCTTATTGCACGCGTATCGAGGTGCAGCTAGGATGGTCTGTAAGTGGACATTGATTTCTAAATATGATGCATGCATAACTATTTTATATGTTTTATATATGTGTTTTCTATTATTATGATTGTGGTATTTATGATTTGTGTATTTGTGCGTATTTCGAAATTTATGGTTTTATACTGTTTTTATACGTGCTTGGGTTTTGATGATGGCTTAATGGAATGGTTTTAGATTTGGAAATATGGAATCGAGCATGAGACCCATTTGATTTGGAAACTATCGGACTTGGAGTCCATTTGATTCAACGAGACATCAGGCCGAAGACCCACTTGGTTATACTATCGGGTTTGAGGCCTAGTTGGTTTATGAAATGGAATTTTGAGCTAGGTCCCTTGAATTTGGAAATTGGAATTGTGGAAATGATTTAAGAAAGTTCTACTTCGGGGCACGAGACCCATTTGTGGATTTACGATGGTTTTATGGAAATCCCGCGCATAGGTCCCTTTGAACGGTTTTTGATGATTAATGAAATGTTTTCCATATACTATCCTCTCAAGTGGTTGCCCTCCAGACGTCCGGTAGTATCCTGGAGTGGTTGGTTGTCTCCTCCCGACGTCTCGTAGTATCCCGGAGTAATCACAGTGCACTACCTCAGAGGGGTTGCCCCGAGACGTAACTCATGATCATGAGTGCAATTATGGATAATGCCTCCCCATGAGGGTCATTGATCAGAGGGTCATTGACCTAGGTGGACCCCGGGGAGACTCGGGATTGAGACCCCGAGGAGCACACGTAGCTTGGAAAACCGTGATAGTGGTATTGATTAGGCATCATGGATGCGGATGATTAGTTACATTGTGTTTCGATAAACTAGTTATTTAATGATGATTGGTTTTGGGCTGAGTTCCCACATACTTTGGATTTATGATGTTGGGCTAAGACCCTAATGATTTAATTAAAGTAAATGGTTTGATTACATCACACTCCTCCACTGATCCTGACGCAATCTGGGAATTCCCGTTTGGGCTGAGGTTTCGAGTTATCCCTTGTCTAGCACTTCGTGTTAGACGAGAGCATGACACATCCCGCGTTAATCCCAGGGGATTAGAATGGGTCGTGTCAGTAGGCTTGGATACTTCACATGGGGAAGGTTTTGATTCTTAGATGCTTTACATGGCGAAGATTTCAATGCTTCACACGGTGAAGGCTTCGATGCTTCTCACGACGAAGGCTTCGATGCTTCGCACGCCGAAGGCTTCGATGCTTCCCAAGGCGAAGGCTTCAATTCTTTAATGCTTCACATGACGAAGATTTTGATGCTTTGCATGAGGAAGGCTTTGATGCTTCGCATGGCTAAGGCTTTGATGCTTTGCATGACAAAGATTTTTATGCTTCACATGGAGAATGCTTGGATGCTTCGCATGTCGAAGTCTTGGATGCTTCGCATGACAATCGTAACAACCCGTCCCAGGAATTAAAGTTAAGACAGTGATTAAGATGGGATTAGTAAGCTTAATCGGGGGTTAGTTGGTCCCGATAAGGTCGTTAGCCTAGAATGATGATTTTGCCCTCGGTTTGGGCAAAAAGTTGACTTTTTGTTCGGGCGGTCAATTGGGTATTGACCGATGACCAGGACGTAGTTTAGGACGTCACGAATCCGTAGACAGGTGGCACGCCCGATTCCGAAATCCGAGGAGGAAGTTATGATGTTCGAAAGGTTGAGGGCATAACCGTAATTTGGCTAAACTAGGGGAAAAAGTTAACTTTTCGTACGATCGGGTTTTGACACATTGACCTAGGATCGTTAGATAGGTCTCGTCGTCCTGAGTTCGATGACAGGCGGCACGTATTCATCGCACTTACGATGTGTGAGTTACGGGTCTAGAAAGGTAGTGGCAAAATGGTAATTTTGGGTTCAAAGATGGGTATTTTGGTCTTTTGGTTGTTTGGGCAATGTGCAACCTGATCAGGACAGGTGTACAGTGATATGGGGATATTTTCGGAAAGGGACCATAGGATGGTGACACGTGCAGTGTGTGTAGTGGCTTCTAGGCCGTGCACGGTGTGTGTTCAAATGTGTAACCGTGTGTGTGTGTGTTTGTGTTCGAAGAACAGAAAACAGAGAGAGAAAGTTGAGAGAATTGGACGGTGTTTGTGTGTGTGTTGTGTGAATTGACGAGTGAGGAGTGACCAGAGATCAAGAGGGAGACAGTGAGAAGGTTAGAATGTGCGGTGGTTGTGTGTGGGTGAGAGGTGAGCCACGGGAAACTAGGGGGAAAACAGAGAACAGAGAGGAGTTGTGGGTGGTGGTGCTGCCGTGTTCGATCAATCGAGGCCAGTGGAGGTGTCCAGAGGACGGAGGAGGATGGGAGGAGACACTTACTCACGGCTGAGCTCACGACGGCGACCGGAGGGCAGGTAATTTCTGGTTTCCCTTTTGTTACTCTGTTTTGCCGTCGATTTTCAAATTGAAAGTCGTGAAGTTTGGGGTTGAGTCGACGGTTTTGGTGAGTTAGGTGAGACTCAATGAGGTTCTAGGAAGGGTTTAAGGTAGTCAACGTGACGGGGGGGGGGGGGGGGGGGGGGGGGGGGGGGGGGGGGGGTGGGTGATCGGGTTGGCTGGATCGTGAAACAGGGGAGGTGTTCGGGTTTTGTTCGAGCTTGAGTCGACGAGTTGTAGGATGAGTCGAGGTGTTAGAGTGAGGGGGATGAGTTCCTTAGGACGGGACGAAGCAGTTGGTGAAGAGAGAAGGTGTTTTGGTGCAGGTACGGCGGTGAACTGTCCTCGCCGGTTCGAATTGCAGAGGCCGGTTCGACCGGGTCGACTCGAGGAAGACGATGGTACTGTAGCTGGCGCGTGAGGGCCACGCGCATCCACTTTGGACGGCGCGTGGGGGCGCGTGCGGTGGCAGTTGGGACAACGGTCAACATGGTTTTTAGTCTAGGTGTTGTGAAGAGTTTAATGGAATTGGTTTCGGGTTGTTCGGACGTTGATTCAATATAGTTCCCGAGGGTGAAGGTTTAGGGTTTAGGTTCGTTACGTTTAGGATCCGGGGATTTTTGGAGAAACTTAGGTGGACCTTCGTAGACGTGTTAGTGGCGTACTTTGGTGGTTGTTGGCAGGATCGGGGTTGCCCGAGGAAGCTGAGGAACGTACGAGATGTACGGGACGTGATTAAGGGCTCGGTACTGTGAGTGGACCCCTTCTCTAAACTCGAGCATGCATAACTGCTTTTCTATAATTATTTTATGGTTTATATGTGATTTCATGAATGTTGAATATTTTATATTGGTTTTCCTTACTTGTACGTTTTTCGAGAAATAACGTAATTGGCACGTTTTACGAGGAATGTTGATTTCTGAGAATGATGTTATGATTTCAGGATTAGGTTTTTGGTTTTAGAATCGGATTTCAGAAATTGGAATTTGGTTTTAAAGTTGAACAGTGGAATTCCGGATTTGGGTTCGGAATGACGGTTCTGGATGCCAGAAGGGCATCAGACCAGTGATTTCGGATTCGGGTTTGGATATGGAATGGAAATGGAATGGAAATGGTTTTCAAATGGTTTTGGATTGGATTTACTGGATCTAATTATTGGGTTTAAAGACCCGGATTATATTTGACGGGGGACGGGCCCGGATTGAGTTTAATGACTCGAGAGTTTAAAGACTCGGATATATTGATATTTCCCCCGTAGGCCTGTTGAGTTTAAAGACTCGGGAGTTTAAAGACTCGGATATTATTGAGGCTTGGATTGAGTTTAAAGACTCGGATAGATCCAACAGGTTTGATCGGTTGGTTATGGCTTGGTACTTATGTTTTCTGATACAGTTTTATGACACTGAGGATATGATTTCTATAACTGTGTTTTATAGTGTTTCTGTTTTTATGATCAGGTTTATGTGAATTATAATTGTTTTAATAACTGGGTTATGCATGTGGTTTCAAAACGGAGGGCCAAACCCGTTTTTCTTATAAATGGTTTTTGGAACTTTTCTTTTATTTTATGGTCCACTCACACCTTCTGTTTTAAATTGCCCTCCAGGTCGTGGAGCTAGAGCGGGGTTTCGGCGTCAAGACAGCGTCTGAGGCATAGAAGTCGCGAAAGGGATCCCGAAGTGTTTTAAAATTTTCCATGTGCGTGTATTTAGTTTATCGGGTTTCTTTCTTTTGTATCTAGAACTATGCTCTGTAAAACTTGACTTCGGGATGTTTATAGTTTCTCCTGCGTCTGACGGTGCATGTTGGGTGGTTTACTTTAGTTACGTGTCGGGGTGTCAGACGGGAGCAGGATTTACCTCGGTTTCGGGGTGGAACCGGGGTGGGTCCTGACAACAATGGCTTGGATGTTTTGCATGACGAAGGCTTGGATGTTTTGCATGGGCAAAGACTTTGGTGCTTCGCGGGGGCGATTTAACAACTTATCCCGAAAATCGGGATTAGATTAGTGGTTAATGACAGATTAGTAAAGTTAATTGGTGATTAGTTGGGTGCTTTCGAACGGACAGTGCAAAATGACGATTTTGCCCCTAGAACGGGTAAAATTGTTGACTTTTTGTTCAGGCAGTCAAATGGACTTTGATCGATGACAGTGATGTAGTTCAGGACGTCACGAGTTTATAAACAGGTGGCAAGTCCGATTCCAACATTCGAGGAGGAAGTTACGAAGTTCGGAAGTTTGAGGGTATTTTGGTAATTGAGCGAAAAGGGGCAATTTGTTGACTTTTCCAACGACATGGAATTTTCATGTAACTCGAGGACCGTTAGGTAGGTCTCGATCGCATGAGTACAACGGCAGGTGGCACGTTATCATCGGACGTCGGCAGGTTCGAATTTTTGGTCTAAAACCACGAGGGGCAAAATGGTCATTTAAGAAGGCAGAGGTATTCTGGTCATTTTAGTGTATGAGGATTTGTGCCCAATGAAATTGGGACATTTGGTAGTATTGGGAAGCTGTGACCACCAGATTGTGGACACATGTCCCACTCAGGAAGGCAGTAGACCCTTCCCACCGCCTTCATTTATTTTTAAAAACCGGGGATGTGTGTGAGACACGGGTAACAGTGAAAACAGAGGAAAAACAAATGATCGTGAAACCAAATCATCCTCAAAATGATCCTCTGACCCAGGAATGATGAATCCGAGAGGGAGAGAGAGTTGAGACAGTCATCGTACCATGATCACCGTGAGCCGTCGTGGACGGTGGTTCTCAACCCGTGGAAAACAGAGGCTCTGTATCTGTGAAATCCAGGTTTTCCAATTTCCTTCAATCTCAGTCGTGGCCTTTGTTGTCTGAACAGAAGATGAAAAAGGAAGCATGGAGAGTCATCTAAAGGCCACAGCGAGGCACGACGGTGGAGGTATGGCAAAGTTCTCGAGAAGTTCCATTTAAGGTCCAAAAATGGTGACTTGAGAATTAATGTTTGTTTTGTAGTTTTGAAGATCGGATATAGCCTCTGGAGGTTCCAGAAACTGGTTGGAGTCAAAATTAAGGACAGCGGCGGCCGAAGAAGCAAGAACATCGAGGAGGAAGAACTTGGATTTGGTCCTTACTTTGGAAGGTAATTTCTGGACGTCAAGGTCACGTTTTAAGGTTATAGATTAATAGAAAAGACTTAGAAGAAAACATAGGACTGAATAGAAGTGAAATTGGACCGAAAACGAAGGAATTACAGGGTCGAACCGTGAACGCCAATTCGGGTTGGACCGGTCTGAACCGGTCTGAACCGGTCTGAACCGGTCCGGTCTGAACCGGTCCAGTCTGGACCGGTATAACAGAGGTTGAAGATGAACAGTGTATGGCACGTGAGGCCCACGCGCAGCCCCTTTGGGCAGCGCGTGGCACATATTTTGAGGAAGTGTTCAACATGTGAAATGATGTAATCGATGTAACGAACATTTTGGCACTGATTTCAAGTCGATTGGATATCGTCTCAATATGTTTCGGGATGTCCGAAGATTTTATGGCCTAGTTAAAAATAGTTAAAATTTGAAAAAATTACGGGGCTTTAGTAGAAGCTTAATGAAGAGGTTAGTGACCTTATTGTGGGATTTGGACAGGTTTGGGGAAGCCGGTGATAGCGGATTAGCCGAGAACGGCATAAGTACACACGTATCGAGGCGACAACGCTAATGGTCTGTGAGTGGACTTTGTTTTCTAACTTATGATGCATGCATATATGTTTTATATGTTTTTTATACGTGATTCTATGATTTGATTTATGATCTTGATGGTTTATGGTTTTGCACGGTTTTTGAGATATTTACGGAATTGTGTTTTTTACGAGGTTTCGATCGATGTTGTGATTTGACTATGGTTTAGATGATTTGATTTCGGGATTTAAATTATGATTTGATTTTAATGAATTAAAATGGATTTTAGAAAGTGATTTCGGGCTTGAAGCCCAGTTCATAAAAGTGGTTTTGATAAACGAGATTTCGAGTTTTGGAATCGAATTTCAAGATGACGATTCTGGATTCGATTTTAGAACTTGAAAGTGGATTTTCGGATTTGGGTTCGGAATGATTGTTCTGGATGCTAGCTTACGGAATAATGGTTTCAGATTCAAATTTGAAACTGATGATGGATATGATTCCAGATGTGGATTTGAGATACTGGTTTCGGATTCCGTTGGGAATTTCGAATTCAGATTTGGACATGGATATGGAAAATGGTTTTCAAATGGTTTTGAATTAGATTTGCTGGATCTGGTTATTGGGTTTAAAGACCCGGATATGATTATGGCGGGGGTGGGCCTGGATTGGGTTTAAAGACCCGAATTGAGTTTAAAGACTCGGGGGTTTAAAGACTCGGATATTGATATTTCCCACGAAGGCCTATTGAGTTTAAAGACTCGAATTATATTGAGGCATGGATTGAGTTTAAAGACTTGGGAGTTTAAAGACTCGGATAGATCCAGCAAATTCGATTGATGGAAATGTGGTTTCAAATGTGTTTTGGATTTCACTGAGACTTGATGATGATGGTTTTCAATACTAGTTTTCCGATGTTTTGGGCTATGCCCGGATGATACGGCTTTTGATGGTTTTGGGCTGAGGCCCGAGATTTGAGAAAAGGAAAATGAGTTCAATTTTTCTTAAATGGTATGAATAACTTGAATATAGAATAATTTTATGACATGGGTTTTGATATGCATGCATTGGTTTTAAATAAAGGGTATAAATGTAATTGTACTTTCTTATAAACTGTTTTCAGATGTTATCCTTTATTTTTGTCCACTCACAGTCTTTTCATGTTTTCGATACCCTCCAGGTTGTTGCGGTTGCGGGCTGTTGGTCGAGAGAGACGGAGACATCACATACGCAAACCACAGTAGAGTCTGCATGCTCTGGGAAGTCTGGAAGTTTAGACCGGTTTTTTGGAAATCCCTTGTCTGACTTACGTGTCACATGAAGGTTGGACATCGGTTTAGCTTTCGTGTCATGTGTAAGTCAGAAGGGAGCATGACTTAGCCCTTAATCCCGGGGGATTGCGGGTGGGTCCTTTCAGGTGAAGGCTTTGTGTGCTTCATAGGAGCAAAGGCCTTGGATGCTTCGCATGAACGAAGGGTTATATTCTTCACATGAGAGAAGGCTTTGGTTCTTTTGCGGGGGCGAAGGCTTTGAATGCTTCCCAGAAGAAGGTTCTTGATGCTTCTCGAATGAAGGCTTGGATTTGTTTTGAGTACTTCTTGGAAAAAGTTTTGAAAATTGTATATGATGTACAAATATTTTTTTATGAATTCAGAAAAATTTGTCAATCTTATTAATAACTCAAATGCATGTTACTTGAATTTAGAAGACAACATAAAAATCAAAATTGTAATTTTCATAGACTTCTATGTCACTTTGAAATTTGACATGTAGCTTACGACAAGAGATGATAGGAATAATTCCATTGACTTGCAATTAGTTGATGCGGATCACCTTTGACGCATGCTCCTTGGGTTCTTTGCTCCCCATATGATTTGCAGTATTCTTTTTGATGTAGTCCGTGCAATGTCCTTCCTTCACGAGATTTTGGAGATATCTTTCGAAAGACATGCATGTGTTGATATTGTGCCCATAGCAGTCATGATAGGCGTACCATTTGGTTTTATCAGATTTCTCCTGATCGCTTTTGATAGGTTCTGGTTGTTTGAACCAAGCCTTGTCCTTGATCTCATTATGAATCTGGGGAACTGGTATTGAGAATTGCAGATTTGGCTTCTCGATTGTTGAGGTAGTGAGAGCTTGGCTCGCTGTCAGGGCCCACCCCTAATCCCCCGGGATTAAGGGCTAAACCCCGCTCCCGTCTGACTTACGCATGACACGAAGGCTAAACGGACGTCCAACCTCCATGTGACACGTAAGTCGGACAAGGGATTTTTGATCCGACAGTCCAAAAACTTCCGAATTTCCCAGAGTGCGCAGAGTCTAATGTGGATCGTACGTGTGATGTCTCCGACTCTCTCGATCGACAGCCCGCGCCGCAACAACCTGGAGGGTATCGAAAACAAGAAAAGACTGTGAGTGGACAAAATAAAGTATAATTTATAAAACAGTTCAATAAAACAATTACATTTTTACCCTCCACGTAAAAACCAATGCATGCATATCCATTCAAGTCATGAAAACATTCATATCAAAAACCATCAACGAAAACCATTATCAACACCCGTATCAAACCCATTATTCAAATCCAGGCCTCAGCCTCAAATCAATTTCAATTCCGGGAACTCAGTCTCAAAACCATCGAAAACCATTTCATCCGAGGCACTGCCCCAAAACATCAGAAAACCAGTGAAAATATCAATCATACAAGTTTAATGGATCTCAAGTGCGCCCGAGTCTTTAAACTCAAAACCATGCGCAAATAACCAGGCCTTCCCGGGATATCAACGAGTCTTTTAAACTCAAAACACAATCACAGGCCTCGGGGGGGGGGGGGGGGGGGGGGGGGGGGGGGGGGGGGGGGGTGGGGAGTATCATTATCACCGAGTCTTTAAACGCAAAACATATCAATCCAGGGCCCTCCCCCCGTTAATCAATCCGAGTCTTTAAACTCAAAACCAGATCCAGTGGGTTTTTCTCCTTTTTCGGGTCATTAAACCCAAAACCATTTCAAGAAACAGTGAAAACCACAGAAAATCTATCTCCGAATCCGCAACAATGATTCGGTAAGCCGGCATCTGGAACCACTGTCCCGAACCCAAATCTAGACTTTTTTTCCAAACCTCAAAACCGAATCCAAAACATCATTTCTAAAATCACAAGAGCAGGGTTCCAAGCCCGTAATCACTTTTCCGAAATCCATTTCAAAACCCGAAGTCATATCATCAAAATCAAAGTCAAATCGCAAGAGAAATCGAACCCTCGTAAAACGTGAAATTCCGTAAAATACTCGAAAATTGTGCAAAACCGTAAACCATCAAGATCATAAAGCAAATCATAAAATCACGTATGAAAACATATTAAAACATATATGCATGCATCAAGAGTTAGAAAGCAAAGTCCACTCACAGACCATTCCGACGTCACCTCGATACGCGCGCATTTATGCCGTTCCCTGTCATTCCGCTATCCTCGACTTTCCTGAACCTGTCCAAATCCCATAATAAGGTCACTAACTACTTCACAAAGGTCATACTAACATCCCATAATTTTCCCGTATTTTTAACTATTTTTAACCGAAACCTAAAACCTTCGGACACCCCAAAACATATAGAGACGATGTCTGATCGTCTCGAAACCAGTGCCAAAATGTTCGTTACATCAAATCCTTTAAAAAGTAATGTTGGAAGATTCCCCAAAGTACCCTACAAGCACCCCCACGTGCGCTTGGAAGCTTCTGCGCGTGAGACCCACGCGCGTGAATAGTGTCGTCGTCATCCTTAGGTGAACCCGGTTCACCTGGTTCGAACCGGTCCGGTCCAGGCTAAACCGGCGTTCACGGTTTTCCCTCATTTCTCCATTATTTTGAATTCTAATTGTTCTATTAGGTTCGTCCCATCCAGCCTAATCGATTTAACCAAATAAAACACAACTTAAAGATCCAAAAATTACCTTCCTGAACTGTGATCAAGCCCGCCTCCTGTAACCAAGCTCTGCCATTGTTCCTGCCTATCCCGGGCTCTAGTTTTTGTTCCAAGCTCTTCCTTAAATCTTTCTGGAGCTTCCCCAATGAACCAAATCCAACATTAGCCAGTAAAACACAAGGTACCATTTTTACATTCAAACTTAGCTTTTACGGGAATTAACCTTACCGACCACCTTAAACCTCCAAACCGGACTTGTTTGATCCTCTGGACCTCTGGCATCATCCTCTCAACAACGGAATCGACCCAAACCGTCTGAGAACACAAGTACCATTCCCAATTACAAAAACAGGACAGCTCGATTTCATAGGGTCCCCACCTCAACCCGTCGTCATGAGCTCCACCATGGCCTTCACTCTCCTTCAGACATCCCTTTCTTCATCTTAACTTTACAAAACAAGGGTCAAGGCTAAATGTTGGTAAGGATTTCTGGTTTGAACCTCCCTGGATTCCCATGTTTCTTTGAATTGAACACGCCCCACCGCCCACGACGGCTTCACAGCCGCTCCACCACAAACACGAGGATCGCCAATGAGCCTCTGATCACTCACTCCCAATTACAAGGAACTCACTCTTGATGCACTCCCTGAGAAGAGGTCGATTTCCTCCCAGTTTCATTCTCTTTGTTTCTCTGTTGTCCGATGACCCAAACAACCAATTTAAAACGTTGAGTTAACCGTGAGAGAAGGCTGGAAGCCACAGGAATTAGGCCAGGTGTCACTCTCCTTGTGGACCCAGCCCAAACATCTCCAATCCCAACCTCCCAGGTGTCCTGATCCAGTTGGACCCAAATCCCAAGATTGGAAAATACTGAATTGGCCTTAAAAGGCCAAATTACCATTTTACCCTTCGCTTCGTAGACCCATATCTTATCCGTCCGATGTCCAATGACGACGTGCCGCCTGTTGTTGTACTCAGGACGTCGTGACCTACCTAATGGTCCTCGATTTGCATGCGGAACACTTATCGTACAAAAATTCAACAATTCCCCCCTTTTTTCCAAATTTACGAAAATGCCCTCAACCTTCTGAACATCATAACTTCCTTCTCGGATGTCGGAATCGGGCGTGCCACCTGTCTATGGACTCGTGACGTCCCGAACTACGTTACGGTCATCGGTCAATGTCCATTTGACCGCCCGAACTAAAAGTCAATATTTTTCCAATTCTAGGGGTAAAATCATCATTCTGTACTGTCCGTCCAAAAGTATCTAACTAATCACCCATTAACTTTACCAATCCATCCTTAACCACTAATCTAATCCCGATTTTCCGGGACGGGTCGTTACGCTCGCCTTTCTTTTTTTGAACTCCTCATATGAAAATTTTCTATTGACATCCTCTTTGTGTGGTGATGGTTTTTTTAGAGGTTTTCTCGCTCGTCCCAGCATGATCTTGAGCATGGGTGGCGTTCTTTTCACCCTCCCAACACGAGTGCCTCTCTGCAGAGATAGAATCTTGGTGAGACTTTGTGCATTGCCCATGACTATGTCCCCGTAGAGCTGCCTATCCCAAGAAATCCCCTGTTTGAATGCCATTGCACCAACAAGATTGCTACGACCAACAATTCGAGACTTTTCCTCACACTATCTCCGAATGTATTGTCAGAGAGTCTCTTTTGCTCTCTTTCGGATGGTGAAGAGATGATCATCCTTCACTTCAACTGTTAAAAGCTACGAGTACTCCTTCACGTCATTACTTGTCCTTGAAGAGAGGCTTGAAACACTTTTCACATGAGTGTGTCATTGTGTCTATGGGGAACCATGACTCATTGGTAGTAATCTATGTGCTTTACCGGATCAGAAATTCCTTTAAACTGATTGAAGTTCGGCGTCGCGAATCTTTGAGGAAACAACTCCTCCTTAATATCTCTCACAAAGGGTGATGATGACTTAATTTGGCGACGTACGTCGTCTTCTAGATTTCCATCGCGCTGGACACGTAGGTGTCGATCTAACATCCTTTGAACATTGTCAGCTTGCAGCGCACCTCGCTGAGGTGGTGAGTCGTTAACCATTGGGAACCTTTCCGAGTCTCAATCTTTGATTTATGAGATCGAGCAGATGAGTAAGCCTCATCCTCCTCCTCACTGCGGGGAGCAGGTCGCCTTGGAGTATTCTGAGAAGCCATGTGCTGCCTTCAACTCCCATGCGAGTGCTCCACTCGAGATGATGCCTCCATCCGTTTTCCCATTCGCTCATGCACTGATGGCCTTGGGCGCTGTGGGATTTTTTCTCCACGAGTGTGACTTTCTTCTTCGGAGTCACCTAGTGAGACATCTCGAGACACCATTCGGCATCAGACCATTTCCTTTCTCGGGCGACTTGGCGCATTCTCTTGCTTCCATGCGAGGTGGTGTGTCTCTCAAGTTCTTAAGTTGTTCTCTCTATCAAGAGTTGTTGCAAGAGCTCTGACTGCATTTGAACTTGGCTGCTTAACCTTTTGACTTGTTGAGTCAAGTTGTCTTGAGGAGGTTGGTGGTGGTTCCTCCCTGTGATGTCATGGCGTTCGTCTAGGAAATTTCGTTAAGTCCACGTTTGCATAGGGCTGACTCTGCCTTGATGCTCTTCCCATTAACCGACCGCTTACTTGCTGTAAGGCTGAAATTCTTTCCCCTAGCACAAGCACTTGAGTTGTTAGATAGGGAAAGGTTCCGAAGCTGCAAATTGGAATCTGCCCTTGCGTCTCAATAGGAGCTTCGATGGACACACAACGAGGGCGAATCGGGCGCACCTTTGTCGTCTCTATATGAGCTCCATTCCTCGTCTGTGTTGTTGAAGCTGAAACATCATCTTCAGCTGATCGAATGGATCGACGAACCCTAACCATGTTGAATCACAAGAATTGAACAAAGAGTTTTTATTGAACGATGAACAACATTCAAGATCTTTGAATAACGTCGATGAACGACGAGCAAAGTAAGATGAACGATGAACAAAGTTTGAAGAACGATGAACGATTGTGAGAGCTCTTTTGAATATTTCTCAATCAGATCTCAATGAAAGCACCAATTATTGAAGCATAATTCGTTTTTTACACTCAAAAGTCTCCTAGATCCCTGCAAACAGCAAATAGTAAGCTATCGTTGGTTCGAGATCGATACCCCGGAGGTTATTCAGCCAAGTACGTTCCAATGCTGAAGTCAGCTTTAAAAGAAAAATCTCAAGAGTTTAAGTAGCGTTGAATCAAATTACTTTGAAAATGAAATAAGTTTCGCTATTTATAGGAAAACTTTAAGAGTCTCAAAGCGTTTTGATTGGTCGGTTGAATTTGTAATTAAATAATATATTTAAATATTATTTAATAATTATAATAATTGATCATTATGATAATAATGATAATTAATGTTAATAATAATTATGATAATAATGATAATTAACATTAATAATAATTATGATAATAATGATAATTCATATTAATATTAATATTAATAATAATTGTTTATTATTATGGACCACGTGACAACTCCACAATTTTGAGGAAATTTTAGATTCCACATTAAGGAATTGCTAAACGAGTTTTAATTGGTTGACTTGTTTGTTTTAATTTTGATATAACTTTGAAGTAAAGGAAGCCGATTATGATACAAATTGCCTTACGAGAGAGGAGAGGAGAAGGGATCCGAGGTAGACAAGAAACCCTAACATTTATTCCTTTATATTTGGTATAGCTTTTGAGCCTGAATCATAATTCGTGTCAAGAAGCAGCAACTGCCAATAAGCTATATATATTGACCTGACTAATCAGTACCATCAATTAAATATTAATGGGTGTGAGATCCAAGAGAAACATATTATATTCTGTATTACATTGGTCAAGTTGTGTATACATATCCAAATCATGCCACAATTGGTTGGAAAAAAAATTCATAGCATATATCTAATTTTTTTCCCAAACGTGGGCAGAAGGAAGGCAATCCACTGAGATCCTGAGCCTCCACTCACATACATTTATTTAATTTGTTATATATAATATTATAAAATATTTTATTTAAATAAATATTAAATTAATTATATTTTACAAAAATATTTCGACTTTCCTTATACTTTTATTTTTATTAGATAGCTTATTAATTAATTATGGCAAATATAAAAATCCAAGTAGGGAATGTAATAAAAATATTTATACTTTACTTATAATTATATTTTTATTACATTCCCTATTTAGTTTTTATTAGTCAATATATATTTATTTAATGAAAAATTAAAATATGATATATTTTTGTAGATTTTGATTTATTTTTATATTATTATATTGATTTGAACCATTTGAATACTACTTTAATTAAAAAAAAATTATTCGAATACTATTATGATTAAATTATATCAAATTTTTAATTTTTTTCTTTTAGATATTTTGTGAAAGGCCCACACAATTCTAATCCCTAGATACGCCATTGCCCAATAAGTAAATGTGATATCTTCAATTTGAGTTTTAAAAGTCTGCAAAATAATTATTGATGCACTCAAACTTCAATATTTAGTAACTATAATTAAATAATACTTAGTATGTTCATGAGCAAATAAAAAATCAAAGAGAAAAATTATAAAGTATTGTCTTCTTTGGTCTTCAAGTGGCTCCGCCACCGTACCTTCTTCTGCATTTATTTCGATTTATATAATTATCGTTATAGATATATTATAATTGAAATCATTAAACTTTTAAATCACAATTTCAAAATCATTTATGCAAAAATTCAAAACAAATTAAAAATTATTTAGTAATATATATATATTAAATAAATAGACGGTTTGTCAAGAGGATCGTAATTCTTATTAAAACTATTGATTTATTTGATACATATGACCTTTAATCTTATTGATTTAGAAATAATCAATTTACATAAGTATTTAAAAATGAATTGTTTCAATTATAATATATGTACAAATACAATTGATATATCAAAAGGATAATATAAAAAAAATATCATGTACTACGAATAGGATATAATAGTTCCAAAATTAAATAAATTATTGATACTTTAGTTATTTATATGTAATCGGTTAAATTAAAAATTCACTGTAAACATGCATCCCAATTATTTTGCTATAGTATATATGCATCCCAAGGCGGAAAAACAAAACGAAAGCTTCTAAAAATGAAATAATGAACATGTGTTGTGATCGTAGCAGATCATCATCAGATATCACAAAAAAAGTTTGAGGTTCCGTTTAAGATTAATTATCAAAGAAGAGATAATATGTAGCCTAATTTTTTATAATCGTTGCAAAATTTGACAATTTTCCGATGCAAGAGAAACTTGCTCTGCTCCATGTCACATTCGAGGGTTGAGGACTTGAGGCTGCACTGCTGCAGGCAGCATCAAGTAACCAGCAGGTCACATCAACGTATATCTGTTGGGTTCGTAGTAGACCTCATCATTGGGACGGGCCAGGCAAGTCCGGCTCAAATTTTTTGGGTTTGGATTGGGCCGGGCCGGGCGAGTTTAGTCATATAAATAAAAGCCCAAATAATTTATCAGGCCGGGCCAAATAACCCAATTCGGGCCGGGCCTAATTGGGCTTTTTTTAATTATAAATTCAGATTAGAAAAAAAAAATTAAAAAAACATACAAAACAAAAATAATAGTAGAAAAACATACTTGAGGGTGCAAAACGTGGCCTCATTAAAACCTTACCCTCAAAACCCTTTAGGGAAAAAATAAGGTAAGGAAAAAGAGTACCACAAGCACCCTTCAAGTTCAAATCATATTTACTATACTATCAATTTAAATGATTCATAGTCATATTACAATTTGATCCGTTCAAAAATTATATTACAAATTTATTAAAGAATGGTCTCACTATCACTCTCAACCACCTCAACATCACTATCCACCATCCAATCTGGTCTCGATGCTTTAACATTCATTAATTCTTCTGCCCATTTCTCTTGTAGAAGAGCATCCTGTATTCTTGAACTAGCCAACATCCAATCTTTCAAACAAATTAAAGCTTCTATTGTACTAGGATTCAAACTTGCCCTATTTTAGGACACAATTCTACCACCTGCACTAAAACATGATTCTGAAGCTACAGTAGATGCCGGAACTGTTAGCACATCACGAGCAATAAGAGAAAGAATAGGATACAATGGTTGATTTGATTTCCACCAACCCAAAAGACTAAAAGAATTATCATCATCAACCTCAATTGTTGGCAAATCAAGATAAATTTGTAAATCAGAGCCGGTGGTAGAACTAGAATGTGAAACCTTAGTTTTTTTTCAAACTATGCATAGAGAAATTTCGAACAATAGGTAAAGATATTGAACTAGGACCTTCACTCAAAGAACTAGAAGAAAAATTCATAGATGACACAATATGGCTCTCACTAATCACAACCTTTCTCTTATAAACATCATATAATTCAAATAATAATTGCTTAATGTTTCTGACTTTTTGACTAATTTTGTCTTCCTCAATATTCATTAACTTTAACCATTCTTCAATTGCAAACAATTTAAACCTAGGGTCAAGAATAGTAGCAAAGCAGAAAATTGTAGGAAATTCAGTCCAATATTTATTAAATTTCTCCTTCATCTTAATCAAAGCATTGTTAAATAAACCAAAGTTATCATAGACAAAAAATGTTTCATGAATATCTACTAAACAACTAATAACATGACTTGATGTAGGATAGTAAACACCAGAAAATACCTTTGTTGAAGAATCAAAAATAGACAAAACCCCACATACAAGCTTAGCAACTATCCAATCATTTTCAGTAGGGATAGCTAAATTAGAAGAACTTGTTTCGTTAATCTTATAGATATATCTATTCAAAGGAATTTTATATTGTAATGCCAGATGCAGAAGTTCATAGGTGGAATTCCACCTATGAGGCACATCATTGTCAATGTTTTTTTTGGCATATCAAAGTCCTTACAACATGTTACCCATACTTCATGCCTTTTATTAGAACTATTCATGTTACGTACAACATCAATAATTCTATCAATAGATGGGGACAAAATTTCTAATCCATCATGAATAATCAAATTCAATATATGACAAGAACAACGAACATGAAATAAATCCTTAAGCAAACCATCAATCATAAGAAGATTAGGAAGTTCAAGTGCAGCTTTGTCATTGTTTGATGCATTGTCTAATGACAAAGTAAATATTTTGTTATGAATGCGCCAAGATACCAATTCATAAAAAATATGAGAGGCAAGTGAGGATCCACTATGTGGATACTCAATCATTTTAAAACAGATTATTCTCTTATTTAATAACCAATCTTTATCAATAAAATGTGCTGTGAGAGACATGTAACCCATTTTTTGTCGTGATGACCAAATATCAGAGGTAAAACATATTTTGGAATTAAGTTTATCAAAAACAACTTGCAGATCATTCTTCTCTTTAGAAAACTTTTTCATCACATCCCTTTTACAAGTAGAAGCTGAAATTCCTTTATATTGAGGACAGAAAGCACGCTGAATCATACCTTTAAAATCATGATTTTGAACAAATGAAAATGGCAATTCAGCTCTAACAATAAAATCTACAAGTTCTTTATGAGAAACAACAATATCATATGCAAAATTTGTCAAATTTCCAGCAGAATTAGCATTCAATAACATTTGACTAGGATTAAATGTAGCTTGTGCAGTCTTATGCTTTGCTAAATGACGTTTTAAATGACTAGTCCCAAGGGAGGGAGTACCACCTAATTTAGCTTGACAAATACTACATATAGCATTATACACTGCAACACCTTTTTTCATTTCTGGTTCACCATTTTCTTTTATAGAACGAACCCTCGAAAAGAAATCCCAAACATCACTAGTTAATCTATGTTCAACAGATACAGTTTGAGAATTAGTTGAATCATTTAAAGGTGCACTGGCACTTGTTTGATTCGCACTAGTATTATCCATTATAAAGATTAAGAGTGAGGCAGATATTACCTTCAAAGTTTGAGGGAGATATTACCTTCAAAGTCAATGCTTCAAAAAGATAAATGAGCTCATGAGGTTCAGTAGAAAGCTTCTTTATAGCAGAATTATCAGATGTAATTAACTCTAAAGTTCAGAGAATACACACCCAATAGTGGTTATGAAGCTAGTGGTGAAGGAACCATCTGAGAAACGCAAAAGAAGGCAACTCTTACCAACACCTGAAAAGATAAATAGCAAAATGTATCAAATTTAGCCCTGGTTAGTGGCCAAAAATATTGTAATGCAGAAAATTATGATACCAATGGAAACAGTCATCATGCTGCCCACTGTATCCAACAAAGAACTAGGCTCACATGATACTAAGTTAGTTATTTGATGATCTAAAGTATTGAAGCAACAGCTCTATACATATACATAAGCAGGTTAATAAACACAGCGCTATGCTTAGAAAGCTATGACAAATAATTGAATCATCCAAGATAATTTACTACTCAACTAAAAGAGCAAAAACTATGCTACTAAACTACCAGGGCACTAAAGCATTCACCATTATAAAGTCAAAATCAAAATACCAATAAACGCAAATGCCCAAATTAATTCGACCAAAATATCGGACTTGGAAGCTCAAACATCCATTTACTAACTCAGACCAAAGGATACTTATGTTGAAATGCCCCACATGCATTGACCCAAATCAAATTGAATCATCAATCAAACCAGATCTAAACTACACAAAAAAAGAAAACCCATTTTTCTATATACTTTTAGATTGAACCCTAATTTCGACCTTTCTTAAAGCCTAAAGCCAGCCTCTTATCATCTCAACAGCAAAATGCTGCAACTTTTCAATCCATCACACATCATACAATCAAATCTATGCTATGAATTCATATAATCAACGCAAAAAACGATCTAAGAACTGGAGAAAAGGACGCACCGCTGCCGCCGATCAACAAAAGCTTTATGAGGTAATCGTAATCGGCTCTAGCGAGAGAGGGAGAGAGAATGAGAGCAATTGTTTGAGGCTTTGAGCAAGAGAGGGATAGAGAATGAGAGATAATACGCGCTTGGGGTTGAGAGCAATTGTTTGAGGCTTTGAGCGAGATATGAGTTTGAGAGCAATTGTTTGAGGCTTTGAGCGAGAGAGGGGGAAAGAATGAGAGATAATACGGCTGGGAGGAGGAGAATCAGATATCAGAACATGTAAAATAAAGGGCTAGGGTTGAGAGTGAAATTTGTTTAAATATGTTCACATTAGGTTAGGGCTAGGGTTGAGTATTGGGCTGTCTAAAATAAAGGGCTTGGGGTTGGATAAAAAATTTGAAATATTAGTATTAGTCTATTATTAGGAATGGGTTGAGTATTATTTATTAATTAATATATATTTTATATATTTCGGGCTTATGGGCCGGGCTAATACGGGCGGGTCGGGCTGGGTTTATCGGGCTTTATTGGGCCCGGGTCTATCGGGCCTATCGGGCTTGAACACCCTAAGTCCAAGTCCAGCCCGTTAACTTTCGGGCCGGGCTGGCCCATGGCCCATATCGGGCCAGGTCGGGCTTTTTGTCATCGGGCCTAGTGGGTACCCACAAACCCATGGGCTTCTAGGCCAAATGGTAAGGGCTAGTTCGTAGCTGAGAAATTGAGAATAATTAAACACAACAACTCATAGATGGACCCGACAAAGTCCCTCTTTTAATACGTACACTGTGCTCAGCGCGGCCTAACTAAATCCTTTACTTTCTCAACTGTTTGTGTTATGGCGCCTTTATTTATCCTCTATATATATATATATATGCACTTCTTTATTACTATATATAGGCACCTGCTAATTCTAATATATCTGCAGTTTTTTCTTCTTCTTCTTCTTCTTCTCATAGATAGGGGTGGCAACGGGTCTGGTCATGTCGGGTTCGTGTCGTGTCACGTACTCTATTTTACCTATTTAAACTCAACCCGAACCCGACCCGTTTATTAATCGTGTCAACTCATGTACATCCGAACTCGACCTGTTTATTAAACAGGTAACCCGAATCCACCAGTTTATTAAACGTGTCGTGTTGAATAACCTGTTTAACTCATTTAACCTGATTAACCCATTTAACGTGTTTAATCCGTTTAACCTTTTTAACCTATTTAATCATATATCCAACATAATATTTGAAGCAGAATTTTAACTAAAATATTATACCAAGCATGTTACAACATAAAACACCTTGAGAAATTTAAGTTCCAACAATACAATATTATCAATGTAATATTAAGTTTAAACAATACAATATTATCAATGTAATATTAAGTTACAAAAGAAAATAAGCCATCACATTTACTCAGTTAGTACATAATACCAAATAAAATTAACTGATTAATTAGTAAACTCTAAGGGAAAAGTTTCAACAAAACAAGTATTAAAATTGATTAGATCTTCGTGAATTGCACAAGAACATAGCAACTAATCAGCACTTACAATAAAATGAAGAGAACATTAGAATTCAACCACAAAATTAATAACAAAAAAAAAAGACATGCTAGAATGCAATTTTTTAGTACCTAAATGCTATCCATCATCAGGGATGGTATTAGAGCATTCAACAGATTGAGAATTATTGATACTAATTTCTAATTTGCTGATATCCACGGTGAGATCCTCCAACTTGGGTGCAAGTGCTAAATCATCTACAAAATTGAATATGTAAATGAGATTTCTTAATTAAGAAAACAATAGATAAGAAAAATCTAGCTAAAAGGTGAAAATAAGAAAACCAACCGGTTTATAGTTGCAAAATAAGAAAACAAACCAGTTTATAGCTGCACAATGTAAATGAGATTTCTTAATTGTGTTGATTAGCCTTTGCATTCACCCCAGAGTCATAGGGCCATCTTGTTTCATCTTGATGAGATTGGTTTCAATGTTTCGAAACACCGGTTTATAGTTGCACAATATGGAAGATGAAATTGGTGTTAGAAATGGAACTTGCAACAAGAAAAAATTGGGGAGAGAAAGAAAGCTGATTGAGGGTAGATATTACAGGCGCGCTAGGCCATTGTATGCTTGAGTGGCTTGTTGGAGTTGTGCAGAGAGCTGCAATACCTCAGTTGATAATGCCTCAGCTTTACTTTGTTCTTTTGCAAGTTCATCCTACAATCAAAACACAAACCGCGAAGGAAACATTGCAATGATATTAAACAGAGATGCAACAAAACATAAACTTCAGATGCCAAATAATGCATATAGCCATAAACCCTTAATGGTATAAACTTATAATGCATTGATCTTTCTCTCTCTCTTCAAAACCAGTATCTATAAGATAACAAACATTTGTTTGACAAATAGGGAAAAAAAAACTATTTTCTTATTCAGAATTTGGTCATTGGAAGAAATTTGCGAGGCTTTCACCCACAAATCATCCTCATTTTGAAACTTTAACAAAGCACCAATGTACCTAAAACAACAGACTAACCTTCATGGAGAGAACTTCTATTGTATACACAACTGAACCATTCTCAATAGACCCGCCGTCTTGAGATTCTAGCAAACCCTTGGCCTGGTCTGTTCTCAGATTATCTAAAGTTTCCCAGAGCTCTTCATTTTTCTTAAGACAATCTTTCACCAGCATGACAAAAAATCCTCACCATTTTGTTTGGAATAATATCATGGACACCAGAACTCTAAAATTTCTTAGGTAAGATATCAAGAAATTAACTTACAAATGAGAATGATGTGCTAGCCACTTTGTCTGAGACTCCATCTGCAGTGCATGAACTAGGGGAAACAAAAATATTTACAGAAACATATGTGTGATCTAGAGATGAAAACACAGTAGAGGGCATAAAGAATAAACAATTCTACTTGGAACTGAAAATTAAAAGGGATTCTAGTAGCAACTCCAAACACTTTCTCTTCATATATTAATCTGATTGAATATTGGTTGACTTATTGTTTTTGCTCTTAACAGCTTACAACTGAAAATGATAATGGTAGCAAGACAAAACCCATCCTTTGTGTTTTGTTATACAATCACTCATATTATGCATGACAAAACCCATATTGGTAGCAAGAAATAAACCAATAAAATGCACAGGTCTCATAGAGAATTATGGATTTGATTTATTCTAATTTCATAAGAAAGTTGTTTTCTAAGTAAGAAATAAACTCTAACAGCCCCTCATCCCCACCCACCGACCCACCCCAAACATACCATAAGCAGATGTGAGGGAGAACGGACCTGGGATTAATGGAAGATGGTGAAGCAGATCTTGGAAGACGGCGATGAAGTCGCTGGGTTGGATAACGGCGGCAAACTTGGACGGAGAACGGTAACGCTTGGACGGCGAACGATGAGCATGATGACTTCAAAGTCGAACGATAGCGCTGAAGACGACGAACGCCGAAGCAGGATGACCCCAGATCTGGGGCAGGCTGCAGGGAGAGGTTTTAGGGAGAAGGGAGAAACTGGAGAGGTGGAGAGTGCGGCTGTGTGTGGAGCTTGGGCTTGGAGAAATGAAGAAAGGGGAGAAATTGGAGAAATGGGAGAGTGCGGCTATGTGTGGTTAGTCTTTAGGTTATAAATTATATAAAATTTAAGTATTTATATTTAGCCATTTAAAAAAACCCTAGAGTAATAAATGGGTTCGCGGGTTTATGGGTTAGTAGGTTATTATTTAATAACCAGTTTAATAAACGGGTTAATAAGTTAATAAATGGGTTCGCAGGTTGACCCAAAATCCACCCGTTTAATAAATGAGTTATAGCGGGTAGACTAGAAATTGACCCGAATTTTTATCGGCTCATATTGATTCGAGTTAATTCCATGCAGGTTTCGAATCGTGTAATGAGTCGTGTCAGAAATTGCCACCCTTACTCATAAATGCCACATACGTGTACATATAGCCATATGTGACTTTCCACGTCATGCTAATACAGCAATTAACAAAGCCTCTTGGTTGCCACTACTATTACTGTATGTCTTCAGTGTATAGGGGGCTAGAGATCTCATGTTAATTTTAGGTTAGTGTATTATAAGGAACGAATTAGTCACAATTCGTTTGGTTATGATAGGCGAAGTCACGATAACTAATATATTCATGTAATTTCTTCTCCAATATTATTGTATATAAAAAGAATATCCTTATAATTTAAATGACCTGATAATTAAGTAGTGTCATATATGCCTAAATTTTTGCGCGAGAATATATTGCTATCTGGAGTATTTAATAAGCAAAAAATTCAAAAGTTACTTTCAAATATTTGCTATTTGCTATTTGCTATTTAATTATGTCGACATTCAATACATTAATGTGTGTACAAATCCCTTTCTCTCACCAAGAACATCGACGTAATAAATGAATTAATAAAAATAAACTGAGAAGTAGATAATGTAAAAGTAACTTCAGTACAAACCGAAAAATGTAGCCACCCCTAGTGCTCTAGAAAACCTAATTATGCCACCAATATATCCATGAACACTAATAAGAAGCTCAAAAGTGCTAAGGAGAATTGGTACGGTATGTGAAAGTACGTAGCTTCCGTAAAAACCAAAAAGTGAGTTACTACGTGTTAAAATCAGTTCTAAAATCTAAAAATATTTAGCACCCAGCTTGAAACCTAATCACAATTATTTATGTCACTAATTTTAAGCTCTAAGTTTATGTCCTATTGAGACAAAGTCCGGAAATCAGCATTTATTATTGTTCTTCAGCATCTCTCATTTTGTGTGTATATATATCTATCACACACATATGTGTATATATATATATATAGATAATTATTTAGGAGCTAGGCTAATAAACTGGTTGGAAGTGAACCTTAAATTAATAAGGACGACCCACATTCAACTGCAGCCAGTTTATAATACTACTATTCAATTCAAAATCATCAGCTCAGCTCTTTCTCCTTTTCTATCTTCAATTCAGATCTCTCCAATTCACTCACCGACCCACCCAACAACCACCACAACCTCTTCCATCGATCAACTGAGCCCGTCTGTCTAAAATCTTAACAAAAATGGTGACCAACAACAAGTCCTTGTCCTCATCCAAGCTCATCTCCAAGGAAGATCAATCTTCTATGGCCAATGCATCTTGCCGAGTCTACTACGGCGAGGCCGGCGCCATCCCTTTCATGTGGGAGACTCAGCCAGGCACACCCAAGCACCGGTCTTCCGACTGCTCTCTTCCTCCTCTCACGCCCCCTCCCTCCTATTCCGCCACGCCACCCTCCTCCTCCATGCACAACAAATTCACCTCCAAATCATTTATGCTGGCATCCACTTTCCCTCGCATAAAGTCGTTGAAGAAAGTCCTTAAACCACCGAAAATATCGTCACCCTCACATTCCTCGTCCTTATCGTCATCAGCTTCTTACTCATCTTCTTCTTGGTCCTCATCTTCAAACTCATCCTCCTTGCGAAACAAAACCGGTCGCAATACCCAATGTTTCTCAGCTTCATCATCATCATCCATGCCCTCACCAGATTTCGACGAGGAATATCGCCGTCAAGGAAACTCAAAATCTCCCAAATCGATTTTATGCTTCGGTGGAAAACGCAAAGGGACTCATTTCAGTGGGCTTCGAAGCTGCTCCACAACGGGGAGCATCAAATTTTCGTTCCTCTCCATTGTCGGCTATGAATCTGCCCGCCAAGGTTAATTAATTAATTACTAGCTAGCTAGCTTCTATTAATTTTCTCTAGGGCTTTCTGCGTTGGTAATGTTAATGAATTAATCTTCTTTATTTTATTTTATTTGCATTAATTAGAATCCTGAATTCCAGTAGAGTAATTAAGTGAGATGTGGAGCAGCTAGCATGATCAAGAACATGTGGAAGAATCCATTGATGTCATATCTTATGATCTCAATGTTGGAACAAATATTGCATGCAATTTCTATAATTATACATTAATTTGATGTTTTAATTACTAAATGTCATTGTTATACTTATCCGTAAGTTAAGTTGAATTCTCATCGTGAGTGCGAGACTGGAGTAGTTGTCGTGTCGTGTACCTGCCAATCTACACTCATGGTTACTTTGATATGAAAGTATCACATTATTTCCACTTCTGCCAGTGCTTGTTCAAGTGGATGCGCCCAGATCCAGTATCTGCCGTCTCAAATACAATAGTACGCAAAAGAAAAAGAAAATGAAAAAGGGATCCACAAATAGTTTTCAGATGATTCAAATTAATATTAATTCAAATCGGGGCATCTTGTGCCGTATATGACATGGAAGCTGCGAAATTTAATGCATAGTTGCCTACCATTCCTAGTACTCTTTGGGTTTGATTCGCAGATTTTTTCACATGAAAGTGTCGGAAGAAGTAATTTAATTGTTATTAATATGAGTAATGTTATTTAAATTATATTTAATAATATACGATAATCAATAAATAGTAAAATATGTGGACCAAGTGATTTAATTTATTAAAATAAAATTAATAAAATTATTTATTATAGAGACAAAAACGTTTACAATTGCATAATCTTGTTGGGGTATCTCTTCTGGTGGCATTGATGATACACAACTACTCAAAGAACATTGACTACAACACGTGGCAGAGTTCGATTGGGATGGTTTGATATGGATTTTAACTAAAGCCCAGTTCAGTTTCACCCATTATTCAATTGGGCTCACAGTGACAATTTTGACTACTGTTTATGTGCTTTTTGTTTTTCCAATTTTAAAAAGACTCACTTTTCATTCTAGCTAAAATGAAATGATGAATGATGAGTTAGGATTAAATAGATTGAGATTGATTCTATTGTCTCAAATGTAACGCAAAAAATACGGCCCAGAAAGGTTAGTATCATGTTTAGTTTGAAATCAATTTATTTGAGCTGAAATAAATTATATCTATACTAAAATTCAAATATAATAATAATACTGTTTATGTATAATGTAATAACGAAATTGCCCATTTTTTTGTTTTTCTTCTTTGTGAACATTGAATATACTGCTTTGCCCTCATCACCATTTCCTTTTCCTTTCTGCTTCGACGTTTTTGTTCTCCAGTGACAATCTTCGCCTCTATCACATCCAATGGGGAACACTCATATTCCTCAATACTTCAGTCTTATCTTCCCTATTATAGAGACAAAACACGGCTCAGCCGTGCCCAATCCCTGCTACTTTCGTGACAATCTCGCCACTCTCATACGATGCCACCTCCTTTTGTCGACATGATGTTGCCTCCTTTTGTCGACATGTCTCTGCCACCTTCAAATCCTTGCTATGTTGCAACACTTCATCCTCGACTTTTTTCTCTTATGTTGACACGTCTATGCGACCTTCAATTCCTACGATAACACCCACTTCTTATTGCTGCAACTTATTTCACTTCTTTGCCTTCTTGCCCTTTCTCATTCGCACAATTCCACCCCAACTCTTTTCTTTTATCTTTTCTTTCCTTTCTTGCAACCAATCAACAACTGCCCATCAAACTACGATTTCCCTTTCTTTGATTTAGTTCTTCTATTGTTATGTTGATTTTGAAGATATAAATATAGATACGTGTTCTTTTTCTTATTCGAGAAAGAGTCAATAAATCTCTATAAAAAAATCTCTATCATTCATCCGAACTTTGAACCAGCTATCAACAATCCTAACATCGATCATGACAGGACCCCTCTCAATCTCCTCGGGATTAACGCGGGATGACCCTGCTCCCGTCTGACACGAAGTGTCAGACAAGGGATATTTCCGACCTTTGCCCTCCCTGGCTATCAGAGTACGCCAGGATGACAGGACCCGCCCCGATCCCCCTGGGACCACCCGGGACGTGCCCTGCTCCCGTCTGACACCCGACATTAAAATACCAAAATTACCCTTATTTAAAATAAAATGCATAAAGAAAATCCAAATTTAAGTCATACATAGCACGCCACACAAATATCCGAATACAAATAGTGTCAGACAAGGGATAGTTCCCGAATACAGTTTATTGAGCACGACTCTAGACACACTACGTGCCAACCTACCCAGCAGTAGGGTTCAGGTGCGCAACGTAAACCTATGCCTCTTCCTCGGGATCCTCCTCAATAGCACCACCTGGAGGGGTAGTAAAACAACAAAGGTGAGTGGGTCGAAACTCAAGGTTTACAAAATAGTTTACCATCTCGAAAACATATAGATTTTCCCCTCCGTTTTCCGAAAAGACATGCATTAGTATCATAAACCACAAAATCATATTATCATAAGCAGAATAATATCAACATAATATAATCTCAGTCACTGCACTATACATCCCAACCCTGACATCCCAGATGCCCGACGTCCCAGACACCCAATAAGGTCACAGTTCCAAGGCTACGCGTGCCACCCGGGGTCTCAATCCCGAGTCCAAATCCCAAAACTAGTCCGAGTGTGGCATACTAGATGCCTGACGTCCCAGACGTCCAATAGTAGCAATCCAGTTCCTGAGTCACTCTACGGTCCGGTCCCTCCGTAGAATGACTCCTCACAGGCAATGCGTCGTGACCACTCCGGGGTACCTACATCCGGAGGAGACAGTATCCTAGGGTAAATCTATACAGTGCAGTACCACAGATAATTATCGAGATCCATTATACATATACATGACTCAAAACCATTCATAAACAACCAGACGGGTCTCATGTCCAAACATTGTAATACGTGCCATAAATCATACTCAAGATAAACAGATACTTTTACTTGAATCACATATAGATATAATAGAAATTAAAACAGTTATGCATGCCGAGGTTTAGTGAAATCAAAGGCCCACTCACAGTACAATCCCGCTGCAATCCCGAGCGTAAAGCCCCGTCCAAGGGTTAAAGTACAATTCCTGACATGTCCATAGCATACGTAAAGGTCACTTAAAGTCCCTATCAAACAACTAAGAAACCCTAGACTGAAACCGGCACGGGAAAGCCATCCGAACACGCTTCCCAAGGCGTCAAACCCTAATTTGACCAACCTAACGATCTCCGATCGACACGAAACCAACGCTATTGGATCCGTATCGTCGAAACCTTGAAAATGGCACTGGTCCCACACAAAAAACTGTTCACACGCGCCCCTCACGCGCTGATCAACCCTCTGGTCAACGGTGCTACAGTAATGATGTCAGCATGACGTCACTGCTGACGTCAGCATGACGTCATCACTGACAGTGTCATAGGACACGTGTCAGCATTCCATTGGTCCCTGGTCTGCCTGTTTCTAACATGATGACGTCATCATGACGTCACTGCTGACGTCAGCATGATGACGTCATCAGCTACAGTAACCGGGTCTGAGAACCGGGTCACCGCAGACCCACGGTTCAACCCGATCAGTTCTCATCAACCCGACCACCATTTCTGGTGAGGTTTGTTCTTATGAACTCGTCACAATGTGTTCTATGGTTCTGTGTAATTAAAACGAGCTTTTAGGTTGAAGTAACCACCTGAAAATCGACGGGAAATCGGCTGCCGGCTCTGGTTCGTCTTCTCCGACGAGTCGTCGAGCTTCCAGCCGCGAACCTTGGTCCAAAATGATCATCTTGGTCCCCTAAGTGTGACCTACGTAACGGTCCTTGGCCCTCGTCTGTTGGACTTCCCGGGTCAAAAGTCAACATTTGGCCCCTAATTGACCAAATTACCAAAATACCCCTCGACTTCCGAACGTCACAACTTCTTCCTCGAACGTCGGAATCGAACGTGCCACCTGCCTATGAACTCGTGACATCCTAAACTACGTCACGGTCACGGGTCAAAGTCCTAATACTTCCCGAGGTAAAAGTCAACTTTTCCCCCCCTCAGGGGTAAAACGGTCATTTTACAATAAAATAATAATTACGAAAGTTCGGGTCGTTACAATCTACCCACCTTACAAAAATTTCGTCCTCGAAATTTACTCAAATAAAGGTATTGCTCCCTCATCAAGTCTTCGGGTTCCCACGTCGCTTCCTCGACGTCATGGTTCCTCCATAGGACTTTCACCAACCGTATCATCTTGTTTCTCAGAACCTTATTCTTCTGATCCAGAATCTGCACTGGTTTCTCCTCAAAGCTCAGATCAGTCATCAGTTCTACTGGTTGTTCCGGCAAGGCATGTGAATCGTCCCGTAGGTACTTCCGTAACATGGACACATGGAAAACGTCATGTACTCTGGCAAGGTCTGGAGGTAATGCCAACCGGTATGCCACTAGTCCAATCCTCTCTGTGATCTCGAACGGTCCAAAATAACGTGGACTCAACTTTCCGCGTCGGCCAAAACGGATAATTCCTTTCCATGGAGATAACTTAAGGAACACAAAATCTCCAACCTCGAATTCCAAGTCTCGAATTCGTCGATCCGCATAGCTCTTTTGGCGATCTTGTGCTGCCTTCAATCTTTCCTTGATGATTCGAACTGTTTCCTGGGTCATGTCCATCAAATCCGGTCCTATTGCAGCTCGTTCTCCTACCTCCATCCAGCAGATAGGTGTCCTGCACTGCCGACCATACAGTGCCTCATAGGGCGACATCTCGATACTTTCCTGATAACTGTTGTTGTATGCAAACTCCATCAAAGGCAAATGAGTATCCCACGAATCCTGAAACTGCAGTACACAAGACCTCATCATGTCCTCCAATGTCTGGATAGTCCTCTCAAATTGTCCATCGGTATGTGGATGGAACGCTGTACTGAAATGTAAGTTTGTACCCAAGGCGTTCTGTAAACTTCGCCAGAACCTAGAAGTGAAACGCGAATCTCGATCAGACATTATCGACTCCGGCGTACCATGAAGTCGAATGATCTCTTTCACAAACAGCTGAGCCAGTCGGTTTGGCTTAAATGTCTCTTGTACCGGTAAGAAATGAGCTGACTTGGTCAATCGGTCGACAATCACCCAAACTCCATCGAATCCTCTCTGAGTTCTTGGCAACTTAAAAACAAAATCCATGGTAATGTGATCCCACTTCCACTCGGGAATCGAAAGTGGTTGCATAGCTCCATACGGTCTCTGCCGCTCAGCCTTGACCTGCTGACAGGTCAAACATCTGCTCACAAACTCTGCAATATCCTTTTTCATCCCAGCCCACCAATAGTGGTTCCGGAGGGTACGGTACATCTTTGTACCTCCCGGATGCATGGCATAAGCCGAACTGTGGGCTTCCTCAAGAATTTCTGCCCGTAACTCTGCCACGGCAGGAATACACAAACGTCCCAGTTTCACCAGAGCTTCATCTCGTCGGATAGTAAAGTCCTGCCTCTCATCCGCGTCGACCTCGATCCTGTAGATACAAAGTGTCGGATCCTCTAATTGTGCCTCGATAATCCGATTAACTAGCACAGGTCGTACATGAAAACTGGCCAACAAAACTCCCTGCTCATCCATCCCCAGCATAACTCCAGCTCTTCGGAGTTCCACTAGCAAAGGAAGGTACACCAGCCTCAAGTGTGCAAGCGATCCTGCTGACTTCCTGCTGAGTGCGTCTGCCACGACGTTCGCCTTTCCTGGATGATATTCAATCGTACAATCATAGTCCTTAATTAGTTCCAACCACCGTCGCTGCCTTACGTTCAGCTCCTTCTGAGTGAACAAATGCTTTAAACTCTGATGATCGGTGAAGATCCTGCAAGTCACCCCGTACATATAATGTCTCCAGATCTTTAAAGCGTGAACCACAGCCGCCAACTCCAGATCATGCGTAGGGCAGTTCAGTTCATGTGTCTTTAGTTGTCTTGATGCATAAGCGATAACTCTGCCATTCTGCATCAGCACGCAACCCAAACCTTGTAATGATGCGTCACTGTAGACTTCGAACTCTCCACTATTATCAGGTAAAGCAAGAACAGGTGCGGTAGTTAACCGACGTTTTAATTCCTGATAACTCTGCTCACACCGTTCATCCCAAACAAACTTTACTCATTTCCTAGTTAAACGAGTCAATGGTGCAGCGATACTAGAGAAGCCCTCAACAAATCTCCGGTAGTATCCTGCCAAACCAACGAAACTCCGTACCTCTGTCACGGTCGTCGGTCTAGCCCAATTTGTCACCGCTTCGGTCTTCTGGGGATCCACACTAATCCCGTCTGCTGACACCACATGTCCCAGAAAACCAATGCTGGTTAGCCAAAACTGACACTTACTCAGCTTGCCGTACAACTGATTCTGCCTCAACTTCCCTAACACTGATCGTAAGTGTTTCTCATGAGCCTGAGCACTCCTTGAGTACACTAGGATGTCATCAATGAACACGATCACGAACTTATCCAAATAAGATCTGAAGACCCTATTCATCGGATCCATAAATGCTACTGGAGCATTCGTCAAGCCGAAAGGCATCACAAGGAATTCATAATGCCCGTATCTGGTCCGAAACGCTGTCTTCGGGACATCCCCCTCAGCAATCTTTAGCTGGTGATAACCAGATCGTAAATCAATCTTCGAGAAGTACTGTGCTCCCCGCAGTTGATCAAATAGATCGTCGATCCTGGGTAAGGGGTACTGGTTCCTTACCGTGACCTTGTTGAGCTGTCGATAATCTACACACAAACGGAGGCTCCCCTCCTTCTTTTTCAAAAATAATACCGGGGCTCCCCACGGTGATGTACTCGGTCGGATGAATCCCAAGTCCACCAACTCCTGCAATTGGATTTTCAGTTCCCGTAACTCCGCTGGTGCCATCCGATATGGTGCCTGTGATATAGGTCGTGTGCCAGGAAGTAGTTCAATCGTGAACTTGATCTCCGGATGTGGTGGTAAGCCAGGCAAATCTTCCGGGAACACATCCGGAAATTCTCGCACCACAGGTATATCATCGGCACTCGGAGTATCACTCTGCGTCGTCACAACATGCGCCAGATAACCCTGGCATCCCTTCTGTAAAATCTTGGTAGCGGCAAGTGAAGAAATTATTTCAGGTAGCGAACCGTCACGCTCTCCCTGAAAAGTAACCTCCGGAAAACCCGGACTCCGCAGAATTACTCGCCTACTACAACAGTCGATGAGCGAACCGTGCTCCGTCAACCAATCCATTCCCAAGATAACATCAAAGTCATGGATATCCATAAGGATTAGATCAGCTAGCAGATCTACATCCTCCACCCTTACTGGGCATCTCCGGATCACCTGATTCACTATGTACACAACGCCCATCGGTGTACCAACACCCATCTCACTATCCAAGGCTGACACCTCGCGATCTAACATATCCGCACAACTTTTCGAAATAAAAGAATGAGTAGCCCCAGCATCCATTAACACCGGTACAACGAGATTTGAGATATGAAGAGTACCTGTAACCATGCCTGGGGCTGACCTCGCCTGCTGCTGAGTCACTGCAAAAAAACGAGCCCTGGGCCCCGCAGTCTGTCCGCGCCCACGCGCGCCACGCTCAGCACCCTGTCCTCGGCCTCCGGCAGGGTTGGAAGCCGAACTATGTGCAACACTAACACCTTTAGCCTCGTTGTTCCTTGACAGTAAAGGGAAATCTCGGGCATAGTAGCTCGCTCCTAAACAAGCAAAGCAATTAACTGTCCTCGGTCCATCCCAAGACCCTCCTGATGCACCACTCCAAGACTGATGTTGTCCAGAACTGAATCTCGATCCTCCCCTCTGAGAGCTCCCATGTCGACCTGACCAGCCACGACCACGTAAAGATGAGGGTGCTCCTCGGTAATTTCCCCCCCTTAGAGATCTTTGGGCCGGTTGGTCCCGGATGTGGCCGATCCCGGCGCTGCCCTTCGCCTAATGATTATGGCGCCTGGTGTGCCGCCAGACTGGCCTCGACACGAACTGCAGCGTCGACCATGTCCCTCAGAGTCGCGTAACTAGTAACCGTCACACTTGCTCGTAACTCTCCTCGGAGCCCCAGCTCAAATCTTTGACATTTTTCCTCCTCAGTACTCACAAAAGCTGCGGCAAAACGGGAAAGCTTCCCGAAAGTCTGCTCGTATTCTACCACGGACTTATCTCCCTGTTCCAGCCGCAGGAACTCTGCCTCTCGTGCCATGCGAAATGATCGCGGGTAATACTGATCTAAGAATCGGGCACGAAAGACCTCCCATGTGGTGGTGTGAACAGACCACCCTGACATCTCAAGACCATGCCACCACTGATAAGCTCCGCCTTCCAGTAAGAAGGCCACCAATGTCACCCGCTCGCCGGGTGGGCAGTGCATCACGGTGAAGATTCTTTCCCATTTCGAAATCCACTCAGGGGCATCCTCGGGGTTTGATCCCCCGTTGAAAGGTGTGGCTCCCAACCTTTGAGCCTGCTCGATGCTAGCACATTCCATCTCTCTCGCGATTTCCTCGTCAGTTCGTGTTTGAGGAATTCTCCTTGGAGGCATAACCCACTGTTAAGAGGCATAGATTAGATAATGACATCTTTTAAACTAAGTACTGACCACTCGTCTAGCATGCTGACCACAACCTAGTGCTCTGATACCAAGTTAACAGGACCCGCCCCGATCCCCCTGGGACCACCCGGGACGTGCCCTGCTCCCGTCTGACACCTGACATTAAAATACCAAAATTACCCTTATTGAAAATAAAATGCATAAAGAAAATCCAAATTTAAGTCATACATAGCACGCCACACAAATATCCAAATACAAATAGTGTCAGACAAGGGATAGTTCCCGAATACAGTTTATTGAGCACGACTCTAGACACACTACGTGCCAACCTACCCAGCAGTAGGGTTCAGGTGCGCAACGTAAACCTATGCCTCTTCCTCGGGATCCTCCTCCTCTTCCTCCTCAATAGCACCACCTGGAGGGGTAGTAAAACAATAAAGGTGAGTGGGCCGAAACTCAAGGTTTACAAAATAGTTTACCATCTCGAAAACATATAGATTTTCCCCTCCGTTTTCCGAAAAGACATGCATTAGTATCATAAACCACAAAATCATATAATCATAAGCAGAATAATATCAACATAATATAATCTCAGTCACTGCACTATACATCCCAACCCTGACATCCCAGATGCCCGACGTCCCAGACGCCCAATAAGGCCACAGTTCCAAGGCTACGCGTGCCACCCAGGGTCTCAATCCTGAGTCCAAATCCTAAACCTAGTCCGAGTGTGGCATACTAGATGCCTGACGTCCCAGACGTCCAATAGTAGCAATCCTGTTCCTGAGTCACTCTACGGTCCGGTCCTTCCGTAGAATGACTCCTCACAGGCAATGCGTCATGACCACTCCGGGGTACCTACATCCGGAGGAGACAGTATCCTAGGGTAGATCTATACAGTGCAGTACCACAGATAATTATCGAGATCCATTATACATATACATGACTCAAAACCATTCATAAACAACCAGACGGGTCTCATGTCCAAACATCGTAATACGTACCATAAATCATACTCAAGATAAACAGATACTTTTACTTGAATCACATATAGATATAATAGAAAGAAAAACAGTTATGCATGCCGAGGTTTAGTGAAATCAAAGGCCCACTCACAGTACAATCCCGATGCAATCCCGAGCGTAAAGCCCCATCCAAGGGTTAAAGTACAATTCCTGTTATGTCCAAAGCATACGTAAAGGTCACTTAAAGTCCCTATCAAACAACTAAGAAACCCTAGACGGAAACCGGCCCGGGAAAGCCGTCCGAACACGCTTCCCAAGGCATCAAACCCTAATTTGACCAACCTAACGATCTCCGATCAACACGAAACCACCGCCATTGGATCTGTAGCGTCGAAACCTTGAAAATGGCACTGGTCCCACACAAAACACTGTTCACACGTGCCCCCCACACGCTGGTCAACCCTCTGGTCAACGGTGCTACAATAATGATGACGTCAACATGACGTCACTGCTGACGTCAGCATGACGTCATCACTGACAGTGTCAGAGGACACGTGTCAGCATTCCATTAGTCCCTAGTCTGTCTGTTTGTGACATGATGACGTCATCATGATGTCACTGCTGACGTCAGCATGATGACGTCATCAGCTACAGTAACCGGGTCTGAGAACCAGGTCACCGCAGACCCACGGTTCAACCCGATCAATTCTCATCAACCCGACCACCATTTCTGGTGAGGTTTGTTCCTATGAACTCGTCACAATGTGTTCTATGGTTCTGTGTAATTAAAACGAGCTTTTAGGTTGAAGTAACCACCTGAAAATCGACTGGAAATCGGCTGCCGGCTCTGGTTCGTCTTCTCCGACGAGTCGTCGAGCTTCCAGCCGCGAACCTTGGTCCAAAATGATCGTCTAGGTCCCCTAAGTGTGTCTCAAAAACAACCAAACAATTTTAACGTAAAAAACGAATGGTTCGAGACAGAGAAGGAAATCGGTGTCTCTCGGGTTTCTGGGCTTACCGCCGCCGTGTCGCCGCCGTGGGCTGCCCAGTCCAGTCTTGAGTCGTCCAGAGGTCTCAGTGGTCCTAACCCTAGGTTGGTTCGCGTCCTGGTGAGGTGGTTTGGACGGTAGGATGGTTTCGGGTTGTTTGGTTGCTCTCGGGTCTGGGAGTTTCCTGGCCGCGCAGGGTGGCCGTGGTGGTGGTGGCTGGTGTCTGGGGGTTGCTGGTGGTTGCCTGGTGTGTGAGGTTGGGCTGTGAGGTGGTGGAGTGATTGTGCAGAGAGTGAGAGTGTACACGGGTTGAAAGAATGGAAATGAGAGAGTGAATCTCTGATGGTTTAAAAACAGAATGAGAAAATGAAATCAACGGCTGAGATTGAGTCTGAGTGTAGGATGAAGGGTGAGGATTTAAGGAGAGAAAATAATTAAATAAATCAAATGGCCAACATAGATCCTTGATTTAGGGAGTGTGGGGATGAGTGACACGTGTCACTCATCCAAGGGTCCATATTGGTTTGAATAAAGTAATCAGATTCCATTATTTTAATATTATTTTAATTTGGTTCTCGGTTAGTTCGGTTAATCGCGTTTTACGTTCTTGATCATAACTTTTTCGTCGTATGTCCGATTTTGGCGTGCCGCCTGTCTACGGATTCGTATTGACGTGACCTACGTAATGGTCCTTGGCCCTCGTCCGTTGGACTTCCCGGGTCAAAAGTCAACATTTGGCCCCTAATTGACCCAATTACCAAAATACCCCTCGACTTCTGAACGTCACAACTTCTTCCTCGAACGTCGGAATCGAACGTGCCACCTGCCTATGAACTCGTGACATCCTAAACTACGTCACGGTCACGGATCAAAGTCCTAATACTTCCCGAGATAAAAGTCAACTTCCCCCCCCCTTAGGGGTAAAACGGTCATTTTACAATAAAATAATAATTACGAAAGTTCGGGTCGTTACACAGGATCCGGAGGAGGCATGTGATATCGCGGTCTCTGCTACAGTCCACATCTGATGTCAACCTGAAGTGCAGTCAAAACATTAAAAACTGTGAGTGGACAAAACAAGAGTTTATAAAAACATTTCATAAGAGAAGACATTTGTACCCTTCACTAAAAAGCATGCATGCATTCGAAAACCATTTAACCAAAGAAACCATATTCTGGAACTAAGCCCAAATCAGATATAACCAAGGTCGAAAGGACCACAATGAAAACGACCATACGGGCCACTGCCCAAATCCATAAGGAACTCGGCCCAAATCATAAGAAACCAATAAGAAACCAAGTACACGAGCCCTTGCTCAAATCTTGTATCCACATATCATATATTATATTTATATCACATACACATATAATTCACACAACCAATCCTGTCACGGTTTTCAAAGCTACGCGCGTGCTACCCATGTCTCAATCCGAGTCTTCTCAAAGTTAAGATCAATGTCCGCAGACCACTGACCCTACCCGAGGTAATAGTAATCATAGCCTTCCTGAGAGTAAGGAACCCAACTGGGGGATGACTCCACTCAGTCGGTGCTCCCTGACTACTTCGGGTTCCACTCAGGCCAACGACCCTCCCCGGAGGAGATAGAACAAGTAAAGGAAGGTATATGAACATATATATACATAACATAAACATTCATATCTGGTTCCCCTGAACCGTCATGATCTATAACATCCAATCCGTTCATATACATATAGACAACAACCGCCATGCCCGGTTCCCATAAACCGTCATGTACCACAATAACATAACCATGCCAGTTCCCATAAACCGTCATGTACCAGAATAACATAACCATGCCGGTTCCCATAAACCGTCATGTACCAGAATAACATAACCAGGGTTCATGCCGGTTCCCATAAACCGTCATGTACTACAATGACCAACAAGGGTTCATGCCGGTTCCCATAAACCGTCATGTACCGTAATGACCAACAAGGGTTCATGCCGGTTCCCATAAACCGTCATGAACCACGATACCATAACAAGGATTCATGCCGGTTCCCATAAACCATCATGAACCAGGAAATCCATTTAAGGTTCCCTGACCTAAAATCAAAACCGTAAAGTAACCTGGGTCTTGTGCCCGAACATAGGACATCAGCTGGGCACCGTGCCCGAAATCTAAGGTCATATGCCCGAGACAAAACCAAATGGGTCTCATACCTGAGTTTATCCTTTTAGAAATCCAAAACATTTTCATTTAGACCAATAAAGAAATACAGACCCGTATAGACACCGTATAGGGCCGAAACCTCGAAATACGTGCCTATACGTAACCACACATCCAAATGCACTCATGGCATCACAAACAAGTATTTAAAACATATAATAAACATTTATGCATGCACCAATTTAGAAAACAAGGTCCACTCACAGACCGTCCGAGCTGTCGCCTCGATTTGCGTGTTGTAAGCTCTCTCGAGCCGATCACTGTCACCGGGACTCCCAAACCTGTCCAAATCGTAATATAAGGTTACTAACTACTTAATTAACCTCCTGTCAAAGCCCCGTAATTTTTCTGAACTTTTAACTATTTTTAAACGGACCCTAAACCTTCTGACATCCCGAAACCTATCGAAACGATGTCCGATTGACGTGAGACCAGTCCCAAAATCTTCGTTACATCGAATAGAAGATTTCATATGTTGGAACCACCCCCAGAATCCCCACCACGCGCTGCCACGCGCCGCCCAAAGGGCCCTGCGCGTGGGCTCACTCGCCACTGTAGCATCACCCCTAACCTTCGACTGAACCAGGTTGGCCGGTTCGCTGGTTTCCTGGACCGGCGTGACCGGTCCTTCCTGGTTCCTCCCCCATTTTTCGTTCGTTTCAGTCCCAATCAATCCTAAAATTCCTAATTTAATGTTTCCTATCTATTCCAATTAATAAACCTAGAAGAAACTAACTAAAACTCACGGTTTGATTTTGGTTCAAACGGTTCAATTTTCCCGATTGCACCCAGGGCTGCTCAGCCCTTCACCGCTGTCCAAACCACCCTCTACACCTTCCTACAACCTCAATAAACTCATCCTAATCATCCAATACGGTCCATGATGTCAAAATCAAATTAAAGAGGAAAATGGGCCTTACCGAGCTCTCGGGTTTTCTCTTGGCCTTCACCGCCGCTCACGGCGGCCCAGCCCATCCCTCAGCCACCATCTTCATCACCTCATGACCCTCTCTCATCTCCCTTCACACTCGAGCCACAGATGATGAGGTTTGGGGAAGATGGGGAATCGGTTTGCACGGTTAAAGGGGGTTTCGGGTTCGATCTAAATGAAAAAGCAAGGGTGATATGCATGAATGTGGGATAGTGGCCAGTGGATGATTGACACTTGTCACTCATCCATTGGACAGGAACTAAATATCTGGGCCCACTAGAGTCCAAAAGTTAGGTTATTTCGTAATTTGTGCAATAGTGCACTTGAACTTCCGTGAACCGTAACTTCACCGTCGAACGTCCAAATTCGACGTGCCGCCTACCTATGGATTCGTATCGTCACGATCTACGTAACGGTCCTTGGCCCTCGGCCATTGGACATTCCAGGTCAAAAGTCAACTATTTGCCCTATTTAACTAAAATTACCAAATTGCCCCTAAATTTCCAAACGTCATAACTTCCTCCTCGAACGTCGGAATTGAACGTGCCACCTTTCTATGAACTCGTGACGTCACGAACTATGTCACAGTCATCGGTCAAAGTTCATTTGACCACCCGAATGAAAAGTCAACGTTTTTCCACGACCAAGAGCAAAACGGTCATTTTGCATCGTTCGTCCGATTTCACCTAACTAATCACGGATTAACCTCACTAATCGTGATTAGTCACTAATCTAATCTAGGAATTTGGGACGGGTCATTACAGATCAACCCCCCATCATTGATTGTTTTCTCACCCATCTCTTGAGTTCAACTCTGTCTTACTAATTGATCAAGGTAAGGTTTTAGGTTTTAGTTAATTCATGATTCCATTAGGTTATTGGGTTCAGTTTCTAGAATTTTTTTGACACATTTTCATCATCTTCTTCCTCCTTGTTATGTTTCGAATTCTGGGTTGAATTCTAATATATTTGATTTTATTGGATGATTTTGACACATTTTCATCATCTTCATTCCATGCTTTTATATTGAATTAATTTGTTGTCTCTATTAAAATCCTTCAATCTGATGGTGGATGTGAATACACTAGTCACCAATTACAAAGCTTTCTTGCCTTAAAAGGAATCAAACATAAAATATTTTGCCCTTATACTCCAGAAAACAATGGTCTTACTGAGAGAAAATACAAACATATCATAGAAACTATCATTACTCTTTTGCAATCTGCTAAACTTCCTGCTTAATGTTGGGTTTACGCTTGCCTGACCTTTGTCTACCTAATTAACAAAATGCCTTATTATAACCTGCACATGATATCCCCTTTATGAAAAACTGTTTGGTTCACTTTTTACAATTGACTCTCTCAAAATTTTTGGTTGTTCTTACTATCCTTTTCTCAAAATTTATAAAACTACCAAGTTACAGCCTAAAACAGTTAAGTGGGTTTTTCTAGGGTATATAGACCAATACAAAGGATATGTCTGTTTTGATCCAGTGTCTTCTAAAGTCTTCATATCTCGACATGTTTTATTCAATGAGTCTGAGTTTCCATATCCATCTCTTACTTCTCAGTCTGCTGCTTGTAAGTCTAACTCGATTGATTTTCCTTATACCATGATCCCTCCTGCTAATCATACAACTTCTTCATTGAGCTGCCCTACTGCTCATGTGATTCCTGTTCTAGCAAGTTCATCTCCAGTTGTGAGCTAACTTATTAAGTCCTCAGTTGCTCCATCTCCATCTCCTACTCCATATTCAGATATTTCTATTACATCTGCCACTTCAAGTTCTCAGCATGAACTCAGTTCAGATAATGTTCTAAATTCGGATCCTTCTTTTTAGCCTGATTTCCTCAAGGTGGTTCTCCCTATATCTGGTGTCAACATGCATCCAATAAAAACTTGTTCAAAGAATGGTATTATTAAGACTAAGGCCTTCACATCATTCCTTACCTTTGCTAAGGCTGAGACCGATTTTTAACTAGTGGAACCTACATCCTTCAAATCTGCTATTTCATCTCATGTTTGGAAGTTAGCAATGAAGGATGAAATCAATGCACTTCATGATCAGAATATTTGGGCTCTTATCCCTCTTCCAGCCAACAAGAATCTGGTTGGTTGCAAATGGGTTTACATAATCAAAAAAACTCTGATGGTTCTATTGCAAGGTACAAAGCTAGATTGGTGGCACATGGTTTTAGTCAAGAACTAGGTTTGGACTATGGTGAAACCATTTTTCTAGTGGTGAAGCCGACCACTGTTAGAATTATATTGGCCTTAGCTGCTCAATTCTATTGGCCACTGCAACAACTGGATATTAAGAATGCCTTTCTCCATGGCATTTTCAATGAGGAAGTGTTTATGCTCCAACCTCCTAGTTTTGAGAGTTCTGATAAGAAAGATCATGTCTACCTTCTTCACAAGTCTCTATATGGTCTTAAGTAAGCTCCATGTGCTTAGATGAACGGTTCACTAGTTTCTTACCTAGTTTAGAATTCCAATCCACCTAGTCAGATTCTTCATTATTTGTCAAAACGACATCGACTGCCCTAGTTATATTGTTGCTTTATGTCAATTATATTATTCTCACAGGAAGTTCTATGCTAGCAATCAAGGAGGTGATTGATTCCCTCACCACTGAATTCGGTATGAAGGACCTTGGTGACCTTCAGTACTTTCATGGGATACAAATTACACGTACATCTTCTGGTACGTTTCTATCTAAAGAAAAGTATGTTTAGGACATTCTCACCAAAACCTCTATGTTTCATAGTAATGGTTTCAACACACCAAGTGCCCCCGGTACACGTTTCGTCGAAATGATGGTCCATCTTATTCTAACCCTACTAACTACAGAATTATCCTAGGAGCTTTACAATACTTGACATTCAAAAGGCCTGATATTGCCTTCTTTGTTAATCAAGTTTACCAGTTCATGAAGAGCCTTGTGAATCTCACTTTATGGCTGTTAAACGGATTTTGAGATATCTTCAGGGAACTCCTAAGCATGGTATCAAGTATGAATCAGGTTCTCTTGATTTAAGTGCCTATACGGATGCTGACTAGGCAGGTGACCCTAATGACAGACGCTCTACTACGAGTATGGTCATTTTCCTTGGTTCTAATCTCATCTCCTGGTCCTCCAAGAACTAGTAAACAGTCTCCAAGTCTAGAATTGAGGTTGAGTATCGTGCTTTGGCCATCACTGCAGCTAAGTTAGCCTGGATTTTTCAACTCTTGTGTGCTCTTCATATTCCCCTATTGCGCCTCCTCTCATTTACTGTGACAATATGTTTGCCACCAGTCTCTTTGCGAAGCCTATCTTCCATTCTCGAGCTAAACACACTGAGGTTGACTACTACTTTGTTTGTGAACGAGTAACTCGTGGGGACCTGGATATTCTGCATGTATCTTCTAGCGATCAAGTTGCTGATGTGTTTACTAAATCTCTTAATGAAAAGATCTTCAATGTTCATGTCTTCAATCTAATGGAACATCAACTTGAGGGGGGATGTTAACAATACAAGTGTGCTCTTACATTCCTCAGCTCATGGTGGGTGTGTGTGTGGTGTGCATATGCAACAACAATCATCCCATACAGATGCAGCAATGGTGCTGCAATGCTGTTCTCTTCTGTATCTCTAGCTCACGGTGAAGATGTAATTGTGATGATTTTAAGAATCAGTTGTTAATTAGAAGCTGTTAACTCCAACTAACTAACAGATTGAAGGCTTGGAGTCATTGTAACTACCATTGCTTTTATCCCTATGGAACAAGAAAACTCTTTTTATTCAATTTCGTTTATGCTGTTAACGTTCTTTACTTTCCATAATCCTTCATCACCTACTTTTGGATTAGGACAGTGAGCTTCTTCATGATTGATTAAATGTTGTGGGTATATCTCCCACATAGGAGTATTTGTGCATGATTTCTTTTTGGTAAAATATGAACGCTAGGAGGCCTTTATTCCAAGTATAGTTGAATATTTGGAATGTGAATTTATGGTTTTGTATTTTGCAGTTTTCGAGGACTTATTCTACTGCCCATTCATTTTAGGTTACTAGCCTATAATTTATTTCAGGTTTTTTTTTTTTTAGTAAATTGCTATTTAATATTCGAAATAGTTCCTTCGAACTCCATTTACCATTGCTTTTGGAACCACATGTTGTATAATTTGACATGCTTGTAAGTGGCAATAGAATCCGTAAGTATATATATGTGATTACCTTATATATATTTATTCATTAACCAAAGGACAAACATTTATTCATTATTATTTAAAGAGGGAATTGATTTTATATCATTCTAGGTACTTACTTAACTGGAAAAGCAATTGAATGTGTGCAAGAATTGTTTGAAGTAATGTGCGCGTATAATTGTGTGTGGTTGAAGGGATTGAATGTAATAACTTGTAAATAGGTACTTTATTTGATTATTTGGTCAATTGGGCTTTTGTAGTTTGAGGAGAATTTGGAATAGTGGCCACATCTAAAGGAGCCGGCTCAGTGCTACACAACAGACTGGGTGTAGGACGATAACAAGCATGGTCATTACGAGAGAGTTTGGACTCTCCAGTCATTTCAGAACCAGATTTGAGGGTTCTGACACTGATATTGAGAATGGAATGTAAACCCTTCTTTCATTCTTTGAGCCCTTTGCTTACTCGAGCATGCAGAAATGGGGGCGCATTTGGATGTTTAAATCAGAAGGTTATTAAGTTTTTTATAGGTACTTAATTGGTGAGCCCTTTAAGGCAGATTATAACTTGCTGATTTTTATCAACTAAGCCTACATTTCTTGGCTTTGTTTGTTTGACACGTACATAATAAATACTAGAAGCACTGCTGAAATGAATTCTCACCAAAAGCCAACACAGATAAATGCAAATGTAAAATATATATATGACCTCTTTATTGTTCAAATGAAAATACTATATTTTGAGCTATTTTTTTTTTATGAGCTTGAGCCTGGCTTGTTCGTCAAGTCTTGCTGGACTGACAAATCAAGAACAAAATCATAAAACTCAAAGGCTTATCCGGTGAATAACCATGCATGTACCTGAATTATAAATTGATCGATCATCAATGATGTCCGACTATCTCATCCAAGCAAGTTAACTTGGAAAATCTGGGTTTATTGGGTTCAAAATTTCAAATAATTAGTCGGATTGGGATTCTTTTGATCTTCACGATTTGTGGTGTGGTCGGTTGATTGCTACCGAAAAAAGGATTCATTATTTCAGTTAGCTTCTTTGGATACATTGCACTATAGTTATCGGGTACCAATAATAAGCAGAGATACTGGCTGTCCTTATGATTTAAAGATTTGAAACGAATGTTTGTTGGGTATAATATAAAGGCTTGAAAACGAAACGATAATGCGTGGTAGCTGCTAAGCAAATCAAATGCCATGGCATTTATAGGAACATGAATGGAGTCTTCTTTATTTGAAAGCCGCTGCATGCAGCTAGTTTTTTTCTAGTACAAATTAAAACCTAGCTATTGGCTCGATCCCAAGAAAATGGAGGAAGTGTTAATATAATTTAGTATATATTCTGGGTTTTGGTGCACACAGTCACAGATTGAGAGATGAGCGAATCAAGAGGTGGGAGAGAAAAAGTAGGTTGGGGATGAGAAAACATCGGGGCGACTTGTGAGCCATAAAATACGGGTCAAACAAGAGTAAGATGGTGCCATTTCCTTACAATCTACGCAAGGATTATATATATGCAATTGCAATACATAATAAATAATTAAGAAAATACTTGTATAACCGAAGAGTTTATTACAATTTTTCCGTATACATGTAAGATAATCAGACCCGTATGTTAATTTCTTCAATTTATCATATAAAAATCATCTCACGAAAAAACTCAACCAAATTAATTAGAGACCGTTTAGCCATTCATATGTCTAAAGATAATCGACAGTTTTAATATAATAGAAAAAAACCTTTCGATGAATATCAATCTATTAAATATAATGAAATAACTAAGTGATTTCTAATTTGTTTCGTTTTTTTTAGAAAAATGATTGCAATGTATTTTAAAAAATCAATGGTTTCGATTAACAAATGTGCATTGCGAAAATTCAACAATTGACAATGAGGTGGATACAAGTATAAGTCAAGTAATTAATCCCCTCTTTTATATATCACGATTACTGCGTTCTACTGCTTCAAGTTTATAATTCTAGCTAAATCTCAAATTCGACTCACATCATGAGTAAGAGTGACGATTATATTTGCATCAATTGTTTGCATAAAATATATTTTCCCTTCTCTTAATTCCTTTCCTCTTCAAATTGATTCTTCTCTTCCTTCACTCCCCTCCCTTTCACCACCCACCTTTGACATAACACTCCTGAAATTCATAGTACATACTCACTTAATCACGGGTAAATGAATTAGTAATAGGACATTGGAAACTTGGCTTAAGTCACTACAAGAAAAAGGCTTTATCCGACGAATACAAATTTGTCAGATAACAAGCTGTTGGCTAATAGCCGTCGTGCTAAAGGTTTTCACGACGAATTAAAATAGATTCGTCGGACAACAGTCATATCACCCGAAAATGACGCGAGATTCGTGAGTCAAGATTAAATTGTTTTATCCAACGAATACAAATTTATTGGGTAACAATAAAATTCGTCGGGTAACATTAAAATTCGTCGAGTAACATTAAAATTCGTCGGATAACAAGCTGTTGGCTAATAGCCGTCGGGCCAAAGGTTTTCACGACGAATTAATATAGATTCGTCGGATAACAGACATATCACCCGAAAACGATGCGAGATTCGTCGGTAAACATTAAATTACTTTACCCGACGAATACAAATTCATCGGGCAAAAATAAAATTCGTCGGGTAACAAGCTGTTGGCTAATAGACATCGGGCTAAAGGTTTTCACGACGAATTAAGATAGATTCCTCGGACAACAATCATATCACCTGAAAACGACGCGAGATTCGTTGATCAAGATTAAATTTCGTCAGGTATGATAAAAAATTTGTTGGCTAATAGCCGTCGAGCTAAAGATTTTCATGACGAATTAAAATAGATTCGCCGGGCAACATTCATATCACCCGAAAACGATGCGAGATTTGTCGGGCAAAATAAAAATTCGTCAGACAAGATTACATTTCGTCGGGCAAGATCAAATTATTATTTTTTTCACGCCGTAGGCGCGAGATTCGTCGGGTAAAGCGAGATTGGTCAAGTATTCTCTCCGTCGGAGAAAATCCCGTCAGACAACTGAACTTTTCTTGTAGTTTCATGCGTCAAAAAATCCACAGGTATACTCTATAAGCCTATGATGATTTGAAGTAGATTGCACTACTGTTGTAGGTACATGCAGTTTTCGTATATCATCGATGATCAGCTACTCAATCGAAAACGAGTTGAACATAAATTTGTATATAGATAGTCAAGCATGCGTGTGCCATGTTATAACTAATGCCACGCAACTCAACATTAAGGCATTGGGTTTCTACCAAATTAATAATTAGCCTTATCAATCTATATCAAATTAAAAAGATTCATAAATGTGATGGCTAGATGGGTCATTGAACAAAGCACAATCATTGAGGCTGTTGACAGCAGGAGTTAAATTTCTGGGGAAAATGCAGCATTTGAAAATATAAGTTCGGAAATGAAAACCTAGCTAACCAAAGCATTAGATCAATTCCAGAAGCGTTCCTTATATAAACGTCCCTCACAAAAAAAAAGCTTTCCTTATCTGAATATGTAGGTGAGCTGTCTAGAAAATGTGCAGTGTCGGTATATGTTTATGTATACCGATACATGTATGTATATATATATATATATATATGTATATGTATGTATATATATTTATATAACTTATCTTGAAGGGTGTCGAGTCTTTTTCTGTGGACATCACTCATGTGACGTTGAGTAATTTGATAGAGTTGTAACCTAGCTCCTTCAAGTGGGAAGTGTACACTTTTGCTAACAGTTTCCGAACTCCAATGACTTCTTGAATGGGGTTATTCAATCTTTCTTTCTACGTCAAATAGCTAAAGCTTAAAATGTTAAAATTTTTAGTGTATAATCACAGGCATTTCAGCTTGAGATTCATAACAAAAAAAAAAAAAATTTACAAGCTACGTAAGTATGTTCAAGAATTAATTCTTTCATCTATGTATCTCATCAATCAAACTTCAATTGGTTAATTTATCTAATTTCTTTGATATTAATTAGTGAGTGATTTTTATTTTATCAAAACTAATTTTTCTTATCTTAATTATGTAATGCCAAATGATACAATCATATCGTCAAGATCAAATTTAAAAAGATAATAAAAAGAACGGACTAACAAGGCAATATTACAAATATACGGACAAATGCCGCATAATAATACAACTCACATTACTATAATGAAGTAGAATTCTAAACCAAACCCACAAAACCAAAAATAAGAAAAACTCTAAATTGACTACCGTCACTATATATATTTGGAAAGCACTATTAATACGCAAATTCATTCATCATGACCTTAAAGAAACTTCATAGTCAGTGATTGTTTTGCTTGTGAATATGCATGAATGATAAAGGCAGACAAGGATGGAGTCGTAGTTAACTTGAATTGAAATCATGAGAAAAGATGACTGGCCAACTAGCTAGGTTAATTCTGTGGCTCTAGCTAATTAACTTATACTTAACCTATGTAGCTTAAATATTGTACCACAAGGGGAAATGAAAAGAGTGCGGTGTTGTTGCTTTGAATTTATTAACCAATATATATATAGTTGAAATAAGGAAGTGTTTGGCAAATTGAACTTCTCAGTCTTCTGACTAAATGATGCATATTTTTAAATATTAAATTTAATATTTAATTAATACATAAAGTTATATTACCGGCCCATTTTAAAGTAGAACTGATATATTTGCGGTTTTTATACGATGATGGTGATGTAAGATTTCGTTTTCTGAGCTACATGATCAAGATAATGTGCTTTTAATCAAAGGGTGCGTTCTTGATTTTGACAAGAAACTAACACTATTCCTATTCCTAGCTAGTGCAGCTAGCTGTACTCTCTTATTATCGACTATGTATAATCATCATGTCCTGTAAGACTGTAATTGAATTGATATCCGGCCGATATATATGTATCGATACCGGCCTATACTAACGAATCACCTTAAAATGTATTCAATATTTGAAAGAAAAAGAAAAAACTAGCTATAGTTAATTAGGTCTGTCCTGAGAATGAAGCAAGAACCACATGTGCAAACATGAAAGTCAAAACACACTTGAGTCGCACGTGAGCAACAAGAGAGAGAGCTGGCATTTGTTCTTCTTCCGTCTCCCTCTCCATCTCTCTCTCTCTCTCTCTCTCTCTCTCTCTCTCCTCTCTCTCTCTCTCTCTCTCTCTCTCTCTCTCTCTCTCTCTCTCTCTCTCTCTCTCTCTCTCTCTCTCTCTCTCTCTCCATTCATGCTTTCATCGAGTGCTTCTCTTTGATCCGCAGAAAACCATAATCCAAATCCTCGTACATCAACCAAACACAGATGATCCAAACTCGATCATGAGCCACCATCACCAACAAAAAAATATATTTTCGTCATCGTCGTCACCATAATCGATCAACTAGCTGCGGCTTTCTTCCTTAGCTAGCTAGCTAGCCTCTTATAATTTAGAGGATTTATTTTTATAAGGAAAATATATATTTATATATATATATATATCACCAGTGGACCACTTTTCTCTAGTGTACCTTGCCTTTGAAGTACACTCATTATTAAATTTCTAATTGTGCCCCTTATTTTACTTCCTTCTTCCCTTCAAACCCTCTCTCTCTTCCTCACTTAGCTCCATCGAGAGAGCATGCCTGAATGTCCAGAGGAAGGTAATGATTATTTCGTCATCTAATTATTGCAAACTTTTAATTACTTTATATATATATATATAAGACTGTACTTATTATCACATTTTAATTTGTTTAATTTTTTTTTTAGGGAGAGATTTGATGAGATAGGCAAGAAGATCAAGAGAGAAACAGATGCTGCTTCTTCTTTCTCATTATCCAATGGGAAGAAGGCACATGTTGGGCCCCCCTGGAACCCTAAACACCATCACCCCTTGTGCTGCCTGTAAGCTTCTTAGAAGAAGATGTGCCCAAGAATGCCCATTTTCTCCTTACTTCTCTCCTCATGAACCCAAAAATTTGCTTCCGTGCACAAGGTCTTCGGTGCCAGCAACGTCTCTAAAATGCTAATGGTAAATCACATAAACCCTAATTCGGTCTTCGATTCATATCATCATGATATATACTATTGATACTGATCAATGCATATGATGATGATGATATATATATATATACATGTGATAGATAAATATATAAACTAATTAATTGGTACCGGTACCAACTAATCAATTGTTCACTAGCTAGCTGCTCTTTAATTTCTCTTTGTTCTTAATTAGTTGCATATACATTATTAGTCGATCACTAATGGTTTATAATTTTTGGTGATGAAATAATGAATTAATTAATTCAGGAGGTGCCGGAGAGTCAAAGAGCAGATGCTGCAAATAGTCTTGTTTATGAAGCAAATGTGAGGCTAAGAGATCCGGTGTACGGATGCATGGGTGCAATTTCGGCTTTGCAACAACAAGTTCAATCTTTACAAGCTGAGCTTAATGCAGTAAGGGGTGAGATACTTAAGTACAAATATAGGGAAGCCGATCTTCTTCCTTCTAATTCTCATCATCATCATTTGCCTTTGTTCTCTACTTCCGGGGCGGTTTCCATTGCTTCCTTGGCCCAAACACCGCAGCCACCGCCACCACCACCGCCACCTCCTCTACCCCCTACTTCCTCGTCTTCTTCTATGTACACTACTCAACCAACCAGTGCTGCGGACTATAGCTCCCTCTCAAGTGAAAATGTTTCCTTCTTTGGTTAATAAACTTTTAATTCTCTTAATTAGATTGAAATTAAAAGATGGATTTTCCCATTTGATTTCTTATTATTACCACGATTCTTCAAGTGGAATAAAATGATGACAAATATTAGAGATGATTTTATAATTAAAGAGTTGCTTGGGGGTATTTTCATAGTTTCTTAGTTACTGTCTCAATCCATTTTAATTAGGTCCTTATTTTGTCTCTAGATATCGTTGGTTGTTATGTTCCTTTCTTAATGTTACATATGAATTAACTTTAATTTCCACTAGCTTCTTGTACTAGCTTGTTCCTATTGGTTGAATAGCCACTATGTGCAAATTCAACACCACTCTATATATATGTCGACATATCTTGATGTAACATGATTTTATATTTTTATATTTTCATATATATATATATATATATACAATTATTTGATCCTCATTTTGTATACGAAACCAGTTGATATTGATATTAACAAAGGAGGCTCCTCGGTTTTGGTGTTACCCGATGAATATTTTTTATACCCGACGAATCTTATTCGCCTGATAAAATTTAGTTTCTTGTAATAGCTGCTAATTGATCAATCTTTATAATTAAATTCGTGCAATTAATAGATGATTTTGCAACTTAATTTCTAACGATTTTTGTTCCTTCACATGCTTTCTCCTGCGATCTAGACATCGAGTTTAGTCGCATGATAACAAAGGATCATGAATCATATTGTTATTGATCTTGATTAGCATTTGTCAATGACTTTTTCTAATTCAATCACTAATTTGATTATTAAGAGCCAATTAATAGTATGCAGACTGGAGGATCATGGGCCGGGTAACAGATTAGGAAGCCAAATTAATTAGGTTTCCTACTAGCTATTTCCCGAGTAAGATTCATATTTAAATTAAGGACAATGGTAACCTGACCCAGCATTTAAATAATAATCAGAATCTTATTCATTATTAGATGAGTTTAATAATTTCTGGGTAGAGCTAGTCGGCAAAAATTGATGGCATGCATGGCAGAAAATGATAACCATAGTGGAAGCTAGCTAGCTATACATAAATAATTCAATGCTTCTTAGTCCTACAGAAATGTTCCATATACGTGCTAACTGTCTATTATTTATTATTTTAATACGTTAAATTATATGTATATATTGTTCAGAGAGGATTCGAATTTTGGTGAATTATTACTACACATATTACTCTTCTCCTACAGAAATGAGCATATATACATGCGTGGATCTGTTTTTCTTAGGGGAAACTTACGATATCAATTTGTATTTAAATTATTGAACATCATGTCGACAATGCTATAAATTAATAACCTTAATTGTGGGAAAACACAAATTGATAAAGCTTGATCCACGTACTAATTAGTGGTAATTAATTAGCTTGGAATTGTTAGATTAATTAAGTTTTGCATACGTTTGGTGTTAGGTTAAGAAAGGGCAGTTTGGTAATATGAAATCATAGTAGTACAATGAATCACATATATATATATATATATATATATATATAGAGAGAGAGAGAGAGAGAGAGAGAGAGAGAGAGAGAGAGAGAGAGAGGAGAGAGAGAGAGAGAGAGAGAGAGGAGAGAGAGAGAGAGAGAGAGAGAGAAGGCTAGCAGGTAGCTAGGGATACATATACGATATATGATAGGTGTATGTTGCTATTTAGTGAAGTTACAGCATAAGATTTTAGTGAATTATACATATATATATATATATACACATTGTTATGTATTTGTTGGATGGTCAATGATCTTGCCAGCTATATTAATTTCTCAAACCAGTTTTGTTTCCTTGGCGTGTGGATTTCAATGTTGGATCAACCCAAATGGAATTACAGATTAATAATAACAACAAACCAAATGCATGGCTGCAGATCTTCAGTCCATTTATTCACCATCTCCCATCCACTAGTTTTCTTTTATATATGGAATGTATACAATTTCTTCATTTTAATTAACGAGAAAACTCCATTGATGCAGAGTCATAATAAATCTTCTATTAAGTAAAATTGTTGGAAGATTATCGCAACAATCAACTATTATGGTCTCTATTGGTTGATTTAATTTAAGAAGACTAGCATAACATGACCCACTGCTATGACCTCTAAATTAAATTGTAGTATAGTCTCAAGAAATTGAAACTACAACTCACTTTTGTGCCTTTTACTTCAAATTTGGTCTCATCATATATAGGAGGAATCGAATCCAATTACAAAACCCACCATTAAAGTCTCCTAGCTACTTAAATCTCGGGTCTAATTGAAATCTTAAAAGGAATCATACTGAAGCACACACAAAAAAAAACGTTCGATCTTTTAAGAAATTTTAGTCTACATAGATGAAATTATGAAATATCGATATATGGAATTGAATATCTTAATACGTAGTCCATCACAAGATATATATAGTAAGCCGGGATCAGTGAAAGAAGCCCCATAGTAGAGTAATTATACGTGCATTTATATATTAGTTATACAGAATGTGTCTCCCTCGTTCAAGTCTCTAGAATTGAACCAAGATGTGATGGAATTGGTCTAATGTCAAGGTTGCTTAACATAGTGGCATCTATATATATAAGATACAACGCCTTTGATTTTCTATGCCGTAAATTGTCTAAAATAAATCTCCCTTCTATTTATACCCTTCAATTTAATGGAAGGAGTAGTCCAAACTTATTTAAGGCACAAATTATAGTTGCATTTTTTCAATGTGGAACATTGCCTTACACTCGAACACACCCCCTCATGTGTGATAAATTTTCCAGTCTAAACAATGACAATTAAATAAGTAACGTGTGACACGTGTGGCGTTAAGCCTCACACATGAGACAACCCGCTCTAATACCATAGAGAAATTAATTAATGTTTCATCCTAAAAGCAATTGGCAATGAGGGAGTAACCTAAGCTTATTTAGAATAGAAACTGGAGTTGTGTTTTTTTGTCGGAGTGTGAGACAATATTCCACTTAGGAAAAATACAACTTCAATTTAAATAGGCTTGTACTTCTCTCCCTCTATTGCCAACTAATTTTAAGGCTGGAATTGTCACACGTACAAAGCTTAACAGTCATATGTCTAAATTAAAACGTTTTATCTTGCGTATAAAACTTAACCGTCATATATGCACATTAAAAATAGACCTCAATTTCTACTCATTAAAAATAGAAAATAAGCATGTGAATAGAGGCTGCTTCCCAAGATCTAGTATCTATCTATTTACTGATGAATATTATCCATGCGTGCATGCTACCTATATATATATATATATGTGTATATATACTCGCTTGGATTTTCACTCAACTCCAATTGCAAACATTTTGAGGCACGCCATTAGTTATTAAATAAATAAAAAAATTAACCAATACATAAATATATATGTATCTCTGTTATTATAAGGGCAGCGGACTCATATAGTTACTTCTCTTTAGATAAAATAGCATAGTTACTTTTCTTATTTTTGTGTAAAAATTAAAAATTAATATATATATATATATATATATATATTAGTGCCACGTACGTATTAAAGTCATCAGAGATACATATTTTGACTTTACAGAAAGAATATTGGAGTAAGAAGTCGATGATTCATTATGGCTTAATTATGAAGCTATAAACAAGTTTCTTAGAACATATAATTAATTAAATCAAGCTAGAGATCATATTAATTTGTGTACCGATGTTTCTCTCTAGCGTGTTGTGCTTTCAAATCTCGAGGATACGAAGCTAGCTGTAGTCATGCAGGAATATTTTTCCGTTGAAATTAATGTTTAACTACAATGACAGCTATGGTTATGGACATAATTAAACAGAATCACACTCATTGATTAGAACGAATAATGTAGAAGAAATCATTTTCTTCAAAAAAAAAATATATTAAAAAAGTGCATACACATATATACTACATATATACGATTGTGACCTTGGGAAATTGAAGAGCATATATATTAATTGGAGCTAACAACATAATTAATTGGAGCTTATCGATTATAATAGGATGTCAACACGTACGTACACTGGGATAAATTAAAGTAAATTAGCATAACAAACTGTGTTACTATATATAAATTCTTTGTTTAACCAAACTTAATTGTATTCTTAATATTTTGGAGCTGGTTCATAAATGGGTAACTTGGTATCATTAATAACGAAAATTCTGTGAAGCACTACGTACGTGCATCTCGAATGATTAAAAGACAAAAATTTAGCCATAGATCGAATATGGGTTGCACCATAAAAAATCTCAGTTACTAATTTAAACCTAATTGCTTAAGCTAAGCTAGATGATTAATTTTGATTAAGCCGTGAGGGCGTGTATTATTATTCAATCAAAGATAGGGTTGATCCTCCTGCAATTCAACCTGACCTCACCAGCTGGCCAACCCTTGAGGGGGTTGATGGCTCCCATCTTCACCATTGCCCTCGCAAAGTCATTAAAGAAGGTTTCTTGGTTTTCACTGTAATCAACCACAAAAGAATCAGTCTTGCCGTCTTTTCCACTGAACAATTGCTGATCCGAGTGGAGGAGCCCTTTCTTCTGGACAAGGTTTTTGTAGTAGCTGTTGTCAAACACCAGTGGAGTTTCGGCGTCCATTGGGGCCATGTTGGCATCCCCCGACCCTTTCTTTTTAGGGCATTTTAATTTCCTCCTCTCGGCCAGCTCTCTGTCTATATTTTTCTCTTTGTATATCCTGTTCCTAAAGGAGTGACACTGTGCTTCCCCAACGGTATGAGCTCCTGCGCCATTGCACACCAAGCATATTATACACGAATTTGCTAATTATATGCTGCCAAGATATTGAAACGAATCGAAGAAATTGCGAACATATATGTACCGGATAAAGCAACCAAGTCCCTCTCGGTGAGTGCAGCACCGCTGAATCTATGGATAAGCTCCTTTAGGTTTGTTTTTGGTTCGGGTATGCTGATTCTGGTGATGAAGGGGTTTGTCGCCCTCGCGTCTAGTCTTCCCAATTCAACCCCCCAACTTGGTCCGCCCAGCTTTAACATGTATATATATATATATGTATGTATATATACATACATGTAATCAAGACGAATTAATGTGTGGTGTATATATATATATTATAATTGTTCTTGATGAGATATATGCTAAAGATTATTAAAATTTTATTTTGACATAAAAAGATAGTTAAAATTTCTTGATAATTAATTATAGACAATTCAACGCATCAAAATTTGACAACTTGAATAGCGAAATTTCCAATTAAACAACCAAAAGTATCTAAATCTATATCCATCAAATTTGAAATCCCAACCATGTACATAAACCAAATTGATCTGCTCAATATAGCGAATTAACCTAAGATTTAGCTTTCAAATTTTAGACTCCACCCAAAATTTAAGAATTAAACTCTGAAGTCCTAAGCTCTTCCTATACCATTTCTACCTTGACACCTCTGCTCCGTCCTCAAAATTTATTGAAATTTTAAAATTTCAATCTTAACCCCTAGGCTCCTAGACAGCACGTACTCTTAATATGCAATTTAAGGCAAATAGATATATAAAATCAAAATTTTAAAAATTGCGTCTGAACTTGGAAAGTAAAACATTGGTTCCCTCAGAGGTAAAAGTAAAATCAATCACAATGCTTAACCCAATATATTTACTTGATAAAAAAATAGATTTATCCTTGAATATATTGTCATTGTATATAAATTTAGTATGTATGATTCATATGAAAAACTTACAATGACGACGGAGTCTCTGGCAACAATGGCGACTATGTCAGCACAAGAGACCGTCCCGGGGCACAGTTTCTCCACTGCAGACTTGACTTCATCGATCACTTCAAATCCCTTTGTAGAATTCTTATTGGCACCCACCGTTTTCTCTCCAATAAACAAAGGACGATCATCGTCTAGGAGCAATGATGCATCACATCCCTACATTATTTACAAATATATAATAATCCATCATCGATTGAGTAGGTTAATTTGTACAATTGAAGGACACATGATGCATAAATATATATTAATGGGGCTGGCTAGAAGATATACGTTTACAAAACAGTCGTGAAAGAAGAGGCGGAGGAGGGAGGCGCCGATTCGAGGCTCTTTTTTAATGGCGGATTCTACTATGGATCTCACAGTAGGGAAGAGCTTTGGGCAGGATTTGTCATAATGGTTTGCTGCAAGTCCATCGCTTGTCACGGTGCTCGTTTGTATAATTAGGAGAGCCAAGGTCATGAAAATGGCCATGGTGGAGGGATATATATAAGATGATGAGGAAGAAGCCATTGATGATGACCTTATAATTATAAAGTTTATGAGTTATTGGTTAATAATCAAAAATTAAAGGTCCTGGAATTGGCACAAGAACTGATCTTAAGGCTTGTACGTACGTATGCTTAGCTACGTTGGATAGGAAAGAGTTCAACTAGTTGTTCAAAGTTTGATTATTTAAAATGAAATTGATAAATGGGTGAGCTTGTATTTTTGCATATTCTTGACCATGTATTCAGAAGACCTACGAATATCTCCGACTCACACTCATTCCGGCCTCCGTATTAGGAGTTAAAACATTCTTATTACATGACCTGGTAATAACCCACTAATTACCTACAAAATAGAGAAGCCACATGGGTTTTCAACACAACAACCCTCCCTTTCTCTTGCACAACATCCTAATATTGAGATACACAGTTTTCAAAATTGGCAATTATAAACCCAGTTTTCAAAATCATGATATACATTTAATTTTGACTTATTACTCAAAATACTTCCCGAACGAGACATGCATTGAATCTCACTTTACTCCCCAAACCAGATTTCATTGTAATGTACTCCCAGAACAACGCTTATGTTACCTTTGTTGCTCCATTTCATTAGTCACGTTAGTAAAAACGTCAATATTACATTTGTGTTAGTGCATAATTCGTTATTTAATTATTTATAAAAAATTATTAAAATTAACACACACAAAAATTAGGAAGAATATGATAAATAGTGAATATGAGTTTCTCCATCATCATCTTCTTCCTTCTTCATCTAATAAAATCCAATCCCAAATTTTAATCCCAATTTAGGTTTGATGGCAATTTGGGTTTCTCAAATCCCCGTTCTACAAATCAATCTCAAATCTCCACACTATGGGACACCTAAAGGCTAAAACCCTGATGAGACGAATTCTACAGAGCTCTCCCTTTGCTTTCTCAGCACCCCATATTCTTCCTCCAAGGCCTCCCCGTTCATACATCTATGGTGGGTCTTCTTCACAAACTTCAAAATTCTCATTCCCCATTTGGTGTCAGCTCAAATCACAGGTAGGTTGTCACCAAATCTCTTCCTTCTCCAGAATAGGGAGAACCATTGAATGATGTCTCAGACATAGTCTCCATGACAGGACCTATCCCAATCCCCCAAGATTATCGTGGGATGTGTCATGCTTCTGTCTAACACCACATTTCAGACCAGGAATAAAACCCTAACCCACTCGAGGTTTCCAGAGTGCGTAGTGATTTCCAAAATACGCAGCGGCATTTGATGTCTCGGTCTCAGTTACAGCCCGTATCCGCGATCAATTTGAAGGATATCAAAAACCATAAAAACTGTGAGTGGAAGAAAATAAACAGTTTTAAAACAAATTTCCGAAATCAACATTTATACCTTTCACTTAAAAACATGCATGCATCAGAAAACAAGTACCTCAAATACTTTTTTAAAAACAAGTCATATTACTTTTCAATCAATACATAGTGAAAACATTTGTCAATCAAAGCAATTTCCTCAATAAGGTCTCAGCTCAAAACCAAATCAGGCAGGGTCTCCGCCCAAATCCAAAACACGTAGGGTCTCAGCCCAAATAAAATCATTTAGGGACTCAGCCCAAATCCAAATCTCATAAAACATCTCAATATGGTCTCTGCCCGAAACATCGACTCACATCCGAAGTCTTATGAAAACATTATCAACCAATCCTCTTTATCCAATATCCAGAAAATAATCTCAATAGTCATGATATCAATGCAACGCGTGCGACTCAGGATTACACGTCTGAGTATACACCCAGGATCTACGACGTGTGAGTGGCAACTCAGGATTGGATCCCTTGGCTCGACGTCAAGGTGCTTGGTGTCATCTAACGTGATGATTGAGGATTGAGGTAAGTGTGAATCGTGATGGTGCCACCATGGATCAAGAAAATCGAGATGAGTATAGACCGAGTTGGATGTGGATCGAGCTAGTTTGGGATTAGCGCCAGCTAACTAGGACGATGGGGATTGGATCACTCAGACTGGATGAGTGTCATCGATTTTTGGGTGGAGGTTTCTTTCTGTGAGTGCAGCCCGTTGACGTGATTGACTCGGGAATGAGTCAAATTGATTTTGATTTGAGAGGATTGCTGAATTAGAGGCTGATAGCACAAATTCAGAATTCGAGCCTTTGCATCGTCAGGACGCGGGTCAAGGTTTAGATTGGTACGTCTTGGTAGACGTGAGTATGTGTTAGGCACATCTCAAGTGCTGGTCGAGTGACCAAGAGGAATCAGAAAGGATGTTGAGTGTAGTGTATGATCTGTCCAGAGCAAGGATCAGACAGACATGTGTGGGACCACGATTGGCATGTCAGCCATATGATAGACAAAGTGAATCAGTGATGGACACGGTATGGTAATCAAATTGGATCTGATTTTGATTTTTCGATGAGATCATTAATGGGATGCCAAGTACTGTGCTCTAGAGGCGAGTGACTTATAGAGGGTTCAGTTATATTGTGTGAGCTGGAAGCTCAGGGCCATGGTTGTGGGCCGGAAGAACCCTAGTGTTTTGAGTTGTGATTATCTCAGCTAGAGCAAGTATTCGATGGGGTCAATGTTGACAGGACCCATCCCAATCCCCCCGGGATTAGTGGGGGATGACCCTGCTCCCGTCTGACACGGAGTGTCAAACAAGGAATATTTCTGACCTTTGCCCTCCCGGGCTATCAGAGTACGCCAGGATCCGGAGGAGGCATGTGATATCTCGGTCTCTGCTACAGTCCACATCCGCTGTCAACCTGAAGGGCATTCAAAACATTAAAAGCTGTGAGTGGACAAAACAAGAGTTTATAAAAAATTTTAACGAGAAGACATTTGTACCCTTCACTAAAAAGCATGCATGCATTCGAAAACCATTTAACCAAAAGAAACCATATGTGAGAGCTAAGCCCAAAACCAATATTGAAAGAATTATAATGAAAACGACCATACGGGACTCAGCCCAAACCATAGTAAAACCACGTATATGGGCCACTGCCCAAAACCTGTGCATATCACATATCATATATCTCATATAGCATACATCATATATACATATAATTCACACAATCAATCCTGTCACGGTTTCCAAAGCTACGCGCGTGCTACCCAGGTCTCAATCCGAGTCTTCTCAAAGTCAAGATCAATGTCCGCAGACCACTGACCCTACCCGAGGTAATAGTAATCATAGCCTTCCTGAGAGTAAGAAACCCAACTGGGGGGTGACTCCACTCAGTCGGTGCTCCGTGACTACTCCGGGGTCCACCCAGGCCAACGACCCTCCCCGGAGGAGATAATAGAAGTAAAAGAAGGTATATGAATACATATATATACATAACATAAACATTCATGCCTGATTCCCTTGAACCGTCATGATCCATAACATCCATAACAAGGGTTCATGCCGGTTCCCATAAACCGTCATGAACCAGAATGACCTTTCCAGAGTTCATGCTGGTTCCCATAAACCGTCATGAACTTGGAAATCCATCTAGGGTCCCTGACCCGAAATCATCAGTGTAAAACAACTGGGTCTCGTGCCCGAACATATGACTCAACTGGGCACCGTGCCCGATATCTAAGGGTCAGTCACGACTCCGATCATAGTGATACGTGCAACCATCCATCCAGGACCGCTCTCAATCCTGGTATGTCGCCGTGAACAAATCAACCGACGCGACCACCATAAGATCATGGTGCACTCATCACCGATCGTTATCCTGAACCGTCAGCACTTCGAAGTCGAGCCTCTCCAGGCTGCCCGACCACGAATCGTGCATCGTGTCCTCTCCGGAAGGAACACATCCCAAACCGGAGGCGAGCGTCATATCGTCGATCGCTGTGCACATAGCACCCGTCGCAACCACGATTTAGACCCGAAGGTCGTAAATAGCGTCATATGCCCGAGACAAAACCAAATGGGTCTCATACCCGAGTTTATCCTTTTAGAAATCCAAAACCTTTTCATTAAAACCAATAAAGAAATACAGACCCGTATAAGCACCATATAAGGCCGAAACCTCGAAATACGTGCTTATACGTAACCACATACAAATGCACCCATGGCATCATCAAACAAGTAATAAAACATATAATAAATATTTATGCATGCACCAATTTAGAAAACAAGGTCCACTCACAGCTTTTAATGTTTTGACTGCCCTTCAGGTTGACAGCGGATGTGGACTGTAGCAGAGACCGAGATATCACATGCCTCCTCCGGATCCTGGCGTACTCTGATAGCCCGGGAGGGCAAAGGTCAGAAATATCCCTTGTCTGACACTCCGTGTCAGACGGGAGCAGGGTCATCCCCCACTAATCCCGGGGGGATTGGGATGGGTCCTGTCAATGTGGTATCAGAGCGGGGTTGTCTCTATTCGAGCAACCGCGGAGCTCTTGGAATGTACGCTAGTCGAGGATGTGATATCTTAAGGGGCTACAGTTCGTGATCAACTTGATAGTTGGGGTGCCGATACGATAGTTAGTAGGATTGGATCGTCTTGGTTCGACATTTGATGCCGGGGTTACCATAGTTCTGTCAGGGTTGACAGTGTGGAACCCTACGAATGGTGAACGTAGTATTACGTTAGATTTCGGTCGTGAGATGGTTAGTTGCGATCGTCTTCCCCGATGTCGCAGGATCAGTTTGACGGCAGTTGGCAGTCGGATTCGTGGAATCCTGGTTGGACTTACGGTAGGATTGGATTGACGTCTTTACGATGTCAAGACCGCGGGGTCGGTCAGATTGTTGATTTTACTGTTTTTCGCAGGTGGGTTCAGGGGAACTCTACGTGTGATTGTGGAACCCTACATTAGGTTGTCTGGTTCAGAAAGGTGAGTTGACGAGTGGTGTGACTTTGACGACTATTCGGATTTGGGTTCGTTAGTCGGTTTAGTCATGTCAGTTGTGTTGGGACTACACTCTGCAGTCGAGGTTGTACTTATTGGTTAGACCTACTTGGTTGTCGTGCTACTCAGTTGTGGTTTGGTGCAACTAAGGTCGTGGATGACCTGGTAGACGACATCGGTTTAGTCGAGGTACGACAGGTTAGAGATTGTTGGATAAGTTATCAGGGTTGGTACTTGTCGATGGAATCCCTAAGTGAGATCCGAAGTGGTAGTACGTACGGTTGATTCCGTTGGATGCGGAGTCTCGATAGTGATGTCTGGTAGTGAGGTCTGCGTGAGTCTGAGGTAGGCGCTACTACCGAGAGTGGTTGTAGTTACGGTTGTTGGGAATCGGGGTCGTCGCTCGGTGTGAGCGGAGATCCAGAGTTGTCAGTTTGCACACGGTGTGCTAGTGTTAGTGCTGATGCTAGTGTGGATGCTTGTGTGCTAATGCTAACAGGTGATGATATTGGTACTAGTGCTGGTGCTGGTGCCAGTGATTGTGATGACGGTGAGTTACGAGTCGGGATGTGACTTCGTCGAGATGAGCCTATGTTCGGTATCTGTGGTCCGGGAGTGGCTCACGGATAGTGACGGACTGGATAGGATCCAGTGGTAGTTGAGGAGTGGGGATCGAGTAATATCATGGGGGATTAGTGACCGGTTGGTCAGACTCGATCTGTCACGGGGTTTAGCAACCAGTTGGTCAGTGTTGGCCAAAGTTGGCCAGAATTAGTTAGATATGGTGGTTTGCAGAGATTTGACTGCAGATCACAGCAGGAGTCTGTTGTGACTCTTTAGTCGAGCGGTACATCAGATTAAGATGAATTGACATCCTTTTGGATGTACATATACGGTCGTAACCGGATAGATAAGTTGATTATGGACACATGGTTGATGTCCAGGTATGTTGCTTCCAATCTTGTTGGAACTTCGAAATCGCGAGAGGTTGCGATTGCGGTGACGAATGGAAGGCGGGTTTTCCGCATTGGTATTGGGTATGTCGAAGTCATTTTGGGTGACTTCTCAGATTCTACCATGATTGATGATGGTTGATGTTGATGATGTATATGTTGTTGGTTGCCACTAGTACATTGGTCGTGTATTGGTTGGTGGACCCGGATTTGTCTTGGGTCGTCAGGAGAGTTGGTTATTTCGGAGTTAAGTGAATGAGATTTCTCATTTCCTGCTTGGTGGCAGACGATGTTGGTTTACGTGACGTGGTGAATGCAGCGAGTTTGGTTGTATTCACATAGGATGAGTTTTGATGTCATAGTCTTGTATCATCTTTGATTTTCCTCGGTGGAATGACAAGGATCGATACGAGGTAGTCAGTGAGAACCCACAATCTCGACGTGTCTCGTCGTTGACTGATCTGTTTAGATGTGGGAAATGGTTGAGGACTTTGGACGTCGTGACGATCGGGGATCGTGACGTCTATGGTCGTTTGACGTAGTGTTGGATCTGGATCGTGATGTCGATGATCCAGCTAGGTGGATATTTTATTACTCTTACTTGGATGTTGAGTGGAGCTTGATGGGACTGAACTTCTTTTCGAGGTAAATCCCATATGGCTTACTACTCACCTGAGTAGTTGTCCGATGAGTAATTTTCCGACGTAGTCGGATATGGTCAGCCTGGATGTGTTGATATTGGGATTGGCGTCCCTATGAAGTCAATCGAGGGTAATGTATAACTTGTTTGAACAGGTATCCGATAGGTTCGGATATAGTGCGTTTCGTTAGACGAGAACGAGAGTTCGAGTTTTGGAATCAGATTTCTGGATGACGATTCAAGATTTGATTTTGGAACTTGAAAGGATTTCTGGATTTGGGTTTTGGAATTGGATTCTGGGTGATGATTCAGGATTTGATTCTAGAGCTTGACTGTGGATTTTCTTTTTATGGATTTGGGTTCGGAATGGTCATTCCTAATACTAGTTTGCGGAATGATGATTTCGGATTCGGATTTGGAAATGGATGTTTGAGTTGGAGTTTCGATTTGTCTAGTATGGGATTGGACAAATGGACTCCATTAGTGAAATGTGTTTGACTACCACCTAGGTCATCGTGTGGTCGTGTTATTGTTGTTATTGTTGTGGTCGTCGTGGTTGTAAGCTAATTGATGGGTAGATGTACGTACCTTGTGCGTTATTCGAGATACGATACTGGGTGTACTTGTCGTGTCAGGTGACGGTATATAGGTTATACCGGCAGTATGTTGGTAAGCGTGTTAGTAGACGGATTGGTTCCGATACCATTGGATTAGTCGAGGTCGTGAACTAGACATTGGATACTGTGCAGAGGGTCATGGTATTTCTGATGGGTCTAGTTACACACAGATTGAGTGAAATGCTTTGTGGGTGAGTGTTTACCCATGGTTGAGTGAGTTGGTGGTTAGTGTAATGACCCGTCCCGAATATCGGGATTGAATATTAATTAATTATGGTTTAGAATGACTAATCGGGGATTAGTTGAGTGAAATCGGACGAAACGTGCAAAATGACCGTTTTGCCCTTGGCGTGGGCAAAATGTTGACTTTTAGTTCGGGCTGTCAAACGGACTTTGACCGATGACTGTGACGTAGTTCGGGACGTCACGAGTTCATAGACAGGTGGCACGTTCGATTCCGACATTCGTAGAGAAAGTTATGATGTTCGGAAGTTGAGGGGTATTTTGGTAATTTGGCAAGTTAGGGGCCAAATGTTGACTTTTTGATCGGGAGGTCCGATGGACGAGGGCCAAGGACCGTTACGTAGGTCTCGTCGACACGAATCCAACGACAGGCGGCATGCCGAAATCGGAGATTCGACGACGAAGTTATGGTCACGGAATCGGGTTCGATTAACCGAACGAACCGGGATTAAAATAATATTTTAATATGAACAGTACCCGGTGACTGTGCACATCCGGATGAGTGACAAGTGTCACCCATCCCTTATTTCCAGCTCCATGTTTCCCTCCCAACACCATCATCATCTCTAATCATCATGTTCTCCATCATTTTCCTTTTATTTTCTTTACATTTTCTTCCAACGGTGCACAAATTGGGGGAGGACTGAACTGGGAGAATTGGCTCCCTTCCTCTGCCGTTCTTGAGAGAAAAATGAGAGTTCAAGGGACTGGAATAACAAGGGAAACACGAGGGGTTGTGAGTGTGTTGAATTCTGGGTTTCGGATTTTGGGAATTTTGGGGGGAAAATTCAAATACTGGAAATGGGGCCGTGAGGATCGCAATTGAACTCACTTCGAGCTTCCTGGGATCACTACGATCAGAAACGTCGAAAGAACGAAGGAAATTGGTGCTGTTTTGGCTCTGAACACACTTGGTGACAGAGGAGGAAATTCGAGGTTGAGTCGAGGGAATTGAGGCTTTGATTGACGAAATTGATGTGGGGATTGTGTTCCTGAGGATCCCACGATGCTTTTGGAGGGATCAATTGAAGGAAAACGTTGGAGATTGACGGACTTCCATGGTTGCACATTGACGACTATCGAGCTTGAGTCGTGGAGATTGAGCACTGGATTGAAGCAATTGAGTTGGGGGAAATGTTTAACGGAGTCCACTAATGCTTCTGGTTGAATCAATTTAAGGAAATCGATAGGAATTGAAGGAGTTCGAATGATGAACAATGGCCGGATGTTCTTCGAATGATCATCTGTGATCGTGAGGTTAGCGGTAAGGTTTCGTGTAATTGATTTTTCAGACCTCTAATTAGACTTGTAATGAAGCTGTATGAATGTTCAATTGATGAAATCGGTGTCGAATTGATAGGATTGGAACCGGGTTGTCTAGCGGGTTAATTGGACCCGTTTACCAGAGATACGGGTTAGGCTGGTGACACTGTAGCAGACGCGTGGATTTCACGCGCAGCCACTCACGGCGGCGCGTGAGGGCGCATCCGGCCTAGTCTCAAGGTGAGGTCAACATGACTTTTGATCCTCTCAGTGTAACGAACATTTTAACGTTGGTTTTGAGGGAATCGGATATTGTTTCGGTAATGTTCCGCGTATCCGAAGTTTTGTTTTACGTTAAAAATACGTATTTAAATTCCGAAAAAATTGGGGAAAATTATATGAAGTATTTTGAGATGTTAGTAACCCTCTATAATGATTTTGGGCAGGAGTTGTGATTTCCAGAATTTACGGAAAAACGTGCAGCTCGGAAACGAACCGTTTTGAACGGTGTGTGTGAGTGGACTTTGTTTTCTAACCGTGATGCATGCATATATGATTTAAAATGCTTTATTATATGATTTGATATGATTTGGCATGATTGGTATTTCAATTCGGTGATTTCTCGGTTTTATGATTATTATATTATTATATTCTGGCACGACTTTCGAGAAATCATCAAATTGGTTTAAAATGGTATTGTGGGCATGAGAACCCAAGTAAATAATGATTTTGACTCGGATTTGGAGTTACATGTGAATTTGATGAATTTGATGATTTATGGTATTCTCGTGATTTTGTGATTATTTTAATCAGTCTTTCGGGCACGTTTTACGAGAAACGTGCAAATGATGTTTTGGGCCAGGCCCGGATTGAAAATGATGTTTTAACTCGGGTTATGAGTCAGGAAATTGAAAATGATATTTGGACTCGGATTATGAGTCAGTGATTGATTTAATGGATTTACGTGATCGTGGCAACTCGGGTTTACGGTTGCACGGATTTACGTGAAATTGATATTTTGGGCTTGAGACCCAATGGAATTGTGATTTTGATTGGATTTGTATTTCCATGTGATTACATGATGATATTGATGATTTTCGGATTTATAAAGTAAATCGGGACTTGGGGCTGAGACCCTGTATTGTAAATGATTTGGTTTTCAATGCAACTGTTTTCACTGGTTTTTGTGATAATGATATGTTGCGGATAATTAGGGCTTTCGGGAAAAAATATGTTTTTCCCCGGAGTGCACCCTGGAGATAACGCTCGCCTTCGGGATGGAAGTGTTTACCCCGAAGAGGTCACGTAGCACGATCTTTGTCGAGCAGCCCAGGGGAGGCTTGACTCAGATCAGATGTGCTGGATTATATGGATCGGTAAGTGATGTGTTCACGAGATCCGGATCGTCGGCTGGTGAGGTTTTCACAGCGACGGATTGCTGACTGGTGATGTGTTCACAGTAGCGGATGCTCGGATTTTGAGCGGTCCTTGAGCCTATTGATTTGCACGCGTTGCAGGGATAAACGTGACTCTAAGCAACATGATATGGAAATAAGTCCCGTGGATTATGGAAAATGATTTTGAGGAAACCGTGGTTTAGCGGTTAAAATGATTTAAAGAAACTGTGAACTTTTTGAGATATTAAACTGATTTGGTGAACATGAGTTTTTGTGGACCATGGGAAAATATGTTTTGATTTTATCGGTCCACTGTTCATACTTGAATGATTTCATACTATTACTCATGTTTTATGATATGCATGCAAGTTTGTGAAAACTGGAGGGTAAGAATGTAATTTTGATAAATGTTTTTATAAGAGGTCATTTTTGTCCACTCACACCCTTTTCTGTTTTATTAACCCTTCAGGTCGTGGTGCGTTGATCGAGGCTATTCGAGAGGTGGAGGTATGAGCGGGCACAGGCGCAAATATCCCTTGTCTGGCAGGTGCTGAAGGGTAGTTTCGGACTTTCGGTTGACTTGTCAGACGGGAGCAGGACGGGCACGGTTAACTTTGTCCTTCGGGGAAGGGTCCTGTCAAATTGGTATCAGAGCACTAGGTTGCTGATGCTGTTGCCATGCCATACCTCCGGAACTTGAGCCTCGTGCGCGACCTGGTAGTGAGATGGGTATATTAGGGTATTTGAGACCTTGTGATTAATCTCGGAATGTAATTGACCTTGGTTTGTGGGTCAGATATTAATTTGTGGGTCAGATATTAATTTGTGTAACTACTGATAGGACCCGCCCCGATCCCACAGGGACCACAAGGGGACGTGCCCTGCTCCCGTCTGACACCCAATAATTCATACCAATTTTAACCTCAAAACATCAAATGCATAAAAACCAAATAAAAGTTATACATCAAATCCGAATTAAACAAATGTCAGACAAGGGATGAAATCCAAAATTACAAGTTGTGAGCAAGACTCTAAAGTAAACCCGCGGGTAAACCACCCAACAGGGGTTCAGGTACGCAGAAGTAGATCTATGCCTCAGCCTCAGATTCCTCCTCTACCTCAGTATCACGACCTGGAGGGGTTACCAAAAACATTAAGGGTGAGTGGACCGAAACTCAAGTTTATAAAATCATTTGATAAGTAAAACATATAATTTACCCCTCCGTTTTCCAAACATGCATGCAACCGTATTTAAAACCATCAATCATATAATTATGAACCAAAAGGCATATAATAAAACCATAATATCATTTTAGTCACTGCACCATACACTCCAACCCGACATTCCTGATGTCTGACGTCCCTGACGCCCAATAAGGTCACAATCACAAGGCTACGCGTGCCACTCGGGTCTCAATTCCGAGTTCAATCCCCGAACCCTGTTCGGTTACAGCACCCCCGATGCTTAGCGTCCTAGACGCTGGACGTACTAGACGTCCGTGACCTCTCCGGGGTACCTCATCCGGAGGAGATAGTATCATATGGAAGGATCTATACAGTGCAGTAACAAATACATTTTATTGATATCCACATGCAAGGCATATATTTATACATAGATAAAACCCAAACCAAGCCTTATGTTCCATCGGACGGGTCTCAAGCCCAAATACCGTGAAACGTGTCATAACCATAATTTCCATATCATCAGAACCGTTTATTTGATTTTAGCATGTGAATAAATAAGTAACTTGGAAAACATTTTGAGCATGCAAGTGTTTAATGAAATCGGGCCCACTCACTGTACGATTCCGCTGCGAATCTGCGCGTACGGACATGTACAGAGATTATCGTACAATTCCTGTCAGTTCAATACACACGTAAGGGTCACTACAAGTCCTTAATATTTATTCAAAAGAAAGTTCGAAACAGAAGCCGGTTCGGGGAAACCGTCAACACGTTTCCCGAGGCAACCGGCCCTAAACTGACCCTTCAAACTATCTCAGATCAACATGGTTAATTCACCAAAAATGTTCAGAATAATGAGAGGAATAAAAGTCATGTTGATCGTGATCGGAGATAAGCCCGAACGCGCCCTCACGCGCCGCCCAAAGTGGCTGCGCGTGAAAGTCACGCGCTTGACACTGTAGCTATAGTGTCAGCACCTTCACCCGTTTGTCTGTAATTCGGGCCTGCCACCCGCGGCTTGACCCGGTTGATTACCCATCAATTCCTACTTGATTTCAATCCAATTTGATCCTAACATGTTATTTAAACATCTAATTTAAGTTCTGAGTTATTAATTATCCAAATCCAATCCTTAAATGGCCCTTCGACCCGAGATCAACCAAACGGGTCAATCACCAGAACTCACTGGTTTCAAACCCATTGTCCAATTAACTTCACAGGAAGTATAGTAGGATCAAAACTGTAACGACCCGTCCCAAATTCCATGATTAGATTAGTGACTAATCACGATTAGTGAGGCTAATCTGTGATTAGTAAAGCGAAATCGGACGAACGTGCGAAATGACCGTTTTGCCCTTCGGCGTGGCAAAATGTTGACTTTTCGTTCGGGAGGTCAAATGGACTTTGACCGATGACCGTGACGTAGTTCGTGACGTCACGAGTTCATAGACAGGTGGCACGTTCAATTCCGACGTTCGAGGAGGAAGTTATGACGTTCGGAAGTTTAGGGGCATTTTGGTAATTTTGGTTAAATGGAGTCAAATGTTGACTTTTTGACCAAGAGGTCCGATGGCCGAGGGCCAAAGACCGTTACGTAGATAAGGACGATACGAATCCATAGACAGGCGGCACATCGAATTTGGACGTTCGACGGTGAAGTTACGGTTCACGGAAGTTCAAGTGCACTATTGCACGAATTATGAAACGAGTTAACTTTTGGACTTAGTGGGGGCCCAGATATTTAATCCCTGCCCTATGGATGAGTGACAAGTGTCACCCATCCAATGGACACCATATTCCTTCATGCACCGTGCAAGCCATTTCCTTTTTCCCATTTCAAACACACACACCCAAACCGTTCACCCAAAACCCATCCCACCTTAACCCATGACCAGCTATGAGGACCAGGGAGACTAGGGGAGCTGAGGTGACCGGCCTGGAGGCCTGAACCGCCGCCCACAGCGGCGAGAGGAGGAGGAACCCGTGAGGTTCACGGTAAGGCCATTTTCAATCCAATTTCCGTTTTTATTGCTATGGGTCATTTTGGTTGCTTCCAATGAATTAAATGGGTTATTAGGATTGTGTTAGGAAGGTTTTAGGAAGCTTGGGAGGGCTGTGAAGCCATGGGTGCAGTTTTGAAACTTTGAACCGTTTGGTTCAAAATCGAACCATAGGATTTAGGTGTTTTTAGGTAGTTTTAGGGATTGAAATGGATGGAAAACATCAAAATAGGAAGAAAGGAATCGAAAAGGAAGAACTAGGATGACAAATGGGGTGTCTAGGGCTGTGAACCGGTCACGCTGGTCCAGTTGGACCGGCCAAACCAGGTGAACCGGCTATGAACAGTAAAATCGGTCCGCTGGAGCTTGCTGATGATGAACAGTAATCTGGCTCTTCTTGGGGCGTGTGAGGGCGCGTGGTCCATAATTTGGGAAAGTGTTCAACACGGGAAATCTTCTATTCGATGTAACGAAGATTTTGGGACTGGTCTCCCGTCAATCGGACATCGTTTCGATATTTTTCGGGGTGTCGGAAGGTTTAGGGTCGGTTTAAAAATAGTTAAAAGTTCGGAAAAATTACGGGGCTTTGATGGGAGGTTAATTAAGTAGTTATTAACCTTCTATTAAAATTTGGACAGGTTTGGGAGTCCTGGTGACGGTGATCGGCTCGGGGAGCCGTATGACACGCAAATCGAGGCGGCAGCTCGGACGGTCTGTGAGTGGACCTTGTTTTCTAAATTGGTGCATGCATAAATGTTTATTATATGTTTTATTACTTGTTTGATGATGCCATGGGTGCATTTGTATGTGGTTACGTATAAGCACGTATTTCGAGGTTTCGGCCTTATACGGTGCTTATACGGGTTTGTATTTCTTTATTGATTCAAATGATTTGATTTTGGATTTCTAAATGGATAAACTCGGGTATGAGACCCATTTGGTTTTGTCTCGGGCATATGACACTATTTACGACCTTCAGGTCTAAATCGTGGTCGCGACGGGTGCTATGTGCACGGCGATCGACGATACGACGCTCGCCTCCGGATTTGGATGTGTTCCTTCCGCAGAGGTCACGATGCACGATTCGTTGTCGGGCAGCCTGGGGAGGCTCGACTACGGAGTGCTGACGGTTCAGGATAGCGATCGGTGATGAGTGCACCATGATCTTGCGATGGTCGCGTCGGTTGATTCGTTCACGGCGACATACCAGGATTGAGGGCGGTCCTGGATGGATGGTTGCACGCATCACTATGATCGGAGTCGTGACTGACCCTTGGATATCGGGCACGGTGCCCAGTTGAGTCATATGTTCGGGCACGAGACCCAGTTGTTTTACACTTATGATTTTGGGTCAGGGACCCTAGATGGATTTCCAAGTTCATGACGGTTTGTGGGAACCGGCATGAACTTTTGTCAGGTCATTCTGGTTCTTGACGGTTTATGGGGACCGGCATGAACCCTGGTTATGTTATTACGGTACATGACGGTTTATGGGAACCGACATGTTACCTGATTATGGATATTATGGATCATGACGGTTCAGGGGAACCGGTCATGAATGTTTATGTTATGTATATATATGTTCATCTACCTTCCTTTACATGTTCTACTATCTCCTCCGGGGAGGGTCGTTGGCCTGGGTGGACCCCGGAGTAGTCACGGAGCACCGACTGAGTGGAGTCACCCCCCAGTTGGGTTCCTTACTCTCAGGAAGGCTATGATTACTATTACCTCGGGTAGGGTCAGTGGTCTGCGGACATTGACCTTGACTTTGAGAAGACTCGGATTGAGACCCGGGTAGCACGCGCGTAGCTTTGGATACCGTGACAGGATTGGTTGTGTGACTTATATGTATATATGATATATGATATGTGGTGTGCACAGGTGTGCACAGGATTTGAGCAGTGGCTCGTGTACTTGGTTTCTTTATGGTTTGGGGCCGAGTCCCTTATGGATTTGGGCAGTGGCCCGTATGGTCGTTTTCATTGTGGTCCTTTCGACCTTGGTTTATATCTGATTTGGGCTTAGTTCCCACGTATGGTTTCTTTGGTTAAATGGTTTTCCAATGCATGCATGCTTTTAGTGGAGGGTACAAATGTCTTATGAAATGTTTTTATAAACTTTTGTTTTGTCCACTCACAGTTTTTAATGTTTTGACTGCCCTTCAGGTTGACATCGGATGTGGGCTGTAGCAGAGACCGAGATATCACATGCCTCCTCCGGATCCTGGCGTACTCTGATAGCCCGGGAGGGCAAAGGTCGGAAATATCCCTTGTCTGACACTTCGTGTCAAACGGGAGCAGGGTCATCCCGCACTAATCCCGGGGGGATTGGGATGGGTCCTGTCAAAAACGAACCAAAATGAACAATCAATTGTGTCTGAAAGTACGTGAAGGTCGTCGTCCCAAGCTCTGCGATTTCCCTGAAATCAGCAGTCACCGTCCCAGCTCAGCCGTGGCTGATGGCCTTCGATTTCGATGCGGTTGAGTTCCAAACACTCCCAGAAGACTAAACCAGGCCTTGGTTTGGTCTAACAGTCACCAGAAATCAAAACTCGATTTTCCCTCCAATATTTCCAGAAATGGCTTTTCTGGTTTTCCTCACCCGTTCTCAGTTATCTCTGCATCAGAGTGATGCTCACACATGTCCTAATCAGTTTTAAACAATTTCAAGCCGTCCCAGAGGCTCGTGGGTGTCCAATTTTTCCACTGAAATTTGTCCCCCGAAAGCTTCGAATTTCGATTAATCAATTTGATCGTGTAGCTGGAAGAATCAGACCACGTTTGATGCTTCAAAAAGGTTTAAACAATCAATACTTTACAACCCACACTCACCAGTAAACAAATCGCACTCAGAGCCACCGCACATGGTGGTGCCGCCCATGTCCCCCGCGCTTTGCTACAGTAACCAGGGCAAAAAGACCAAAATGCCCCTGGTTCAAATAATTACCAAACTGCCCTTCACTTTCTAGACCCGTAACTCAGCCATACGAAATCCGATTTCGGCGTGTCGCCTGTCTACGGACTCAGGACGTCGAGACCTACCTATCGGTCCTGGAGTCGCGTGAAAATTAATTGTCAAACGAAAAGTCAACATTTTCGCCCCAACCGTCAAAATTACGGTAATGCCCCTGAACTTCCGATAGTCATAACTTTTTCCCCGATCGTCCGAATTGGACGTGCCTCCTGTCTAGGAACTCGTGACGTCCCGAACTACGTCACGGTCATAGGTCAAAGTCCATTTTATTCATCAATCAAAAAGTCAACAATTTGGCCATACCAATCACAAGGGTAAAAGCGTCAATTCACACATTAAATCACAATATTAAAATCCACGAATTTCCGGGGTGTTACAACCTTCCCCCCTTAAGAAATTTCGTCCCAAAATTTCAAAGAAACAAATGAGGAAATTGATCTCGCATCTGAGCCTCAGGCTCCCATGTGGCTTCTTCCACATTCTGGTTTCTCCAGAGAATCTTCACGAGAGGGATCGTCTTCCGACGTAGTACTTTGTCCTTCCGATCCAAGATCTGCACTGGTTGTTCATCAAAGCTCAAATCCTCCCGTAGTTCGACAGGTTGTTCCCCAAGTACATGAGAAGCATCACGTACGTACTTCCGCATCATCGATATGTGGAAAACATCGTGAACTCTAGATAGTTCTGGAGGTAGTGCCAATCTGTATGCAACTCTGCCAATTCTCTCCACAATCTCATAAGGTCCGATAAAACGCGGACTCAGTTTCCCCCGTCGACCAAATCGGATAATCCCTTTCCACGGAGATAACTTCAGGAAGACAAAATCTCCCACTTCAAATTCCAAGTCTCGAATCCGTAGATCGGCATAACTCTTCTAGCGATCCTGTGCCGCCTTCAATCTCTCCTTGATAACACGAACAGTCTCCATGGTCAAGTCCATTAATTCCGGCCCTACAGCCGTTCGCTCTCCTATCTCCGTCCAGCAGATAGGTGTCCTGCACTGTCGACCATACAGTGCCTCATAAGGTGTCATCTCGATGCTTGCCTGATAGCTTTTGTTGTAAGCGAATTCCATCAATGGCAAATGAGTATCCCAAGAGTCCTGAAACTGTAGCACACAGGACCTCATCATGTCCTCTAGGGTCTGAATGGTCCGTTCAGACTGTCCATCGGTCTGTGGATGGAACGCAGTACTGAAACGTAGGGTTGTTCCCAAAGTAGCTTGCAAACTTCGCCAGAACCTGGAAGTGAAACGCGGATCACGATCGGACACAATCGATTCCGGCGTACCATGCAATCGTACGATTTCCTTCACAAACAACTGAGCCAGTCGGCTAGGTTTATAAGTTTCCTGAACTGGCAGGAAATGGGCTGACTTGGTTAACCGATCCACGATCACCCACACTCCGTCCACTCCACTCTGAGTCCTTGGTAACTTAAAGACGAAGTCCATGGTGATGTGATTCCACTTCCACTCGGGAATCGGAAGTGGCTGCATAGCCCCATAAGGTCTCTGCCGTTCCGCCTTAACCTGCTGAAAGGTTAAGCATTTGCTCACGAATTCAGCAATATCCTTCTTCATTCCTGGCCACCAATAATGGTTCCGGAGGATACGGTACATCTTTGTACCTCCCGGATGCATAGCATGAGCCGAACTATGGGCCTCCTCAAGAATCTCGGCTTGTAACTCTACCACTGCAGGTACACACAAACGGCCCAATTTCACAAGTGCTCCATCGTCCCGGATGGTAAAATCCTGTCTCCCATCCGCATCGACCTCAATTCTGTAAATACAGAGTATCGGATCATGAAGTTGTGCTTCGATGATCCGATCAATCAGTAATGGTCGTACATGGAAGCTGGCCAACAAGGCTCCATGCTCATCCGTATCCAAGATAACTCCCGCCTTCCAGAGTTCCACCAGTAAGGGAAGGTACACCATCCCCAGGTGTGCAACTGTTCCCGTTGATTTTCTACTGAGTGCATCTGCCACCACATTGGCCTTACCCGGATGGTACTCAATCGTACAGTCATAATCCTTCAGCAGCTCCAACCATCTCCGTTGTCTCATGTTAAGCTCCTTCTGAGTGAATAGGTATTTAAGACTCTGGTGGTCGGTGTATATCCGACACGTTGCGCCGAACAGATAATGTCTCCAGATTTTCAGAGCATGAACCACCGCCGCCAACTCCAAATCATGGGTAGGGTAGTTCAACTCATGAGTCTTCAGCTGCCGGGATGCATAGGAGATAACCTTGCCAGTTTGCATCAACACGCAGCCCAGACCTTGCAGCGATGCGTCACTGAAGACCACAAACTCTCCACTGTCATCCGGCAATGCAAGGACAGGTGCAGTGGTCAATCGATCTTTCAACTCTTGAAAACTCCGATCGCACTGCTCGTCCCAGATAAACTTCACTCCCTTCCGAGTCAAACGAGTCAATGGTGCAGCAATTTTGGAGAAACCCTCCACGAATCTCCGGTAGTAACCTGCTAATCCGACGAAACTCCGCACCTCGGTCACTGTTGTCGGTCTAGCCCAGTTGGTCACCGCTTCTGTTTTCTGGGGATCCACGCAAATCCCATCCGTCGATATCACGTGTCCCAGAAAACCAATACTTCTCAGCCAAAACTGACACTTGCTCAGCTTGGCGTACAATTGTTCTTGTCTCAGCCTCTCCAAGACCAACCATAGATGTTCCTCATGTGCACGGGCACTCCTCGAGTACACCAAAATATCATCAATGAACACAATCACGAACTTATCCAGGTAGGGTCGGAAGACCCGGTTCATCAGATCCATGAATGCTGCTGGAGCATTCGTCAAGCCAAAAGGCATAACAAGGAACTCGTAGTGTCCGTAACGGGTTCGAAAAGCTATTTTCGGAATATCCTCCTCCGAAATCCTCAGTTGGTGATACCCAGACCGCAAATCAATTTTCGAGAAGCACTGAGCTCCCCGCAACTGGTCAAAAAGGTCATCGATCCTGGGTAGAGGATACTGGTTCCTCAGTGTCACCTTGTTGAGTTGTCGATAGTCAATACACAAACGGAGACTTCCCTCCTTCTTCTTTACGAACAACACCGGTGCTCCCCACGGTGAAGTACTCGGTCGAACATATCCCAAATCCACCAACTCCTACAATTGAGTCTTGAGTTCTCGTAACTCGGCCGGCGCCATCCGGTATGGTGCCTGGGATATAGGTCGGGTACCAGGGAGTAGTTCAATAGTAAACTCGATCTCCCGCGATGGCGGTAATCCAGGTAAGTCTTCCGGGAACACATCCGGAAACTCACGTACCACCGGTATCTCGTCGATACCCGGAGTATCAACCTGATCCGATACGACGTGCGCCAAGTAACCCTGGCATCCCTTCCAGAGAAATTTGGTAGCAGTAAGTGAAGAAACCACTTCAGGAGGCGAACCGTCACGTTCCCCCTGAAAGATAACCTCCGGCAAACCCGGGCTCCGCAGAATCACCTGCTTGCTACAACAATCGATGAGCGATCCATGCTCCGATAGCCAATCCATCCCTAGGATTATATCGAAATCGTGGATATCCAGAATAATTAAGTCTGCTGGTAAATCCACATCCTCAATTCTTACCGGGCACCTCCGAATCACCTGATTCACAAGGTACACGATGCCCATCGGGGTGCCAACACCCATTTTGCAATCTAAAGCTGATACCACACAATCAAGCATACCAGCACAACTCTTCGAAATAAAAGAATGTGTAGCCCCCGCATCCATCAATACACGTACAAGAAGGTTTAAGATATGTAGTGTACCTGTGACCACGCCTGGGGTAGTCCTCCCCTGCTGCTGGGTCATTGCAAACACTTGGGCCCTCGGCCCTCCGTTCCATCCGCGCCCACGCGCGCCACGTCCAGCACCACGGTCACCTCCCTGACCACGACCTCTATTAGTGTGGGAAGCCGTGCTCTACACCACACTAGAGCCCCCAGCGTCGTTGTTTTTGGATAACTTCGGGCAATCACAAGCATAGTGGCCCTCCTCTCCGCAAGCAAAACAAGTTACTGGCCTCGGCCTGTCCGAATGCCCACCAGAAGCACCGCTCCAAGATGAGCGCTGCCCAGAGTTGTATCCAGATCCTCTGCCCTGAGAGCCTCCACGTCGACCTGACCAGTCACGACCCTTGAAGAATGAGGGTGCTCCCCTGTAGCCCCCTCCCTTGTTGTTCTTCTGACCTGATGGCCCACGGTATGGGCGATCCTGACGTCGCCCCTCGCCCGAAGGCTGTCGTGTCTGGTGTGCCGCCAGACTGGCCTCGAAATGCACCGCAGCGTCGACCAAATCTCTCAGTGAAGCATGAGTAGCAGCAGTCACACTTGCCCGGATCTCCCCTCGGAGTCCAAGCTCAAACCTTTGGCATTTGTCCTCCTCCGTGCTCACGAATGATGCAGCGAACCGGGATAGTTTTCCGAAAGTTTGCTCGTAGTCCGCAACGGACATATCACCCTGTTCTAGCCTCAGGAACTCAGCCTCCCGCGCCGCGCGAAATGATCGTGGGTAGTACTGGTCCAAAAATCTGGAACGGAAATCTTCCCAAGTAGTGGTATGGACAGACCATCCCGACATTTCGAGTCCGTGCCACCACTGGTAGGCTCCTCCCTCTAGTAAGAAGGCCACCAAGGTCACTCGTTCGCCCGGAGGGCAGTGCATCACCGAGAAGATCCTCTCCCACTTGGTGATCCAATCATGAGCATCCTCGGGGTTTGATCCCCCGCAGAAAGGAGTGGCTCCCAAACGTTGAGCCCTTTCAATGCTCGCGCATTCCATCTCCCTTTCCAGATCCTCGTCAGTTCGTGTATGAGGAATTCTCCTAGGAGGCATAACCAACTGTCAAGAGGCATAGATCAGATAACAATATTCTTAAAAGTCAAAAAGTAACTAGTACTAATCGCTAGTCTAACATGCTGACCACAACCTAGTGCTGACCACAACCTAGTGCTTTGATACCAAGCTGACAGGACCCGCCCCGATCCCACAAGGACCACAAGGGGACGTGCCCTGCTCCCGTCTAACACCCAATAATTCATACCAATTTTAACCTCAAAACATCAAATGCATAAAAACCAAATAAAAGTTATACATCAAATCCGAATTAAACAGATGTCAAACAAGGGATGAAATCCAAAATTACAAGTTGCGAGCACGACTCTAAAGTAAACCCGCAGGTAAACCACCCAACAGGGGTTCAGGTACGCAGAAGTAGATCTATGCCTCAGTCTCAGGTTCCTCCTCTACCTCAGTATCACGACCTGGAGGGGTTACCAAAAACATTAAGGGTGAGTGGACCGAAACTCAAGTTTATAAAATCATTTGATAAGTAAAACATATAATTTACCCCTCCGTTTTCCAAACATGCATGCAACCGTATTTAAGGGTGAGTGGTTTGACTCTTAATGACTTTTCGAAGTCGAGACCGAGTGACGATTGTGTCAGGTCATGTCAGCTTTAGTGGTGGAACTGCAATCCACAATCGGGGTTGGTACATGTCGATGGAATCCGAGAGTGGGGATACAGAGTAGTTGTACGGGTACTTGATTCCATTGGATGTGGAGTCTTGATAGTGATGTCTGGTGGTTGGGTCTGCACAAGTCTGTGGCAGGCACTACTACCGAGAGTGGTTGCTGAGGATTGGTGGACGTTTCCTTCTCTCACATGAGTTGTCAGGGTAATTGTACCTAGAGTTGTTAGGTACGAAGGAGGCAGAGTTTCTCCTATTCGAGCAGAGGTACGGGGTCGTCGCTTGTTATGAGCGGAGATCCAGAGTTGTCAGTTTTGCACACGGTGTGCTCATACTGATACTGTTGTCTGTATGCTGGTGTTGGTGCCGGTGTTGTGCTGACGATGGGTCACGAGTCGGGTTGTGACTTCGTCGAGTTGGGTATGTGTCAGTAACCAGTCCAAAGGGGACATGTGGTTGGTGTCCGAATCCGATGGTTCCAACATGGTTGGACCTACGGAATTGTGAGAGGTTGTGTTTGAGGAGGATTGCGGGTTTTCCGCATTGGGATTAGGTATTCTGAAGTCATCGGGGGTGACTTCTTATTTTCTGATTGGTGGCAGACGATGTTGGGTTACATGGCGTGGGGAGCGCAGCGAGTTTTGTTTGCATCCACGTAGGATGAGTATTGGTGTCATTGTTTTGGATCATCCTTGGTTTTCCCTAGGTGGGATGGCAAGGATAAATACGAGGTAATCAGTGAAAACCCACAGTCGCGGCGTGTCTCGTCATTAACTGAACTTTTTAATTGTGGGCTTTGGCTGTCAAACGTTGTGACAGTACGCAAATTAGATGAGGGTGTAAGACCCTATGGTTCCTAGTAGTTAACCGTGTGGATCCTAGGTGGATCGGGTTTGTGATGTCGTGGACATTGGGCATTGTGACGATCTAGGATCGTGATGTTCATGGTCAGCTGACGTCATGATGGATCTGGACCGTAATCCTGATGATCCAGTTGGGTAGAGAGTTTGTTACTCTTACTCCGGTATGTGAGTCGTAAATGGCGGGACTGAACTTCTTTTCGAAGTGGAGCCCCTTATGGTATGTTACTCGAGCGAGTAGGTTTCAGACGGGGTTGAATTTGTTCAGCCTTAGAGTTGTGACTGATGGGATTGGCTTCCCTATGAAGTCAACCGAGTATAGTGAACGGGTAACCGATAGGTTCGATTTTGGTGAGTCCGAGTGGACGTGAACGAGATTTCGGGTTTTGGAATCGAAATTATGGGTGACGATTCAGGATTCGATTTTAGAACTTGAAAGTGGAGTACTGGAATTGGGTGCGGAATGATTATTCCAACTGCATAAGGCAGTAAAATCCATGATCACACCTAGAGTTCCCCAGAACCCAACTGCATAAGGCAGTAAAATCCATGATCTGACCGACCCCGCGGTCTGGACATCATAATGACGTCAATCCAATCATACCGTAAGTCCAATCAGGATCCTCGAATCCGGCTGCTAACTGCCGAATGCAGTAAATCCATTTAACTCAACATAATCCGACCATCTAATGGTCACAACATCGAATCAGTCGTCGGAACCGATCCTACGACATCGTGAAAGACGATCCCAACTAACCGTCTCACGATCACACTCCGGAATACGAACACGTTAATCCCTTTGTAGGGACCCACACTGTCAACCTTGACAGAACTATGGCAACCCCGGCATCGAGTGCCGAACCAAGGCTTGCCAATCCTACTAACTATCGTACCGGCACCCCAACAATCAGGTTGACCACGAACTGCAGCCCCTTGAGATATCACATCCTCGACCAGCATACATACTCCAAGAGCTCCGCGGTTGCTCGAATAGAGACAACCCCGCTCTGATACCACGTTGACAGGACCCATCCCAATCCCCCCGGGATTAGTGCGGGATGACCCTGCTCCCGTCTGACACGAAGTGTCAGACAAGGGATATTTCCGGCCTTTGCCCTCCCGGGCTATCAGAGTACGCCAGGATCCGGAGGAGGCATGTGATATCTCGATCTCTGCTACAGTCCACATCCGCTGTCAACCTGAAGGGTATTAAAAACAGAAAGACTGTGAGTGGACAAAAATAAAGATTTTATAAAACATTTCCATAAAAGACATTTATACCCTCCACTAAAAAGCATGCATGCATAGTAAAACCATTTATCCAATAATATATGTTAAAACATCCATAAATAGGGTCACAACCCCAAGTTCCGTAAACACAAGTCTCACGGGCTCCTGCCCAAAACCAATTTACAGAAAACCAGAACATAGTAAACATATGTGGGATCTCAGCCCAAATCCATTTATCATCATAAAACACAGTTTTCCCAAACCAGTTGAAACCATGTTTATCCAATATATTCATATCCAGAACCTGTCACGGTAAAATAAAGCTACACGTGTGCTAACCGGGGTCTCAAACCCAAGTCTCTCCAGGGTCCACCCAGGTCAATGTCCGTAGATCAATGACCCTCCCTGAAGGTAACGAACCATGCCCATCCTGAGAGTAAGGAACCCAACTGGGGGGCGACTGTCAGGACCCACCCCGGTTTCACCCCGAAACCCGAGGTAAATCCCGCTCCCGTCTGACTCCCCGACACAAAACTCAAGTAAAACTCACTCAAATCCAGTCAAACGCAGGAGTAATTAGACACAATGTCCCGAAAGTAGCATTTACAGAACACACAAAGAAAATAAAACCGATAACTACACGCACACACGTCACTTCTATGCCTTGGACACTGCCTCGACGTCAAGACCCCGCGCTAGCTCCACAACCTGGAGGGCAAATAAAACAGAAAATGTGAGTGGACCAGAAAGTACAAAAGTTCAAAAACCATTTTATAAGAAAACCGAGTTTAACCCTCCGTTTTGAAACCACATGCATAACCAACAGTTATAAACACATTTATAAAAGAATCATTCTAAAACATCATAAGAAACAGAAACACTATAAAATACCGTAAGAAATCATAACATGAGTATCTGAAACCGTATCAAAACCATAAATCCCAAATCATCATTTGTCCGATCAAACCTGCTGGATCTATCCGAGTCTTTAAACTCCCGAGTCTTTAAACTCAATCCAGGCCTTAATCATATCCGAGTCTTTAAACTCCCGAGTCTTTAAACTCAAGGCCTACGGGGGAAAATCAATATATATCCGAGTCTTTAAACTCCCGAGTCTTTAAACTCAATCCGGGTCTTTAAACCCAATCCGGCCGGTCCCCCGTCACATATATCCGGGTCTTTAAACCCAATATCCAGATCCAGCAAATCCAATCCCAAAACCATTTAAAAACCATTTACCAAATCCTCATCCAAACCCGAATCCGAAATCACTGGTCCGATGCTCTCCCGGCATCTAGAACCGTCATTCCGAACCCAAATCCGGCAAATATCCATTTTCATACCAAAACCACATGTAATCACAAATCATATTTCATAACCCATTTATCATGATTTGAAAACCTTTATCAGTGGAAATCCCCAAATGTGGCATCAAAATCCGAAAACCAGCATTTTCTCGAAAAACGTGCCAAAACCGTCTTTTTCTCGAAAAACGTGCAAACACATAAAATCATCATTTCATATTAAATAAACATAGATTCATGATTAAAACCATAAAATACGTATATAAAAACAGTTATGCATGCTCGAGTTTAAGAAAAGGGTCCACTCACAGTACTGAGCCCTACTCGCGTCCCGAACGTCCAGCCCGTTCCTCGGCTTCCTCGGGAAATCCCGATCCTGTCAAACACCGCCAAATTACGTTACTAGCACGTCTACGAAGGTTCACCTAAATTCCCTCAAAATTCCCCGAATCCTAAACATAAGAACCCGGGACCCTAAACTTCCTCCTTCGCGAAACTTCACTCAAACGACTTCCGATTGACCCGAAACCAACTCCATCGAACTCACAACAACTCCTAGACCAAAAACTATGTTGACCGTTTCTCCCAGAACCGCCGCACGCGCCCCCACGCGCCGCCCAAAGTGGCTGCGCGTGGCCCTCACGCGCCTGCTACAGTGCCACCGTCAACCTCGAGCCAACCCGGTTCGCAACAGTAGCCTGCAACTCGGACCGGCGAGACCTGTTCTCCACCGTCCGGCCACCATTTCACCTCCTTTCTTCACCATCTTCATCGTCCAACCTTAAGCTAACCATCCCCCTCCTCCTTAGAACTCGACACGGCCCCTACACCGTCGACTCAAGCTCGAACCAGACGGCCTGAACTCCCCTGTTTCGCGACCCAGCCACTCCGGTCACCCCCCGTCACGGTGACTGTCCCAGACTCTTCCTAGGACCTCACTGAACCTAATCCAACTCTGCTAAACCTTCGACTCAGTCCCTGGGATCACGACTCTTGGATTGAAGCAAAACGGAAAAACAGGGCACACAGAGTCCCTCCGTCGCGCCAACCACCACCGTGCACCTCTCGTCACGGCAACACAACCAGACGGTTCCTAGGACTCAACTAATTCCCCTAAACCACTATAGACCCATCAATTCAACCCCTAGGCTCACGACTTTCGACTCAAAACTCGACGGGAAAACAGGGCAAGTTTACAAGGATGAGGGATTACCTGCAACCGTCCACCACCGTGCTCGCCGCCGCGGTTCCTGAAGTCCACAACGTCGCCTCAGCCTCCTCCGAGGTCAATCGTACTTACACACGGCCACCGCACCACCAGCTCCCTCAGTTCCTCTCTGTTTTTCTCTGAAGTTCCCGTGGCTCTCAACTCACTCACACACCACCTGCACACTTCTAACCTTCTCAGCACCACCCCAGCATCTCTCAACCTCCTTCTGATCACTCTTCACTCACCAGAACTCATCAACATCCACGATCACCTTCCAATTTTCCTCACCGCCTCACTCTGTTTCTATCTGGGTCGAAGAACACTCACACTTGCACGGTTGCACCCAAATAATTGGACCGTGCCCATACTGGAACCCCCCAGAAACCACTCCACCTTTAGCACGTGTCACCATCCTACCCTTCATCTCACATGTGGCTCAATCTCAACCCTTCATCTGTCCTTATCTGTTGCACACACCCCAGAGCACAAAAGACCAAAATGCCCTTCTGTTTTACCCAAAATTACAACTTTGCCACTACCTTTCTAGACCTGTAACTCCCACATCGTACGTCCGATGAATACGTGCCGCCTGTCATCGAACTCGGGACGACGAGATCTATCTAACGGTCTTAGGTCAACTTACCAAAACCCGTTCGTATAAAAAGTCAACGTTTCCCCCCTAATTTCGCCAAATTACGGTTATGCCCTCAACATTCCGAACATCACAACTTCCTCCTCGGATGTCGGAATCGGGCGTGCCACCTGCCTACGGATTCGTAACGTCCTCAACTACGTCCTGGTCACTGGTCAACTCCCATTTGACCACCCGAAATAAAAGTCAACATTTCTGCCCGACCCAGGGGCAAAATCGTCATTCTAAGTTCCCGGACCCCTCGGGACCACCTAACCCTTGATTAACCTTACTAATCACACCTTAATCACTCTAGTCATCCCAATTCTCGGGACGGGTTGTTACAGCGACTCCACTCAGTCAGTGCTCCGTGACTACTCCGGGGTCCACCTAGGCCAACGACCCTCCCCGGAGGAGACAATCATATATAAAGGATGGAATATGAAAAACCGTTTGAAATCATTTTTTAAATCTTTCAAGGATTCATGCCCGGCCCCCATAAGCCGTCACGAACCATAAAATCCTTTCATGGGTTCATGCCGGTTCCCATAAACCGTCATGACCCGTAAATCCATTTCAGGGGTTCATGCCGGTTCCCATAAACCGTCATGACCCGTAAAAACCATTTGTAACACATAGCTGGGCACTAGGCCCGAAGTCACATAGAAACTGGACCCCCGGTCCGAATCATAAACCAATTGGGCCTCTGGCCCGATTCCGTAAATCAAATGGACCTCAAGTCCGAGAATTACCTTTTCGAATCCAAAATTATTTCATTAAATTATTTCCAAGACCATAAGAATGGAAAATCGGAGTAAAACCGAAAAACCTCGATTTACGTGCAAGCACGTAAATCGCCTCGAAATACGTGAAACCATATAATTCACAAATATCCAAATCAACATTATCAAATCAAATTCATTATCCTTTTGGAAATCCAAAACCATTTCATTTAGACCAATAAAGACCTACAGCCCCGTATAGGCACCGTATAGGGCCGAAACCTCGAAATACGTGCCTATACGTAACCACACATCCAAATGCACTCATGGCAACACAAACAAGTATTTAAAACATATAATAAACATTTATGCATGCACCAATTTAGAAAACAAGGTCCACTCACAGACCGTCCGAAGCCGCGTCTCGATACGCGTGCCATACGGCTCCCCGAGCCGATCACCGTCACCGGGACTTCCAAACCTGTCCAAATTAATTTAGAGGGTTACTAACTACTTATATAACCCCTCACTAAAGCCCCGTAATTTTCCCGTATTTTTAGCTATTTTTAATCCCGAACCTAAACCTTCCGATGCCCCGAAACATATCGAGACGGTGTCCGATTGACACGAAACCAGTCCCAAAATGTTCGTTACATCGAATAGATGATTTCGTATGTTGAACCCATCCCCAAAAACCCTAGCACGCGCTGCCACGCGCCGCCCAAAGGCCCCTGCGCGTGGGCCTCACGCGCCGCTACAGTACCGTCGTCTCCAGCGATCGAACCGGTCCGACCGGCCCGGTCCGGTCCAACCTCTGCAACTGGACCGGCGTAACCGGTCCAGGCCTTCTTCTCCCTCATTTTTTGTCCGATTTCCTCCATTCCAATTCCTAAATTCCTATTTTAATGTTTTCTACCAATCCCAATTAACAAAACTATCAAAAACCCACCGAAACCCTTGGTTCCAAAATGAACCTCACGGTTCTGTTTTTCCATTTTCCCTTCCATGGCTTCCCAGCCGTCCTACACCATACAAACCCTCTTAAAACTCCCTAAGCAACCTATTTAAATCAACCAAACCATCCAAATCGTTCCATAATCATTAAATCGAATTTAAATGGGTTTTGGGCCTAACCGGGTAATCTTCTCGGGTTCAAGGCCGCCGTCCACGGCGGCGTGGCTTCCAGCCGGCCACCATCGTCCAACCTTCATCCTCTGCTCGCTCCTGGCCTCTCAGTCGTGATCAGTGGGGTTCAGTTTTGGATTGGGGAGGGAGAATGGATCAGTTTGGTGTTTGGGTGGAAGGAAGATAAATGATCGATGAAGGGATGGTATGCATGTATGGGTGAGATTGGCCAGTGGATGGGTGACAAGTGTCACTCATCCATTGGTTGCTGAAAAGAAACTGGACCCACTAAAGACAAACTGCACTTTTTGTCTCGTAAAACGTGCCGTCGTGAATAGTAACCGGGAACTTCCGTGAACCGTAACTTCGCCGTCGAACGTCCGAATTCGACGTGTCGCCTGTCTACGGATTCGTATCGTCCTTATCTACGTAACGGTCTTCGGCCCTCGGCCATCGGACCTCCCGGTCAAAAAGTCAACTTTGGACCTACTATTCACCCAAATTACCAAAATGCCCCTAAACTTCCGAACGTCATAACTTCTTCTACGAACATCGGAATTGAACGTGCCACCTGTCTATGAACTTGTGACGTCACGAACTACGTCACGGTCATCGGTCAAAGTCCATTTGACCGCCCGATTGAAAAGTCAACGTTTTGCCACCATCAGGGGCAAAACGGTCATTTCGCACCGTTCGTCCGATTTCGCTCTACTAATCACGGATTAGCCTCACTAATCGTGATTAGTCACTAATCTAATCTAGGAATTTGGGACGGGTCGTTACAGGGAAGGTTGTAATGACCCGTCCCGAATATCGGGATTGAATATTAATTAATTATGGTTTAGAATGACTAATCGGGGATTAGTTGAGTGAAATCGGACGAAACGTGCAAAATGACCGTTTTGCCCCTAGCGTGGGCAACATGTTGACTTTTAGTTCGGGCTGTCAAACAGACTTTGACCGATGACTGTGACGTAGTTCGGGACGTCACGAGTTCATAGACAGGTGGCACGTTCGATTCCGACATTCGTAGAGAAAGTTATGATGTTCAGAAGTTGAGGGGTATTTTGGTAATTTGGCATGTTAAGGGCCAAATGTTGACTTTTTGATCGGGATGTCCGATGGACGAGGGCCAAGGACCGTTACGTAGGTCTCGTCGATACGAATCCAACGACAGACGGCATGCCGAAATCGGAGATTCGACGACGAAGTTATGATCACGGAATCGGGCTCGATTAACCGAACGAACTGGGATTAAAATAATATTTTAATATGAACAGTACCCGGTGACTATGCACATCCGGATGAGTGACAAGTGTCACCCATCCCTTGTTTCCAGCTCCATGTTTCCCTCCCAACACCATCATCATCTCTAATCATCATGTTCTCCATCATTTTCCTTTTATTTTCTTTACATTTTCTTCCAACGGTGCACAAATTGGGGGAGGACTGAACTGGGAGAATTGGCTCCCTTCCTCTGCCGTTCTTGAGAGAAAAATGAGAGTTCAAGGGACTGGAATAACAAGGGAAACACGAGGGGTTGTGAGTGTGTTGAATTCTGGGTTTCGGATTTTGGGAATTTTGGGGGGAAAATTCAAATACTGGAAATGGGGCTGTGAGGATCGTAATTGAACTCACTTCGAGCTTCCTGGGATCACTACGATCAGAAACGTCGAAAGAACGAAGGAAATTGGTGCTGTTTTGGCTTTGAACACACTTGGTGATAGAGGAGGAAATTCGAGGTTGAGTCGAGGGAATTGAGGCTTTGATTGACGAAATTGATGTGGGGATTGTGTTCCTGAGGATCCCACGATGCTTTTGGAGGGATCAATTGAAGGAAAACGTTGGAGATTGACGGACTTCCATGGTTGCACATTGACGACTATCGAGCTTGAGTCGTGGAGATTGAGCACTGGATTGAAGCAATGGAGTTGGGGGAAATGTTTAACGGAGTCCATTAATGCTTCTGGTTGAATCAATTTAAGGAAATCGATCGGAATTGAAGGAGTTCGAATGATAAACAATGGCCGGGTGTTCTTCGAATGATCATCTGTGATCGTGAGGTTAGCGGTAAGGTTTCGTGTAATTGATTTTTCAGACCTCTAATTAGACTTGTAATGAAGCTGTATGAATGTTCAATTGATGAAATCGGTGTCGAATTGATAGGATTGGAACCGGGTTGTCTCGCGGGTTAATTGGACCCGTTTACCAGAGATACGGGTTAGGCTGGTGACACTGTAGCAGACGCGTGGATTTCACGCGCAGCCACTCACGGCGGCGCGTGAGGGCGCGTCCGGCCTAGTCTCAAGGTGAGGTCAACATGACTTTTGATCCTCTCAGTGTAACGAACATTTTAACGTTGGTTTCGAGGGAATCGGATATTGTTTCGGTAATGTTCCGCGTATCCGAAGTTTTGTTTTACGTTAAAAATACGTATTTAAATTCCGGAAAAATTGGGGAAAATTATATGAAATATTTTGAGATGTTAGTAACCCTCTATAATGATTTTGGGCAGGAGTTGTGATTTCTAGAATTTACGGAAAAATGTGCAGCTCGGAAACGAACCGTTTTGAACGGTGTGTGTGAGTGGACTTTGTTTTCTAACCGTGATGCATGCATATATGATTTAAAATGCTTTATTATATGATTTGATATGCTTTGGCATGATTGGTATTTCAATTCGGTGATTTCTCAGTTTTATGATTATTATATTATTATATTCTGACACGACTTTCGAGAAATCATGAAATTGGTTAAAAATGATATTGTGGGCGTGAGAACCCAAGTAAATAATGATTTTGACTCGGATTTGGAGTTACATGTGAATTTGATTAATTTGATGATTTTTGGTATTCTCGTGATTTTGTGATTATTTTAATCAGTCTTTCGAGCACGTTTTACGAGAAACGTGCAAATGATGTTTTGGGCCAGGCCCGGATTGAAAATGATGTTTTGACTCAGGTTATGAGTCAGGAAATTGAAAATGATATTTGGACTCGGATTATGAGTCAGTGATTGATTTAATGGATTTACGTGATCGTGGCAACTCGGGTTTACGGTTGCACAGATTTACGTGAAATTGATATTTTGGGCTTGAGACCCAATGGAATTGTGATTTTGATTGGATTTGTATTTCCATGTGATTACATGATGATATTGATGATTTTCGGATTTATAAAGTAAATCGGGACTTGGGGCTGAGACCCTGTATTGTAAATGATTTGGTTTTCAATGCAACTGTTTTCACTGGTTTTTGTGATAATGATATGTTGCGGATAATTAGGGCTTTCGGGAGAAAATATGTTTTTCCCCGGAGTGCACCCTGGAGATAACGCTCGCCTTCGGGATGGAAGTGTTTACCCCGAAGAGGTCACGTAGCACGATCTTTGTCGAGCAGCCCAGGGGAGGCTTGACTCAGATCAGATGTGCTGGATTATATGGATCGGTAAGTGATGTGTTCACGAGATCCGGATCGTCGGCTGGTGAGGTTTTCACAGCGACGGATTTCTGACTGGTGATGTGTTCACAGTAGCGGATGCTCGGATTTTGAGCGGTCCTTGAGCCTATTGATTTGCACGCGTTGCAAGGATAAACGTGACTCTAAGCAACAGGATATGGAAATAAGTCCCGTGGATTATGGAAAATGATTTTGAGGAAACCGTGGTTTAGCGGTTAAAATGATTTAAAGAAACTGTGAACTTTTTGAGATATTAAACTGATTTGGTGAACATGAGTTTTTGTGGACCATGGGAAAATATGTTTTGATTTTATCGGTCCACTGTTCATACTTGAATGATTTCATACTATTACTCATGTTTTATGATATGCATGCAAGTTTGTGAAAACTGGAGGGTAAGAATGTAATTTTGATAAATGTTTTTATAAGAGGACATTTTTGTCCACTCACACCCTTTTCTGTTTTATTAACCCTTTAGGTCGTGGTGCGTTGATCGAGACTATTCGAGAGGTGGAGGTATGAGCGGGCACAGGCGCAAATATCCCTTGTCTGGCAGGTACTGAAGGGTAGTTTCGGACTTTCAGTTGACTTGTCAGACGGAGGCAGGACCGGGCACGGTTAACTTTGTCCTTCGGGGACGGGTCCTGTCAGTTAGTGTAACCACGTGTGAGTATAGTGACAGTTTTCGATTGGCGACTGTCAAGTGGTGACAGTTTATAGGAGGTGTCAGCGTGGATTGCGGTGTGAGGTCTGATGACTCTCAGTGGGAGTAGATATCGGGATAGTTTGTTGATTGAGTAGGGAATCGTTTAGTGGTTTCGTCAGCGACTTGGTAGATTTGACAAGTAGTGTTAATTCGGAACGTATGGATAGGGTCATTCGACATGGTCGAATGTAGTCGATGCGACGTGAGTGTTAGTGGTACGTCTGGCTGCAGACGAGTAGGTGTTGTTCTGGTTAGTGGGTGTACTAGTGTACACGTGTTTCGAGGTTGATTCTACTTTCCACGGGGTGGATGTGGAATCAAGATAGTTGGAGTTTCGAGAGCGAAACTAAATTAAGGAGGGAAGATCGGTTGGATTTAGGTCGGTTGGAATTTCGAGGACGAAATTAATTAAGGATGGAAGGTTGTAACGACCCGTCCTAAATTTCATGTTTAGATTAGTGACTAATCACCATTAGTGAGGTTAATCGGTGATTAGTTGGGCGAAATCGGACGAACGATGCGAAATGACCGTTTTGCCCCTAGTGGTGGCAAAATGTTGACTTTTTGATCGGGCGATCAAACGTACTTTAACCGATGACTGTGACGTAGTTCGTGACGTCACGAGTTCATAGACAGGTGGCACGTTCAATTCTGACGTTCGAGGAGGAAGTTATGACGTTCGGAAGTTTAGGGGCATTTTGGTAATTTTAGATAAAAGGGGGGTCAAATGTTGACTTTTTGACCAGGAGGTCCGACGGCCAAGGGCCGAAGACCGTTTCGTAGATAAGGACGATACGAATCCATAGATAGGTGGCACGTCGAATTCGGACGTTCGACGACGAAGTTACGGTTCACGAAAGTTTCGGGATACTATTCCCGACGACACGTTTTACGAGACGAAAAGTGCAGTTTTGTCTCTTGTGGGCCCATATATTTGTCCTGATGCCCAATGGATGAGTTACAAGTGTCACCCATCCAATGGACACCATATTTCATTCATGCACCAAACCATTCACCCGTTCATCCATTTCTCCCATTTTTTTTCCCAAACCAACCCGATCACCATTTTTCACCTAAACACCAAACCCTTCCCTTGTAACCATAACTGAGACCAGAGGGTGAGATAGGAGGACTAAGGACGGCAGTTGCTAGCTGGAACCTCCGTGGACGGTGGCGGGAACCCAGAACCCGAGCGGGTACCCGGTAAGCCCATTTTCAATTTTTGTGTGGATTTTGATGTTATGGACTGTTTTGGATGATTAGGATGGGTTATTTAGGTTGTTAGGGAGTTTTTAGGAAGGTTTGGATGAAGGTTGGACGTCGGGGAAGCCCTGGGAGGTTTCGGGAAAATTGAACCGTAAGGTTCAAAATTGAACCGGTCGGATTTCGAAGGTTTTAGGTTGTTTAATTGATTGGGTTAGATAGGAAATGAAGAAATAGGAATTTAGGAATTGGAATGGAAGAAAACAGACCGAAAATGAGGGAGATGGAGACCTGGACCGATTACGCCGGTCCAAGTTGCAGTAAAAACCGGACCGGACCGGTTCGGACCGGTCTGACCGAAGTAGGAGACGATACTGTAGCTGGCGCGTGAAGCCCACGCGCAGCCACTTCAGGCAGTGCGTGTGGGCGCGTGGGGGAGAATTTGGGGATGTGTTCAACATGTGAAATCTTCTATTCGATGTAACGAACATTTTGGGACTGGTTTCGTGTCGATCGGACACCATCTCGATATGTTTCGGGGCATCAGAAGGTTTAGGTTCGGGATTAAAAATAGTTAAAAATACGAGAAAATTACTGGGCCTTAGTGGGAGGTTAATTAAGTAGTTAGTAACCTTCTATTACGATTTGGACAGGTTTGGGAGTCCCGGTGATGGTGATCGGCTCGGGGAGCCGAATGACACGCAAATCGAGGCGGCAGCTCGGACGGTCTGTGAGTGGACTTTGTTTTCTAAATTGGTGCATGCATAAGTATTTATTATATGTTTTATTACATGTTTGATGATACCATGGGTGCATTTGTATGTGGTTACGTATAAGCATGTATTTCGAGGTTTCGGCCTTATACGGTGCTTATACGGGTCTGTATTTCTTTATTGACTTAAATGATTTGGTTTTGGATTTCTAAAAGGATAAACTTGGGTATGAGACCCATTTGGTTTTGTCTCGGGCATATGACGCTATATACGACCTTCGGGTCTAAATCGTGGTCGCGGCGGGTGCTATGTGCACGGCGATCGACGATACGACGCTCGCCTCCGGATTGGGATGTGTTCCTTCCGGAGAGGTCACGATGCACGATTCGTGGTCGGGCAGCCTGGGGAGGCTCGACTTCGGAGTGCTGACGGTTAAGGATAGCGATCGGTGATGAGTGCACCATGATCTTGTGGTGGTCGCGTCGGTTGATTCGTTCACGGCGACATACCAGGATTGAGAGCGGTCCTGGATGGATGGTTGCACGCATCACTATGATCGGAGTCGTGACTGACCCTTAGATATCGGGCACGGTGCCCAGTTGAGTCATATGTTCGGGCACGAGACCCAGTTACTTATTGGTTTATGATTTCGGGTCAGGGACCCTACGTGGATTTCCAAGTTCATGACGGTTTATGGGAACCGGCATGAACTCTGGAAAGGTCATTGTGGTTCATGACGGTTTATGGGAACCGGCATGAACCTTTGTCAGGTCATTCTGGTTCTTGATGGTTTATGGGGACCGGCATGAACCCTGGTTATGTTATTACGGTACATGACGGTTTATGGGAACCGGCATGTTACCTCGGTTATGTTATTACGGTACATGACGGTTTATGGGAACCGGCATGTTACCTGATTATGGATATTATGGATCATGACGGTTCAGGGGGGAACCGGGCATGAATGTTTATGTTATGTATATATATGTATTCATATACCTTCCTTTACTTCTATTATCTCCTCCAGGGAGGGTCGTTGGCCTGGGTGGACCCCGGAGTAGTCACGGAGCACCGACTGAGTGGAGTCACCCCCTAGTTGGGTTCCTTACTCTCATGAAGGCTATGGTTACTATTACCTCAGGTAGGGTCAGTGGTCTGCGGACATTGACCTTGACTTTGAAAAGACTCGGATTGAGACCCGGGTAGCACGCGCATAGCTTTGGATACCGTGACAGGATTGGTTGTGTGACTTATATATGTATGTGATATAAATACGAGATATATGATATTATATGTGGTGTGTGGTATGCACAAGTGTGCACAGGAGTCGAGCAGTGGCTCGGGTACTTGGTTTCAACATGGTTATGGTTTTGGGCTTAGTCCCACATATGGTTTATTTCGGATAAATGGTTTTCGAATGCATGCATGCTTTTTAGTGAAGGGTACAAATGTCTTCTCGTTAAAATGTTTTTATAAACTCTTGTTTTGTCCACTCACAGTTTTTAATGTTTTGACTGCCCTTCAGGTTGACATCAGATGTGGACTGTAGCAGAGACCGAGATATCACATACCTCCTCCGGATCCTGGCGTACTCTGATAGCCCGGGAGGGCAAAGGTCGGAAATATCCCTTGTCTGACACTTCGTGTCAGACAGGAGCAGGGTCATCCCGCACTAATCCCGGGGGGATTGGGATGGGTCCTGTCAAATGTGCACTCTGGATGAGTAGGATACCAGTTTGAGACTAGAAAGGAGTTAGAGGATTCAGGATTACAGCGTTGGTCTCTGAGTGACACTAGGTACAATGATGGGACTCCAAAGCGAGTCAAGATTATAGTTCCGCAATGGAAGCGTAGTGGAGCCGATGAGTTACCAGCTTGACACAACACACCATCGTGAATATGTTGGACGTCATGAGTGTGTTAGACATCCTAAATGTGTTGGGCGTCGTGAGTGTGATCGACGGTTGGAGACCATCTAGTGAGGTAGAGGACTTGGTATTGCTCAGCAGGATGCTGAGCAGGATGTCGGCTTGGTTGCTAAGTATACCTGCGTGAGTGACATGTGAGATCGACGAATGTCAATGGCTCGAGCGAGACCCGAGGGGTGACTCTTGGAATTCTAGAGATTTGGTGATTTGAGCGTTGGGATTTCTGGTGATAGTTGGTCACGCGTTTGTGGTTTACTGTCAGGGGATAAGCTGAGTTCAACATTAACCGTCGCATTGTAGTTAACGTCGTGTGACATTGATGTTGGTGCATACTGTGGATAGAGGCTCTCACGTGTGCCTCGGGGAGCAGGCATGAGTAGATTTCCGCAGTTTGGATATGGAATTGAATGGATTTAAATTTCGAGGACGAAATTATTTAAGGAGGGAAGATTGTAATGAACCGTCCCGAATTTACTGGATTAATTGAGGATTAACGGACGATTTGGGTAAAATTATGATTTTGCCCCTAGAAAGGACAAAATGTTGATTTTTGACCCTAGATGTCAAATGCATGAGGATCGAGAATCGTTATGTAGATCGAGATGATACGAGTCTGTAGACAAGTGGCACGTTGAAATCGGACATCGTACGGGAAAGTTTAGAGTCTAGAACGATTCTGGGAACTTTTCATAATTGCACAAAAAACGAGACGGTCAAAGTTCAGTTTGTCTTTTTTGGGCCCAAAAGATCTAGCCCGGACCAATATATGAGTGACACTTGTCACTCATTAGTGTCACTCATCTTTTGGCCCAAACCTATACATACATGCATCATCCCCCATTCCCTTTCATTTGTTCATCCAACTGAGACCAATGAGGAAGAGAGACTGAGGCTGAGTGAAAGACGGGGAGACGACGAGGGACGAGGCAGAGCCTCCGTGGACGGCGGAGCATTACAATACCTTACCTTCACACGTCCTGATAATAATTTTGTAGTAAACCAAGTTTTACAATTCATACATTCACGATGTGACTCATACTTCAAGGTAGCCAAACACATTCTTAAGTATCAGAATGGTACTCAATCTCATGCCATCCGATTTCAGAATGGTACTCAATCTCATGCCATCCAATTTTAGACTAGTTCTCCTGATCTAGTGGCTTACACATATGTTGATTAGGTAGGCCGTCCTAATGATCATAGGTCAACAACTGGGATGGTTGTGTTTCCTTATGCCAACCTTATTTCATGGCTTCCAAGAAGCAAAATAATGTGTCTAAGTCGAGCATTGAGGCTGAATATCATACTTTAGTTATCACTGCCGCATAACTAACTTGGATTCGTTTATGTGCCATCCTTATCTCGCTTTTCAAGCATGCCACTGCTCTTAAACTGTGATAGCACATCTGCTACTAGTTTATCAGCGAATTTGACTTTTTTGTCATGTGCCAAGCACATCGAGATTAACTAGCACTTTGTGCATGAATGAGTTGCTCATGACGATTTAGATGTTCAACATGTTTCATCTCACGATCAAGCGGCTATTTAGCATGTTTCAGCTCTTGATCAATCGACTAACATGTTTACTACAGCCTTGGTAGATAATATTTTTTCTTCTACACACTTGCAATATGATGTATCATCAGTTTGAAGAGGGATGTTAGAGCGAAAAATGATCGTGGTGTGATTATGACATTTGCTCACAATCACTATGACTGAAGCCATTGCACCGAGTTGTTAAACACTTAAGTGATATCTGTTATGGTTGTTAAGACGTTAGGCTGTTAAATCTGTTATTCAGTTATTGAAATCAATTAATATTGTTTGGTTTATGTATGTTGCTTAATCTCTAAGTAAGAGCTTTAGTCTTTTGTATAAAGGTATTCACGATCATTCATTGAAACAACTAAACTTTCATTAAGATAATTCATCAGTCTTTCTTTACTGTCAAATCTCTCTAAACACTCAACACATGCATGGATGAAAATATCGTTGATTTCGCCGATATATCGGTGAAATCGGCCGGCGACACGTAAGAGAAGGGGGACAGAAATTGAGCGAAATATCGACCGTTTTCGTTGTTTTAAGCTCATCGATCTCCTTATTTCATTAAAACGATCGAGATATGAACAAAGTTCATGAAAATCGGACGTAAAACCAGTGAGTTACAACCGGGTCATGCCGGCGGGTCAAAAAAACCCGAATAGCAGACCCGCCTAAGGTAGGGGATGACTGTTTTTAACTCAGTAAATTTACTTTATATATTATTTGGTTGGATAATTTTTCAATTGGGCTGAGTAGTGGAGTTGGTTTGGCTAGTGTTTAGTGTCCCTTGCACTTGGGTTCGACACCCCAAGTGTGCGCAAGTTCCTTCTTTTATTTTTTTTTTCCGTTTTTTCAGTTTATTCCCTTTTTTTTCTTCAGCTTATTTCCTTTTTTTTCATTTATTCCCTTTCTTTTCATTTATTCTTTACATTTTTCATTTATTTCTTATATTTTTCATTTATTTCTTATTTTGAACTATATTTTTAATTTATTCCTTATTTTGAACTATATTTATCATTTTTTCCAATTTTAAATATATCAATCCTTTCCAATTTTAAATATATCAATCCTTTCCAATTCTAAATACATCAATACTTTCCAATTTTTGAATAAAGATTGACTCTATTTTTTTTTTTTCAATTTTAAATATATTTACTCATTTTATAATTTTTCTTCCATGCAAATTTTTTTATACTTATTGTTATGTTTTTAATTATATTAACATTCAATTATAGTAATTCACTTCAATTTATATTTATATTTAAAGTTTTATATTACTAGTCATCGGCATAACTCTATTGTATCATATTATTCATCATATATTTATTATATCAAGTTCATTTTATAGTTTTTATTAGTCCTATATAACCATCAATGGGTACTTAAGTTTTTTCCAAAGTTTCATTTCAAATTTCCAACTTTTAGATCGAATTTCCGTCATTTTTGTTGACCGTAAACGATATCGATATCAATATCGATATTTGGGGCGAGATATCCGTAAATTTGACTAGCGATATATCTGTCGATATCGTTATTTTCATCCTTGAACACATGTACTCTCTCTTTTCTTGCCTTTAGGGTCTAATGGTTCTAGGTAGATCCGAAAATTTGAGCCTAAACCCTAAAACATAAGTTATTCATTCGATTTTTTTTTTTGTTTAGGAGCATTATTGTAATTTTAATTTGATGGTTATGGACATTTTTGTTTATTTCTTGAAATTTTGTTATTGGCCATTTTTAGGTAGGATATTGTTCTTCTATATTAAAATTTTGACTTTATGTCTGTGTGTAGAAATAAATTATTAGAGATCTCCATGTTGTAAACTCATAGTATAAATTTATCATACTAAAATAGCTCTGACTTCAGACAAAGTTCTAAAATCCTTCTAAGGCAATTGATTAATACACCTTTCTAAGTATAAAAACACACACAAAAACACACTAATTAATAAGGGAGCTGATTTCCACTCTTTCCTTTATTCTCAAAACACACTAATTAATAATTGAAATAAAATCCCTACTCAAAACAACTTTATTCTCATGCCACAAGGTCAAAACAAAGACCAATGAGGCAACTATATAGCTAGCTATAGCTTAATTAATTGGTCTTCCTACAATTCTTTCTAATCTCTCCATTGGATCCAGTGAGAGGTTTAATGTCTCCCATCTTGATGATGGCACTCACAAAGTCAGAACTGAAGGTGTTGTAGCTATTGCTGTAGGTGCGCACTATGGAATCAGTGGACCCACCATTGAAGAGCTGCTGATCAGAGTGGAGGAGACCTTTGTTCTGGATAAGATTTTTGTAGTAGCTGTTGTCAAACGATGTTGGGGTCTGAAGATCAAGTGGAGCCAAATTGTTGTCCCCTGAGCCAGATGTTCTTGGGCAGCTTGATTGCCTTGTTCGGGCAAATGAGCTATCTATGTTGCTCTCATTATAGATCCTAGGCCTGAATGATGTGCACCTTGCTTGACCAATTGTGTGAGATCCTTCAGGCCGAATTTCAGAATATTATTCCAGGTCTGTCTACCGAAAGCTGTATTTTAGTTTAAAATGCGGCCAACATAAGATTTGAACGTACCAGATAACGCAACTAAGTCTCGGGTGGAAAGGCCGAGAGCATTGAATCGGTTGATGAGCTGGTTTAGGTTGAAGGTTGGAGGTGGTATGTCGTTATTCGCGGCGGCCTGGCTTGCTGTTCTTGCGTCCCTTCTACCCAATTTGACATTCCAACTTGGGCCTCCAAGCTTCATTAATTCATATCAAGTATTTTTATGCAACTCTATTAATTAATTAAGGAAGGATATTAAATAAATAATTAATGATTTGATTAATAACTTACAATAGCGACAGAGTCTCGGGCAGCAATGGCCAAGATATCAGCACATGACACTACGCCGGGGCACACGTTCTCCACCGCGGACTTTATGTTATCAACAACGTCAAATCCTCGGGCAGAATTCCGGTTAGGAACGGCGTTTTTCTCTCCGGTAAAGCTCGATGTGTCGTCGAGGAGCAACGACCCGTCACATCCCTGAAAATCATTATCATCAATCAACCTACGTGTCTAAAGTAGTAAAGTGTACGTTCAAATTCGTTACATGTAGATGCATAATAAAACATAGACAGTTTTGTTGACCTTTTGGTCCACAATGATGCATGCATGTCACGTTGAATATTAAAAAGTTTAGAACCATAGATATGTACATTTACAAAGCAATCATGGAAGTGGAGGCGGAGAAGGGAGGCGCCCATTCGGGCTTCCTTTTGTATGGCGGATTGCACGGTGGATCTCACGGTGGAGAAGACCCTGGGGCAAGAACTAGAGTAAAAGTTTGTAGAAAGCTGAGCATGCGCACTGATGGTGCTCATGTGCATAACTAAAAGTAGAGCGAAGCTCAAAATGATGGTGACCGACGACGAGGAAGCCATTGATCTGCTGGATTGATCCGTACCTAGACTGGAAATTTTAAGTTGGTAGTTTAAGCTTGTGTTGAAATTGAGGTGGAAGATTATGATAGTTATATAGAGGTCGTCTCAAGGTGATTTGGGTCGGCAGGTTACCTAACACGTAGAAATTTTTGTGCATGGCTTTGATTATTCTAGCTTCATAATAAAGCACTAAAAAGAGGCTTTAAAAGCAAGAATTTACATCAAGGAATTTTGATTTGTCCAGCACAATGAACCAATTAGAAAGAAACGCGTTTTTAAAGTAGGCACCAATTCTTATTAGCATATATATGATCCAAGTGCGGCGATCGGCGGTCGATCGGTGAGTCACTGAATTCAGTCCCTTTGGTTGAGGTTTACTTTTGACCTAACTCATCACCTTGGCCCTTAGCATGCGCGCGCCATGAAACTATAGCCTTAGTGATTATGATCGAGTTCAATGTTTTCCATTGTAATGTGAAGTCGTTAACAATGTGCCCTTCTTTACCCCCCCCCCCCCCCCCCCCCCCCCCCCCCCCCAAAAAAAAAACTCGTGTGTCCTTAAAATTACTATTTCTCGTTAAAATTTTATTAGATGTTTAACAGGTCAAAGAAAAAAAATATACCGCACACTAATTTAACTAAAAAAAGTACATTCGGAAAAAAAAAACAATAAAACCCAGAAGAAAATGTTGTCCAATCTAATTTCCAAAAGCTATTTATTAAGTAAAGAGAAGATGAAATGTAAAGTGAACGATGAGAGTAGCCATTAAGAAAACTAAATCAATCTAATTTCCTCAACATATAAATTAAAATCATTCATATTTATCTTTAAATTAACGAATGCAATTCAATTCTATTTCTACCAATAAAAAAGGTGATGAGTTTCCAAACGTCATCTCAAGTCTCATCAAGCGCATGCATTTGATTTGTCGATCAATTTATTAGGGGTGGGCACGGATTCGGTATGGTACAAAATTGATCGATATCAGAACCATACTATTTAATTTTAATCTGTACGGTACGGTTCGATATTCAATATTTTGAAAGTAAAACCAGATCATACTGTACCAATTAAGTTCGGTACGGTTTTGGTATGGTTTCGGTTTTGAGCCAAAATTTTGTTTGTGATTATAAAGTAAGGGTTAAGTTTAGGCATAATTAAGTGTGAGCTTAGATTCTCAATAATTTTGTTTTTGGTTCCCTAATCAAAAATCAAAATCAAAAGTAAACCATATATAAATAAATATTACAGACTTCATATCCAATCCAAAAGATCAATTAGCTAGCTTTACTAATCAAAAACTTTCAGTAGCTGACATTCAAGTAGAAGCTTCTGAGTCCTCCATGTAATTCTGTTTTTAATTAGCATAGACAGCCAAAAGATCAATGACAAACCGTGTCTAATAATACAATGGGCGCAAGGCAGCCATGCATAGAGAAAAGAAAACAATAAATTAACAATTTTAATACTAATTTAGCACAAGGCAGACTCCAGAAATTTATATTCATTAGTAAATCTTAATCCTCTAGCATAGTAAAAAACTAAAGAAAAAAGAAAACTACATTTATGAAGGACTTAAGTTTTCAAATATGTATTGAAGAAGTTGCATTAAATTGAAGATATCAACTCTTAGAAGCTCAATTAAGATATGTATGGTCATATCAACTCTTGAAGAAGACCTAATAAACCAATAAGAAATAAATTTAATTATTAAAAAAGAAATTCTAATTCGGTACGGTATCGGTACGAGACGGTTTTTTAAAATATCGATACTGAAACCGTACCGAATTATATCAGTACGGTTTCGATACCGTACCAATCATACAACAGTTTTACTATTCAGTTTTTTTCGGCATGGTTTGATCTAAAACGGTACGATTTTGGTATTTTGATTCTATGTGCCCAATCCTACCATTTATTCCTTTTCTTCTTTTCTTTATTTTGTTTTGATCAAAAGTTCGATGGAGTGCTTTTTGTTTGAAGATAGTTATATTATAACATGGAATTCAACGTGTGGCTTTCAAAATAATCAGAACCAAAATAAATGCATGGCCCCAGTCGTATCTTTTGGCAGGTAAGCTACGACTGAAATTTTGAGCATGGATGATCCTGCTGCTCTTTCATTTTACACTTTCATCTTTACGTGTCTTTTAGCTACGTATATATATTAAAGTCTGGTTTGTTATGGCATATTATATTAATTATTTTAATCAAATAAATTAATCTGTTTATTAAATAAATTGATTATTTAGTCGAGCGTTTGATACTTTTTCGAATTAGAATGTGGATTATATTATACTGGCTGGATTATATTATAGTAGCTAACGAAATATTTATATCTTAAATATTAATTATGTATGTTATTATTATTATTATTATTATTTATTTTAATAATAATTATTATTACTATTTATTATATTTTCATTAATGAATTATTTTTAATTTTATCATTATTATTTATTAAAATATCATTAATTATTAATTTATTATTATTAGTATTTATTACTTTATTACTTTTTATTATTAATATTTACTAAATTAATATTTTATTTTTATTATATTACTATTTTATTATTATTATTATTATTAATATTATTATATTTTACAATATTACTAGTTATCCGACTATTTAATACGGATAATTTCGAGCGTATTTTTTGGCGTGTCTGAACCGTATAAAAATATTCAACCGTATTAACTTATACGATGACTAATTAATACGACTGATACCAAATACTAGTTTTGTATTATATTATCCTACCCAGTCCCTTATACGGCATACCAAACGTAGCCTAATTGATTCACATATGATTATTTCTTCTCTAATCACACAAATTAATTAATGTATTTGCTTTATCTACCTAATTGTATATCATCCTTCACTTCATGGTTTCTGCTTTCAGTTTATGGGATAATGAGATTTACACAAAATATAAATTTTGACTGAGTTTATTAGTTTGATTTTTGCCGCCGAAAGAATTACTATGGACACTCAATTCACTTTTATCATATACTCATTCGCTAGAACTAGGTATCATCCACCCAGTAACAATCAAGGTGAAAACTCTAGTTGTATATAAATTGTTTCAGCAAACATCGTTTAATTTACTCCTCAAGATTTGGAAACAATATCAGAATAGATCACTAAGTTTCGATTTCATTATTTTATTTTACGTGATTATGTGATTACTATTGCTGCATAGCCTGCTCCCTATCTCAGCAGATCACTATCTCTTATCCCTAATCGGTTGCTTGGTGCAGAAGTTTGAAGAGTGTGAGAGAGAATAACAGATTCCCCTCACCTAGATTGTGTGTGTAAGCTTCTAGAACCTAAGAGAACACGTGGAAGGCTGTAATAGGCTAGTGATGACATTGATCATAGTGCCATGCACTTTGTGTGTAACCGTTTTGGAGAGGTTTGAGGTGTGTGTGTGTGTGTGTGTGTGTGTGTGTGTGTGTGTGTGTGTGAGCTGTGAGTGCAGTAAGGAAGCAAGAATTGATTGATATGTATAAGAAAAATGTACTACAACATTTAGAATGAGAATTCAGTAGTCATAGCTACTAAAGAAATCAAAAAAAGTTTATGTATACATTTTATCAAACAATTCATGTGCATCATTTGAAATCACAACTTCATACACCAAACAATCAATCCAATTCAGTCCTATCGATCCACATTACCTCACAAACACTCTTCTATCCTAAACCAGTAGAGCTAGTCTCCATTTTCCAGTTAGGAGTGTTAGAGCAGAAAAGTTATAGCTGAAGCTAGTGGTCTTCGACCCTTCCTTGCAAAATAGATAAGAAGTAAACAATCAGATTAACATCTGAGGATTGCCATCAGAAGATCAGTGCAAGGATTACCCGAAGGTGAAGGTCCTAATATTTGAATATCAACAACTACATCAATGTACTCAATTTATATATTTTAATAATTAAATCATCAAGTTAAGAGTATTCTTGGTATTAATTAAAAATTAGTATGTTAATTTTCATTAAGTAACTAAATATTTTGATTTAGCTACTCTTTCAAATCGGTGTATTTAAAAAAGCTATAAGAGTATAATTAATTAAATTTAATGTAAATGTGAATGTGGTGCCCTTATAATTTGTTAAATATATTAATTTAAAAAATACATAAATTAAAATAATTAATTACTTAATAAAAATTAAATAAGTAAAAATTCCTTATGAATATCAAGAATTCTTATAATTCAATTGATTATTTACTAATAAAATAGACAGATGAAATAAATTGATATGATCTTAAAACAAATGGAGTAAAATTATAAAATTAAAATCTAATGGTGCATTTTAATATTGACCTCCAAAATTTGAAGTGAAAATAATGTTTATCGAATTTTTTTTTTGGAACAATGTATGTATACTACAAATATCCAAACGGAGCAGAATCTTTTTAAAAATCTATCATTGTCAATAGTAGTGTACAGAAAAGCGTCTTTGCTGCCTTTTTTTTTTGTGTAGATGATAGTCTACTTTTTGCATTGCCTGGCTGGATGAGTGTCATCAACTTTTGAAGGTCTTGAAGGAGGATGAAAGTGTCTCTGGTCAACTGATTAATTTTGAGAAATCTACTGCCTGTTTATGTCCTAATACTGACCCAATTTTGAAACGGTTGATATCAAATATGATGGGTGTTTGGGTGGTTGATTGTCATGGGAAATATGACACGACCCATCCCAATCCCCCCGGGATTACCATGGAATGTATCATGCTCCCGTCTGACAAGAGGCGTCAGACAAGGGATAACCGATTGCCATTGCCCAAACGGGCTTCCAGAGTGCGTAAGGATCGATGGAGGAGGTGTGCGATGCTCAAGTCTCTGCTGCAGTCGTATTCGGAATCAACCTGAAGGGCATAAAAAAACAAAAGCTGTGAGTGGACGAAAATAAACAAGTCTGTTAAAAACATTTATAAGACATTTATTCCCCTCAGTAAAATCATATGCATGCACCAAAAACCAATAATCCCATATTTATTTAGAAATAACCATTAGGGCCTTAGCCCGGAAACCAAAGCATAGTTTCAAATTCCAAAAGTCAATCCAAGAGTTATTTCATCAATCTAGTAATATTCATTTATTATTTTTCCATCTCCGGCATCCCCGATGCCTAGCGTCCTAGACGCTTGACGTTCCTGACGTCATATCTCACGGTATTAAGCAACGCGTGCTGCCCAGGGTCTCACCGGGTCCATATCTCTGACATCCCCGATGTCTGACGTCCATGACGTCTAGCAATCCTGCTCCTGGATCAATATACGGTCCGGTAGCTCCGCACAATGAGCCCTCGCAGGCAATGCACCGTGACTTCTCCAGTGTCCCCGACACTTGGAGGAGACCAGGATATAAATATCCTCATATCGAGATGGTTTTATGGAACACATTTTATTATTCATTTCCAAAATATCACAAGGGTCCTGCCCCGAATTTCCATAAAACCGTCATAAGCCCAAATAGTTGAATCAAATCCGAAATAGTTTATTCAATTCCATTTTAGGGTCCCCGATCCGAAATCACATATACAAGTCAACTAGGCTCCTGGCCCGATTCATAAGTTAACTGGGCCCCTGGCCCGATTTCATAATTCAATTGGGCCCCTGGCCCGATTAACAAATTAACTGGGCCCCTGGCCCGATTCATTTTAACAAATCCGTAACCGTTTCATGAAATCATATCCATCCATATTTATGGAAATCAGTGCAAATCCAGAAAACCTCGATTCACGTGCAAACACGTAAATCGCCTCGAAATGCGTGAAAACATATAAATTCACTGATATCCAAAATAAATCATATAATCACAATTATAACAATCATGAAACAGTTATGCATGCATCGAATTTATAAAACCAATGTCCACTCACAGACCGTTTAACCGAACGCCTCGATACGCGTGCCATAGGCCTTCCCAGGCCACACCACAATCACCGGGACTCCCAATCCTGTTCAAATCACATTAGAGGATCACTAACCTCATCATTAACATCCTATTCAAGTCCCGTAATTTTCCCGAATTTTTACGTATTTTTAAACTGGATTTAAAACCTTCAGACATCCCGAACAATATCGAGACGGTGTCCGATCGACACGAAACCAATCCCAAAATGTTCGTTACATTGTATAGGATAAAAGTCATGTTGACCTCACCTCGAGATTCGTGCCCACGCGCCGTCACGCGCCGCCGTGAGTGGCTGCGCGTGAAAGCCACGCGCCTGCTACAGTGACTGCTACAGTGTTCCTTCTTCACCCGTTTGCCTGGTAAACGGGTTGGAAAGCCCGCGATAGGATCTGGTTCAATCACACCTAATTCGACATCAATTCAATCCGTTCTTGATCCTACAACAATCATTAACCAATGAATTTCAGTTCTGTGTCAATAATCAACATCGACATGGATTAAATCAACCAATCCAAGCTCGAACAGCAAAACGGGTCGTCCTTAGTAATTCACCCAACTCAAGTCCAATTCCAAATTAACTTCACAGGAAGTATACTAGGACTCAAACGAACCCAAAACCACAACCAATTGAAGAAGAGCTCACCTGGAAGTCGTCGTCCACAACACTGTATTTCCTCTGAAAACAGTGACCACCGTCCCAGCTTAGCCGTGGCTGGTTCCCTTCGAAATTGATACGGCTGAGCTCCAGACACTCCCAGAAAGCTAAACCCGTCCATGGTTTGGCCCAACAAGGCTCAGAAATCAAATTCTGAAATTTCCCTCCAAGAACCCGAAATGGTTTCTCACGGTTTTTCTCTCCAATTCGACAGCCACACAAGCTCAGAATGATCCTCACAACTCACTCACAATGTTTTTAATCCAATTGAGTCGTTTAAAGTGCCCCACAGCACCACTCAGTCCCCTGTGCAAAGCTCCTGGCACTGACCCAAAAACAATATGAAATTAGTGCCCATGTCCTTTTGATAGATTGCCAGCACCATACACGTACAATTCCACCTCAAACTGGCCCAATTAACTCAATTAATTGATAAACAAATCGTGGGATCGATCGCACAAAGCATCCACCTTCACGGCTGTTCAATGAAACAGTACCCTGTGTGAAATTACAATTCTGCCCTTGTGCAGAAAATTACCAAAATGCCCATCACGCATCCTGACCCGTAACTCGGTCATACGGACCCCGATTGATGCGTGCCGCCTGTCTACGAACTCAGGGCATCGAGACCTTCCTAACGGTCCTCGGTCCTCGTCCATCGGACGTCCCGATCAAAAAGTCAACATTTCTCCTTATTACGTTCAAATTACGAAAATGCCCTTACACTTTCGTACATCATAACTTTCACCACGAACGTCGGAATCGAACGTGCCACCTGTCTATGAACTCGTGACGTCCCGAACTACGTCACGGTCATCGGTCAAAGTCCATTTGACCATCCGAATTAAAAGTCAACATTTTGCCCACGCCTAGGGGCAAAACGGTCATTTTGCACAATTCGTCCGAAATCGCCCAACTAATCCCAGATTAGTAAATCACAATTAAATATTATTAAATCCCGATATTCGGGACGGGTCGTTACAACCTTCCCTCCTTAAAGAATTTCGTCCTCGAAATTACCAACAACCTTATTCCACAACCACCTTGTGGAAAACATTTCGACCTCACATCTGTGTACACCTGTACACCCACTTACTGGAACAACACCAGTCTCGTCTGTACCCAGACATCCCATCACAGTCATACGTCATAATAGCAACAACACTCAACCACCGCGAGTGGAAATGATCACCTGATCCGCGATAGAATCGCCTAACCATTTAGCTGACTCCTTCAGCTAAACGGTTCCCTCCCATTGCCAATAAATCCTTACATTTGCTCCCATTGGAAGTCACCAAATCTCATTTGTCGGTCCAAGCTGACACCATCAGTCAAACTGTCACCACAAAGCTTTACCACCCTAGTAAAGCCCCAACCATCTGTTCGTCCGTGACAACACCACGTACTACATCACCCCCGATGTAGCGTAAGATCAACCACATGATCTCAATTCGCAGGGCAAGCCCAATCTTGCGACACAAAATAATCTCAATGTCCATAATTGCCGACTCCCTCAGCGAACCAAAACGCTGGGAAATCACGGTGTGATCATGTCACACAAGGCTACTCGTGGTTACTCAGACCACCAATTCACTCATTCTGAGTGTACGTATACCGTCAACTTACTCCATCAAGTGGTGTAACTGGAACACATTGAATACCAGCCCAGCAGTGAACACACATCTCAATACTAGGGTTCCACAAGCCAACCATGGCTAAGAGCACCTGCTCATAAAATCACTGAACCCGACAAGATCAAACTGCACAGCGCACGGTATCCAATGTCCAGTCCACGATCACAACCAAACAAATGATATCAGAACCAAGCCGATTACCAACACATTAGTTACACACCACTGGTACATCCCATGTACCGCCATTAGGCACCACTCAGCCTAACCAGTATCAATCCTCGTACAACGTACCTTGTACGCACCTCAATCCATCAATCTACCTATAACCACCCAGGTCATAGCCAAACACGTTCCAATAATGAAGTACATTTGCCCAAACCATCATGAGACAAATCGAACTCCACCCATCCTCTAGTTCCAATTCCGAATCCGAATCCGCAATTTCGTAAGAAATCCCGAACCCGAACCCAGACATCATATTTTTATTCCATGTCCAAATCCGAATCCGAAATCATTATTCCGTAAGCTAGCATTGGAATAATCATTCCGTATCCAAATCCAGTAATCCATTTTCGAGCTTCGCAATCGAATTCTGAATCGTCACCCAGAAATTCGGTTCCAAAACCCAAAATCTCGTTTACGTCCACCCAGACGTAACATAACCGATCCTATCGGTTACCCGCTCAAAACACTCGATTGACTTCATAGGGAAGCCAATCCCAATATCCATACGTCAAAGGTTGACAAAATCCGACCACATCGGAAACCTACTCAACCAAGTCACAAACCATATGGACTCACTCCGAAAAGAAGTTCGGTCCCGTCATTTACGACTCACACCAAGGTAAGAGTGATAAACTCTCACCCAATCTGGATCATCAAGATCACAATCCATATCCATCGCTACGTCACCCGACATGTAACATCACGATCCTAGATCGTCACATCGACCAAAGTCGACAACATCACAAATCAGATCCACCTAGGATCCACACATGCTCACATAGCAAGCAATCCATCTGAAAGCTGATCGTAGGGTCTTACACCCTCAATTGAATCCTTCGCCAAATTCCCCTTGGTGGAAAGATGGCCACGCATATCACCACCAAATCCAAAATCACACACAACTTCTTGTGTCCAATGACCCAAGGCCAAACATGGGTCCACCTACCAATACACGCTCAACGTATTGGTAACAACAATCATCATCTGCCATGGCAGAAAATAAGAAGTCAACCCCAAAGACTTCAGGATACCAATCACCGATGCGGAAACGAGCACTCCTCTCGTTCCCCCAATCACAACTCTCCCCGGATCGGGAGTTCCAACCATGTTGGAAACAGACATACTCCCAATGAGATGTCAAGTCCAACCACTGGACTGCCCACATCCTTACCTCACTTGGACCACCACATGTCCAAAATCAATTCATTACGCGGACCTCACGTCCGTCAATAATCATGTATGCACACACCCTGATTCCAAACGGGATATCAACAATTTTGCCTGAATGTGCATACCATACTGCCTTTGTCTCACATCTCAACCTTTACAGGTTCAATCCTCAGGTTCCAAGTGATTCAAAATCACAAAATCACACCTCAATACCACGAATGGTTTCCCCGACTTTTCCAATTTCAATAATTTCCTTGTACTCTCAGGGGATATAAGCAGTACACAATCTTACCAATCTCGGAGTTGACAACAACTCCCCAAATCCACCAATTCTCATGACATAGGGAACATCGTCCCTAGATTCCTCAAGTCTCAAACATACCTTTTGATCCATTCATCACTTGTCATCATATATCTGTTAGGACTTATCCCAACACGACACAACCTCCACTGGATCCCATCCAGTCCAAGACTCAACCACCACTGCGTCGCAGATACCAATCATCTGTCCATCATGACAGAGTCACACCCCAACTGGTGGCTCATCGTCATCACAATTACTGTCACCAGCACCAGCGCTAGTACCAGCACCAACGCACCATCATCAACACTAGTATCCGCACACAGGCATCCATACTAGTATTGGCATAAAGGTACCAACATACCAACATCCATACATAGCACCCGAACACCCATGCTAGCACACGAACATCCATGCTAGCACACAGTGTGCAAAGTTGTTACCCTGGATCTCCGTTCATTCCGAACGACGATCCCGTAACACCACTCGTACCCCACGACCATGGGTACCCCCAATTTGACCGCTGACACATCAGGATAAGGGACGTTCCCTGAACATCCCCTGATCCCCAAGTGTTAAAACCACACTAAATACCCTCGATAGCCAGTTATCTCGACACAACTGTCGACCAACAGTCATCGTTGTCAAGATCCGTATCCACACATCACACCAATATTCGATCCAACACGGGATTGCATATTTCATACCCGTATCCGTAGATCGAAACCCATAAGACTCACTAGAGTCATCCACATGGTCATCCACGACCTCAGCCGCTCGTTGCAGCATAAGTTCTCACTTAAGGTTCACCTTTCGGTCCATCAATTATAAATTAGGGTTCCAAGATCACACCCTAGGGTTCCACCGAACCCAACTGCCTTCTGCAGTAAAATCCACAACCTGACCGACCCCGCGGTCCTGACATCGTATAGACGTCCAATCCAATCAAAATGTCAACTCAACGTGGGTTCCATCGTGGGTTCCACCACGAAGGTCATCGGCTAACTCCGATGCACCAGCACCCCGTTCACTAGCCAACACTACCAGGGTCCAAAACATAGACCAATACTCAACTGAGTTTCGCATTTCCATATCATTATTCCAATGGGGTTCCCTGAACCTAGCTGTGCCCAGTGGCACAACAATCCATCATCACATGACCGAACCGACGGTCCCACATTACCAGTTAATCGAATATAACCCCACTTGGGTTGAATCGCAACAATGCATGGCGTATCGAGCCAAATACACCCAATCCACCAAAACTATCTATCAGGTTGACAACGGAACTGCAGCCCAAAGAGACATCACACCCTCGTCCTTCCCGCACAAAAGAGCAAAACCTGCTCTGATACCACTTGACACGACCCATCCCAATCCCCCCGGGATTACCATGGAATGTATCATGCTCCCGTCTGACAAGAGGCGTCAGACAAGGGATAACAGATTGCCATTGCCCAAACGGGCTTCCAGAGTGCGTAAGGATCGATGGAGGAGGTGTGCGATGCTCAAGCCTCTGCTGCAGTCGTATTCGGAATCAACCTAAAGGGCATAAAAAAACAAAAGTTGTGAGTGGACGAAAATAAACAAGTCTGTTAAAAACATTTATAAGACATTTATGCCCCTCAGTAAAATCATATTCATGCACCAAAAACCAATAATCCCATATTTATTTAGAAATAACCATTAGGGCCTTAGCCCGGAAACCAAAGCATAGTTTCAAATTCCAAAAGTCAATCCAAGAGTTATTTCATCAATCCAGTAATATTCATTTATTATTTTTCCATCTCCGGCATCCCCGATGCCTAGCGTCCTAGACGCTTGACGTTCCTGACGTCATATCTCATGGTATTAAGCAACGCGTGCTGCCCGGGGTCTCACCGGGTCCATATCTTTGACATCCCCGATGTCTGACGTCCATGACGTCTAGCAATCCTGCTCTTGGATCACTATACGGTCCGGTAGCTCCGTACAATGAGCCCTCGCAGGCAATGCATCGTGACTTCTCCAGTGTCCCCGACACTTGGAGGAGACCAGGATATAAATATCCTCATATCGAGATGGTTTTATGGAACACGTTTTATTATTCATTTCCAAAATATCACAAGGGTCCTGCCCCGAATTTCCATAAAACCGTCATAAGCCCAAATAGTTGAATCAAATCCGAAATAGTTTATTCAATTCTATTTTAGGGTCCCCGACCCGAAATCACATATACAAGTCAACTGGGCTCCTGGCCCGATTCATAAGTTAACTGGGCACCTGGCCCGATTTCATAATTCAATTGGGCCCCTGGCCCGATTAACAAATTAACTGGGCCCCTGGCCCGATTCATTTTAACAAATCTGTAACCGTTTCATGAAATCATATCCATCCATATTTATGGAAATCAGTGCAAATCCAGAAAACCTCGATTCACGTGCAAACACGTAAATCGCCTCGAAATGCGTGAAAACATATAAATTCACTGATATCCAAAATAAATCATATAATCACAATTATAACAATCATGAAACAGTTATGCATGCATCGAATTTATAAAACCAATGTCCACTCACAGACCGTTTAACCGAGCGCCTTGATACGCGTGCCATAGGCCTTCCCGGGCCACACAACAATCACCGGGACTCCCAATCCTGTTCAAATCACATTAGAGGATCACTAACCTCATCATTAACATCCTATTCAAGTCCCGTAATTTTCCCGAATTTTTACGTATTTTTAAACTGGATTTAAAACCTTCGGTCATCCCGAACAATATCGAGACGGTGTCCTATCGACACGAAACCAATCCCAAAATGTTCGTTACATTGTATAGGATAAAAGTCATGTTGACCTCACCTCGAGATTCGTGCCCACGCGCCGTCACGCGCCGCCGTGAGTGGCTGCGCGTGAAAGCCACGCGCCTGCTACAGTGACTGCTACAGTGTTCCTTCTTCACCCGTTTGCCTGGTAAACGGGTTGGAAAGCCCGCGATAGGATCTGGTTCAATCACACCCAATTCGACATCAATTCAATCCGTTCTTGATCCTACAACAATCATTAACCAATGAATTTCAGTTTTGTGTCAATAATCAACATCGACATGGATTAAATCAACCAATCCAAGCTCGAACAGCAAAACGGGTCGTCCTTAGTAATTCACCCAACTCAAGTCCAATTCCAAATTAACTTCACAGGAAGTATACTAGGACTCAAACGAACCCAAAACCACAACCAATTGAAGAAGAGCTCACCTGGAAGTCGTCGTCCACAACACTGTATTTCCTCTGAAAACAGTGACCACCGTCCCAGCTTAGTCGTGGCTGGTTCCCTTCGAAATTGATACGGCTGAGCTCCAGACACTCCCAGAAAGCTAAACCAGTCCATGGTTTGGTCCAACAAGGCTCAGAAATCAAATTCTGAAATTTCCCTCCAAGAACCCGAAATGGTTTCTCACGGTTTTTCTCTCCAATTCGACAGCCACACAAGCTCAGAATGATCCTCACAACTCACTCACAATGTTTTTAATCCAATTGAGTCGTTTAAAGTGCCCCACAGCACCACTCAGTCCCCTGTGCAAAGCTCCTGGCACTGACCCGAAAACAATATGAAATTAGTGCCCATGTCCTTTTGATCGATTGCCAGCACCATACACGTGCAATTCCACCTCAAACTGGCCCAATTAACTCAATTAATTGATAAACAAATCGTGGGATCGATCGCACAAAGCATCCACCTTCACGGCTGTTCAATGAAACAGTACCCTGTGTGAAATTACAATTCTGCCCTTGTGCAGAAAATTACCAAAATGCCTCTCATGCATCCTGACCCGTAACTCGGTCATACGGACCCCGATTGATGCGTGCCGCCTGTCTACGAACTCAGGGCATCGAGACCTTCCTAACGGTCCTCGGTCCTCGGCCATCGGAACTCCCGATCAAAAAGTCAACACTTCTCCTTATTACGTTCAAATTACGGAAATGCCCTTACACTTCCGTACATCATAACTTTCACCACGAACGTCGGAATCGAACGTGCCACCTGTCTATGAACTCGTGACGTCCCGAACTACGTCACGGTCATCGGTCAAAGTCCATTTGACCATCCGAATTAAAAGTCAATGTTTTGCCCA